>OZ023186.1:9382123-10001553 GCA_963995505.1 Hypericum androsaemum | reverse complement strand
GTCATATCTCTATCTATATATAAATACGTATAATGGTTGCCGAAGTTATATAGGGCTGAACATTCTATATATACTAAACTGAAATACCGAATATCGAATACTGAATATTAAAATTTTATAAAAATTTATACCGATTTTGAACCAAAATTATTTCGGTATCATAACTAATATAATAGTGACATTGACAAGGAGGTTTCTTGGGCCTCAGACCAGCCACAATGGTGGCCTCAATCAGGTTAGGTTAGAAGACAAAATAAAAAAATATAAAAAATCAAAAAGAAAAGCAAAGCCTCGCCCGGGCGGTCTGCAAGGCCTGTCATCCGCCCTGACAAACGCCTTTCGGCACCAATATTTTTTATTTTTTTCTCAATTTAATCGAGTAACATACGACACAATATTATTCGATTAAAATATGAATATTTTTATTCTCAATAAATAGATTCCAATATTTTTAACTCGTATTTTTTTTTACTCTCAATAAATAGATCCCAATTTTCTATTTCTCTATGAAAATTCTTATAGACAATACAGGTATGTGGTTAAGAATAAAATTAATTATTTGTTTGGTAACATAGTTGGACTAAGTCACCACTATGAGTAAGAAAATATTTTGTGGATTAGAGAAAACACTCACCAAATATTTAATTATTTATTTGATAATTTGGTTACACGAAGTCACCACTGCGAATAGCCTCAAGGATTGTTGCTCCTTTTTAAAACACTCAAATATTCTCTTTATATATAAGCTAGCTAGATAATAAAAAATATATACTGGTCCGAGTGTTAAGATAATAAAATTATTATTTTTTAAAAATTTGGGTTTAAATAAAATATCGAAAATGTTTGGTTTGCTCCAAACAACGTATTCATTTTTGGGACAAATGGCATGTAGGACAATTTAGAACTAACTAGGCCTGTTTAGTAAAGCCAACGAAATTAAGCTCAAAGTTGGTTTTTTTTGTGTAATTATTTTTTATAAGTAAATGTATATTACTCTTCAAAAGGATCCCACCGAAATTTACAATCAGAAAAATACAACCCTTATGAAATCAGATAGAATTTATCAAAGTAGAAAATCTATAAGATAAATGCTATCTAATTCGAGTCGACCCACAAGAGCATCGAACACCAAACAGGCGAACACCACAAAGGAAGGCCAAAATTCAACCAAACACCTATCGAAAAGTCAGGGGGATCAAAAGGTCAAGAATGAGAATGCCCATTGGCCGCCTCCTTAATTTTGCGGAGGATAAAAGAAGTGTCCTCCTCCCAAGAAAATCTCGCAACGATAGCAAGACGTCACGCCTCTGCTGAAAATACTTCTCGAAGAACATCCTCATTCGAATCTATACTCGTCAAAATCGAGGGGAGACAAAGCTCCAACTCCGGCTTCGAAGCTTGTTTTACCTTCACTTTTGGAATACAAGATTGCAAAACAGCGGCAGTTTTACTGGTCAGTTTCCGAACACGAGTGCTCAAACGGATTAGAGTCATCTTTATGAAATTACTCACTTTAATTTTCTTGCCCACCCAACAGTAGTGGTCGACTCATTTTTGTGTAATTGTATAACTATTAGCTGGTGATTTTCCTACAAAATTTTTCTCACATTTTTTACCTGGATAAGATTTTACCAAAAATATGATTGCTTGTAGATGCGAGGGATTTACCACCCGTGGATTTAATACTTGTAAATATTACACAGGAATAAAGTCTACTTATAAAAAAAACTAGATGATAAATGTAGTATTACTACAGTTGTATTACAAGTTTCTTTTCATTTATTGTTCAAATTTTTTTAATAAGTAAATTTATATTAATCTACCAAAAAGTAATTACATCGGATTGTACGATGCGTACAACACCCGAACATGTAAGAATTATTTATTAATTCTATTAAAGAAGCTCTCATAGAGTTGGACTCTATTACTGATATAAGAGTCCTATTATGGTTATGGTTATGGTTATGGTTATTAGTTTAATCTCAACCGTCCATTGGGAGCTTGATGGACGCGCCCGATTGATTCTAGGTATATAGCTTGGTCCTCTCTGTTCCTATAAAAAGATGCTAATGCTATCCATCAGTGGGTGTCACTAAACGATAGGAAAGAGAGAGAAACCAAGCTATGGCTACAACGAAGATTGCGACTACGTGGACATCAAAATTTTTCTTCATCAACCAATCCGGTACGCTTCCGCTTATTGTTAATGTAATTAATTATTCCATGTGGTATCAAGAGCCAAGTTCTAAGATTGGTTTATTGATTGATGTTTGTATGCATGACCGTGATCTGTTAAATTTACTAGTATGTATAATTAATTGTGTGAAGTAACATATTGATTAAAATGATTGGTGCATACAAAAATAAACTAGGGTTATAAAAATTCAAATCTTTTGTACCGTAAGTTTGGTGCATGCAATATAAAATCTAGGTTAATAAGGTTGATTGATTTTGGTAAGGTTACTGTAAATTATAATTTTATATTTTAAGGTTGGAAAATAAATGGGTAAAGAAAAGGCATGAAATTAGGTTCTAGATGGAACGAGTTGAACAAAGTAGTAAACCCTAGAACCTAAAGTGTCTTTACGAAAAGAAATTACGGTACCGATAATTATCGCCAAGCCTTAAAATGGAAAAAATCGTAGTCGCCACTATTGTTTACTGTCTTAGAAAAGTCTAGCTTTATTTTGGTCATATCCTGCCGTGAGCAAAGAAAAGGACCACAACGAAAACCAGGAAAGAATCCATCACCGCCGCTCCACGAAACCTAAAACTAGTATCAATAATAGGAGCAGTGACCAGAGCCTTCGCCGACATCTAAAATCTAGCTTCTTACGGTCGCGAACGAGATGAACAAAGTATGGATGTTGCCTCAGTGATCCGTTGACAAAAGTCGAGTCGACGGTGACACACTTTTGGCTTGAAAAGCGGCGATGAAAGATTGAATTGTAAGGGTTGAAACGAGTTTAACGAAGTCCGACTCGGTCTGGTCTTAATGGTTTGGGTTCTGTTCATACAAGCCTTTACATTGTGGCTGTCGAATTATTTGTGGTCACCGATGGCTGGTCGCTGGTCATTACTTGGTGATTCATTTTGGTTCGTTAATACCTAGAAGACCATTAAATGTTTCGGTGCTGGCAGCGCGATTTATTAAGTGGAGTGACAGATGAGTTTTTGTATTATTTGGTCGATAATTATTTCCTGGTTATCTAATTATTGTTGGCTGCCGATGATTTGGCCGTCCGTGACGATTTTAATTATATCTCCTCTGTACATTTTTTATCCGTGAAAGTTTCTGGGCATGCGATTAAGGGTTTTGATGAATAAGGCATTATCTGTTTATGGGCTTGTAGAATGATCCCAAGTTGGAGAATCATTGGACTTGAAATATTTTGGTATTAAGGCTGAATAGAAAAGGTGATTTCAAACGAAATTATTGAATTGGAGTAAAAGTTTATAATATGTGTGTCCAAATTAAATGTTCATAATTAGTTGATTTCTAATTAATAGATTAAAATAATGACATTATTGATAATTTATCGAATAGTTCGTCATTATTTAGAAATCAACATTAAAAGGAAAGAAATCAACATGATTATACTTTATTGATTAATTATCATAATTTTGATTATGAAAAATGCAATTAATGTGAGGATTGACATGCATTATTTAAATTATGATAATTAAGTTAAGCTTGATTTATTGAAATGCAACATAAATCTTGCTTGGTATTAATGTGAATATACATGCTTTATGCTATGGTTTGTTAGTCACTAAAGTGGCCAAACCTTTATGTTGTTACATGTATATATTAGTCTTTTATTCGTCAATTAATGCAATACCAATTATTGAGATTTGATGGATAAATTGACGCTTGTTATTTAAGAGAAAACCGATTCTACCCAAAGGTAGGTCATTATTCTATAAATAATAAGTATAAAAGCGATAAACTAATATTTTGGTCAGGTATACATGTTTATCCAAAGATAACGTACATCTGATTTAAAATATTTAGGGATTTGATAAAAGTTGTATATGAATTAATATTTTGATCAAGTGTAGATGTCTATCCAAAGATAGCATGTATATTTGGTTTGAAATATTGAATTCTGCAATGAAAGTTTTATATGGTATTGAATTATGATAGTATGTTATAGTTTCTACCTAAAGGAGAGCTGTAATATACTCTTATTATTTTATTTGAATCTATTTTATAATTTTTATTTGAGCATGTATGTAGTGTATTCTTCTTGAAAGTCTCTCGTTGACACATTATTGGCAATACATGACTATGAAGTATAATGGGTCACATGATATGCATACGAATGTCAACGAGATAATCAATTTAGCAGCAAAGCTAACAACATTGAGCATGATTGTGAACGATTTCTACTCATCGTATTCTCTTTCTCTTGAAATTTGACCATCGAAAAGTTAGTAACTTGGTCAGAATGTTAGTTCAAGAGGTTACAAGAATTAAAGGTCAATGAGATCATTCTATTAGCTCAATAGTTCAATGAGCTGAGAAAATATATAGGGTCAAATCTAAGATATTTATGATGAAGGAGCCAATTTAGGTAGTACAAACTACCGAAATGGGTAAGAAAAGTGATAATTATCATTTCTGAAAATGAAAGATGTTATATGAAAAGATTGCCCGGAACCTAAAGTTTGGTTCGAAAAGAAAGATAATAAATTTATCTTTGTAAATATACAACCAAACTTACTTTGGTACCTTCATATATTTGATGGATCTTAGTACTATTACTCATGTTTCCAATATTATATAGAGATTTATATGATCCAAACTACAAACCCAAATGAAAGATCTCTCCTGAGAAATCGAATGAGAGTTCCAATAAAGGTATATTGTATATAACTAGACATTGGTAATTACTTAGGCCTATTATATACTGTTTATATACCTTAAATATTGGAAATTTGGTTACTCTTAATTGTTGAAGATTTGTGGTTTTTATGTTAAGTTTGGATTTATACGTTTCAGTTTATTTAAGAATACAAACCTTATTGGTTCTGGTATTTTCTTTTAATGCTTTGTATAAGCTAAAACTCAATAATGGTTTCTCTAAATCTCTACTTAGTGTTTATAATATTAAAATTAAAGTAACATTGAGTATAATAGGGTGTCCCACTTGTGGCGTAAATGTTTGGGTCATGTATCCAAGAAAGTCGCCACGTGAAGTACTCATCATATTGAAATTATACACACCTATAATTGTTGACTATTTTATTGACCATCTTTAATGTATGAAAGTATATTATCACCTTTATTAATGATTTTTATATTATAGTTATGTCTATTTACTTCAAGTCTCAAATATTCGATGACTTTGAGGTATAATTGAATGAAGTTGAAAAGATAATTAGACATGAAAGTGAAAATCGAAAGGTATGATAGAGGTGATGAATATTACAGCAAACATGACGAAAGTGATCAATATTTTGGTTAGCTTTTAAAGTTCCTCGGAAAGGCAAAACCGAACTTTAATGGTTAGGAGAATAATGAGTAATATAATGTACCCATCTCGTAGTGAACATATACTCTCAAACTGTTGTGCATGATTGAATATGATTTCTAGTAAAGTTGTTCCTAAAGCTCTTATGAGTTGTAGGACGTAAGGATACCTAATATATGGCACATGGCTATTGGGGATGCCTAGTGGTAATAGGATTGTATAACACATATGAAAGTAAATTAGATTCTTGAACAGTGGGTGATTATTTAGTTACCTAGAGAAATCTAAAGGGTATAAATTTTACTATCTAAGCCATAGTTCGGGAATTGTTGAAACTGGAAATGCACGATTTATAGAAAATGGTGAAGTTAGTGGGAGTAATGAAAATGAAAGGGTACAATTATGGAATCAGGGGTGAATGTCAATTTTCTTGTATTGTTATTGTCTTCCATAATCGTACTACATGTCACTCCAAATATTGAAGTAATGCAAGTCAACATGAATGAATATTTGGACAATAAGTACCAAATGAATAAGCTAACTCACCAAATTTAAATGAGCAACAACCACATAGAGTAGCATTAAGGTATTTCTAATGGGAATGAAAGTCAGCTATTCAGAATGTTTTGTGGTATATTTACATTAATGTAGACTTTGATATAAAGTCAATAATCTAGTTTTATTTTCCATCATAGTCTTGAGTTGCACTAAAAGAATGTGAAAATAGTCTTTCTTAATGGGACTTTGAAGAGAAAATTTATAGAATCAACTTGAAAGGTTTGAGGTTGAAAGAAAAGAAAAGATTGGTGTGTAGACTTAAGATGTCAATATATAGGCTTAAATTTACTTCATGAAACATGTATCCTAATGTTTATAATATTAGTATGTCTTTTGGTGTTAAGGGGAATGTCGTTGATTGATGTGTATACCAAAAGGTCAGTGGGAGTAAATTTTTGTTAAGTCTTATATTGATGATATTTTGCTTGCTACGAATAATTTAGGAACTTTATATGAGACTAAAGATTTTATCTCATTAAAATTTTGAGACGGAAGATTAAGGTGAAGCATCCAATATGATTGGAATATAATATTCCATAATAGTCTCACAAGTTTGCTATAATTATCACCGAAAATAAATGTAGTCTTATTAATTTGATTCCTGAATATTACATGCTCATGTATAGATCACGACACATTAAAGATTGTCGGATATTTAGATTCATGGTTGTCTTATTTCTATTTTTAGAGGGGCAATATTATGGAAGATTACTAAGTAATCTATTATTAGCACTGCTCAATAAGGAAATTAAGATTGTGGCAGATTGTGAAGTCACGATTAATGTGTAATGACTAAGGAACTCATTTCAGGACTTTGGGTTGTCGACGCCATTATTACGTCGCTGAAAGCTTATTGCCTTAGTAGTATGTTTCTCTAAGGACAAATACTGTAAATGTGTCAAGCACATGAAAGTACAGTATTTTGTCATTAATGAGAGAAAATTCAGAAATATAGTGTCTACTATTCATACGATGAAGGATCTCATGATTGTAGATCTGTTAAAGATAAGATTACAACCAAATAATATGATCATAAATGGTTTTTGGTTGTAGTTCTGAATATTTTGGTGATTGACACTCTGAGCTCACTGATATGTTTCTGAAATACATTATCATTTTCTTGTTTTATTAATGGTGTATACATTATGATTTTATGGAAAAACAAGAAAGTCTGTATAAGACATTACTGTGGACCATAATGGTTATATATACCGCTTATTGGTCTAGTATGTTGAGTTGCTAGTGTCGTGGTTATGGAAGGGAGTATGTCTCATGAATGATGTATAACCGCTATAGCTCGCATTTAGTAGCTTATCATATAATGATATTATGATAGTGGACTTTAAGTTGAAGTTACTTATGTTGTGCACCTTATGTTATACTATTAACCAATATTCGAGCCTAGTGGGAGAATGTAAGAATTATTTATTAATTCTATTAAAGAGGCTCTTATAGAGTTGGACTCTATTACTGATATAAGAGTCCTATTATGGTTATGGTTATGGTTATTAGTTTAATCTCAATCGTCCATTGGGAGCTTGATGGACGCGCCCGATTGATTCTAGGTATATAGCTTGGTCCTCTCTCTGCCTATAAAAAGATGCTAATGCTATCCATCAGTGGGTGTCACTAAACGATAGGAAAGAGAGAGAAATCAAGCTATGGCTACAGCGAGGATTGCGACTACGTGGACATCAAAATTTTTCTTCATCAACCAATCTCGTACGCTTCCGCTTATTGTTAATGTAATTAATTATTACAATATACGTATCTAAAGAAACAAAGATAAACAATATTTAGCATACTTGTAAATATTGTCCAAAAGTTACAATGGGATTAAACGATTTCGAATTTGATTTTATGTTCTCAGCATCAGTATCAACCTATTTTTTTGGCTACGTGAATAAGATATATAGAGTTATAAATTCCTTTTTTGTTCTTCCTTTTTGTGTGTCACAAACATGTAGTTTATCTTTTTATGAATGAGCATCTTCTTTTGTTGAAGCACACATGTATATCTATCTGCCTATTTATTTCATGGTGGTTCTAAACAGTTCTATTAAGGTTAATTATCTTATACTTTGAGTATTTCTGGAAGGTATTTATGATCATTATACGGTTTATTGTTCATCTAGATTCTAAACACAGGACAAAGTTAACGTTATTTTATTTAGTGACATTATCTTTTACATTTTTTCCATCCACTAGTCTAGACAAGAGTTCTATTTGCCCGGTTTAAATGATTAATTTTAGGGGTTTTGTTTGACTAATTAGAGTTTGAAGTGTAAGATTTTAGAATGTTATTACTGTTCTGGGCCTTCTGGGCTCCCTTCTTTTGGGCCTTTGGCAGGCTTCTACATCACAAACGCTACCCCCATTCCATTCAACTATATTGAGTTAAAATTTACTGTGATTCCATGTGAAAGTTTCCACCTCCAACCTGAAAAGTTTAAAGAATTATTTTAACATATTTATTCGAAACTTGAATGTCATCAAAAAAATATTTATAATTTTTTGGCTATTTGAATACTGATAAAATAATTTTTTTATAGTAAAAAAATGTAAACTTCCTTTACGTGATAACTTCTTTAAAGTGATAATTTTTTCCGATCCTAACAATATCACTTAAGAGATATTTTACTATAAGTTCCATTCAACTATTAAAAATCCGAACACCAACCAGTAACCTCCGTTCCTTCTTCGCGTTTGTTGAGTACAGTGAATCACATTAAAGTGACTCATTAATTTGAAGGCAGGCAAGGAATGGTATTTAGTGCTCCTTTCTTCTGGTTCTGTTGCTATTTTTTTTATTTTTTTATACCATCTCGTATCCGACGCACGAGGCGACTGAAAATATTAGCTTTGGAAGACGAATTTGAAAGACGAAGGGTGACTAAGGAGGATGTTCTGAAATCGCTGTACAGTAAAATTCTTGAATTCCATCATCCTAAGGTATGTAGAGCTCTTTCTTGTGACTTGATGCTTGAGCTTGGGTTGGTTCTTTGCAATAGTTGGACAGATATGAAATTGCACGCACATTATTCGCATGAACTGCTATTTGTTGACCTCCTGGAAAAGACCACAAATGATTTTCTCGATGTTAGTTTCTAGATTTATGTCAAAATCTCCCTTCCTAGAGTAAGAAAAAGCAGCAACAATTTTTGTAACCTCACCAAAAACTTCGAGTCACCCGAGTAGAGACTTCATATTAGTTTGTGAATTACCAACTATGGTGTCTGCAACTTTTGGATCCTTTTATGCATTTTCCGCGGTTGACGAGGGGAACAATTTGTCTGTGCAGCAAAACCTGAGAGAATTGTTGAATCGGTTGTACCTTACGATAACAATAAGAGTGTAAAGGATGCCGATGATCCGAGTGTCTTTTACCTTGCCGAAGGATCATTGTCGAAACCTCAAAAAAAGAAAAACACACAATGATGCAAGACAAGCCAATGCCAGAGCCCGAGAAGGACGCAAAGCCCGCAGCACAGTTGTTCATCATGGCTACAATGCGTGCGCACTTGGAGGAACAACTAACAACTAGATAGAAACAAAAAGTTAAAAAAATAATAAAAACTAAAATAAATTAATTCTAACAAATATCCGAACAAAAAGATAAACAATAATTTTAATAATATCATAAGTCTTCTTATAAAACTAGCTTAAAAATAAAGAAATTTTTAGGAGATAAAACACAATTGAGATGTAAATTTCGCACTCCAACAGACTCCAAGCCACGGCACAGTTATCATGGAGCAACAAAACCAACGGGTTGCGATCAATGCGAAGCTTCTGCAAGCCCAATCTCAATTTGGCGTAGTTGGTGATGCAACAACAGTGGTTGTGTTGGCCGACAGAAACGTCACAGTTGTGACGGTTCTGTGAGCCGCCACAGCCACCGTCGAGGGCCAACAACGCTAGATAGTGATTGAGCTTGCAGTAGCTTCGCGTCAATGGCAACCCGTCGGTCTTGTTGCTCGGTCTTCGATGTGCGATTGACAGTAGTGATTGGTGTTCATAGCTATGATCCAGAGCAATAAAAGAGAGTTGTGTATAATATCAACATCCCAGATGCATTTATATAGGTTTATGATTTGGTAACCAAGTCAAACTAAATACCAAAACCCTAGCTTGATAACTAAGCAAAAACAGCTAATGTAGTTAATTAGAAAATATTAATGGGCTAAAAATTAAAAACCATAATATCCAATAATGAATGCGCATGTAGTCCTTTGAGCAAATACTAATACCACGATAATATTGGAAATCCATTTCTTGATTTGCTTTTTTTTGGGGTTTAGAATTATTCTATCAAGCAGAATCCGAACACCATTTAATTTGTTGTCCTTCTTGAGCACGTCCAAAACATGGGCAAGTTTTAAGAAATCCGTACAATCGACAACAAACAGATCGTGACAGCGCGTACACAAGTCTAGCCCAATCACGCTTTCGTTTTTACCGTTCAATTGTTAAATAGTTAACCTACAACTGATGACCACGGTTATCATTATGATTTCGTAATTGTAAGCTACATGTTACGGTCATGGTTAGGACTTAGGGTTGATAGAGAAAATTCCACGGAAGTTGCAAATCTTATTTATAAGTGTAAAAAATTAACATATTTATCAAGATTGAGTAAGATATGAAGATTTTTGTATGGTATCAGAGGTAGTAGTTGCTCATAAAAGGTCTGTAATGTTCGTCAAGTTTGATTTTTTTTTTAAGGGACATGTTGGAGAGAATCTCACGTCAAAAATTACAAATATAGTTAATAATTTATAAGTTTTACCAAAAAATAAAAAATACATTTTATTCATATGAAGATTAACATATTTATCAAGATTGAGTAAGATACGAAAATTTTTGTATGGTATCAGAAGTAGTTGCTCATAAAAGGTCTGTAATGTTTGTCAAGCCTACCTTTTTTTGAAAGGACATTTTGGAGAAAATCTCATGTCGAAAATTACAAGTGTGGTTAATGATTTATAAGTTTTACCAAAAAATAAAAAATACATTTTATTCATATTTTAAAAGTTGATTTCATGGAAAAAGATATATCATATTTTTTAGACAAATTACTCTCAGGTCTATCTTGTATGATTAAATCGATGATTTAGTCTCCGTGTTTAAAAAATGATTCTCTCATTCCTGTATTTGATTTTATTATACTTTCGGGTCCCTCGGTAATGTCATCCACTTATTTTTTTTCATTGAAATAGTAAAAATACCCTTCAAAAATGCAAAAAGATCATCCTCTTCGCCTTCTCGCATGCAGCGACCACCCCAACCCTCTTCCTCTCCTCCGAGCCCTCCTTTTTATCTCCTCTCCTCCACCCCCATCAAGCCCACACCATTGTTGCCCCTTCTCCCCCAATCAAATCCCTCTGTCGTCCACCCCTCTCTGTCCTGTCGGCACCGGCCACGACCAAAACAATCTTCGTACAATGGCTTCAAGTCGTTCCCCGGTCGTCGTCACTGCTTCTCCCCCATCGTTCGATTCCTCATCAACGCTGACCTCAGTGGCAACTTCTCTTCCTTCTCAAAGAAAAGCCATCGTTCTTGGAAAGGGGCGATCTGGAAGGCGTCAGTCGTCAGAGGTCGTCATTAACGCCGTCAAGCTCCTACAGACGTTCCATTCTCCTCCTCCGTTAAGTACCCATATGAGAATTTTCGCTGCAGAACATTATGATGTTTAAACTGCTAGACGATGGTAGAGGCGTCTCGACGTCATCGGCTTGCCGTCACTACATCGGCCGATTTCCTTGATCCGCGATCAGACCTTCTCGAACTCAGCAAACTGGCAAGGGATCGTGATACCACCCGTCTGGTTGAACCCCTACTCCTCCTCGGCCTCCCTCAGAAGCTCGCTGAACAGAGGGTGGTTGACGTAGATAACGGGAACGAGAACCCGGTGGAAGTCGCCATTCTTTTGGCTCACGTACACCGCCATATGTCCCTTGAGCACATGCACAATAGGCTTCTCTTCCCGAATAGGTTCGCCGCTCAGCTGATCAGCTCCAAAACACACGGAGGAGAAGAGGACCACCCTCTGTTAGTCGTCAGCAAGAGAGAGGAAGATGGTGATGAAGCGAATGACATCACTCTAATGACATCACTCTAATGTAGAGTAAAACTTTTGTAAAATGATATTTTCTAAAATGATAATCTCTCTAAGCTAATAAAAAGTTTGATCCCGAGTCAAGATCAGTGTAAAAATTTAATAATCTATCTACTGTAATAATTAATACTTTTTTAGAAAATGTTAGTGCAAAATCTCAGTCCCGAGTCAAGATCAATGTAAAAATTTAATAATCTATCTACCGTAATAATTAATACTTTTTAGAAAATATTAGTGTAAAATCTCGGTCCCAATAAAAATGTTAGTGTAAAATCTCTCTAAGTTAATAAAAAGTTTCGGTCCCGAGTCAAGACCAGTGTAAAAATTTAATAATCTATCTACTGTAATAATTAATAATTTTTTTAGAAAATATTAGTGTAAAATTTCGGTCCCAATTTTTGCATAAAGTGATATTTTTGAATAAATACATATATTTTTACATACTTTGCAAATTTGTAAAATATTTTAAGATGTTAGTTTGTGCTAGATTTGCTTGTTTGATAACTTTACATTATCATTCATCTTTTGAATTGTCTTCAAATAGTTCTCGTGATCGTCGTCTTGCTATAAAAAAATATTTCAATCGAGTGTAGCTAAATAACGCTACACTTGATTGAAATATAAGCTGAATATTTAAGTATGTCGAGACTAATTATTATTTTCTATGAGATAATAATTGTAATTATTATTAATATATTTTTTAGAGACTCGAACGTGGTCAAAGAAATCATTATAATTTTTTGTTGTTTTAAATACATACAAAAAATATTTTGTAGTAAAAAAATACAAATTTCTCTTATGTGATAATCTCTCTAAAGTAATAATTTTCTCCGGTCCCAACAATATCATTTTAGAGTGATTTTACTATATAATAAAATCAAAGGCAAATTACCCTCAGATCCTTGGAATTTTGACTCCCGATCTCTTGCGTCTATGGATTTCTGAAAATAATTTTGCCATCCCCGTGTTTGATTTTATTATATTCTCGGGTCCCTTGCTGACGTCATCCATCCATTTTTTCATTTTTGTGAGTGAAATTACTTAAATACCCTTTTATACCCTTACAAAATATCATTAAAAAATAAAAAAATTATCTCCGGCGAAGTCCGGTCACCATCTCCATCAAAACAAACGACATCAGAAACCAGAAATAATCCGACGACTCCAAACGATGTCAAATCGACTCGAAGGATACGTTTTTGCCTACCGAAAATCACGCATCTCTTCTTTGCAGACGATATCGTCTTATTTGGAAAGGCTTCCTTGAGTCAAGTACAGCTCATCCGGGATGGTCTTGACAACTTCTGCCGAGCATCGGGCCAAAAAGTCAGTGAGGCCAAGTCAAGAATCTTTTTCTCTAAGAATGTAGATAACAGGACAAAAAGCAGGTTGAGTAATGCAGTGGGTATCCAAGCAACATCCGACCTAGGGAAGTACCTTGGAATATCGGCTCTGCATAAGCGGGTCTCGAAGGATACGTTCCAACACATTGTAGATAAGGTGCAGACACGACTAGCTGGATGGAAAGTCAAACAGCTCTATATAGCTGGGAGAGTCACTCTAGCCAAGTTGGTACTCTCTACACTCCCATTTTTTGCTATGAAAGTGATCTACCTACCCAAAGGCATGTGCGAAAAGCTTGACAAGATTACAAGAGGTTTCATATGGGGCGACTCACAGGAAGGAAGGCGTATTCACCTTGTCAAATGGCAAGAGGTATGCAAGCCCAAATCACTAGGAGGATTGGGTCTAAGAAGCGCAAGAGAAGCCAATGGAGCTTTAGTCATGAAACTGGGTTGGCGAATGCTCACACAAAAGGAGGAAATCTGGACTCAAGTCCTACACATGAAGTATCAGAAGAATGCCCAGACGACAAACCTGCTTCTCCCACACCCGCGACAATCGGCCAGCATAGTAAAAGTTGTAACACCCCTGCTTCAAGGCATCAAATGGAATGTTGGCAACGGACAACAAATTGACTTTTGGATGGACGAGTGGATCCCGGGTGAAGGCTCAATCTATCTAAATGGAATCCAAGTCCCAGAGGAGCTACTGGGTGGGAAAGTATGTGACTTCTGGTAGAGGGATCAAGGTTGGAATTGGCCACTGTTGGAAGAGATCATACCTGCAGCATGGTGAACGAAGATAAAAGCAGTGTTTGTTGATGAAGAGGGAGACACACCAGACTCTTTAACATGGAAACACTCAGCGGATGGAGTTTTCTCAACTGGGTCTGCATATAACGCAACATTAGATCAGTCAAACTACTTAAGAGACACAACAGAGTCCTGAAGAGAGCTCTGGAAACTCCATGTACCTGAGAGGATAAGACTCTTCCTTTGGACCTGTGAGAAGGGGCGTATCATGATAAATAGTGAAAGGCACCACCGAAAAATTGCACCAAAACCCGTACTGCCCTTCCTGCCGAGATATAGCTGAAATGATTATCCACCTCCTCGGAGACTATCCCTCATCGAAGAAGCTATGGTGGAGCCTGGTCCCTCAAGCGGGCTTACAAGCTACTGCAGGCCAGCAAACCTGGCTCCATGGAAATCTGAAGACGACGACTAAGCTCGACAAGAACCTACCTTGGAATGTTCTATTTTTCATGACCTGCTGGTGGATCTGGCGATGGAGAAACATTAAGATTTTTGACCAGAACCCACAGTAGGTAGGCCAAAAAGGCCACATCTTACAGCAAGTTAATGAATTTGAAGCAGCTTGGCAAGCTACTATCCCATTAAACTTAATCGCCAGACCTGCAATCCCAAGGAAAAGTGGATGGAGCCCGCCGAGTGAAGGTTGGCTGAAGATGAATGTTGACGGCTGTTCGAAAGGCAACCCAGGTCCGGCGAGCTGCGGAGGAGTCATCTGTGACCACAATGGAAATTGGTGCATTGGCTTTGCGCACCCGATTGGAACCTGCACGGCATTAGCAGCTGAAGTATGGGCCATCTGGAGAGGATTACGACTAGCATCAGAGATGAACTACCCCCGGCTTGTGGTGGAAACCAACTCCCTACAGGCTACCGACTCTCTTGTCTTTATGGTTTTGCCTACCAGTTGTGTTGACAGTTACTCATGAGGGCGTAGCAACAAGCAACTCACTCCACGCCCTCGTGAGTAACTGTCAAAATCTAATTCACCAACATGGTCGAATTGAGGTGGTACACTGCATTCGGGAGTGCAATAGGGTAGCGGATTACCTGTCCAATTTTGCACTCTCTTCGTCGGAAGGCTTCCAAGTGTTGAGAAGACCATCAGATAATTGTATCCCCCTGTTTAGGGAAGACATTGCTGCTTTACTATCCTGTAATTTCGGTTTAATCGAATACCAACAAGCAATTAGATTAACTGGTGAGGGAGTTGTTCTAGCTTAACCAAGATTTCGGTTTCGGGTTCGAGTCCTTGGGAACGCAGCAGTGTTAAATACTTGTTGGGAGAGGTTTGCCACCTTTCAAAGGTCTTACCCAGCTCAAACTTGGATTAGTCAGCCCAGTGAGCCGGACACCAAGTAGTTCTAAACTAAAAAAATTTCAGTTTAATTGAATGAAATGCACCCACCATATTCAACAAAAAAAAAACCGGAGGTTCTGATCAATCGTACTTATCGGTCCATCCTCCCTCGTCCCGGAATCGGCTTCTATATGACGATGAAAGAGAGGCCGATGGGGGAGGAGGGCTCTTCCAGCGAGAGCACTCGAAAAGACCGACATTTGGTCTCCGACACGACCGTGTTCAAGTACTGCCTTGGGGATTCACCCGACAGGGCCTCCCTCCTCAAGGACATCGTCGCGGCTTCCGCCTCCGACCAACTGCTTTTCTCATTCGCCCACCACGTCGCTCTCTACTCCGGCTGCTCTCACCACTGGTAATTTTCTATTTTCCGAAAAAAAAAGAGAATTTCCCACATTTTGATGAAGTTTTTTTCGGCTCTGTTTTCCATAATAGACATTCTTAGGGTTTGAACTTAGTAGTCTCATTCATAGGATTTTCCACACTTATAAACCAGCCGAACAAACCTGCAACTACCAAAGTGGGATTCTCTCCAACGGTTTGTTGCTGCTTGTGCTTTTCTTCTCTGATTTCGGGTCGAAGAAGCTGGATCATATGTGTTTCCTGGCCATATTCTGGGCTCCCACTTGCACCTGTTTGTAAGATTCAGACTGTCACTTCTTTTATTCTCCAGGCGTCAGGTAATTATTGCAAAGAGCTTGATTGAGGATGGTACAAGAGTTTGGAATTCAATTGCGCGGAGCAACCGCCTACCGCAATGGGACGAAGCAGTTCTCGAGATTAGGAGGCAGTTCGAGAGGATTGCGCGCTGCAGCGCGAGGCCTCTTACAAAAAAGGTACATTCCTTGTGCATACTCTGTGCAGTTTTAAACCAATACGTTCTTGAATTAATATGAACAAATGCCGGATTCACCAATTCGTAATAAAAGAGATAATATCAGAGAAGGCGTGATTTGTTCCTATTCAGGCTAATGCCCTGACAATGTTTTTCACTTTCAAGTCCTTGACTATGTGATCTACACGAGAAGCTTTGTTGTTTTTGTTCTTGATTTCCATTTTTTCACTTCCCTGACAAATTGAAGCCCATCAAACTTTTGGAGCAGGTTTTGGTTTCTTTTGTTTTTGTACCAGAATATCTTACTTGTTAACTCGCAAACTTAGGACTTTGAATTGCTAAAGTGCATTGCTGGATGCGGAGAATACATGGCCCAAGAGAACTTTGAAAAGATGTGGTGTTGGCTGTACCCTATTGCCGTGACACTATCGAGTGATATACTCAATAAAGCATGGAGCTCTGTCTCACCAAAGTGGATAGAAGGATTCATCACCAAGGAAGAGGCAGAAATGTCACTTCAAGGTCCGTTAGGGATGCAAGTCCCTGGGACTTTTATTCTGCGGTTTCCTACTTCAAGGAGCTGGCCCCATCCTGATGCTGGTAACTTAGTTGTGACTTATGTAGGACATGATTACACTATCCACCACAGACTGCTGTCTCTCGATTATATCTTCAGGTTCGTTTTCTCCTCTGTTATTTTGTGTTACTGTTTTTGCTTTGTTTTTTGTTCCTTATATTGCTCGACAGCAGGGAAAATTGCTCGACTGTCAAAAATAGATACTACACACAGGTCATGATCTTCAGAGATGGAAACATGAATTTACTTTGAACTCGAATGTGTAACAACTGAATATTTTAGCTTTAACATTGTTCTTGAAGACATAGCGAAGATACGGTAGTTTAAGCACCACGCTCATCTACCTTTTGTTCTTGAGGACCAGTCTCTGGGTTTGGGCTTGTTCTGTCTCATAAGTATAGGGTAACTTGAGAACTGTGTTCTTGTTTTAGTTTTGATCATCATCTTGGATTAAATATGCCTGTAGTTGGTGCCGAGAAGCTTTAACAAGACCTTGCTTTATATAGGCTTATCGGTAAAACATGACAGTGAAATCTGGTGGATAACTTATTTCCGTTGAGCCATGCTTGGCTTGTCCAAAGGAGCAATGCAGAAAAATTTAAAATTCCCATTTAACGGTGGTGGCCTATGTATACATTATTGCAACTATCCTGTTTTGTTTAAATTTTGGATCTATGAACATTTTTCTTATGCATATGATCATTGTATTATGGCATATTTGTGACATCCTTTTGTAACCCCACTTTTGATCTGAAGTTCTTAGTTCTCCATGTGATCCATATGAATTAGTCCATTGAAGAAAAGTTTACCAACTGATTTATCGGTTATTTATCATGTTATACAGCTCCAATGGCAGAGAGAAGAATGCTAAAACACTTGAAGAAATGCTGTTGGAAGATCCTGCACTTTTGGGATTGGGAAGGCAAGATCGCCCCAGCTTCCTCATTGTTCCATTCTTTAGCTTTGCACTGCTGAAAGCAGTTTTTCGAATTGGTCCGTTAAGTGTCCAACAGTTTCTATTGTCGATTAAAATGCAGGACAATAAGAAATCTATAATCGTCAAGGCAAGCTGCTTAAAGTTTCTCACATTAACTTCCTGGTTTTGAATTAGTTTCCGATTTTGCAGGTAGCCCAACGCAAAACCCTTAAATACTCCAGTCATTTTTTATCTAACACTCACATTTGTGTTTTTCCTTTCCACTTCCATGGTTTATTTCCTTGCCAGATCTGAGCTACTGCTTTTGCTTGGCCTCGTGCTTCTCCCTGACATTTCGGACCCCATGTCGTGGTTTGGCTCCTTGAAACTTCCTAAGTTGCAATTCTTTTGCTGTGTACAAAGTTGGTCTTTTGAAGATATGAACGTTATTCAATGATATACCGGGTCATGGTGGTTTAATATAAGATATTACCTCATCTGTATGCTTACTTCCTTTCCTTTGCTGATCCTGAAATCCTTGTTTTTCATATCATAAGCCTGTATTAATCCAATGTTAATTTAAGTAGTCTCGGGCTTGCTGAAATATGGATCACCTTATAATAGTCCAAACTTATTACCAAACATAAGCGGAATGTAGCTGGTTGTCAAGATACCGTCTTTAGAACCAGCTACATTCCGCTTATGGTACAAAGGTTGTTCTCATACAACATAAGAAAAAAAGACATGAACTTGAAGAGGTAAACATACAGAAAGATGCGAAAGACGTAACGATCTAGGTCATCACTGTTACTTGAGTACGGATGCCAGGCCAGACGTAACAGATGCTTTCAAGGAAAAAGACACTGGACCATCACCTAGAAAAACATCATAGAGGGCAAGTGCCACATTCGATGACATTATGTTAGCATCTACACCCGAGGGCATGCCTTCTGTTCAAACATAAACCTGAAAAATTGCAAGAAAATAGCGTTCATGATAGGACAGAAGCAAGTTAATTCGATTTGCAGGAAGCATGGTGCATCAAAATTGTGTCCTGGCATCGGTTTTGCTTACTAGCATTTCGGAGGGATTCAGCCATGTCAGAAAAATGGAAGTTCCTTTCTTCAGAGATCGGCCTTGAAAGATGCTCCCGAATTTAGACAGAACAGATTTATCAGCTGAAGCAGAAGCCTTTATCCTTAATGAGATGGCCTTGTCCAAGCCTTTATCCTATGTGATGATCACATTCACAACTCGATTGACATGACCTTTTTTTGGCACGGTAGAGGCTCTACCTAAGCCTGATCACGGTTTTAGAACTGGGGATTACAAAATTCCGAAAAAAATAACCATATTTGGAACTTTAAAACAAGGTTTTGTTATTTAGTTCTAAAAAATTTTAAATTTGACTCTGTAGTCGGAAGGTTCTGGGATGATTTAAAAAAACATTAACCACGGTTCAGGTTTTGATCAACAGAACCTCCAGTTCAGAACCGTCGGTTGGGTGGTTTTTTATGGACCATGGCCAGACCTATCTCTACCACTATGTCCACCCAAGAAGAACTTAATTGCAATATGCCGAGATAAACTCTTATCACATTCTAAAAACAAAAGAAAAAACTCTACCACTATGTCCACCCAAGATACCACCCAAAAAAAAAAAGTCACACCCAAGATTGACTTAACAACTCATTAAAAAATCCCAGCAGCTACAGTTTTCTATGACACCAAGAGTTTTTTAATGCAATGCGAATAATTAGAGATGAAATCTAATTAGATTTAAATGTCAAGAATAAACGACCAACAATAAAGTCATATTTTACTAGATTCATATTTTATTGAATTATGATTATAGTATCAAATAATTAATAATTCATGATATTAACGAGAATATAGATTTATACATGACCTTCATAGAAATTATTACATTATTAATTTATTTAAAAATTATAAACGTGGCCTAAGTTGGGAGAGGAAAATAATATTATTTTCGATTATTCATTAATTATTAGTTTAATGAGATTTTACCGTAATTTATTTCATCAAGAACCAGTTAAAATTCTTCACTCAAGTTACATAACATGACTATAATGTATTCACATTTATACGCACACAAAATTCCATGTGACAAAACAAATAAAATTATGAAGCCTTAAATATGAACAAAATCAGACAGGTCTAAAGCAAGAAGACACCCAACAACATGGTACATAACATTATATTTTTGGAATAAGTTCACTTTAGTACCCTGTAGTTTTATATTTTTGGCGTAGAGTACCATGTGGTTTAAAATTGGTATTTTAGTACCCTGTATTTGGCATCAATTTTTCTGGCAGGTCCAGGGCAGCTGCCCGTCCAAATTCCTCTGAAACAACGTAAGAGGGAATAATAAATGAGAGGAGTTATGTAGTTTTTTAAAAATTATTAATAAATTATAGACTGAATAGGTAATTTACTATAGTCCACGTCAGTTTTAAATTAAAAAAGTCTGACGTCACATGTCTTCCGCGTCGTCTAAAAAATGATGTCGTTTCGAGCGGGTTTGGACGGGCAGCTGCCCTGGACCTGCCCGAAAAATTGATGTCAACCACAGGGTACTAAAATACCAATTTTAAACGACATAGTATTCCGCGCGAAAAGCGTGAAACTATAAGATACTAAAATGAACTTCTCCCTTGGAACCGTCATGTAATCCAGACCACACCCAGTTATTATTTTTTATATTATCAGGTATCTGAATATCTATTTAAGCTAATTCGCATTTTAAACAAAGAGCTTCTGAAGAATGACGAAATTTTTCAGAAATAAATATTTAAAGTATTAATGACTGTTATCATATTCGAAGATTATTGTTGATCTCTATTTAATTAGCTATTAAAAGTCACGGATCAAATCAATTTTAAGTCGGTATCCTATTCAAATTATTGTCAGATTTTAATGGCCAATGGGCATTAAAAAGTCGTCCAAGAAAAAGATCGTTGAAATTTGGGAATCGCTAAAGTCCACCACCCCGTGTGACGTGACGTATCCCACATTTTTAATGGTGCCTTTAATCCCAAAAGATTCCGCTCCCTCCCGTAACGGCTACGCACTCCAAGTAGCCGTTAAACCCTTCCCCTTCCCCTATAATCCTCGCATTTAAATTGCCTCGGCGAACCTAATCATTTCACAGCCCCCACAATAGAAAAGGTTTTACATACTCTTTCTAACCTCCTCCTTAATAGAAGTCATGGCTAAATCCTCGGCGACAGGTCGTCTGCCTCTTTGGGTTTTCTTAGTCTTTTATCTCACTTGTTCAGGTATGTGTTTATGTTTCTCCTTAGTCTAGATTTCAGCATGTAGTATGTTATCGGTCAAAGCCATCTCTTACAAAGCAGATTACGAAATTTCAAATCTCTCATTTCTTTTGTTTATAATAGTAGTAATAATAATAATAGAGATGGCAATATTTAGATCAAAATAATAGAGATCAAATCTAGAAGAGTCGATGTTAAGAAATTGAAATGATGTACAATCTACCGTTATTTTCTTCTTCTGAAGTTTACAGCCTTGAGTTGGGTGTCGTTCTTGTAAATGGTTGAACCTACACTACTATTTCACAAAAAAAAGCTAGACAAAGAATACTTTCTTTTTTTATTGCACTCGGCCATTTATCTCGCATGAGCCACCATTTTTTTTAAAGAATTCACTGTAGTATCTTGTGATTTGACCGATTTGTATACTACTATTTCGTAGTTTAAAAATATTCGACTGAGTAAAAGAAATATCTCTAATTGATACAATTAACTTCACGCCGAATATTTTCCTAACAAAATCTTTTTTTGCGTTTGATATAGGATGCTACTTGGCGTCAGTGAGTGCACAGGTAACTTCTTGTCATTTTATTGTTAGATATTAAAATTTGCAAAAGCTTTCTATTTAATTCTATTGTTAGAATATTAAAATTTGCAAAAGTTTTCTATTTAATTCTATTAAATTTCTCTGATTGTATGTATTGAATTTTTAATTATTTTCCGTTACAAGCATTTAATGACCTTTTCATGACATATATTTATTGAAATTTATGTCTCCCTACATTAAAAACTCAAATCTTCTGATATTTTAATTGATGTCACAGAAAACTTGGTGTGTGGCCAAGCCATCCTCAGACCAGGCGTCGTTATTAGAAAACATCAACTACGCTTGCTCGCAGGTGGACTGCCAAATCATTAAGAAGGGATGCCCTTGCTTTAGCCCTGACAGCCTCATTAACCATGCTTCAGTTGTCATGAACCTCTATTACCAATCTAGAGGAAGGAACCATTGGAATTGTGACTTCACGAAGTCTGGTCTCATTGTTGTTACTGACCCAAGTAAGTTTATTAACAGCCCTACAAAATAGGATCCGACGAATCTGAATACTGGATGTTCATAAAAAATAAAAAATATACTAGAAATTAAGTTTTTATCTTTCTTGGACATTATTGGGTCATTATTATGGACATGATTTGTTGTTTCTATTTTGCAGGTTATAATAATTGCATCTACCCCTAGTTGCGTAGGGCGTATATTAGCCAATGGCGGGCAAATGCTTTATTGGGGGAGGGCCTCTAATCTTTTTTTTGCGATCCTGTGTTTGGACTTTTTAATTGTCACCCCAACCTTTTAGATTTGCTGGTAGTCGAGACTTCCCAATTGTAGCTGATGTTATCAATAATAGTCAATCTCTCTCTCTCCTGTTTATTTAATTAATGGCATCCCTTGTTCATGGGATGTCGGACGTGCTCTTTTTATTCAATCTCACTTACCTTTAGTTTTTTGAAATGACGATATATTACATGCCACTTATTTAATTCATTGCATCCCATCCAAAATTTTGCAAAAGTAAAACTTCACACGAGGTATTATTTCAAACATAACCAATTCTTTTTATCAATTACGCATTTTTGGTTATCTATACTATGTTACAAATTTGGCTAACAACCAAACAAAATTGGGCAAAATAGCTTTCTCATATTTGAATAGATTGATTAATTATGACAAACATATATATATTTTTTGAAAAGTTAATTTATTAAGAATACTAGCCAGAAGGAGAACTTACAACCCCGCAGCTGTCGGTCTCGTTAAACCCTGTAGGGACAATGAATACTGTCGAATACACCACGAGAACAAAATTCTTTTTCGGCTCCAGATTACAACCATGAAAATGGGCCAACACTACAAAGATGGAAGGCTGCCACCCAAAGAAAAAAACATGAAGAGAAAACCAGTACAGAAAACATCCATCTCTCTCCCCCAACTCAATTACATGAACCAACAACCAAATCCCATCTCACAATCGCACCAAGATAGAAGGCACCCAATTCCTCGCAACAAGATGGAAGACTATAAAAATAACCCCTACCATTGAAGCTGGACCAGTGCGACCGAAAGCAGATAGCGATAGATGAATTAGAAGTTCACCCGAGCACTAGCTAAAAGTTAAAAGTTGTTGCAAAGCTTCTCTAAAAGAAGCTTGGTGTCTTGGCGGCAGTATATGTTACTAGTCTTGGACCAGTAGATCCACTCCGTAAGGCCCTGCAACATACGGTTGGTCAGAAATTGCAGCTCTGGTTGTTTGCCTTTGAAAATTATCTCGTTGCGAATACCAGTTAGCTTTTTTCCTCCTTCCAGAGACTAACCCCATCCAATTGACAAGAAATTCACCAATCATACGTCTACTAGTCCAGTGAATGCCAACCAATTGAAGGACATAGTTCCAGACCTTATTCTGGCACCCCACTTGAGTAACAGAGCCTGATTCCTAATATCTAGCTTCGCCATACCCAATCCCCAATTATCCAATTGATCGGGGTGTCCGACTTGCCGGTATACATAATCGATTAGCATGTGAGGAGGGAGGTTTGGGTGGTAGAGGAGAGGTTCTCCTCATGGCTTTTGGAGATATGAAGAGAGTATGTAGTTGATTTTCAAAAATATGATGGACTAATCAATACGTGAATTTTGCAAATTTTGGCTGAAATCCAAAAATAGATCCAAGGACTATGTAGTTGATTTTTAAAATATACATGTTTGCCCTGAATAATTAATTTATTCCAAAAACACATATGACTATTTTTTAGTTTGCCATATGAGATAATTAGGATTTATTTAACAACAATTTAATCCACGCGCCCGCTCTTGTGTATTTCTTAGTTTGCCATATGCGATAATTATGATTTATTTAACAAAAATTGAGTAATTAAATAATAAATAATTACATATATATACATATAAAATGTGATAACTGTATGTTTATCAACAAAAAATACATACAGTACTTATAATATTTGAAATTGAGAGTAAGATAAAGAAGAGAGATCAACATAAAAAAAATAGAGAAATAGGAATAACAAAGTAATAATTTAGGCTAATAAAAAAAAATATGGAGGTCGACCCAGGTTTTTTTCGGTTCTCCGGGTCAACCAATCGATCACATCAGATTTTTTTTGAATAATAAATATATATTATTTAGTATTAAAATAAAAAATAATTATAAATATTATATCATTTATTGCAAAAATTATAATGTACATATATCAAAATCATAATTTAATCATTTTTAATCTAATAAAAATTTGGGCCGATAAATCTCATCAGTTTAGCCAGTGGTCAATGGTCGAACCACATTTCAACTTTGGAGATTAGGTTGAAAACGACCCAAGATTGACCCGAGTAGCGGTCTGACTATTAAAACTATAAATAAAATTGGATAAAACTACAAAGAAAAAGGAAGAGAAAATGAAGGAAAAAATAGAATAAAAATCTTGTAAGAGGTAGCAGTAAATCTGTAAAATTTATTAGTTATCAAACAGGGGCGGAGCTTGCCCCACTTAATTTTTTTTTGATAACTAAGTACATTTTTTAATGTATGTTCCCACTAAAATTAGAAATTGATCCCACTAAAAAATTAATCAACCTAAAAATTGAAATTAGAATGGTCTATTATCGACTTATCATATGCTAGTCGGGCCCAAGAAAGTGTGCTGTCGGCAAAAAAAAATTATATTACCCCCACTCCCCAAATTTTCTAACTCCGCCCCTGTTATCAAACAAGCATATTCCAATCTACTCCTCAAATCTACTGTGTTTAGTTACCAAACAAGCATATTATAATGTAAATTATATATTTCAACAAGCGGACCCATTGTCTCAGCGAACCTAATCATAGCCCCCACATTAGCAAAGGTTTACAAATTCTCTCTTTCTAAGCTCTTCCTCGAATACAGATTAGTGTGCTGAAATCATGGCTAGATCCTGGGCGACCGGTCGTCTGCCTCTTTTGGTTTTAGTAGTCTCTTACCTCACTTGTTCAGGTATGTCTCTCCTTGTGCAAGATTTCAGCATGTTGTGCCTTTTTCTTTCGGCATAATGTGCCTTTTTCTTTTATTAATAATAATAAACAGAATATATTTAGACAAAAGTAATAAAATTGACCACTGACTACGCTTGCTCGAGTTCGACCGTTGGAAAACGCAACATATCATATCAATAAATTATTATTATTTTCTCCCAAAGATATTTAGTTTAACGACACAATGCATATTTAAATTTAGGGAGGTCGAGACAATTGTCAAAAAAATTATTTTTTTCTATATTTAGTTTTTACAATTTTCTGTTTTATTTATGTCATTATCCTTACTTCTTGCTTACTCTATCAAATCTTTTGTATCATTAGTCACTCCGCTCTAGACGTTCTCAATTTGCGATATTCTACTAAAATTTTATTTTATAAAAATAACATTTATAAAATATTGTTGATAAAAAACCCTTAGATGAGCATGAGGCCCTAATAGGTGACAGTAACCTCACATCGAGCAATTATCCTAACAAAAATAGTATTTGTGTTTGTTTGTTTTTTTTGAAAGGGGGCGCGTAGCTTATATTAGAATAAACGGTTACAATATGAGAAAGAAAAATACAAAGACAAATAAAGGTAGCACCAAACAAAAATACAAAACCAAACCATAATCAATAGAGTGACACAGTAACACAGGTGGGAGCGAAGGGCACTCGAAAAGCTATATGCCGAGACAAGTTACGGCTTAAAAACCACAAGATAACGTGATAGACGTCACCAAGTAGGTATTTGAGTACATACAAGATCCACGCAATTGAGAGCCAAGGTGTTTATTATAGGTTGCAACTTGGCGAGAGTGAGTGCGCAAGTAACCTCTTGTCATTCTATCGTTATAAATTTAAAATTTTCAAAAGTTTTTTTATTGTATTCAAGTAAACTTCTTTGATGGTGTTAAGTATTCAACAACCATGAGAACAAAACGCGCAAAGAACACGGACACAAGAGATAACGTGGTTCGGCCTAATGCCTACGTCCACGGAGAGAAAGGAGAATTTTATTGATGAGTTTCTAAGCCACAAAGCCATACAAAAAATCTAGGGTAACATGTCTTTATATAGATACAAACTCTTGGTGTACAAGTAACCTATCTAGGTCAGATTAAGAGTCCAAAACCTAGTCAGAATAGGAATAGGAATAGGAAATAAATCTTTCCTATTTCTCGCCATCCCAACAATCTCCACCTTAGCGAGAAATCATCTCGTGGAAGAACCATGAAGCTTCACCCGAACTTCAACAAACTCCAGCTTGACAAAATACCGCCCCATGAAGAACCATGAGATCTTGCAATACCAATTCGACTCCAGCAACTCCATCTCGGACCATAGATAACTGCATCAATAAGACCATCTCAACTTTCTCTTCACCTTTTGTTCAATCACTTGGAGCCAGGCTTCTGAGCTTGCTTGGCCTATTCCCTCCAACCTCCATCGAACCCCAACTAGCGAGTCCACTTTCTGAAGCAACCTTGCAACCAATAGACGTACCCTCTATTTTTTGATCAACCCTATGCTCCGCAACCTCGAACCGCTCTTCCGTTGGACCTTTTTGCCTCAAACCAATGCTACTTGCCATAGCATACAAAGGGCAACCTTTTGTTCCACCAAGTAGAACCCTCGACATGTCACGAACTCCAGTGTTCGACCTTGAGTGAGATACCCGATTCGCCCGTGGTACTACCAACGGCTTCGCATTCCCCATGCAAAACCTACCCAACACTTTTGACGTGCACTTCCCTTTAGACAACCATAGCGGGGCCCAGCTAATAATGCTTCTCCGAGACAACCATGGCTCCTTGCCAACCATGCCTCCACGAAATAACCATAGCTCGCTATCCATGTCTCAGCGAATCCCAACTCTACTCAAACCATTCATGTCAAGCCTTTGCTCCCTCATACGAACCAACCTCATATGACTTGAGCTTTTGCCAACTCCTTCAGACCCATTGATTTGACTCCATCTACAATAATGTGCCTCACTAACTTGTAGGTATTTCCTTTTACCCTTCATCCCTACCATCACATCCTTCTCCACCTTCATTAGCATACCTTTATAACTATTACTGTTATAATCCAAGGTCCCTAATGAAAAGAGATTACCAGGATGCATTGGACTTGATAAGACAGAAAGCCAGTCACCATCCGACCCATCTGAATATGTGGCCATGGTTGTGGATGCCAATCCCTCCTCGTTGTCTTGATCCCTAGTTCGTCCTGGATAGTCCCCTTCATGTGCCCTTCTCCGCACTTGAAACCACTTCCATTGAACTTCTTTGACTCCGACCTAGATCCTCTTCCACAACCCAGCTGGTGGCTCCTTATCATCTGCCAAGCATAAGCGAATCTTCGCTACTGCCTTAGCCTCCAACTCTTCCCACTCTTGCTCCTCTATCTTTTCGGACTTCTTCTCCGAGAGTACGATAACCATCCATTGCTGCACGAGGAGATCCCTGACACGCCTTTGCCATAACCCGAAATTCAATGAACCATCGAACTTCACAAGAGCAAACTTCGCGCCGTGATTCGACATCCTCCAACCTTAGCTCTTGATACCAATTGTTAAGAATTCAGCAACTAGAGAACAAAACACGCAAAGAACACGGACACAAGAGATAACGTGGTTCGGCCTAATGCCTACATCCACGGAGAGAAAGGAGAACTTTTATTGATAAGTTTCTGAGCCACAAAGCCATACAAAAAACCTAGGATAACACGTCTTTATATAGATACAAACCCTTGGTGTACAAGTAACCTATCTAGGTCAGATTAGGAGTTCAAAACCTAGTCAGAATAGGAATAGGAATAGGAAATAAATCTTTCCTATTTCTCGCCATCCCAACAGATGGGTAGTATCAGATCCTTACGTTACAAGAATTTAATAAAGTTTAATTTTTATGCGCTCATTTTTTATAATCTTCGTCGCAGAAAACTTGGTGGTGGCGAAATCATCTTCGGACCAGGTATCGTTATTAAAGAACATAAACTACGCTTGCTCGCAGGTGGATTGCCAAATTATTAAAGATGGAAGCCCTTGCGTCAGCCCTGACAATCTCATTAACCATGCTTCAGTTGTAACGAACCTCTACTACCAATCTAGAGGAAGGAACCCTTGGAATTGTGATTTCAGCAATTCTGGCCTCGTTGCTATTACTGACCCAAGTAAGTTACTTACAACCCTCCAAGATGGGTTGCAAAGTGTTATGTTCACCATAAAATTGTGTTATGTGCGTGGCGGGAAGATTGGAATTGTAATTTTGGCAGAATAAGAATGGACCTTGTCATTCTGTGATTAGTATCGCGGATTGCATACGTGGCAGAATATTACTGGTAGAAGTGTGTTAGTTTGGTAGCAGAAAAACTAGGGTATACATAGTGAATTGTAAAGTGGAGTGAAACTATTCTGATATTTTACCACTTAACCAATATACGGTTATCTCTTCTCCCTCCCAGATTCTTCTTCTTCTTCTTCTTCTTCTCTTCCTTTTCTTGTTCTTGACCATTACAAGTTGGTATCAGAGCTTAGCACTCCTCGGAAAACATGACTATAACACGTTTGGGCGAGATGGAAGATCAAATTCACTCTCTAGAGCAAGAGAATCGAGTAGAAGCTGAGCGTCGCCGGAAGCAAGGTGAAGAAATTGTACGTATCGCGGAAGAGCAGCGCGAATCGCGAGCCACAATCGAGGGAAACTCAGAGAAGCTATCTCGGGTGGAAGGGCAATTGACTAAGATGATGGAGATTCTCAAGTGCCTATCGGCACCGAGGGCTCAGGAAGAGGATATGAGGTCTCCCATGTTACCATTTTCCACAGAAGTGCTAAAGGCAGAGGGGCGAAGCGAGAACAGCGGGTCACGTACGGAGGTAATTGGAGGTGTCCATCCGGAGGTTGGCGATGGTCCTCGCGGAAGGAGGAATCATGATAATCTACAGATAAATTTTCCAACCCCCAAATTAGAGATTTCAATGTTTACTGGTGTGAACCCTAGGTCGTGGGTTAGGACACGTAAAAAATATTTCATGGTGAATCGCGTGCCAGAGGAGAGGAAGGTGTATTTGAGCGCTGTTTACCTAGATGATAAAGTAGACACCTGGTATATGTCTTGGGCAGTTAATCGTGAGACAGTTTCTTGGAAGAATTTCACGACTGCTCTGTATGCTAGGTTTGGGGACAAGGGCTATGATTCCGTGGTAAAGGAGTTTAATCAGTTGAGACAGAATGGAGATGTGGAAGATTATGTGGGAAGGTTTGAGGAATTGAAGGAATTATTGTTGATGGAGAATCGTTTCTTGACTGATAAGTACTTCACATCTAGTTTCGTAGCTGAGTTAGATGATGATGTGCAGGCTATGGTTTTAGCTGCTAGACCTAGTTCTTTGGTTGAGGCTATGAGATTAGCTAGACTCAATGAGACAGTCATATGAGTCATGTTCAAGAAGAAGCAAATTTATAAGGGTTACTCGGGTGTCAGTCCCTCACCCACTACTTCTGGTGGTAACTTTAATAAGTCTGGTTCTGATGCATTCTATGGTGGAGGGAAGAATTGGAGTAACAATACTGCTAGCAACAAGAGTGAAAGTGGAAGTAATAATATGGGAAGTGAGAGTAAGAGTTTTAGGAAAGAACCAGTGTGTTGGATATGTGGAGACAAGTATTTCTCTGGCCATGTATGTGCAGGAAAGAAGAACAACCTTAGTATGTTAGAGGAAATTCTGAGTGGTATGGTGGGGTGAGAGAGGATGAAAACATGTCCAATAATGATGAGCTAGATGACATATATGCTATTTTATCCCTGCAATCTATTGATGTAGTGGACAAAAATATTAGTTGTAGAACTCTAAAGATAATGGGAAAAAGTAAGGACAAGCCTCTCTTGATATTGTTGGATTCTGGTAGCACTTTTAGCCTTGTAGACAACACCATTGTGCAAGCTTTATCCTTGTCTAAGGAGACTACACCATCAGTAGTTGTGACTATAGCAAATGGTGATAAGCTGACTAGTTCTGAGCAATGCAAGAGTTTCAAATGGGAAATGGGTGGTCAAAAGTTCCAGATTGACTTAAGAGTCTTGAAGATGTGTGGCTTTGACATGGTTTTGGGAACTGATTGGATGAGAGGGGATAAGCCTGGAACTTCTGTGGAATTTGATTTCTGGGCAATGCAAGCTGTACTCAAGAAAGAAGGGAAATAAACTGTTCTCAATGGCATGACTACTGAGGAATGGCAACAATTGCAGACGGCTTCTGCAGGTTCTTATAGTGGTCTAGCTCTCGTGGAATGTAATCAGTTACAGAGAGGCAAGGGAGGAAGTTTGGAAGAGATTTATTGGGCAATTAGTGCAGGGAAAGAACTAGCTAGTCTTGAGATGGGGTTGGAGGAAATTGATCATATTCTGAGATTGCTGTTAGAAGAATATGGATGTGTTGACTAAGCCCACTACTCTGCCTCCACCCAGGATACATGATCATGAAATTCCATATAAGGAGGGAGCCCAACCTGTGAGCATTAGGCCTTATAGATATTCCTACCACCAGAAGGAAGAGATAGAGAAACAAGTGCAAGCACTTCTGGACTCAGATTTCATCCAGCCTAGTAGGAGTCCTTTTGCTTCTCCTGTACTTCTTGTAAAAAAGAAAGAAGGTACATGGAGAATGTGTATTGATTAAGGCAGCTCAACGATCTTACAATCAAGAACAAGTATCTAACACCCATGATAGATGACTTGTTGGACGAATTAAATGGTGCTATGGTGTTTTCTAAATTGGATTTGAGGTTAGGTTACCATCAAATCAGAATGAGGGTAGATGACATCCCAAAAATAGCCTTTAGGACACATAATGGGCATTATGAGTTCAAGGTCATGCCCTTTGGTCTCACAAATGCACCAGCAAGTTTCCAAGCCCTGATGAACAATATTTTTGCAGAGCATTTGAGAGAGTTTATACTTGTTTTCTTTGATGATATTTTGGTTTACAGTAAATCGATGGATGAATATATGCAGCACCTGAGAACAACTTTAGAGATCTTTAGACAACACCAGTTCTATGCTAAGAGAAGCAAGTGCTCATTTGGTGCTAAAGAGGTGGAATATCTGGGGCATATTATATCTTGTAAGGGAGTTCAGACTAACCCGAAGAAGATTTCAGCTATGGTAGAGTGTTATGTGCCTAGCTCAGTGTCTGATTTAAGAAGTTTTCTGAGTCTTACATGATATTATAGAAAGTTTGTGTAGAATTATGGGTTAATTTGTAGACCCTTGTATGATTTGCTCAAGAAGGAAAGCTTTTGTTGGACTTGTGCAGCTGATGCAGCTTTTCAGACTCTGAAAAAAGCTATGGCAGAGGCCCTTGTGTTAGCCTTACCTGAATTCTCTAAAACTTTCGTGGTAGAGACTGATGCAAGTAAATATGGAATGGGAGCAGTGTTAATGCAAGATGGCAAACCTCTACCTTATCTTAGTCAATCTTTTGGTCCCAGAAATGCTGGTTTGTCCATCTATGAGAAGGAGTTGATGGCTGTTCTTGCAGCAGTAGAGAAGTGGAGACCCTACTTGGAAAATGGCAAGTTCATTATCAAGACTGACCAATCTAGTATTAAATACTTATTTGAGCAGAAGATTCACACAAGTCTTCAAAAGAAAGCTGTGTCTAAGTTGTTGGGTTTAGATTTTTCAATCAATTACAGGAAAGGCAAAGAAAACATAGTTGCAGATGCACTTTCTAGGAGACCATTTTCAAATACTGACTTGCTGGTTATTTCAGTAGCCTAATGAGGTACTAACTTCTTATGACAATGATAATTTTGTTAGAGAATTGCAGAAGACTTTGTTGACAGATCTATTGAGTAAGCCTGGTTATACTCTGTGTGGAGAGTTGCTCAAGTACAAGGGGCGAGTGGTGGTACGCAATACTGGTCTTGTGCATTCTCAATTGGTGGAAAAAATGCATAGATCAGCCATTGGTGGACATTTTGGTATTGGAAGCTACCAAAGGATCAAACGTTGGCAAGATGTTCTAGCAGCAGTGGCAAGATGTGAGATCTGCAAACAATGTAAGAGTGAAACAGTGGCTACCCCAAGATTACTGCAACCTTTGCCTATTCCTATTGGTGCTTGGTAGGATATATCTCTTGATTTTGTGGAAGGCTTACCAATGTCTCACAAGAAGAACACAATTTTGGTGGTGGTGGACAGGTTCACCAAGTATGCACATTTTATAGCATTGGCTCTTCCTTTTACAGCTTTGTAGGTGGCCAAGGCTTTGTTGGAGGGGGTGCTCCATGGCTTGCCACAGAGCATAATTTATGATAGAGACAAAGTATCACTAGCAAGGATTGGCAAGAGTTGTTTGAGCTGATGGGGATTAGAGTACATTTGAGTACAGCCTACCATCCTCAAAAATATGGTCAGACTAAAAGAGTTAACTAATGCCTTGAGACATTCCTTAAATGCTTCTATTTTGAGCAACCTAAGAGTTTGGGACAGTGGTTGGCTCTAGCTAAGCTATGGTATAACACTAATTTTCACCATTCTCTAAAGATGTCTCCATTTGAAGCCTTATATGGCTACGTTCCTTCTGAATTGCCTGGGATACGAGCAGAGTGTGGTGGCTTTAGTTGATGATTATCTAGCTGAGAGAGAAAAGGCATTGTAGAGCATCACTGAGAACTTACTTGAAGCTCAGAGAAGAATGAAGGTACAAGCTGATTAGGGCAGATCAGAAAGAGTGTTTGAAGTTGGGAATTGGGTTTATCTCAAGTTGCAGCCTTATAGGCAGTCTTCTGTTGCAGTACGTAAGAGTTTGAAGTTGTCTGCAAAATATTATGGGCCATATAAGGTACTGCAGAAGAGAGGACAAGCAGCTTATGAACTCGAATTGCCTAAGGGAAGCTGTATTCATCCAGTTTTCTATGTGTCTCTACTGAAGAAAGGTCTCCCACCTGATATCAATGTCACTCCTTCATTACCAGAAATTGCAGACTCTGGAAAGGTTGTAGTGGTGCCCTCTGCAGTATTGGCAAAGCGAGTAATTTAGTGAAATCATTGCGAAGTTTCCCAGGTGCTGGCTTCTTGGTGTAATTTGAGTAGAGAAGAAGCTACTTGGGAGGATGTTACAGATCTTAGAGCTCGTTTTTCTTACTTTGACTTATCTCAAACTTGAGGACAAAGTTTTTCTTGAGGGGATAGGCTGTTATGTGCGTGGCAGGAAGATTGGAATTGTAATTTTGGTAGAATAAGGATGGACACTTGTCATTCTGTGATTAGTTAGCTTGTGAAGTCACAGATTGCATACGTGGCAGAATATTACTGATAGAAGTTTGTTAGGTTGGTAGCGAGAAAACCAGAGTATACATAGTGAATTGTAAAGTGGAGTGGAACAATTCTGATGTTTTACCATTTAACTAATATACAGTTATCTCTTCTCCCTCCCAGATTCTTCTTCTTCTTCTCTTCCTTTTCTTGTTCTTGACCATTACAAATTGTCACTCGATAAGTTCATTTTAAGGACATAATTTGTTGGTTTGTTGCTTCTATTTTGTAGGTTATAATAATTGCATCTACCCCTAGTTCCGTAGGGCGCATATCAACCAAAGGGAGATGGAAATGCTTTGTAGGAGGAGAACCTAAAATCATTTTATTTTCTGATCTTATGTTAGGACTTTATAATTGTCGTCCCAACTTTTTAGATATTAGTTGCTAATAGATAAGACTTCCCAGTTGTAGCTAATCTAATGAATAATAGCCAATTAATTTCTTGTTGAAAAGAAATGGGGCCCAAGCAATACAAACATGTGCAAATTACGAATACACGAGAAAGTACGAAATAAATACAAAGAAGAAAACAAGATTTAGTTACCCGGTTTAACACGAAGATCTATGTCCGGGGGCGTACCAAGCCATGCGAGATTTTACTATTTTCACTCTTTGAGTTTCACTCACTCTTATAAGAAAAAGCCACACTTTGGCCTCTCCACTCTCTTTGGAAGCTCTTTCTCTTGAGCCACTCTTTCACTAGAGTTCCACACACACAAATGAGGTTTACAATTGGTATTTATAGAGACACACATCCTACTAGAGTTATTGGGTCGAGAGGGGCATTTTTATCCACCAAAAATCTCTTTTCCGGGTTGGGTTGGCGGCCTCCAAAGGGTTGGAGCACGGCAACCCAAATCTCTGATTCTCCTGCCAAACTTGGCTAGCGCCCTCCAGGGGATATGGAGCACTCCAGGTCCAACTCCCTGGAACTCACTTGGAGCCCTCCAAGAGGCTGGAGCCCTCCAGGTCTTCAACAACTTCTTCTTTTTGTTTTCTCGCCTTCGTCTCTTGATTCGATCGATTCTCCCGAGCGTCATTAGGCTCCGAACTTAATCTGATTAACTTCTGAATCATCCTCAAGGCTCTTCACTCAAACCAATCGAATTCTTAAACTCTATACCCATCGATCTCCCACCTGGAGACTGACCTTAACACGAACCACCTTTCACTAGGTGATCCTCATCACTTGTCACCCTTTATTAGATGACCCTCTTCTCCCTTTTGCTTTTCACCCTTCACTAGATGACCTCCTTTTCTACTTGGTACGCCGGGCCTCTTCAACTCACTTCACTAGGCTAGTTGAAGCCACGCATAGCTTTAACTTCTCCAAGGCAACCCCCTTGGCCAACACAACTGCAAGGCCACCCTTCTCACCTCAAGGTATCTTGATACCACATCCGCATCAAGACATCTTACCACTTTAGCCTTTTTGCCCTTAACACTTAGGCCTTTCTCTGCAGTACTTGTCAAGTGGCTGGGCATCCACTTCACTGCCTTCAACTATTGATTTCCAGAAATTCTCATGAGCCTCCTCTCTACTCCCACTGCATCCACGCTCACTGGCCGTATACACCTCCTGGCATACATCACACTACCACCTCCGGAGCTAATTGAAGTCTTCTTCTTTTGAGCTATTTTTTTACAATTCTTGTTCCCATTTGCCACACGCTTAACCTTTCAAGCCCCCTGATTATGTAATGTCTTCTTGCCACTATAGAGTTTGACTAGTTTTCAAGTCTCGTTAGCACTCAACGACTCTATCTTCTCATCCAATGCAAGCACCCTCTTGCGCACACACTCACCTGCTGTGCCTCTGCATAATCTCCTGGCTCACCACCATTTATCGATAAGAGATAGTAGTTAGCAGATAAGAACCTATCTGGTAACCCACGCTGTTTCGTGGATCTCCTCACTGAAACTACTGGCGGTGGAGAACTTAGTTCTGCTTCCTCTCTGGCCTTTTGGCCATTCAGTACCTTCTTACTTCTATCTGAATTTGAGATGTCTAACTCAACTATCTCACTGCTAGAACCCACATCATCAGCTACACTCCTCATGTCATTGTACATCACCTTTTCATTGAATATGACATGCCGACTTCTTATAACCTTGCGGTTCTTCTCATCCTAAAATTTGAAACCAAAATCATCTCCTCCATATCCAATGAATGTACACTTTTTGGACTTGGCATCTAGCTTGCTCCTCTCACCTACATCCATATGAATATACACGACACAACTAAATACCCAAAGTTAACTTAGATCAACCTCCTTACCACTCCAAACCTCCTATGTTATCCCATTTTTCAAAGGGATTGATGGTTCTTTATTGATCAAGAATGCAGCAGTATTCACTACATCTGTCCAAAACATCTTCGGTAAGCTACACTTTACTCGCATAGCTCTAGCCCTCTCATTGATCGTCATGCTCATCCTCTCAATGATGCCACTTTGCAAATCCTATTCGTTTCACAGTACTCCATGAACTCTTAAAGCTCGTACTCTCTGCCATTTTTTGATCTCAAACACTTCACCTTGTGACTCATCTCATTCTCAGATAGGGCTTTTTACTTTCTAAAGGTATCGAAGGCATCCGACTTATATTTCAAAAAGCGAACCCACACCTTCCTTGTTGAGTCATCAATGAAGGTCATGTAAACCAATAAACTACCTAAGGATGCCACCGGTGCAGGTCCCCACACATCACTATAGACCAATTTAAGCTTCTCCTCCTTGCGGGAAATGCCACCTCTCGAAAAGCTCACCCTCTTTTGCTTTCCAAGAACACAATGATCATAAAGATCCACCTTCACGGTCTTCAAACTTGGTAGCTTCCCTCTTGAACATAGCACCTTCATCCCCTTCTCACTCACTTGGCCACTATGCCACAACTTCACATCATCTATTACACTTGCAAGATTATTGCTTTCATGGGTGTTCCTTGTTACATACAAAGTATCCTCCTTCACTCCTCGAGCTACCACCACAGTTCCCCTAGTGATTTTCCATGACCCGCAGCCAAAGGTTACACCATAACCTTCCTCATCCAATTGCCCCACGAATAGAAAGTTCTTCTTCAACCTAGGAACATGCCTCACACCCTTTAATTACAATAACAATCCATTTGGGGTTTTGATTCGAACATCTTATGAGAAATTCAGCAACAAGAGAATAACTTGACACAATCCTAACATATCTCCCATTCTCACAACTTGTAAAGGCTCATCATCCACTAGATAAACCTTGCCAAAGTCAACTAGGACATAACGCTCCATCATTCCTGCATTACTACAAGAATAAAACGATGCTCCCGAATCCAGAACCCACGCCTCCAATGGACTACTCACACTTAAGACCAACACATCTCTTTGACCTTCCATCGTTGCATTGACCGAATCGTCCTCCCTCTTTGGTGCCGTGCACTGATCTTGAAAGTGATCATACTTGTCATAATTCCAACACTGAACCGAGCACGAGTCCTTCTTTGATCCACCCCTCAATTTAGACTTAGACATACCCCAGTCCTTCTTCCCCTTCGACTCATATCTCTCCTTATTCCACATGCTCAAAGCCGTACTCGAGGCTTCTCCGAATTCTCTCCTACGAATCTTCTCTCATAATCAAATTCCTCACCTCATCCAACTTGAGTGTCACTTTTTCCGCCAAGGTACTCACCACCGTCACCACGTGCCATTCCAACTTTTGGGTAAAAAACTCAGAAAAATTAGGGCTTGTACCTCATCGTCGAAGTTGATCTTAACTGAGCTCAATTGGGCAATCATGAAGTTGAACTCGTTAAGGTGCTTGTCTACCATAATACCTTTCACCATCCTTAAGTTGAATAGCCTCCTCATCAAATGTACCTTGTTGGCGGCCGAGGACTTTTCGTACATCTCAGAAAAGTCTCCAACATCTCTTTGGTGCTCTTCGGCTTCACCGTGTGCAATGCCACGTTCCTAGACAAGAAAAAGTGCATCACGCTCATAGCCTTCTGGTCTAGCAACTTCTACCTATTCTCCTTCATGTCGTCAGGCTTCTTCTTATCAAGAGGTAAGTGTAAGTCCTTACCATACAAATAATCCTCTATTTGCATCTTTTAAAAGTCGTAGTTGACACCGTCGAATTTCTCTACAGGCGACTTCTCTTCACCCATCATGGTTGCTCCCACCACGCCCTAACTTGGGCTCTGATACCAATTGTTGGGAAACACGAGGGCCTTAAGCAATACACACACATGAGCAAACCAAGAACACACGAGAAAGCACAAAATAAACACAAGGAAGAATACAAGATTTGGTTACACGGTTCGACACGAAGGTCTACGTCTGGGGGCGTACCAAAAGATGAGAGATTTTACTATGAGTTTTATTCACTCTTACAAGCGAAAGCTACACTTTGGCCTCTCCACTCTCTTTGGAAGCTCTTTCTCTTGAGCCACTTTTTCACTAAAGTTCCACAAACACAAATGAGGTTTACAATGGGTATTTATAGAGGCGCACACCCTACTAGGATTATTGGGTTGAGAGGGGCATTTTTTTCCACCAAAAATCTCTTTTCCGGGTTGGGTTGGCGGCCTCCAAAGGGCTGGAGCACGCCAACCCAAATCTATGATTCTCCTGCCAAACTTGGTTGGCGCCCTCCAGGGGGTATGGAGCATTCCAGTTCCAACTCCCTGGAACTCACTTAGAGCCCTCCAAGAGGCTGGAGCCTTCCAGATATTCAACAACTTTTTCGTTTTGTTTTCTCGCCTTCGTCTCTTGATCCGATCGATTCTCCAGACCGTCCTCGGGCCGCAAACCTAATCTGATCAACTCCTAAATCATCCTCAAGGCTCTTCACTCGAACCAATCAAATCCTCAGGCTCCATACTCAATATCTCTCTCCCCTGATTAATTTTCCATGCTTTTTCCTTATCCTGGTCAAGTCATCTCGCTATTGTTTGGATTATTCCTAATTTCATATTTTCTCTCTAATTATTACAATCACCAAAGTTGAACAGTAAAACATTTATGAGCCATAATTAACAAAGATATAAATGCACTTCTGCTACTTCAATTCATACTGCAGACACCAAATTTGAACAAACTACCGTCGGTTAGATCCCCATAATAAATTATAGTATAAGTTTAGTGGAAACATGCTTCTTATATTATAAGTGATTTTATTTGCCGAATAGTGTCTTCCTTTTATTTTTCCAAAGGCGGAAAGACATTACATTTCATTTGGTATAAGGAAAGAAGACATTACATGATACTCGTAGAATAATATTAGGAACTATACAGAAAAAGAAAGACCGAATCTGAAAATCAACGGTAGCAAAAACATATGCATGAATATTTTTAACATATAATCTAGATTCTGTCAAAATACCTATATTTACAAGGTCGAAACGATCATCACTATAATACGTAGAGATACAAGAGACTATGCCTCTAGCCTAACGCTCGTGTCTATACTGTACTAGAACCCTGTAAAGCGATATTGTTAAAACTGGAGAGAAATATCACTTAGAAATTTTAAAGTCACTAAATACATATATATCAAAAATTACTTTGTTTATATTTAAGTCATAAAAAATATCGATAAATTGTTGTTATTTCTTTGTCTATATTCAACCCACAAAAAAAAGTAACTTCTAGCATTATTTAAATGTTACACTCGATCAATATATATTTTACAACAAGATGATAATTACAAAAATTATTTGAAGACGATTCAGAAGATATAGAATGGTGTAAAAACTACCAAACAAGCAAGATTAGCAATAACTTTTTCAACAAAAAAAAAGCAACACTAGCAATAAATATTATTTTAAAATATTTTCAAAATTCATAAATATGTAATAAATAACTGTATTTATTAGAAATATCACTTTATGTTGGGATTCATATTTAATATTAAGATTTTTTGAAAAAAATAAATTATTATCAATGAGGGTCCCAACTGGAACTTAAAACTTTTTATAAGAGAGATTATCACAGTATCATTTTAGAGGGTTTCTAACGTACTATGTCTAGACCTGGCCATTGTTAGAATCTGATTCGTGATTCGATTCGATTTGATTTGTCCGAAATTTGATTCGAATTCGTCAAGAGACAAATTGAATACGGTTTATGATTTCTACAATTCGTCAAACCGGCAAATTGAATTCGAATTCGAGTATCTAATTCGATTCGAGTTCAATTCGTATAAATTTGATTAAAATTCGTCCATATTATGTAATTTTTTGATGAAAGTACCAAGAAGTACTTATATTACTATCTAATTATGTCATCAAATAGAGCAAAAGATACGTAGGCAACTTAATTTGGTACATTAAATGCAAGCCCAATCTTTAATTTATTTCTTTTTTCCAAAAAATGTTCAATATTAAATCTAAATTTTGAAATACATAAAAAAATACAAAATTTTTAAAATTTTCAAAAATATTACGAAAATTTTGAAAGTTTTCAAAAAATTTGGTAGTTTTTAATTTTTTATTCAATATTAGAATTAACAAAATAATTCGAATTCGAAGAATCATAATTCGTATTTGATTCGACTTTGGACAAATTGAATACGGTTTAAGGTTTTGATGAATTCGAATTCGACCCAATTCGAATCGTGGTCAAGTCTAATTATGCCATTGCCTAGAGCAAGCCAACGAATTTATATACCCATTCTCATATTTATATTTTTACAAGCCTAATAAGCTATACAGGGATATATAGTCCAAACCAATCAGAAAGACGAATCCTAAAATTGACATTCCAATTTAAATCAAAAGTTCCAAGTTTGTAATAATGTGGCAGGAAAGGCTGTCATTTGTTGTGATCTCAAACCGAAGTTTGAACAAGCAAAAACTAGCCTCTCTGTATCTATATGCCCCTGCAATTCATGTGATTGCAGAACAGGATAAACAGCCTTATTATCAGTCGATGCGTTCTAGATTGAACAACACCATCTCCTCGAGAGCCGACCGGAAGGTGCTCTGTGGTAGGCAGTTAAGGCTCCGGATTGCAATGTCGGCTTTCTCCCTTGCTAAATGCTGGGCTCTTTCGATCCCCCCGCATTTCTTAACCAACTCTATGGCTTCCTTCAAGGAGCCATCCTCGCAGAACTTCGACTTGATTATGTCTCTGAGCCTCGGCTCCTTTTCTAAGGCAAATATGACGGGCGCGGTGAGGTTCCCTTTGGCCAAGTCGCTACCAGCAGGCTTCCCCAGCTGATCAGCTGATTGCGTGAAGTCTAGAATGTCATCAATGATTTGGTAAGAGAGCCCGAAGTTCCTCCCATATTCATACATTTGCTCCGAGATACTGCTGTCCACACTACTGAATATGGCAGCTCCTTTACTGCTAGCAGCAATCAAAGAGGCTGTCTTGCAATAACTCTTGATCAGATAATCTTCGAGTTTAGTGTTGCAGTCAAATAAACTAGTTTCCTGTTGTATTTCACCACCGGCGAAGTCCATAATAACCTGGCAAGTAGCTGCAGAACTGTCAATCACCTAGAATAAGTTTATAGCAAGTGTAGGTCGAGATCCATTCAGTATTAGCAGGAAACTACAAAGTTGCCCGACCAACCTGACTAATAAGCTTAATGACTTCAACATTTTCCAGGTCTGCTAGGCACTTAGAGGACTTAGCAAACATGAAGTCCCCAGACAAAACGGCAACCCTTGTCCCGTACAGCTGATGAACAGTTTCCTGACCTGTATACAACCACAGCGAACAGAAATTAGATTAGTCTAGTCCAGCAAAAGACAGCTGAAAAAAGAAACTACTTTGCAGTACAAGCATCATTGCATGTTGATAACTGATAGTTATGACTTGAAGAATTTCACTACTTAAGCAACTTGTTGGCCGAGCCAATGCATTTATTTCACGGACACTTCAATACGATTTGATGCTCGCGTAAAAACCAGTTTGATGACTAAGATGCACTTGCACAACTGTTAAGCCAGTGTCATAGATAAAATAAAAGATGCCTCAAGTTAACTTGAATACGTTGGACTCACATACAAGGAATTGCTTGACATATATGAAATTAACGGGAAAAGAACCTCATAATTTTAAGTTGAATGGAATAAACCGTCACAATATTTAAAGTCTCTTGAAAGATTGGACATGTATATACAGGATGATCTCAATTATAGGCAAGGTCATACCTCTTCTCATATCACTCTCATCTATTATATCATCATGTATTAGGCTTGCATTATGGATCATCTCAATTATCTCAGCAAACCGCCGATGCTTTACGGTAAGTTCCCTATACAAGAAATAAGTTCTCAAATCAAGTTCACTATTATATGGAGCAATGAGTAACAAGTACCGATCAAAACATACTTGAGGCCAGCTAGTTCTGCTGTGGCCCTAGACACAAGAAAAACCAAAGCCGGTCGCATCCTCTTTCCACCAGCACGAAATATTTGATCAGCAGCAGACATCAATACTGGGTTTTCTGCACCCACAATCTACCAAAAAGTTTGCATTTTGAGTTTGAAACATAATTAATTTGTATTCTTCAGCTATGTAAAGTGCTTAAACTGAGCCTCTATTATGTCATAACAATGACAAGCACTTACAGATCGGAGGTTGTGATTTAGAGTAAGAAGATCATCTGCAACAACTTTGAACAAGTTGGCGGGGGTTCTTGATTCTCTCTCCAAACCCAATGCATCTGCTGGTCTCTGGGACACCACCCCTGCATGAAGCAGATTCCAAACACAATTAATAAACCCGAAAAGTCGAAAAAGAAACCGATTGAAGAAAAGACATTGAATTACCATTGACAAGGAGGAGGGCTTCATGGGTTTTATTAGTTGAGAGAACTCTACAGCGGCCGCCAACATCTCTCCGGACACAAACCAACGACCTCCTGGAACCAAACCAAACCAAACCAAACCAGTTTAACTCACAATAACTACTAATGCTTAGTCAGTCAGGCTCGTGATATCATAAACCAGTACCGTAACAGCTGCTGCATATTCTCCTGGGACAAAAAAAAAGGGCAGAAAATGACAAACGGAAGGCCGCGACAGAGTTTTACTTTTGAAGATGCCGGCGGAGGGTTCAAGGGTTTAGGGGTTAGGAAATGGCCTTTTTTGGTGGGCCTTCTCTTAAAACAAAATTGGGCCATGTTGAGTTGGGCACGTTTTGGGTAAATGGACCTAAGTCCAAAAGGAATTAAAAGAAAAAAAAAGGGGTATTTGATTTGATCATTATTAAAAACTGATTTCCATTTGTCAAAATTTTGATTTGATTTGTCCGGAGACGAATTGAATACGATTCAAGATTTTTTAAATTCGTTGGACCGGCGATTTGAATTCGTCCGTACTATGTAAAAAATTAGCAATTTAAATACTACAAATACCTCCTCCCATTCTTCAAAAATTACACAATCTCAACTCGATTCTTTACTTCTTTCAATTGATTATTTGATTTATATAAATTCTCTCTCAGAGTTTACTAATTAGATATTAGTTATACTATAAGTCATATTATCAGTCACATTACTGTTTAATTATGTCATCAAGTAAAGGAAACGAGACATTAATGTCCAATATGTGCAACTCGGGAGATGATATTGATGTCCAATATATGCAACTCAGAAAAATCACTATTATACGTTTCGATAATGTTAAAAAAAATACCTAGTTAGGAAGCTAGTATTAAAAATTATGCTTAGATAATGATAATAAAACGCAACTCAGAAATTATGCTTCTAACGCAATTTTTATTATAATCTACAAAACTTTAGATCAATCCAAGCACCAAGCACCAAACATCAAATCATTATGTTTCAAAATGCAAGATATAAAAATCTCATCTTGTTTTAGGACTGAAACTATTTTTTTTACCATACTCTAAATCAACAAATTGTGATTCATCTAAGTTTTTTTTTTGTGTGAACGTGGTTCATCTAAGTTCAATTTAAGATGATGATTCATTAAACAACTTATTAAATAATAATCAAGATAAGATGAATAAAATAAACACAGACATTTCTTTTATTGTTATGGTAGTATAAACCTAACCCTAAGGTCTAACCCTAACCTTAACCCTTAACAAATTCGAATGCGATTTGAATTTGGCAGTTCACAATTCGTATTCGTATTCGTTCTTGGATAAATCGCGTACGATTCGAGGTTTTGATGAATTCGATTCGAATATTTTTCAGGTCTAGGCTTGAGTCCTACGACCTATTTTTACCAGATGAGCTGAGACAACGCAACCTGGCGTGGCGAGAGTGAGTGCGCAGGTAACTCGCATGCATGTGTGTTTAGGGTCGCAGTCGCAACCTTCGTAAAAAACTCTGCCGCCAACTAAAAAAAAATACGCCAAGCGTTATCACTGCGATAACTTAAAATATAGGACGACGGAGGGACACGTCCCGTCCCACAAAGACGGAAAGTCTCTTCTTTTATTTTTCAAAGCGCCTCTCAAAGGCGGAAAGACTTTTAACATTTCTTTTGGTACAAGGAAAGAAGACATTACATTGTGCTCTTATCAACAATATTAGGAACTAGACATACCAATACCAAACCCGAAAAGCATAATTATCCTGACGGTTAATCCTTACATTATTGTTTTAATAATGTAAGGATTAACGCGGCATGTCACGTGGATGCAAAGATATATTCATTTAACTAGAGTTAAGTTAATGTTACTTGTGCTACTCCACGGAAATGGAGTCAATGGTGCCACAACAGTAGCATATCATTTGCGTAAATTTACTCGTGATTCAGTAAACACCATTGTGAGCTGCAATAGCAGCTTGGATCAAATATACAACCAGTACACGAACCAGCCTCTATCTATCAACGAGGCTTTGACCAATTTCCTCGAAAAGAATTGTTATGCGTATTGGAAGAAACCAGCTACTAACCATTCTGTATATATATGCCCCCTGCAATTCCTGTGATTGTACAACAGGATATACATCCTTGTTATCAGTCTATGCGTTCTAGATTGTACAACACCATCTCCTCGAGAGCCGACCGGAAGGCGCCCCGTGGTAGGCAGTTCAGGCTCCGGATTGCTATGTCGGCTTTCTCCCTTGCTAGATGCTGGGCTCTTTCGATCCCCCCGCATTTCTTAACCAACTCTATGGCTTCTTCCAAGGAGCCGTCCTCGCAGAACTCGGACTCGATTATTTCTCTTAGCTTCGGCTCCTTTTCTAAGGCAAATATGACGGGCGCAGTGAGGTTCCCTTTGGCCAAGTCGCTGCCAGCAGGCTTCCCCAGCTGCTCAGCAGATTGCGTGAAGTCTAGAATGTCATCGACGACTTGGAAAGAGAGCCCGAGGTTCCTCCCATATTCGTACATTTGCTCTGAGATACTGCTGTCGACGCTGCTGAATACAGCAGCTCCTTTACTGCTAGCAGCAATCAAAGAGGCTGTCTTGTAATAACTCTTGATCAGATAATCTTCGAGTTTAGTATCGCAGTCAAATAAACTAGATGCCTGCTTTATTTCACCACTCGCGAAGTCCTTGATAACCTGCCAAGCAGCTGCAGAACTGTCAATCACCTAGCCTATTAGAGCTGCTCATGCTATTTCAGGAATGTCCGAAGGCGCCTTATTAGCAAGTGTAGGTCAAGAGCCATTTAGTATTAGCAGGAAATGACAAAGTTGCCCGACCAACCTGACTAATAAGCTTAATGACTTCAATATTTTCCAGGTTTGCCAGGTACCAAGAGGACTGAGCAAACATGAAGTCCCCAGCCAATACGGCAACCCTCGTCCCGTATATCTGATGAACAGTTTCCTTACCTGTATGCAAGCACAGCAAACTAGAAGTTAGAAGTCTATTCCAACAAAAGACAACTGAAAAACTACTACTTTTTGGTCATGCATCACTGCATATTGATCACTGATAATTATGACTTGAATTTTGCTGCTTAAGCAACTTGGTTTCTGAGCGTATGCATTTATGTCACGGCCACTTCTCCTTACGTTTTGCTGCATGTTACTGCTGCTCGCATACCAGTCATGTAGAAACCAGTTTTGATGGACTAAGATGCCCTTACACAACTGAAAATTTTGCCCTTACACAACTGAAAATTTTCATGTCAAGGTCATACCTCTTCTCATATCACTCTCATCTAGTATATCATCATGTATTAAACTTGCAGTATGGATCATCTCAATAATCTCAGCTAAGCGCCGATGCTTTATGGTAAGTTCCCTGTGCAAGAAATAAGTTCCCCATTCAAGTTCACTATTATATAGAGCAACGGGAAGAGAAGTGCCGATCAACACTTACTTGAGGCCAGCTAGTTCTGCTGTGGCCCTTGACACCAGAAAAACCAAAGCTGGACGCATCCTCTTTCCACCAGCACCAAATATTTGATCAGCAGCAGACATCAATACCGGGTTTTCTGCACCAACAATCTACCAATGCTTCTTAGTGAGATAACCAAAAAGTTCTCACTTTGTTTGGAAAATATTAATTGTATTCTTCAGCTATATTAAACAGCACCTCTATGTCACAAAGTAAATGCCTCATCATCACCAAGTAAATCAGTAACATGCTATATAAAACAGATAAAAAACGTTTTAAGTAATTATCTCCTCCTAGAACTCTCTTTTATATCCCAAAGAGGAACTAGTCATGTTCAGTTGGATTCGAATCCCAATCAAATGAAGAAAGGTCCGGCCATTGGGCTCCCACCCCTACAAACTCGCTGGGGCAGTGCACAAATCCTGGATCTCCATATTTACTCTATGAAGCCTATAAATTGTCCAATACATTCATGCTTTAACAGCCTTCTACTGGAAAGTTCCATGGAGGTTCAGCTTTGTATTATCTATCAGCTGCTGCTAAATAAAAGAATTAAATGTTACCAACATACTGACTCAATGGTACCCGTTAAAGAATCCGTATAATGCAGATCATCAAGACGCAGTACTAATATAAATCCTGAGGTAAGAGAGTCGATACTATATAAATGACATCTACTCGGTTCCCTTTGTTAGCAAAGGGAATGATTACTACCTAAGGCGATTTGACTCTCCTATTTCTATTTGACTTTGGCTTTCATCAGCGATAGAGCAGAATTTGAATGGAAGAAAGGAAGGTCCGGCCCAGAATGGAACAGACTTTTTTAAAGATCCGGAATAGAAAAGACTAATACAGGAAAAGTCCAATCAGTAATCCAAGACTTAATGCAATAGAAGAAGGGAATGCAAAATGCGTATGGAAATATGAAATCACACTACCCAATGTGCCCTGTGAATTTCAAATTTCCCTCTGCAGTTTTGCCTTCACTATCAGGTTACTCACTGCATCTTCATTAATTATCAACTTAGGGAATAAGAAATGACAAAAAAAAACTATCACAAAGCTATTATTGCCATGGACATGAAAAGTCTCTCGTTGTTCCATGCTAAAAGAAACTCCAAATATCCACTCCCTTAATTCATCTCCGAGCATCGTTGTTCTGGTCCAGTTACCCCAACAATGCCATCTAACTTGTGCTATCACTCAATAATGGAGAAACATCTTCTTGTTCGAGAATGAAAAATTAATGCAGTGCAGCATTTGAAATTTCGCTTGTGATAGGCTAGAAATCAGCAGAAAACTACACTTCTGGTCTGTAATGCCAAATCCCAACTAATCCTCTCATCACATGCTTCGTAGCAGACGTATGCAACAAAACAACAGATCGCAAATGGCAAATTGATATCGGAACCACCCCAACAGCGCAGATAACAATGACAAGCACTTACAGAACGGAGGTTCTGATTTAGTGTTAGAAGATCATCTGCAACCACTTCGAACAAATTCGCCAACAAAACGGGGCTTCTTGATTCTCTCTTCAAACCCAATGCATCTGATGGACCCTGTGATACCCCTGTATGCAGATTCCAAACACAATAAACCCTCATTTCCCGAAAAGTCAACAAGAAACCAGCAAGAGGATCCAAAACACAGAGACCACCCAAGAGCTAAAGACCCGAACTTTACTTCACCATCAACCAATACAACAAATTGAGGACAAGACCAAAGTTGGGAACTTTCCCAGACCAGCTAAACAGTTCAACCAGAGCCAATCAAGGAAAGCAACAACCATTCAAGCACAGTGCCAATTGAAGACCAAGACATTGAATTACCATTGACCAGGGTGGTGGCTTCAGGGGTTTTAGTTGAGAAAACTCTACACCGACCAACATCTCTCCGGACACAAACCAACCTCCTGGAACCAAACCGCCCGTTACCGCCATTGGAGGAGCAACCACAAGGCACCAAATCAACCGCAGTCCTTCCAAATTCAAGGCCATGGCATGTCATTGACATCATCCTCCCAGAAGACCCCAATAAAAAAAACAGAGAATTAACTTCACTTTTCGGACGCTACAAAGAAAACCCAGATAGGAATTCCCCTCCCATGTACAAAACAGGCGAGAGCTGGTTCCTAAGAGGCACTTCTTTTGCCGAAAAGGGGCGGGGCAGAAACTACAAGTCTTGTGTTTGAGTGGCTGCGAGAAGCCCACATGACAAGTGTTGTCCTCGGCTGCTTCTTATCAACTTGTACAAAGGACTTGGGAGTTTAAAGGCCACTTGATAGATTTTGTGCCTGTTTTAGGACAGGGACTTCGATAGCTTTTGGCTTGCTGGGTTGGAATTGGATAGTTCCATCCATTTATGTAATAACGTTTTTTAAAGGTAAATTTTAAACTATGATAATGTTAAAATTTAAATTTTATATATTTAAAATATTTACAATACTTTGTACAGTTGGATTATAAATTTTTGGCTATTTCTGTAATAATATAAGTAATAATAATTGGCAAGGACAACACCAAGCAATTGTACAAATACAATAATGAATTTAGTATAATTTATCACTACCAATATACATTTTTCGTTGTGTGTGTCCAATTTTTTTAATGTGTGGTGTTGGTACGTATATGGAAATTGAGGTCGTCCAAAAATCAAAGGTCGTGGAAAAAGATTGGTTGGATTAATGGGAGCCACAGATGAGGTGAGTGTACTTGCCTTGTCTACGCTATGTTCTTTTTCTTAATTGCTGACTTTTTTTTTTTGGTTTTTCCCAAGATCGAGGAAATGGAAGGGCAGATTCGCGGCTAGTTTATTTCTGCCGGCGTGGCCTAGTCACGTTCATCTGCTTCCTGGTCGATTTCGGTCTCGTTTCGTTTCGTTTTCTATATATTTTTAAAATTGTGGCTTAAAACCTTTTTTTTAGAAACCACGCGAACTTATATATAAGAAAATCATACAGGAAAGTCGGTAAATAAAATAGCATCTAGTTTTACTGGATGGAAAAGTAACCAATTACCAGGAAGAAGACCTAATCTCTCTTACTTACATAGCCAATCCGCGATCATATTACTGGATCGCGGGATTACAACACGATTACAACCAGGTAACTCAAACAAAACTTGTTTAATGTCCCGAACAAGAGGTTGCAAGAGCCACGGAATTGGGTGTTGGAATAAATACAAATTAATGCATTTGGCCCAAAAGTGGAAAGCTCAAGTAGTAGGCCCATTAGTGGAAATGAAAAGTACATTACCACATTGGAAACAACAAAAAAAATTTCCTAGTTTATAAGGAGAAGCTCTTTGTTAGCTAGGAAATTAGTTGACCACCTGAAAGCCAACTCGGACTATTGCGAGCGCACCGTCCGAGCACGAGCACGTGCTCGCGCGTATGCGCATGGCGCATTAGACGCAGGCTGCTGAGGAGCCTTAAATTTTGGCAAATTTTGGACGGGTCCAGAAGGGTCACGAAGGACTAGAACGTCTATGAGACTTCCAGACGGTTGAAGAGTCGCGAGCTGGGCATCACGAAGGATCCAGAAATTATCGAAGAGTCACAAAGGTAGTGGCCAATGTAGGGGATGTGACAGGGTCTCCAGGATATTCCAGAAGTTGGCCAAGGGACACGAGCAAAGTGCCAGGGTGCCTGAAAGGCTTTCAGGCTCTTCTAGAAGGTGATGAGCAATGGTCGTGCCCTTTGGAAGTACATGCGAATTCTACCCCTCTATGGCCTATAAATAGAGCCTCCTGCCCTCATTTAAATCCATCCCAATCACGAGTGCATAAACATTCATTAGCAGTGTAGTTTTCTCCTCTCTTTCTCTCAGTAAAAGTTTCGAATATCCGATAGTTCGCCCGAAGCTTCGAGGGTCATTGTGCTACGAACTCGAAATCTGAAAGTCATTGTATCTTGAGAACGATTGTCGTAGTCCGTGAGCACTTAATACAGGATAATCTAGTCTTACGGAGAAAGAGTCTAACTCTTGCCTCGACTATACCAGATCATAATCAAGTACACCACCTCCGACAAACAACAATCGTAAGACGAGATTTGTGTACTTGAAGATGGCATCATCAAGCTCTGCTCAGGCACTAGTACCGACTGTCCCGGGAGCTGTCCACGCCGAAAGGTCAGCCAAGTTTAATGGCACCGAGTTCAAGAGAGGACAAAAAAAGATGTTGTTCTACTTAACAATGCTCAACTTGGTTCGGTTCTTGAAGGAAGAAGCTCCGAAGGTGGCAGAAAATGAGGATGATCAACAGAAGATTAACGCCCTGGATGCATAGAGTCGCATCAATTTTTTATGTCGTAACTATATCCTGAATGGATTAGACGATACCTTTTATAATGTCTATGCAGGTGCCAAGACTGCGAAAGAATTGTGGTATTTTCTGGAGAAGAAGTACAAGACGGAAGATGTCGGGATGAAGAAATTCATTGTCGGAAGGTTCCTCGACTTCTAGATGGTGGACTCTAAGAAGGTCATAGACCAAGTTCAGGAGCTACAGTTAATTCTACATGAGATTCACGCCGAAGGCATGCAACTCAGCGAGTCTTTCCAGGTGGCTGCTCTAATTGAGAAGCTACCCCCTGTGGAAGGACTTCAAGAACTACCTCAAGCATAAGAGGAAGAACATGGGGCTGGAAGACCTGATCGTGAGACTAAGGATCGAGGAAGATAACTGGAAGTCCGAAGTCAAGACCAACAGGACCAACTCTGAGGCTAAGGTGTATCTCGCCGAAGGTGGCAACGGCAAGAAAAGGAAGAAGCTAAAAAATAAGCAGGATAAGCAAGAGCCAAAGCAAAAGAAGGCTAAGAAGATCAAGGGCAATTGCTACAACTGCGACAAGCTCGGTCACATGGCAAAAAATTGTCACCTGCCAAAGAGGGACGATCGTGAGAAGGCCAATCTGGCCGAAGACTTGTCTGAGCTAGACTTATCCACCGTGGTGTTTGAAGCTAATCTAGTGGATAACCCAAGAGAGTGGTTCATTGACACAGGGGCAACCCGATACATCTGCTCAGACAAAGAGATGTTCTCGACCTATATCTCGATCAATAGACAGAAGTTATTTATGGGTAACTCCGCCACTTCTCCCATAGTCAGATTAGGCCAGGTGGTGCTGAAGCTGACCTTCGGAAAAGAGTTGACCCTCAAGGATGTGCTGCATGTCCCAAACATTCGTAAGAATCTAGTATCTGGCTCTCTGTTAAGCAAAGCCGGGATGAGGCTGGTATTTGAGGCTGATAGATTTGTATTAACTAAGGCTGGTACCTTTGTAGGAAAGGGTTACCTCGAGATGGGGCTCTTCAAGATGAATGTAATAACTGTCAAACACGCCTTTAATGGCCCTAATAAAGTTGTTAATTCTTCTTAATTGGCTGAGTGTTCTAACTTATGGTATGATAGATTAGGACACATAAATTTGAGCTCACTAAGGAAGTTAGTAAGTTTAAATTTATTACCCAAAATAGAGTTTGACCTAAACAATAAATGTGAAGTATATGTAGAGGCAAAAATGACCAAAGCACCTTTTCATTCAATGGAAAGAAGTACTACACCTTTAGAGTTAATTCATACCGACATATGTGATATGAAACACGTGCAAACTAGAGGTGGGAAAAAATATTTCATCGCATTTATTGATGATTGCACAAGGTACTGTTATGTACATTTCTTGAAAGGAAAAGACGAAGCTCTAGAAGCTTTCAAAAGTTATAAGAATGAGGTTGAAAATCAACTTAGCACTAAAATCAAGATGATTTGAAGTGATAGAGGGGGAGAATATGTAGCTCCGTTTGAGAAATTCTACCAACAAAATGGTATTATTCATCAGACAACAGCTCCATACTCACCTCAATCAAATGGCGTAGCTGAACGTAAGAATCGAACTCTTAAGAAGATGATGAACACTATGTTGATTAGCTCGGGCTTATCCCAGAACTTGTGGGAGAAGCTGTGCTCTCAGCTAATCACATTCTAAATAAATTGTCATACAAGAAAAGGGACAAAATCCCATATGAATTATGGAAAGGGAGAAAACTTTCATACGGTTACCTTAAAGTGTGGGGGTGCCTAGCCAAGGTAGAAATACCTCCACCTAAAAGGGTGAGAATAGGACCCAAGACCGTTGACTGCATTTTCATCGGATATGCTTACAACAGTAGCGCCTACCGATTTCTAGTACACAAGTCTGAAAACCCCAAAATTAACGAGGAAATGGTCATGGAATCAGGGAATGCAACATTCTTTGAGAATATCTTTCCAAACAAGGAGAAGAAAGACCCAAGCTCTAATAAAAGAGCTCATGAAGCTACTCAAGGTTCTCATCAAGTTGCTGAGGAACCTAGACACGGCAAAAGGGCCAGAACGGCCAAGTCATTTGGTCCAGATTTTCTGACGTACGTGTTAGAAAATGAACCTGGGATAATCCAAGAGGCATTATCTAGTCCAGATGCTCCTCTCTGGAAAGAAACTATCAATAGTGAGATAGAATCCATCATGCAAAACTACATGTAGAAAATCATGAATCTCCTACCAGGTTGCAAACCTTTAGGTTACAAGTGGATCTTTAAAAGGAAATACAAAGTTGATGGATCAATCGATAAGTACAAAGCTCAGTTGATAGTTAAAGGGTTTAAATCGAAGGAAAGATATGATTTCTTTGACACGTATTTGTCAGTTATAAGAATCACATCTATTAGAGTGCTCATAGCTGTTGTAGCACTCTATAACCTCGAGATACATCAGATGGATGTAAAAACAGCTTTTCTAAATGGAGAACTGGAAGAGGAAATATATATGGAACAACCTGAAGGGTTTGTTGCCCCCGGACAAGAACATAAAGTATGCAAGCTGGTCAAGTCACTGTACGGGCTAAAACAGGTGCCAAAATAATATCATGAGAAATTTGACAGAACAATGATGTCAAATGGCTTTAAGATCAATGCGTGTGATAAATGTGTATACATTAAAGGCACACCTGATGCTTATGTGATTGTATGCCTATATGTAGACGACATGCTAATCATGGGAAGTAGTAATGATCTTATCGTAAAAACTAAAACTATGTTAAAGAATAACTTAAACATGAAAGATATGGGTCTAACTGACGTTATGCTAGGGATTAAAATCTCTAGGACAACTGAAGGAATTATTTTGTCACAATCTCACTATGTTGAGAATGTACTCAAGAAATTTGAAGCTTTTGACAAACCTCTGGCTAAGACTCTAGTAGACCTGAGTCTACACTTAGCTAAAAATAGAGGGGACCCAGTATCTCAACTAAAATATGCAAGGATCATTGGGAGCCTGATGTACTTAACAAATTATACACGCTCTGATATTACTTATTCAGTTAGCAAGCTTAGTAGATTCACAAGTAATCTAAGAACAGATCACTGGCTAGCTTTGGAAAGGGTTCTAAAGTATCTAAAATATACTTTGAGCCATGGCATACTATATACGAGATATCCGGCTGTATTAGAATGATACAGTAATGCAAATTGGATATCGGACACTAAAGACTCCAAATTCACCAGTGATTACGTGTTCACCATAGGTGGCGGAGCTGTGTCCTAGAAATCTTCTAAATAAACGTGAATAGCTCGATCTACCATGAAATCAGAGTTTATAGCACTAGACAAAGCTGGGAAAGAAGCTGAATGGCTCAGAAACTTCCTAGAGGATATTCCTTGTTAGAATAAGCATGTGCTTCCTGTATTGATACATTGTGATACCATATCAGCAATTGGGAGAGCACAAAGTACTATGTACAACAGTAAGTCTGGACACATCCGTAGGAGACATAACACCGTTAGACAATTGATCTAAAGTGGAGTAATAACCATTGATTATGTGAAGTTAAAGGACAACATAGATGATCTTTTGACGAAAGAAATCAATAGATTCAAATGTATAACGCAGTAAGGGGAATGGGGTTAAAACCCACACATTAAAGAATGTTAATAGCGGTAACTCAACCATGATGAGTGGAGATCCCACAAACTTGGTTCAATAAGACAACTAAGTTATGGATAGTTCAGATGATTACGTGGAACCCATCCCATTCTCAGAAGCTGCCCAAGTGCGAATGTGCAGAGGTGTGGTAAGATTAGGCATTTATGCTTTTAATAATTTATATACCAGATAAAGGTGGAGTATGGCAGGATACTCCTGATAGGAGATCACCTATATAAGTGTGAAGTGAGGCCACTTCAAATGGAAGAACACTTATGAATTCAAGATAAGGTCCATGGCCAAAACGGACACAACGTGAGAACCATGGATATTAGAGATATCATTGTGCAAATGTTATTGTCTTGGTTTACATAAAAAGCTAATTAGTTCAAGACATCGTGTTCACTGAGCAGCAAGTAAATCCGATAATATCTTACTAGAGAAGGTTCAAAGCCGTAAGCTACCTATCTTGATGTAATGATATTTCGTCAAAATTTTTTCTTAAAAAAAGGGTCAGCATGCATTAATCATCATTCATGTGGGGGATTGTTGGAATAAATACAAATTAATGCATTTGGCCCAAAAGTGGAAAGCCCAAGTGGTAGGCCTATTAGTGAAAATAGAAAGTACATTACCATATTGGAAATAACAAGAAAAATTTTCTAATTTATAAGGAGAAGCTCCTTGTTAGCTAGGAAATTAGTTGACCACCTGAAAAGCCAACTCGAGCCGTTGCGAGGATGGTGCCGAGCATGAGCACGCGCTAGCATATGCACACGCGCAAGCGCACGTGCGTGTGTGTGTGTGCACATGGCACATTGGACGTTGGTCGTAATGGGCACTTTGTGGCGCACTTGGCACTTCGCTCGTGCACATCGTCGCGAGGAGTTGAGGAGCCTTAAATTTTGGCAAATTTTGGACGGGTCCAGAAGGGTCACGAAGAACTAGAACGTTCATGAGACTTTCAGATGGCTGAAGAGTCACGAGCTGGGCATCCGAATAGCCACAACCTGGTCTGGGCGCACCTGGAAGGATCCAAAAATCACCGAAGAGTTACGAAGGCAGTGGCCAATGCAGGGGACGTGATAGGGTCTCCAGGATGTTCCAGAAGCCAGCCAAGGGACACAAGCAAAGTGCCAGGGTGCCTGAAAGGCTTCCAGGCTCTTCCAAAAGGTGATGAGCAATAGTCGTGCCCTTTGGAAGTGCCTGTGAAATCCATCCCTCCATGGGCTATAAATAGAGCCTCCTGCCCTCATTTAAATCTATCCCAATTACAAGTGCATAAGCATTCATTAGCATTGTAGTTTTCTCCTCTCTCTCTCTCTCTCTCTCTCTCTCAGTAAAAGTTCTGAATATCCGACGGTTCGCCCGAAGCTTCGAGGATTGTTGTGCTACAAACTCGAAATCTAAAAGTTGTTATATCTTGGGGGACGATTGTCGTAGTCCGTGAGCACTTAATACAGGACAATCTCATCTTACGGAGAAAGAGTCTAACTCTTGCCTCAACTATACCAGATCCTAATCAAGTACACCACCTCCGACAAACAATATTGGGGCATCTGAGTTCACAAGGGAGGCAGCTACTGAGAAGTCCGTCTCCAAAGTTGACAGGTCATAAGAAAAGTTTGAGATGACCAAATCGAGGGTAGCTTGTATCGCACGAAGTTCAACTTCCAAAGGGGTAGCTGCACTGCACAAGGATGAATGAGCACAAAGGAGTAGGCTGAGCTATCTCTAGCAACTATAGCAATTCTTGCTTGAGATGAGGCATCCCACCAGGAGGCGTCACAGTTGAGCTTCCATGAATCTGTCATAGGAGCAATCCAAGATAAAGCTGGGTTGAGTCCCGTCTGCAAAGAACGAGAAGAAGTACCTAATACTTGCAAAGAATCCAAGCTACAATAAGAAGCACGACGTGCTGTAGCGATTGGATCAGGCAACTCCTTATTGAAGATACATTCATTCCTAGCCAACCAAATACACCAACATAAGTGAAAGGCAAGAGAAATAAAGTGGTCTGTAACACCAAAAGTTAAAATAGAATAGAGATCAGTCATCCAAGCAACAATATTCTCATGCACCAGAGCGTTAAAACGTAAACCAAAGCTGCTACGAAGCCAAGTAGCCCTAGCATGAGAGCAAAGAAAGAGTAGATGGATAATAGATTCATTCTCAAGCCCATAAATACGACAAAGAGGAGATGGAGAAAGATGTCTTCAAAACAAATTTTCAGACGTAGAGAGGTCGTTCTGAAGAACCCTCCAAATAAAATTTTGAATTTTCGGAGGAAGTTTCACCTTCCACACATTTTTCCAAAATCCCGACATAGGAGGAGTATGAGCTATGTCCCAAACTTGCTAGGACTTTAGGATATGGTAACCTTTCTGAACAGAAAAGGTTCCATCTGCTCCATGCTTCCACACACGTCTATCTCAAATAGGATTCCTACCCAAAGAAATTAACGAAATAGCCACCTGTTCCTCATGAGAAAATAGAATCTGAAGTAAATTAGTCTTCCAGCTCCCAGTAGAATGACAAATTAAATCAGAAACAAGATTAATAAAAGAGAGAGGATTCTCCCGAATAGGCAACCTGCCAGAGGGAAGCGAAGGGATCCAAGAATCCTTCCATATATTTGGCTCTCTCCCATCGCCAATACGAGTCATCAAACCTTCCAAAAGAGCTTCTTTTCCTCTAAACAGACTCGACCAAATCCACAAAGATTTTCTACCTCTGGCAGCATTGAACAAGTTAGAGGAAAGAGAAATATAAGCCTTTTAAAACACGGTAACAAAGGGAGTTAGGAGAATTTCCAATACGCCACGCTTATTTGGCAAGAAGGGCAACATTGAACAAATTTAAATCCTTGAAACCACGTCTTCCCGACTTCTTAGAACAAGTCAATTTGTCCCAACTCACCAATAAATCTTTCTAACATTAATGTCTCCCGACCATCAAAATTGAGCAATCAAACTAGTCAACTTGGCACAAAAGGTGGTAGGGAAAAGAAGACATTGCATAGTATAGCATGCAATTGAGGATAACACAGACTTAATAAGAACCTCTCGACCTGACATGGATAAAATTTTTTGTTTCTAACTCTGGATCTTGGAAAGAAATCTCTCATAAATAAAATTCAACGCATCTTTCCTCGATCTATCCCAGATGGAAGGGAGGATGAGATACTTGTCATTTGGAGCCATCTGCACCATACCCAAAATGTTAGAAACAGCAATCCTTCGATCGATAGACTCAAGTTTAGAGAAAAAAAATACAAGATTTGCTGAAATTAATAGCCTGGCCTGACATGCGCATAAAGTTCACAAGGAGGGACTTAAGATTCCTAGCCTCATTAAAAGTAGCACGACCAAACAACAAAGTATATCAGCAAACAAGATATGAGTCAACGAAGGGCAATTATGACTGAAGGTAAAACCATTAACACCAGAAAGCTTAGCAGCATTAACATAGTGAGCAAAAGCGTCGAAGATGAAAAGAAAAAGGAAGGGAGATAACGGGTCTCCTTGCCTAATTCCCCTAGTAGAATTAAACCATGGAAGAGGCTCACCGTTAAAAAGAATGCTATAAGAAGTAGACTTGATACAATTCATCACACAAGCAATCCATTTAGAAGGAAAACCAAGCTTCACCATAACACACTCCAAAAAATTCTAATTAACAAGATCATAAGCCTTTTTAAGATCAAGTTTGATGGCCATAGAACACGAATTCCCTTTGTTAGATGATTTAAGACAGTGAAAAGCCTTATGAGTAATAATAATGTTGTCTTGAATGCATCTATTTTTAACAAAAGCTCTTTGATATTCTGAAATAATCGAGTTTATCCAAGGCCTCAACTGATTAGCCAAAACTTCAGAATAGACCTTATATGCAAAATTACAAAGGCCAATCGGACAAAAACCATGAACATCCTCAGGATTTTTAACCTTAGGATCAAGCAAATGTAATTTTTGTTCAAATTGGGAGGGACGAGGCCGGTCTCAAAGCAGTCATGCACCAGGGTAATTAAATCATGAGAAACGAAGTTTCAATATTTTTGATAAAAAATATCCGAAAAGCCATTAGGGCCCAGAGACTTCGTGCCGCCCATGTCAAAAATTGCCACTTTAATTTCCTCAATAGAAATTGGTTTGAGCAAGTCAGCTTTCATATCCAAAGAAACCAATTCAGAGATACAGTTCAGAACACTTGAAGGATCCGAACTATCTTGAGTCGTGTAGAGAGAAATAAAGTGATTCTAGATCAAGGTTTTCAAAATTTGCTCATCCTCGATCTAATTACCATGAGAGTTCTTGAGCTTAACAATCTGATTAAACTGGTGACGATGAGTGGTAGAGGTATGGAAAAATTTTATGTTCCGATCACCCCACATAAGCCAGCGGACCTGAGAACGTTGATGCCAATATATTTCTTCTTTCTCATGAAGGCCAGCTAACTCAGTCTTGATGCAGACTTCAGAAGATTTGCATTGGAGCGCGTGGTCCATTTTTTGGATAAACATCAGCTTTGCGGTTAGGGCTTTAATGCACCAACGCCGATTATCAGACCTATTTTTGTTCCACAAAATCAAATTATTAGAGCAGAAATTTAGCTTACGATTAAAAATGAAAGAAGGAATACCCATCACCGAGTGCGACCAAGAGTGATCGATAACCTCAAAACAATCTGCTTCTTTCGTCCAAAATTCTTCAAAGTGGAAAGGACACTTTTTAATCTTAGAAAAATTAGTATTTAACAGCAAGAACTGTCCCTCAATAGGACCGTGAACCAACCGAGCTTTAGGAAATAAATTTTGCTTGGAAACATTACAAAGACCGCGATCCAGACGCTGGAGAATGTTATCCGGGTATGCCGAATTGAAGATTGGACCAAGTGAAGGGACTCCCCTTGAAGCCCAAATCTAATAAATTGCCAAAATGGATAAAGTCACATAACAAATTCATTTGCCACAAATCCAGGGGGTTTCCCCCACGGCGCTCCTCTACACAAGTAATCAGATTAAAATTCCCAATACACAGCCAAGGATTGCTAGGACCTTGACAAGAGTATTGAAAATTCTGCTAGAATCTTCTCTTTCTGGCTGAATCCGACTCCCCGTAAACAAAGGAGATGAAAAAATGAGTAACATCCTTTGACAGGGAGAAGGAGACCTCAATACAATGTTTAGAACTACTAACAACATCCAGATTGATGTCATCAGTCCACCAAAATGCCAAACCCCCAGAGTTGTCTCGGGGGTCAACATAAAAGCCATGATCATATTTACAGTTGCGATGAATCTTATCAACCATATTACTTTGATTTTTTATTTTCATTAGAAAGATAAGTTTGGGAGAGTACTTACGAACCAAGCCTTTCAACATATGGACCGTCAAGGGAGTGCCCAAACCCCTGACATTCTAAACCAAATAACTCATTTCTTCTCAAGAGACAAAGCAATTATCTCCCGGGAACAATCAAGTATGGAGGGAGCCGAACCTCCCTGGCCAAGCGAAGAATTCGAAAGGGTAGTGGGATTTGCCTCCAATTGCATAGGAGGGTTTACAACACACATAATACTTGAATTCGATTTGGATTTTAGACTACAAATTTTTTCCTTTTCCATCGCCAAAGATTTGCCACGGCATTTCATCAAAAGGCAGAGAGATTTACCTGAATTGCCAGCAAAAAAAGAGAGAACTTTTACCTGAGAAGAAACAGTAGAGGTAATAGCCTAAAACTTGTTAGAAAAAAATGTACCTCCTTTTTGGTTTTTGGGTGGAATGGAAGGGGTAGCTAATAAGCTACAAGGAAGCTTTCTCTTTAGTGCAGGGTTGGATATTTTAATGATTGGGGCTAAGGAGGGGTTAGTTGGAATGGAACTGATATCACAAGTAGAGAGAGTGGTTAGGCTAGAGGATTCAGCGTGTAAGTGAGAAGGTTTTCTGAGTGGAAGGGAACTAGGTAGTTCTGGTTTATTTTGCTCATAAATCTGTTTAGGGATTTTTGAATCCGACTGAAGAGGGCCATGTGGAGTTCTGACCGAACTAGAAGAGGCTAGTTGTCTACCCGTAGAGGACCCCATACCAGCCAGAGAATAAGTGGACGAGGAAGGAACCACGTCAAGCCCACCCTGTATACTTCTCGACGAACTCGGAGGAGAGAGGTCTGCCTCTGCAATTACCAATTTGCCCCTATCAACTGAAGGCCACACTTCAGAGAATCTTTGGAAGATATTCTGATAATTATCAGTAAGACCATCAACCAAACCCCGGTGCTGACCAGCCTTCATAGAAGAAGGGATCATCGGGGCAGCCACAGAAGGGATAAGAGACAGTTAAAGTAAACCTGACCTGGAACACGGCCTCTCCAGATTGACATGTGGAGCATAGAAAGAGGCCGGATCCAAACATTGTGGAGAGGGCCTTGGCCTGGTGTTCATCACTGGATAGGATCAACGAGGAAAGCCTAAATTAGCGTGCAACTAGGCACCAAAGGGGAGATCATTCGCTACAAAGCTCCGATATAACTTTAACAATATACTGCTAATGTTACGGATCTCTGACGAATTTCCCATCTTTCTGTAGAAAAAATAGAAGACCTGCAACCTTTCATACTTAAAGGAAATTTTCCATGAGTCTAAGTCGGGCCTGGTGATGCAGAATCCCATCGGAAGGGGAAGATCAATAGTAACAACTACCTTAAGACGAAGAGCAGCACCCAAATCAGGGCGAGTCAACTTATCTCCATCGACGAAGACCACGCCTTTAAACTGGCGATCCACAATCGCAATCATTTTGCGGTTAATCACATTTTTAGGGAGTCCATGGACTTGGACATTAAAAATCATCGTGGAGAAATCAATCTCAATCCACAGAATCTCTGGATCCCACTCCTTTAAGATGAGATGATAATTCGTCACTGACCAAGGAGTATTATTGAAACCCCTATTACGGTTATCGGGATTCTTGAAGGTTAAGGAAAATAAATTGGCTCAGAGTTCACGAACCTTAAGATCGGCCGGTAGTATCGCCCATGATTTAACGATGTAGGCCTTCACTACTGGGGAATGAAAGGGACTCAGGGAGATCAGCTTCCCCACCAACCCTAATTTGGATCCCTCAGAATCAGAGTCCAGATCCGGATCTAGAACCTCGTCCGGACCATGCTTTAAAAGCAAAGACAATAGAGAGATTACAAAACATAAAAGCAGAGTATATAGAAAACTGACGAAGACGCATAATAGAAAATGTGTACCGATACATAAAAAGTAAGATTGCGAGATTAGTTTTTATTGCCATACAATTAACTACTAGAACCAATGACTTCTGAAAAGAGGAAGACCTAACCTAAGAACTACTGATACAAACGCTGACTAAAAAATACTCGGCTACATCAGATATGTACATTGTGATATCGAGCACTTGAATGCATACAATATGCACGCAAGTGAGAGCGAGGGTTGAACGAGTCCAATCAAGGAGAGTTCATCCACCTACATCAACAGATCAGACAACAAGATCCATACGAACTATAGATCAGACCACATCTGGTCCAAAAAAAATACTGAAATAGAAAACATAAGAAATAACATAACATAAACCCAAAAAACCATTAAACATGTATAGTTTGGGTAAGATCACAACCACCACAAACATGTGCATAACAGTAAAATAACACAAACAAAGAGAGGGAAATAAAGGTAAATTAGCAACAAAAAAAAAGGACAAGATCGGAGGGGTGGTTTATAGAGACCAACCCCTCCGGTCGCCACATGTGGGTGCCTCTAGGTGGCTTGGGTTAGGCCAGGTCTTGGCTGTTGGTGAAGAGCATGTGACAGCGCCGGAGAGTGGGTGCGATGCCATAAGTTCTCGAGACTGGGGAGAGAAAGGAGTTTTGAACTTGCCTCTTCTTGAACAAGAAGTTTTCGGAGCTGCCTCTTCACGAAGAGGACCAAAAAGCGTTGGTCCCGATACAAGGTTAATAATAATTTTTAATATGAATCTAACTCTGTTATGAATTCAGCAATTAGAGAACAAAATGCGCAAAGAACACGGATACAAGAGATAGCGTGGTTCGGCCTAGTGCCTACGTCCACGGTGAGAAAGAAGAACTTTTATTGATGGATCCGAGTCACAAAGCCATACATAAAACCTAAGGTAACATGTCTTTATATAGAGACAAACCCTTGGTGTACAAGTAATCTATTTAAGTCAGATTAGGAGTCCAAAACTTAGTCAGAATAGGAATAGAAAATAAGAAATAGGAAATAAATCTTTCCTATTTCTCGCCATCCCAACAATCTCCACCTTGGCGAGAAATCATCTCGTACAAGAACTATGAAGCTCCACCTTGGCGAGAAATCATCTCGTACAAGAACTATGAAGCTCCACCGAACTTTAACAAACTCCACCTTGACAAAACACCGCCCCATAAAGAACCATGAGATCTTGCAAAACTAATCCGACTCCACCGATTCCATCTCGGACCATAGATAACTGCATCAATAGACCATCTCAACTTTCTCTTCACCTTTTGTTCAATCACTTGGAGTCAGCCCTCAAGCTCGAGCTTTCGAGCTTGCTTGGCCTATTCTCTCTAATCTCCATTGAACCCCAACTAGCAAGTCCACTTGCTGAAGCAACCTTGTGACCAATAGATGCGTCCTCTATTTTTTGGTCAGCCCCATGCTCCACAATCTCGAACTGCTTCTCCGATGAACCTTCTTACCTCATACCAATGCTACATGCCATAGCATACAAAGGGCAACCTTTTGTTCTACCAAGTAGAACCCTCGACATGTCACGAACTCCATTGTTCGGCCTTGAGTGAGATACCTGATTGGTCTGTGGTACTACCAACGGCTTCGCATTCTCCATGCAAAACCTACCCAACACCTTTGATGTGCACGTCTCTTTAGACAACCATAGCGGAAACTTGCTAACTTTATCTCCGCGAATCCCAACTGCACTCAAACCATCCATGTCAAGCATTTGCTCCCTCATATGAACCAACCTCATATGACCTGAGCTTTTGCCAACTCCTTCAGACCCATTGATATGACTCCACCTATAACAACATGCCTCACTAACCTGTAGGTATTCCTTTTCACCCTTCATCCCTACCATCGCATCCTTCTCCTCCTTCATTAGCATACCTTTATAACTATCACTATTATAATTCAAGGTCCCTAATGAAAAGAGATTACCAGGATGCATTGGACTTGATAAGACAGAAAGCCAGTCACCATCCGACCTGTCTGAAGATGTGGCCATGGTTGTGGATGTCGATTCCTCCTCGTTGTCTTGATCCCTAGTTCATCCTGGATAGTTCCCTTCATGTGCCCTTCTCCGCACTTGAAATCACTTCTATTGAACTTCTTTGACTCCGACCTGGATCCCCTTCCACAACCCAACTGGTGGCTCCTCATCATCCGCCAAGCACAAGCGAATCTTTGCTACTGCCTTGGCCTCCAACTCTTCCCACTCTTGCTCCTCCATCTTCTCGAACTTCTTCTCCGAGAGCGCGATGACCATCCCTTATTGTACGAGGAGATCCTTGACACGTCTTTGCCATAACACAAAATTCGAAGAACCATCGAACTTCACAAGAGCAAACTTCGCGCCGTCTGTCATCCTCCAACCCAAGCTCTGATACCAATTGTTATGAATTCAGCAATTAGAGAACAAAATGCGCAAAGAACACGGATACAAGAGATAGCGTGGTTCGGCCTAGTGCTTACGTCCACGGTGAGAAAGAAGAACTTTTATTAATGGATCCGAGTCACAAAGTCATACATAAAACTTAGGGTAACATGTCTTTATATAGAGACAAACCCTTGGTGTACAAGTAATCTATTTAGGTCAGATTAGGAGTCCAAAACCTAGTCAGAATAGGAATAGGAGATAGGAAATAGAAAATAAATCTTTCCTATTTCTCGCCATCCCAACAAACTCAATGGCTGGAATATACTTGCCTCACAGCTAAACTGGAGTCTGATATCACTTGGAACTCAATATTTGTAACTTGCTATTAGTGGAGCTGGCAATGAAGGAATGATATAGCATTTGAGAGACCCAAGCAAGTAGCGGATCCAGCCACCTTTGTTGTGCACCAAGTTCGAGAATTTTTGAAAATCAAGAAGGTAGTAAAGCCACCCAAAGATCAACAATATATGGGAATTGAACAACTAATATCATGGAGTCCACCAAGGAATGGTTGACATAAGTTAAACACCGACGGGACTATGAGAGGCAACCCACAACCAACCGAAGGAGGAGGAGTTATACGGCACACAAAAGACATCTAATGTGTTGTGTTTGTGTACAACATCGACAACATCGAGTAATGTGATTCATTAACCTCCAAACTATGAGCCATCTGGCAAAAATTATTGTTAGCGTGGAATAAGAATTACAATCAACTAATAGTCGAGAGTTGCGATTGACTCAAAAGTGGCAGCTAAATATCTGACCAAAGGCATAATAAAGGAGCACTCTGTTATCTTCGCTTGTGATTAATTATCAAAACCTAATCAATTAACAATGGAGAGTAGAGTACGTCGTCATTATTTCTGCGAGAAGAATATGGTAGCAGATTGACTTAACACTCGAATTTTCCCTAGGTTTTCATGAATCGTCTCCCTACTCGATTGTATCTGATTTCTTGTTACATGATAGCGTTGAGTTGGCATGTCTCATACTAGTCTGATGTAATTGCTTTGTCGCTATAAATAAAAGAGTGGAAGACACTCAATATAACCCAAAAAATTGTTAAAATTGATAGGTCATGCCCATTTAATGCCCACGGGGTTGGATTGAGCGGGGACAAGACCTGTCCCTACTGAAATGGATCAAATGATTTTGGTTATAGACACGTTTTTTTATGAATGTCAGATCTCTAGACACGATTTTTAATAAAATCTGATGGTCCAAACGAAATTTCCTCCGTAGGGACGACTTTTATGTTGTCCCCACTCAATCCAAAACCGCTGCCCACGGGATGAGAAAGGAGAGTTGAAAAAGTGGCATCACTTATTATTGTGTTGAAAAACTAGAGCTAGAGGATAGCTGAATGACTCGGACGACAATTGTAAGGATTTGATCACATTTGATCTGATCAATGCATTTACCGATAATGCACTTCACTCGCTATAAAAAGGGTGCTCCTCATCCTGGTTAATCATCCAAAAGTAGAGAATTCAGAGAGAGAAATGACTTTCAAGTTCTTGAGATGAAATATAGTGAGTAAAAATTTTCTACTTAAAAATGCAAGCGAAACATGAGAGTAGGATAAGTCGAGGTAACGAACACTGAAGATATTTTTATCATTGTAATTTTTCTCTTTATTAGTAAATATTTTCGGAGTTGGTTCCATAATTTTTTCCTCTGGTAATAAGAGAGATTTTCACATAAATCTTGGTGTTCATTCTTGATGATTTATTTTTACCATTTATTTTTTACTGTAGTAATTATTAATTATCGTGGTAATCTTTTTTACCACTTCTGTTGACACGCCAAATATCTAATAAGTGGTATTAAAGCTTTGACTTTTTAGCTGAGATCGTTTTTTGTTGAATATGGAGGACAAATCTGCCAAAAAAGTCATTAGGCTGACTTTGTCAAATTATGCATCCTAAAAGATTCTGATGATGAATGCTTCATACTGCAAGGATTTTTTTGATATGATTGAGTTAAAAGGTGTAAAAGATGAGGAGGTGGCATATGCTCTCTAGAATATGATGAATCACAAAGTCTATGGTTAATCTGACAATCGATTGACCCCAGTCTTATTCATTATATGGCTGACGAGACAGAGAAATTTAGGCTCTGGGAGAAGCTTGAAAATCTGTTGAGGGGAAAATATCATTCAAGGTATTTCTGCTCAAGTGCCATGTCTCAGCCATATACCATGCTGGAAAAAATATGTTCAAGCATTTGACTACATTCCAGAAGTTTGTAAATCGTTTAGTAGCAGCAAAGTTTTCGTTAGACTCATTGCTAGCTTTGATGCTGCTGAATTCCTTATCGAATAGTTGAGAGGGCATTGTGGGAGGGCATTTATGTCATTTGAGGTAGCTTCTCGCCGGACCAAAAGTTTGATTTTGGCTTCAGGGGCCTCAGAGTATAATTTCTCCAAATTAGGGAAGTTTTTAATCGATTTTCGAACACCAAAGAGGTGAGATACGAATATGCCAAACACCAAGGACCTGATAGTAGTTTTCACCCCGACCTAAAAAAATGAAATCGCATTCATAGCCTGGTCCCGCCGTTGTCGTCCACCGGGGCCGCCGTTCTCTCGGTAACAACAGAGGGAGAGAGAGAGCAGAGTAGTGAAGAGAAGAGAAGAGAAGAGAAGAGAAGAGATGAATGGAATATTCGGTAAAGTGAGAGAAGTGGCGAAGGAAGCAGTATCTCTAGCTTCGGCGGTGACCAGGTTCCTCTGCCTCCTCCACGTCACCCAGACCTACGTCTTCTCTTCCATCTGCGTATATTCCCTTTTCCTTTCCACTAAATTAGTTGAGAAATTTTTTATTATTTAATCTTTGAAGCAGGTAATTAATTGATTGATCTCCCTATTTGTTGCGTGTTGTGCAGGTGCACGGTTCTAGCATGCTCCCGACGCTGAACCAAACGGGCGACGTGCTGCTCGTGGAGCACGCGTCCCACCGGCTGGGCAAGGTGGGCCCCGGGGACGTGGTCTTCCTCCGCTCCCCGGCCAACCCTCTCCGGATGATCACCAAGCGCGTGGTGGGCATGGAAGGCGACCTCGTCACCTTCTTGCCCAATCCTTCTGTCTCCGACCTCACCCGCACCATCCGGGTATCACATTGCTCCGTCTTGTTATCCGTTCGCTTTTCGCTTAGTATAATCGCGCAGCAGATAGCGGAAAATAGCAGAGAATGGAGAAAGTAAAATGCTATCTATACTGGTTGCTATGCTAAATGCAGACTTGTGCTTTTCGGTTTAGCTTACCAACTACATCGGGGAATCGTACAGAGTTAGGGTTCTGATTTGGATTATGTGGATAAAGTATTGTTAAGCATATAAACTTGGCAAAGGTTGAAGATAATGTGGATTGGTGGCATTTTGTCGCGGAAGTTTTTCTCTTTGGTGTAAATGTGAGTGTTTGGTGTGGTTTGATTCAGTCCTGTCCGTTGTTATTTTGGCTTAGATTCCGAAGGGCCACGTTTGGGTTCAGGGGGACAATATGTATGCTTCCACGGATTCACGGCATTTCGGGCCTGTTCCTTATGGTCTTATTCAAGGGAAAGCATTTCTGAGGGTGAGTCTTTTGATATTGATTGTAGTCAGAGTTGGATATGTAATTGGAGTTTGGCGTAATATGTTTTGGTTGGTTGGTTCATAGGTATGGCCCCCTTATGGATTCGGGATGTTGGAGCAATGAACTCGATTTTTCTAGTTAAAAGGTTCAGGTATATGTTTTCTTTTGATCATGTCCAGAATGTCTATTCACTTGGTCCATTCCTTTAGGATGAAAAGGTTTCCTCGTACCACTTTGGTTGCAGAATATAGATATGTTATGGCTTCTCTAAAATATTATAACTTGTTAGCATTTCATAAATTACGGGAATGATTATAATAGTTGTTATGTAGTTTTTATTTAGCTTTTACTAAAAAATTCATATTTTCTGCTTTTATGTCGTCTCTCTCTGCATTGAACTTGTAAAATTGATTTGCTGTCAGTTTGCATTTTGGATTTCGTGGCAGGATTTCCTATCTTTTTCTGTGTAGCAGGGTGTCAAAGAATTGAATTCATAATCTTATGACAAAAATTTATGCTTTGCAGGCAGTTCAGAATAGAGAAAGTCATAACTGAGGGAGAGAGACAGATGAATGCCTGTTTGGAAAGGATTGCATGACGATGGCTAAACCCAAAATTGTGGATTAAGTGGAGTAAAAGACATCAACAAGCTTGACACTTTGGTTCAGAAAGCGTAGATTTTTTTATTGAGAGAGAATAGACTTGGAAAATGTCTGATTTAATGAAAGCCTAAGTTCGAGAGAGATTGTTGCGAGAATTTTTCTTGTGATCATGAATGACTATTACAAGTTCCTTAGAATAGGATCAGAGCAGTCCTCCACTTGCAGCTCTATGATCATGCTTCACTCTTGGCAAAACTTCATGACGTTGGTCATCACGGGTCGGATCCTGCATCTTCTCTCTGATTGTCATCTTGAGAGCTTAATGAGCGTAGTAGTGGTGACAAATTCGAAAACTACCTTTAGCTTGCCTGTAATTTTCGTCAATATATGGTTTTATTCATTGTAATTGGCAGCCTCAGATCTCCTTGCATGCTACTATTTTTGGCACCAATGAAATAGAGATTGTGGTTGGACAACCCTCATTGTGTTCCTAGTTTGACTTCTGAAGCACATCTTAATAAACAAATTCGGGTTTGATGTCCTTTATGGCCTATTGCTGAAAGTAGATGAGTACAATTAGGTTTCTTCCTATCCAAATTTGTGGGAGGCTATTGTTGTTTGGTGTATCATGTGGGATCTCCTTCTAGATCCGAAGCAGAAGAAGTCTTGTTATTGCCAGGATGTTGGTGTCTGGAAGATCTGTGTTACAATTTACTGGTCGGTTTTCGGGATGCATTTGGCACTTGCAGCGACTTGACGATGTTAAGTTAGCTGCTGTAGTCATAGTTCCAATATGGTATTTGAACAAGGTCTGTCTTTCTTATGCTGTGCTGCATCCGGTCGTTTCTTTGTTTTCAATCTTTCTCTAGAGTTCAAGGCTGCATCATTGGGAAAATTGATGATGATGCATTCTGCTGGGTTTGAACACTGTTGAGCAACTAATATTGGTGCTGGCTTTTGTAGAATGAGGTATCCATTCCTTGAGCCAATTCTCTGTTCAAGGTTTACTCGTGATACTATGGCCAAGATTTTGCAGCAGACATCTGATGAGCTAAGAGTTGGTGCTTGATTGTTACAAACCTGACTTAAAGCGCTGTTGCACGTGCTCTTGTAATCAGTATTCGTCCAACTTTAAGTACAGAAGACCCATAATTAGGAGGTCTTCAAAAGCTATTAAATTCAAGCCTTACATTAATTTACAATTTTTTTCGGAGACTTATGAATCCAGACTCGATAAAGGAATGAGGTACAACAAAATCCACATACATAGTATTGCATTGTAAGAAAAAAAGTCTTACTCTAGTGGTTCGATAACACCAGTTCGAGAACATTATTATACGAAAGAAAAAGCACGAGAACATTAGTACGGTATTTCAAAACTCTTTCCTCGGGTTTTGTATAATGGATTTTAGTTTTGGGTTATAAATTTATTACACTTGGTCAACTTTGTATCGTAGTCTGGGAGGGTCTCATTCGAATGCATCGTGGAAGAGCCTGAATTTCTCGACCACTGACAGTAGAACTCTTGCATAGTCTCAAAGGGTCTCCCTTGCCATATCAGCGTAACTGTGGAGAGAAAAAAAATGTAGGGATGGTAATGGGTAGGGTAGGGTATTGATAGGACCTTATTCATACCCTAGTTTTTTTGGATGGACCCGAACCCATACCCTACCTTCGACCCTACAAATTTTTTATTGTTAGATTCATACCCTACCCTTCTGGAGATCCAGGGTCTACAGGGTCTGCAGGGTACGACCCTTTAATGTTCTATATTTTGATAATTTTTAATCAAAACTTAATTTTTATATAAAATTTAAATAAATTCAAGACATCTACTACGTTACACATCAACATTCAATAGAAAATTGATGAAACATCAAATTTTATAATTTAATTTTAATAGTCCAATGTTTTTCTTTTAGAGTTTGAAGTACATAAACAATTTAACAAAAGAAAAATATAGCATGTCAACTTATATTGATCCATCATTCACGACATCTTCTAAGCTAGTTACAGAATAACATAATAAATATGTTAAAGTTAACCGTAAAGTATATTATATATATTATCAATACGGTCTAACAAGGGTCTAACTAGAGTCTAATTAAGGTAGAGTCTAAAATATGGTAAAAATGTAAGAGTAAGGTCCGACCACAGGGTCTAGCTATGGATTCATACCTTACCCTAGACCCTACATCTAAATATGGACCTATACCCATACCCTACCCTAACATACCCTAGACCTGTAGGGTAAGGGTAGGGTATGAGTATTTCTGCCATCCCTAAAAAAATGGTGTGTAAATCTATCTAAAAAAGAAAGAAAGGAAGGAAAAAAAATAAGTGGTCAATAAAATGTCAATTTACTTACTACCAAAGTGAAATTTACCTAAAAATAAACTCGGCTAAATATTTTTAAAAGACAAGGGAGTAAACCGAAAAGACCGAACACAACTGAACACTAAAATGAAGTCTTCCCCCGATGGCGGCTGAGGGCGAAACCGAAAAAGCCCGCCAAATCGAGACCCCGACCAAACCGAAGGACAGTAAAAAACGAAACCGCAGTCAATCTCGGTTTGATGGGTTCGTTGTTGGTACAAAATCGATCCAACGGTTTTTCTTCGGTGTCATTTTTGTCCACACCTATTAAACCGTGACTTTACCTATAAAATTTTTTTTAAACCGCGGCACCGCTCAAACGGAGTCGTTTGAAGAAATATAAATACTATAGTTAAAATTTAAAAAGGTTTTCCAGATTCTGGTTGAAAAATTTAGTTTCTTCCTCCTCCTCCTTCTCTCTCTAGTCCTAAACCCCTGCCTTCACAGTTAAAAAGACTTTCCAGATTCCGGAAGTTACGAAGTGTCTTGACTCCTCCTCCCTTCTCCCTCCGGGGACCTTCCCTTCTAGTTTTGGCCTATCGTCCATTCCCTTGGAATTCTGAACCCTAAAACCCGAAATTGATTCCATATCCGAAATAGCTAAAGTCGTGTCGTTGTTCCTAAACCAAACTGTCCTCTTGCCAGTTGCTTGTTGGTAAGACAACTTATACGGCTAACCGACTTCTCTATTCTCTTCAACGATGATTTTTGTTTTTGTTTTTGTTTTTGGTCGGATGATTTTTGCAACTGACTAAAATTCGAACCATGTCTTTTAAGTGAATTCACGCCGTCGTAGGATATTGTTGCTTAGGCCGATCCAATGGGCTCTCACTTGGAATCTGAAAAAGAGAGAGAGAGGGCGTGAGGGCTCAATTTCACCCGGCCTATAGTTGCTTGACTTGGGCAGCCTCAAGGGATTTTACATGGTTTTCACCTTTCATGTTTAAATTCCAGGGATACTGCCCTAAATCTTGATTATTTCTTTTAACGTATAATTATTTTTCTGATTTTTTTGGGTTGAATTGAACTGCGCATACCATTGTCTATTTCTATTGGGTTTTTTTCTTCTGATCTTGCATGGATAATTCTTTTTTTCTTTTTTTTAGTAAAATCTCCATATCACAGCTCCATCTCCAGTTAAGTTAGCTCCCTAGTCTGAGTGGTTTGAAGTTTGATTGCTTGAGGAATTTGTGCGCGTTGGCTGCCTGTGATTGATTACTTGTTCGATTGTGCTAATTGATTACTTGTTCGATTGTGCGTGCTTGTAGTTAAAGTGTTCTTGCTTGGTTGTGCGTTACAGTGTGTTTTGTTTTTGTTTTTAGATTTATGACCTTGAAGTTACATCTTACATTGGGCTATAGTTATAATGAGTATAGCTTGTTTTAGTTGGAGTTGAGGTTACAATGTGTTGAGATTGAAGTTAAGTTTGTTAAATTGGTGTGCTTAAATTGCTAGCTAAATTGGTTAAGTTGTTTGGTGCATTGATTGAAGTTGCTTTGAAAAACTTGGTTAACTTGATTGGTGATATGTCTAACACGGGAGATGCTTGTCTTGAATCTCAAGCCGCAACTCAAACACCGCTCCACGACGCTTGTCTCTCTTCCTCGACGCTTCTCCTCTCTTCTCTTTTCGAGGGATTAAACGGCGACGATCCTCCCCTCCATCCCCATGAGATAGTTTCTTTTGCTTCCGGCCATGTACCTTCTCTATTATAGACCCTGTTGTAAGTGCCGAACACTTTTCTCTCTTCTTTTCAACGTTAGGGTTTCATTGAATTTTTTTTTACTTTTTTTTAATGTTTGGGTGGTTTTGTGATGTGGGCTTGTTTGGTTCTAGAGTGGTTGGTCGGTCTTTGCTGGTGCGAAAACTTTTGGTGGGTTGATGGTGAATTTTTGGGTTCATGTGTTGTTCTTGGTGGGTATTTGTTTTGTTAATTGGGTTCAATGGTGATACTGATGTATGTCTCAAGTTGAGTATAAAGCAATGTCTATACTCTGCTAGACCTCATTGAATTTCTTTGGTTCTGCTGTATACTCATTTGGTGACACTCTCGGTGAACTCGATGGGCTTTGCAGGCGAAGGTCCTGGTGGAATATTTCAAAATGGCTTTGGATTGCTTCTTTGCAGTTTGGTTTGTAGTAGGCAATTTATGAGTTTTGTGGACATACATATTGGGCTGAAGCTCCAAACTTGTACAGGATCTGTGCAGGTCCACCATTGCCTTCTAGTATTTTTCTCTTTCTGGTGTGAAGGAACTCATCATGTTTCTTGTGTCTTGTGCCTTTCAGGTTGTATAGAGTTTCTTGCCTTCAGTGTAATGTTTCCCTCGTCAATCAGGCGCCGCCACCTGGATAATTCCTCTTTTTAAGCCCGACCCAGTTCCCCTCTAGCCTCCATCCGGTTAAAGATTCGTTCTTTTTTTGTTGGGTCTTTGTTGGTTGTCTTTGGATTAGAAGGCTCTTAAGTTCCTCTCTCGCGAAGGTAAACCCTTTTGTCCTTGATTTTTTTTTTTCAATCAGTGGATCCAAGTATGTGAATTTTGCTTCTCCTATTGTTTGTTGGGTTTGTTTCTGTCTTCTCGAGATGGGATTTTTGTGCACGTTGGTGCTGTTGACTAGTGTCTGATTTGGTATCGGTTTCTTGTTCAGTTAGATAGGTGAAATGTTCAGTTGAATTAACCAGACCCCTTGTTGGGATTTGGGTTTCATTTTCTTTGCTCTTGTTGATTTGATCATCACTCACCATATCATTGGATTATATTGGTGGATGTTTATTCTTGCTACTGAAATGACATGTATTCATGCGGGGGCAATCGTGCTAACCGAATTATACGTCTTCTCTTTGTGTCTCGTGTTTTTTATGCTGGTGGTAGCTCTGCTCACTAATGTTATTTCTCCTGCTAATTGGAAGAGCACCAACAGCTTCAGCAATTTAGGAGTTGCTTCAGTAGTAGGGGAAAAATGAGAATAAAGTGAAAAAAGTTAAGCTTAAGGTGGGTGGCATCACACGTAATATTAATAGAAAGACTGCTTCTGATGGTGCATCTGCTGTTGGGTCTATTTCTACCAATTCTTCTCACTACCCAGGTTCCAGGCAAAAGTCAGTAGAGGTAACTGCCATACGAGTTCAAGTCACAGAGAAATAGCTCATCATGACAGCGATGGCTTTGTGATATTTCATTTGCAATATTTTGTTATGGTGCTTCGACAATTTTGTATTTAAGATGTGTTGTTGTGGACACAAGTCACAACCTTGCTTTCGATAAGGTTCCAGAAAGACCGTCAAAAAGATAAGGTTCCAGAAAAGTTATGTTTTAGTTATAATCTAGGCTATTGGAGAAAGTAGATAAAAATTTGTTAAAAGTGCTGTAAAGGGTTTAAAAAGTAAAAGTAAAAGTAAAAGTAAAAAATCAATTTCATGGTTGAAGTAAAAAAAAAAGGGAAAAATATTCTCTCTCCATTTCTATCGTGAGTTGGAAATAGAATTCCTTTCCTAATAGAATTGTTTCCAAATTGATGCGTTTTAAACTATAGGATACTAATATAATTTTTTGCAATACTATAAAATACTAAAATGAATTTTTCCTCTTTATAATTAGAAAATAGTATTTCCAACCTTCTTTTATTGCGTATAATCTTTGTGAGACGAAGAACCACCCGTAGGTTTTTTTGAGGTAAAAAGACTTCATTAACTTAGAAAACGGAAGAACGAAAAGAAACCACAGAGAGAAAAAACAAACAAATGATATCTACAAAGATTTACCCGAACCATCGGAAAAAATTAAAAGCGAACAAACTCGCTATTACACTTGTTCCTTCTCTAATCGGAGAACCCAACTCGCATCTCGTAGGAGCCAACAAGAGGAAGTTACCTTACCTTCAAGGAGTCCCAATACAGTTCAAGCTCTTGGTTGCCAATATCATGAAGAGACCGAGCCCACAGCAACCACTCTCGAGTCTGATAGTAGATCGAATGTTTGAGAAACTCACGATCTCATTGCTTCTCCTAAAAAATTACCCGATTTTGGTGCAACCAGATGCTCCATATAGTAGCGCCAAACAACGAATACCAAACCTTTCCCAACATTCCACCACCTTGCAATCCGCGCCAAGTTGAAAGAGCCGTGCTTAAGGAGTTGAAGCCGCTCCAAGCTAACCCTCTTCTGTCTACAAAATGATCCCATACAGAGCGGGAGAACCGGCAACGCAACAAAAGGTGTTCAGTCGTCTCATCCTCATCCAAGCATAACGGGCGAAGGGCTTCCCAAGCTTGAATCCTCTTCATTCTAATCAAAACATCCCTCGTTTGAATCCTCCCATACAAAGCTAACCACATGAAACACTCGACCTTGAAAGGGATCGAGCCCGTCCAGATCTTCCCCAACTCCACCAAAATGGGAGTATCAATATGGTTCATATCCCTCCTATGACGTTGCCAAGACCTTGCGGTATACCCATTGTCATCCCAACGCCAATAAATTGAATTTTTTTGTTGGAGAACAGCCGTGCTTCAGAAAGGAGGGACATGAGTTGTTCCTCCAATTCCTCCTCAAAAACCCTTAGTGGTCTTCGCCACAGAATCGCCCAGTTCCACCCTTTATCAGTCCAGAACCCGCACTCAGCCACCCTTGCTCATTTCTGCGTTGAGATCATATGTAAGCAACTGAATTTTTCTCGAAAAGAAATTTCTCCCAGCCAGACATCTTCCCAAAAAAAGGACGAACCGTCCCCCAGATTTAGCTGAATTCCGTCACAAAACTCACCCTTCAACTTTCCACCCTCCATAGCCATAAAACTAATAATCTCCCAATTGCTACCAGGCTTGCCAATCAGAACTGAAAGTGAAGAAGTCAAGTTAAAAGAGTGAATTCCCGCCACGATTTGGGACAATAGTGAATCCTCCTGCAAGCAGAACTTCCAAATCCATTTAAGGAGTAAGGACTTGTTCAAGAGCAGCAATGATTCGAGACCCAAACCTCCCATATCCTTAGGCTGACAAATTGAGTCCCACTTAACCAAAGCTGCCTTCCCAACTTCCACGTTTCCCGACCAAAGAAAATGGCGAAACCTTTTTTTAAGTTCTCTTCAAATCCCTTTGGGAAGCAAAAACAGGGACATATAATAGATCGGAAGACATGAAAGTACCGACTTGATTAGCGTAACACGGCCCCCAAAAGAGAGGAGGTTTCCCTTCCAATTCCCAAGTCTCTTGTCAATAGCATCAAGCACCGGTCTCTAACCAGAAATCCACCTCATATTATCCCCTAATGGAAGGCCAAGATACTTGATTGGCAAATTCTCAACACTAGCTCCCCAATTGCGGATAGTTATCATCGCCTCCTTCTCAGAAATGTTAATAGAAATAATTAAAGTTTTACCAAGATTAACTCTAAGACCAGAGGTGAGGTCGAACAACAACAGGATCAACTTGAGATTGAGAAGGTTGACAGGAGATGGGTTGCTAAAGAGAAGAGTGTCATCCGCAAATTGCAAGATATTGAGCTTCAATCGGGTGCCTGGAACCTCAAAACCCTCAACTAAGCCAATGTCAACAGCTTTAGTAATTAGACCGCGAAGCCCTTCTCCTGCCATAAGAAAGAGGAAGGGTGAGAGTGGATCGCCTTGCCGCAATCCTCTCTCCAAGTTGGAAGGCTTGGTTGGAGAGCCATTAACAAGAATGGAAGAGCTCGCCTCCATAACACATCCTCGAATCCACTTCCGCCAATTCTCTCCGAACCCCATCGCAGTTTGGATTTCCTCGAAGTACTCCCAGTTAATGCTATCAAAAGCTTTCTCAAAGTCTATTTTAATCAACACCGCCTCCTTATTGGTTCTCTTAAGCCAATTGATCACCTCATTAGCAACCATAACTCCTTCTGTGATCTGACGATCTTCCACAAATGCAGATTGCTCCCAGCTGATCACCTCTTTGATTACTTTCCGAAGGCGAAGCGCCAAAAGCTTGGTGATGATCTTATACAGGCTACCAATCAGATTGATGGGACGAAATTTGTTGAGAGAAGAAGTACCAGGGATTTTAGGGATCAAAGCAATGAAAGAGGAACTTGCCCCAGGGTGCAATTTGCCCGAGATGAAGAAATCGCCCACAAAATCATAAACCTCCTCTTCAATAACATCCCAGCAATATCTGAAGAATTTGAAATTATAGCCATCCGGACCCGACGCCCTGTCCCCCTTGCAACTCCAAACTGATTCCTTGATCTCCTCTCTCGTCGGGAGAGCCTCAAGCATATTTCTTGAGTCATCGGAAAGAGTATTCAGAATACCGCTGGGAGAGCCTCAAGCATATTCCTTGTCCCCCTCATAAGTGTACCTCCCAGCTGCATCCCTGATTGCTTCTAAAATTTTGAGGGTATCGTCTTCCCAAGGCATGTCGAGGCCATTTGCAATGTCTAAAGCCAAGATGGCCAGATTCACCAATGGCCGATGTTTCTGTCCTTGTTGGAGGCTCCTCCTTGTTTCTGTCCAGCCGTTGAATCTCCACTGGCCGTTCTTTCTTACCGGAGCTATTTCGTTCTCCTCCGCCAAGCGGGTCGTCGCTAGACTGTGAATTATCCTATTTATTATTACTTGGAAGTGGTGTATAACCTATTCTTAAAAAAATGTTGGCTGTTGGTGTCACATAATTAGTCATTTCCTTTTTTAAAAGTACTCTGCTATTGGAATTGCCACGTGGCGGCCCGGTTGCTCTGCAAACATATCATCTCCTTATCTTTTTAATATAAAAAAGTAACTCATTTTGGGAAGTTCTTACGAATTTTGAAAAACAGTCTCAATTTCACAAATCGACAAAAAACAATTCTCAGTTTTACCACATGAACTCAAATAGTGCTAATTTTATTCCTTGTATCAAAACAATTTTAATCGTATAAATTTATTGAAAAAAAATAACAAATTTGCAACAATGTGCAATATGCGTTTTAGTGGTCCGAACTCGTTAGCCCCTCGCTAGCTTCATGTTCTTTATATCTGATTTTGGTTTTTGGATTTTGAACTTAAATTGTTTATGTTTTGGATTTTGGGCCTTTTCGAATTCTGCGAAATAGTTGTGGCCTTACGGGAGAAGTTTATCCCGTGGTGGTTGACATGCCCATTTTCTGGGGCGTGACAAATTCCATAAAACGGCACCATCCCGAACGTGCCAAGCTCCTGTTCACGCCAATCGCATTTCTCTGAATCAGCTCCTAACGCAGCTTTGTTCCTCCAGAACGGCGACGTCTCCCTCCTCCTTCGTGCACGACAATTTTTTGTGCGACTAGCAATCTAGCGGTCCTCGAGGATTATGGACGCACTCTATTACTTCTTGTTATGAATTTAGCAACTAGGGAACAAAACGCGTAAAGAATACAGACACAAGAGATAACGTGGTTTGACATAGTGCCTACGTCCACGGTGAGAAAGAAGAAATTTTATTGATGGATCCGAGTCACAAAGCTATACAAAACCTTAGGGTAACATGCTTTTATATAAAGACAAACCCTTGTACATCAAGTGAGCTATCTAGGTCAAATTAGGAGTCCAAAACCTAGTCCGAATATAATAGGAAACAAGCCCACAAATTGTTTCCTCTTTAATTTCTCGACATCTCTAACAATCTCCACCTTGACGAGAAATTACCCTGTGGACGAACCATGAAGCTCCATCCGAACTTCAACAAACTCCACCTTGATGAAATACCGCCACATGAAGAACCATGAGAACTTGAGAAACCAAACCGACTTTACCAGCTCCACCTTGACACTATAGATACACCGCCATCAATAATACCATCTCAACTGTCTCACCACTTTTTTCCGTTCAATCACATGGAGTCAGCTCTCAAGCTCGAGCTTCCGAGCTTGCTTGGCCTATTCCCTTCAATCTCCATTGAACTCCAACTAGCAAGTGCACCTGCTGAAGCAACTTTGCGACCAATAGATGCGTCCTCTATTTTTTGGTCAGCCCCAAGCCACAACCTCGAACTACTTCTCTGTTGGACCTTCTTGTCTCATATCAATGTTACATGCCATAGTATACAAAGGGCAACCTTTTGTTCCACCAAGTAGAACCCTCGACATGTCACGAACTCCACCGTTCGGCTTTGAGTGAGATACCCGATTCGCCCGTAGTGCTACCAATGGCTTCGCATTCCCCATGCAAAATTTACCCAACACCTTTGACGTGCATGTTTCTTTAGACAACCATAGCGAGAACTTGCTAACTTTGTCTCCGCGAATCCCAACTCTACTCAAACCATTCATGTCAAGCTTTCGCTCCATCACACAAGAGCTTTTCTCCCCTCTATCGAAACTCAACGATGTGACTCCACCTACAACCTTGTTTCCCACTAACTTGTAGGTGTTCCTAGCATTCCTTTCACCCTTCATCACCACCACATCATCCTTCTCCACCTCGATTAGCCCGCCTATAATATTATAGTTGTACCCACTATAATTCAAGGCTCCTAACGAGATCAAGTTCCTCTCCAACTTTGGAACATGCCTAACCCCACACAATTTTTTCTCAACACCATCCCACATCTTGATTTGGATATCACCTATGCCAGTAATTCTGCAAGTAGAACCATCACCCATAGTCACCATACCTGAATCAATGAACTTGTGGGTGTCGAACCACCCTTTCTTGGGTGTCATATGGAAAGAGCAAGCGCTATCCAAAATTCGGGAATCAGAATGCTTTGGACTTGACAAAATAGAAAGAAGATAGCCATCTGACCCGTCCGAATGTGAGGCCACATTCACGAAACCTGATCTTTTTTTCTCGCGATCCCGAGTTCTTTTTGCACAATCCTTCTTCACGTGCCCTTTTTCTCCGCACTCAAAGTAATTTCTATTGAACCTCCTTGACCACGACTTGTATCCCTTCCCGTCTTTTGCCCCACTACAATCACTATGGCTACTCCTCACAACCAGCCCTTCCGCTTGTTCATCGCCAATTTTTGTTCTTTGATGAAACTCTAGCAGAGCACTTGTGATATCTTTCAACACCAGGGACTCCTTCCCCCAAGTTAGAGTTGTAACCAAATTTTCGTAGGAGCCAGGTAAAGAATTCAGCAGCAATAATGCCTTGTCTTCTTCCTCGAACTTTACATCAACCTTTCTCAAGTCGCTCACAAGTTGACTGAAACCATTAATTTGTTGGCTCAAATTCGAGCCCTCCTTCATCTTGAGCCCGTACAATCTTTGCTTAAGATAAAGTTTGTTCGACAAAGACTTAGACATATACCTTGCCTCCAATTTCTTTCATACCTCAGCTTGTGACTCCTCATCCATGACGTGATACATCACATCATCCACTAAGCACAAGCGAATTGTCGCCACCGCCTTGGCCCCCATCTCCTTCCACTCTTGCTCCTCCATCTTCTCGGGCTTCTTCTCCGAGAGCGCGATGACCATCCCTTGTTGCACGAGGAGATCCTTGACACGCCTTTTCCATAACCCAGAATTCGAAGAACTATCGAACTTCACAAGAGCAAACTTTGCGCCGTCTGTCATCCTCCAACCCAAGCTCTGGATACCAATTGTTATGAATTCAGCAACTAGGGAACAAAACGCGCAAAGAACACGTACACAAGAGATAACGTGGTTCGGCCTAGTGCCTACGTCCACGGTGAGAAAGGAGAAATTTTATTGATGGATCCGAGTCACAAAGCTATACAAAACCTTAGGGTAACATGCTTTTATATAGAAGCAAACCCTTATACATCAAGTAAGCTATCTAGGTCAAATTAGGAGTCCAAAACCTAATCCAAATAGAATAAAAAATAAACCCACAAATCGTTTCCTCTTTAATTTCTCAAAATCTCTAACACTTCTTATCTCTTATTTTTCTATTTAGTCTTTCTCTGCTTCCGATCGTCGGCAATATGTCGTCGTCCAAGATTGGGGGCTCAGATTAGGCCCAACAGAATATTTGTAGATAAGACTAGATGGCACAATTGTAAATAGGGTAAAGTCGAGTTACACGTGGACAAGTAGTCTAAGTACAACTTGTACCAGATAATTGAAAATTGGGAAGTTTGTTTGTAAAAGTAACCGCTTCTTTTCCCCTCTTTTCCCGAGCTAAATCATGGAGTTCTAGGTTTTCCACATCTCGCTCGCGGGAGAGGGAGATCTGTGACGAGAAGTTTTGAATCTTGTTGTTTAATAATATATAATTCATAAGTTACGATCTCTCATTTCTTTAATTTTCGGAGAGCAGGAGTGAGATGGCGGAGTGAAGAATTTTGTGGTATTTTATTTTTCAGGAGAGTACAATGAACTTTTTGTGGTATTTAATTTTGGTATTTTGATTAATTTGTGGTTTTTGGTGAGTATTTTTATAATACAGGAATGTAAATATTTATTTTTAATAATGCAAGATACTTATATCTTATTAGTTGAGCTCGAGTACTACTTCTCTGTGGATGACACAGATACTACACACATTTAGCGAGGGGAAACAGGTAGCAAATATTTTCTCTAAGCATACTTTGACCATATGATATAATTATGTCTTTCTAGTATTTTTTTATATGCATTAATGTATATTTAGATGATACGAGGAGTTAGCTTTCTTTGTTGTAAACGTTCTACAGTTTTAGCACGCGGTAAATAAATATTAGTGGGTATCTCAGTTCTAAATTAAAAAAAAACAAATTCGAGGATGATGCAGCTAACCAGATTGAGTTTTTGAGTGAATATCTTATTTTCACATTTTAGTATCCGATCCTATTTAAAGAGAAATATTTCAATAATATATTTTTCATTCATTAAAAAAAATCCCGTACCAATTTTAACCCCCATCATAATTGGAATGATTTCTCTCTTTATGGAAGCCAATACGCCAACTAGAGATTTTCCAATTCCACTTTGGGGTTCAGGATTAAACCGTAAATCACTTAAAATATAGGATTTTAATTTCACCGATACGTTGCAATCTCCGATCAGATTATTAATTATCGCTTTTAAGTGAATAGCAAAGGTCGGAATTTGGAGGAAGTGGAATAATCCGAGAGCCAATTATTAAAACTTTTTTTACTATCCTTTTTTGATTAGGAAATCTTATTGCTTTTATTTAAATACATATAAACAATCCGGGTGGCTATCGATCTAGAGTTAGAGATTCTGCATCAATAGAAAATGGCAACAAACTACATTTGGGATCTTCTTCTCTCAAATGATCACACGTTCCCGGATGACGCCAAGTACGCAGAAGAGTTACAGTTAGAGGAGGCTCTAATGGGTAGCCTCATCATTTCTGAGGTGAAGCCATGTCCTGATCACGAGGACGGTGCGAAAGTTGGTGCTTACTCTGCTGTTGGCGATTCGTCGATGAGCTTCTGCGGGATATGCATGGAGAGGAAGGAGAAGATGGAGATGTTCAAGGGCTTGAGCTGCGCGCATTCGTACTGCTCGGATTGTGTGATCAAGCACGTGTTCGCAAAGTTGCAAGAGAATGTGTCCTGTGTTGGATGCCCTGAATTGGGTTGCAAGGTGGTGCTCTATTTGGAGGCCTGCAGGCCGATCCTTCCCCAGTGGTTGATCGATGATTGGTCGGATCTTCTGTGCCGCGAGATGATCGATGCAAACCAGAAGTTTTATTGTCCGTACAAGGACTGTTCCTGCATGATGTTTTCCGATGTGGCTGGGAAGGGAGAGAGCGGCATTGCCGAAGCAGAGTGCCCTTTCTGCCGGAGGCTGTTCTGTGCTCGGTGCTCCGTGCCGTGGCACGGCGGGCTAGGGTGCAAGGAGTACCAGAAGTTGGGCAAGGACGAGAAGGGGAGGGACGATGTTATGCTTATGCGGCTTGCGAAGGACAAGAAATGGAGCAGGTGCCCCAAGTGCAAGTTCTATGTTGAAAGGATAGAAGGCTGCGCTCATATGGTCTGCAGGTATCTGTCTCTTTTGCGTTTACCCTTTTATTGTTGAAACCGTATGAAATATAGACACGTCCCTGATTCATGTTCGAGACGGGTTGTATTATAAAGAAATTCTGCTCCCTAATGACAACTAGTTTGTTGCTTACGATAAATTGGAGGCTGATAAGTTTATTATTGTTGTGATGAACCGAAATGAATTGGCTACTTCATAATTTTGGTTAATAATATGTATGAATTCCGAATCTACTTCATAATTTGAATGTGGTTTCAGGTGTAGATATGAGTTCTGCTATGGATGTGGGGAAAAATGGACTGAAAGTCATAGCGGATGTGCCAAAGATTGAGCATACTTCACAGGAAAAAGATCAACTGGCATCAAGGAGTACCTGTATCCAACATGGCCAAGTATTTTGTGGCTTGGGAAATATTGAATTTTGTATGAAATTTGATTTTCGAAAAGTTGAAATAACCCTATACTACATGAACAATATTTGATCTTGAAAAATCGAACTCTTCAGATGCGAATGTTATTTACACTTCCAAGAGTTCTATTTTTTTTATAAGTAAGCTTTCAATAGTATAGGGTAAATTATACAACATACAAAAGGTACCCCTGAACATCATAGACCTGACAATCCATCCCGTTGTTAATGGCGAAACAAAAGTCGCTAGCGGTAAACACCAATATAATAAACCTATTCCGGATACAAAAGATTGAAAACATAATGCCATTGAAGCTCGGAACCTTCAACCACATACCATCCAGAAGGAAATACCAACCAATATGCCGCCGAAATACTAGTCACCCGTCGATCTCGACTTCAGCCACAAGATGAAGTCTTGATTACAATTCTCTTTTAGCAATTCTGCCCAGCAAATCCATTCTTGTGTGTGGCAGATGATCGAATTCTTTAGGGCCTGACCGTCAATTGTAGCTTCATCAAAAATCACTTTGCTACGGTGATTCCAAATACCCCACATTGAAGCGCCAAAGATTATGAACCACACTTCTTTAAGCTGCATCGTTCGAACTAGGCCCATCCAGTGAGTTAACTGGTTCTTCACATTTGGACCCCCACACCATCTTGCACCAAGTTTCCTAAAAAAAAAAAAACCAAATGTGTCTAATGATTCTGCAGTTAAAGAACAAGTTGAAACTTGTTTCATCTTCATCCCCACACAACGGGAAAAGACGATCCCACGGATCTAGCTGCCGCCTTTTGATTAGATTAGATTAGTTCTTGTGGCCAGTTTATCCTGTAAAGCGGACCACAAGAAACACAGGATATTGCCAGACCAAACCTGGTTTAGATCTGGTTGCAGTTGGAGGTTGCTGGAGCCAAAATAAGCAAGCTTCATATTCCTTGTTGTATACTCTGCATCGCCTCCATCCCCCCATAAAAATATGTCTTTTGTGTCAGTCGAGGTGACCTGATCAAGCATTTGCAAGAGATGAGCCTCGAAATCCTCTTCCCAGGCTCGCAGGCTTCTTCGCGATCTCAGTTTCTAACTACAGCTCTGCCCATCTTTGATGCAGTAGTGACTTATTTTAGCAGATTATTGGAGCGAAATAGAGTAAAGCCTGAGAAACAACAGACACAGTAGTTGATCTCCAAACCACTTATCAGTCCAAAAGAACAAGCTCTCACCAGCCCCAAGTTTCAGTTTGATGCCAGCAGAAAACAAGTTCCCGGACCAGAGGAACTGTCGCAACTTTTTCTCAACCTCTTTGATAACGCCAACATGGATTTTTGTAGATCGAGATGAAGTACATAGGCAAGGCACAGAGAAGAAACCTGATGAGGTTGACTTTGCCACGTTGAAGATCGAACATGGTGGTTGGACATCCATTGACCAGAACTGAAGCACAAGAAGAATACAAACAGCAGCGAATCCATTGCCTCAACTTCAGACCGAAACTTGTTGATCCCCTTTCCTCATCGAAGTATCCCTAGTCAACAGAATCAAATGCCTTTTTAAAATCCAGTTTAATCAGAATTCCTTCCATCTTCTTGGCCTTCAAATAGCTAATGAGTTCATTAGTGACCATGATGCTATCAACGATCTGCCTATCACTAATAAAAGCAGATTGTTCACAACTGATGACCTCACCAATTACAGACTTGATTCTGTTTGCCATAAGCTTAGAGTAATTACAGACTTGCCCTCACCAACTGATGACCTCATCAATTACAGACTTGTAAATGCTCCCCACAAGACTAATGGGTCGATAGTTAGACAAGAGGGACGAACTGGGAACCTTTGGGATCAAAGTGATGAAGGAGACAACAATCATCCTATGCATAAATCAAGTTCTAAAGAAGTTCATAACGTAACAGAAGACATCATCCTTGATAGTATCCGAGTTTGCCATGCAGAATTTCAAATTGAAGCCGTCGGCCCAGGCGCCTTGTCACCTGAGCAGCTCCAAACCGCGTCTTTCACTTCCTCAGGTGTAGGCTCTCTCTCCAGTTCAGCATCAAAAGAAGAAGAGAGCTTCTTGAAAAGATCTGAATTGATGCGCGGTCTGACTCTTTTCGGATCTGAGAAAAGATCCTTGAAATAAGAGTGGATCTCTCTTTCAATTATCTCGGGATCATGCGAGATGCCACTATTCAGATTTAAGCTTCCCAAAAAGTTGGATGCTCTCCGGTTAGAGGCACTTGCATATAAGAATTTTGTATTTTTTCCCCCTCTCTGCCCCAATTTAGCCGGGACTTTTGCTTCCAGAGATTGTTGGAGCACAAAATTAATGTCTCAGAGTGATGACGGTCTATCTCCGGATGTGCGGAAATCGGCTCGAGCTCGTCGGAACGAGGAGCCCGGGCGAGAGGCCCCTCTCGCCCGCTTAGGCGAGACCGAGCGCTCATGGGGAGCCCGGGCGAGAGGCCCCTCTCGCCCACGAAGGCAAAACCAAACGAGGGCTTTTCTCGCCCACATGGCCGAGTCCTATCGAGAAACTCGTCCGACTCAAATGAGCGAGAGGCTGAGTGAGAGGCCTACGGTGAGAGGCTGAACGAGAGGCCGAGTGAGAGGCCTACGGCAAGAGGTCGAGTGGCGAAAGGCCGAGCGAGAGGCCGAGTGGCGAGAGGCCGAGTGAGAAGCCTACGGCGAGAGGCCGAGCGAGAGGCCAAGTGGCGAGAGGCCGAGTGAGAGGCCTACGGCAAGAGGCCGAGTGGCGAAAGTCTGAGCGAGAAGCCGAGTGGCGAGAGGCCGAGTGGCGAGAAGCCGAGTGAGAGGCCTACGGCGAGAGGCCAAGCGAGAAGCCTAAAGCGAGAAGACGAGCGAGGAGCCTAAGGCGAGAAGCCGAAGGTGAGAAGCCAACTTGGACCCGAGCGGGAAGTTCATTTGACCTTCGTAGGCGGGAAGGCGATTCCGAGAATAGGTCCACTTTGGTGGAGGAGGCCGTTAGCTTGAGCCCATTTTGAGATTCACTTTGGGCCTGACGAGATGTCCGTCTTGGGCGATGACGGACTTGAGTCAAGATTTTGCGTGGGAGATTCGAGAAGGTCAAAAACGATCTATATTTTCCTAACTTGAGCCGATATTCTCAATATTTGGCAAGACTTGGTAAGTTCCTCTTTAGGCCGCGATCACTTGGTCGTCACGTTTTGAAAGCTTCCTATCCGAGGATGAGATTTGTTCATTTAAGGAAGACGGCTTGTGTTGAGCCGAGAGGATCCCGTCATGTTAGGAACAAATAATTTGAAGCGGATCTCTCGGGATTGAGACTCGGAGCCAAAGGTCTTGGAGGCGGTTTAGGATTTCCTATTGTGAAGGCGCAGAGGTTAAGTCAAGGCACTCTATATAAGGAGGGCTCGGGCGAGAGAACGGACATCAACCAACAACACAACACACAACTACTTTACTTTTACTTATCATTGTTGCTTTTTCTTTCCTTAGCCCGTAGTTCGTAGTTCATAGCTTAGCCTAGCCTAGCTTAGTTAGTCCGACCTTGGGACGACCACTCCAGATCCGTCTCGGGTTACTTGTTCACTTATCCCCGCAACATATTTTTGGCACGCTCGGTGGGACTAAGGAGGGCGTCTGAGAAGGCGGTCTTACTTCGCTCAACCAAGACGACCAACAACTCTGTTGCACCGGTTCCCTTCAAGGAGCCAACACCTTCTACATCTCAGTTGACGCAAGGAGGAACTCAACTACTTTGGCTTCCTCTAAAAAGTCGGCTAAGACAAGCATCATCCCGATGGAGTCATATGCCTCATATGTTGCTCGAAAGAGCTACGAAGAGTTCTATAGACCCGTCGTTCCGATGGAGACATATACCACCTTCATCCCTCAGAAGTGCTATGAGGAGTCCAAAAGATGCTGTGAAGAGTCCGTTGTTAGGCGTGGGGAAGAAGCGCTACCCATCCGACCAACCTTCGGACAACCATGGACTGGTCATATGCCTTATACCATGGCGCCGCCAACGCCAAGCGTGTTCGGTTATTGTCCACAACCAGGAACCCCTAGGAGTCCCCCATACCAAACAACTTCTTACTTGGGGATGGGGACACAAGGAGTGAACCATTCGGGACACTACGAGACAACAAGGACGAGGGCTAGCAATCTCCAAGAAGAATCGAGCTGGTACCAACCGGCCCTGACCCAAGATTGGTCATACCCATCTAGGGTCTCGGCCGACCAAAACTCTTTCAAAAGGAGGGATGTTTGCACGAATCATTTGTTCGACTCAAGAGTTTCCAATCCTACCTCGACCCTCCAAGTCATGGATCAAGCACAGATGGACCTAGACGAGGAGGACAACCGCCATCCCATCAATCGACAAGAAGAGCTCGGTGAGGATGATGAGCTCGATGAGGATGACGAGCTCAATGAGGATGACAAGCTCGATGAGGATGACAAGCTCAATGACGACGATGTCAACCAACAAGAAGAGCTCGATGAGGATGACGTCAACCGACAAAGAGATCTTTGTGAGAATGATGTCAATCGACAAGGAGAGCTCGATGAGGACGATGTCAACCAACAAGAAGAGCTTGATGAGGATGACGAGGTCAATGAGGGCAACATCAACCGACAAGAAGAGCTCGATGAGGATGACAAGCTTGATAAGGATGATGTCAACCGACAAGAAGAGCTCGATGAGGTCGAGGTCAACCAGCAAGGAGAGCTCGATGAGGACGATGTCAATCGACAAGAAGAGCTCGCTGAGGATGAAATCAACCTAGAAGAAGAGCTCGATGAAGACAACGTCAACTGAAAAGAAGATCTCGATGAGGACGAAGTCAACTGTCAGCTGACATTGGGATCTACCCGACGACAAAGGATGGAAGGGCAACCCTTATCTTCCCAATCTGAGGATTTTATCTCGCATCAATTCTTGGAGGATCAATCATCGATGGATCCTCACCGTATTGCTCATGTCGCCATGGTTGGCGTCAACCGAAGCAAAAAAAGAAGCCCCAAGCAAGAGAAGGCCAATCTAAGGACCCGAAGGGCAAGACTCGGGGGGAAAGAAAGGCCACCTGATAACGGCGTCCCAAAAGCTTGGAAGTCATTTCGTCCAAGGGGAACCGATGGTCCTAAGCGAGGGAAGGCCGACCTTAAGACCCGGGAGGCAAAACTCGGGGGGCAGGGACGACCGGACCCTAAGAAAGTAAAATTTGATCCTAAGTCCCGAGAGGCAAGACTCGGGGGACACGGAAGGCCGCCTGATAATGAAATACCAAACGCTCACAAGTCATTTCGTTCTAAGGGAGCCGATCATCGCAAGCGAGGGAAGGCCGACCTTAAGACCCGAGGGGCAAGACTCGGGGGGCAAGGAAGATTGCCCGACAATAGAATTCCAACAGCTTGGAAGTCTTTTTGTTTGAGGGGAGCCGATAGTCCTAAGCAAGGAAAGGCCGACTTTAAGACCCAAAAGGCAAGACTCGGGGGGCAGGAATGGCCACTCGATATTGGCATCCCAAGAAATCAGAAGTTCTACTATCCGAGGGAAGTGGACAAGATGTGGAGGCTTTGCCATCCTCGTATCAAGGTGGACCTTCAAGACGGGTCCAACCCATGCCTGTACGCCTTCAACCGACTTAGAGATAAGAGGGTCATCCCTGATCCACCAACACGAGATGTCCTGACCAAGACCCAGAGATGTCGCCTTGAAAGGAAGATCCAGAATAGAAGGCAAGCCATCAAGGACCTCGAAAGGCAAATCGTGGAGCAAAGGGTTAAGCTGGAGAAACAAAAGGTGCTTCTAACTCGTCCGTGGGTGAAGTGTCATTCGACCTCGACTCAGAGTTGGGCGAAAGAGTTGGAAGCCTCTAGGGTAATAATAAGAATGTACCCCAAACATGTCAAGGAAGTTCGACCAAAGGCACCCACTGACCTACGCGGTAAGTTGATTTGTAAGTGGATACCCAAGGTCTATCCCAAGAAGGACGCACATCAAGAGGCCGTACCCAACCAAAAAGAGAAGGAAGTCTCGGTTGACCTTGAGATGAGGTACATCGAGTTTGGGGACTTCCCAAGCAGGCTGAAAATCAATATGACGCCAGCTATCCTCGGATTGAAACGTGGCCAACCAAGCTACTTCAAGGGTGACGTGACTGAAGGAGACCTTAGTGACCCTCGAGTAGGAGAGACGCACTCAACTATACTTATGGTAGGGGACTTTAATGGCAGCATCACGATCGCAAAGGCCACCCGAGGAAGATGCGAGCGTTTAAAGCTCCTTTACATCATCGCTCACATCAGCAGGGAGTCAGTCAAGAGAGTTCTCGTGGACAACAGGGTGGTGAACATCCCTCCTCACTCACTTCCCAAAAGGTCGAGTGAGGAGAGGGAGATACTAACCTCGATCAGCACGGTCATGACCAACTTTGGTGAGAAAGGACAAAACTCGATCTGCTCTGGTCATGTAGCCCCATCTTCCAACCACCAATGCCTAATTCAATGGAAATTAGATGGAAAGGTGGAGATCGTGTTGGCCAATGCGTGTCCATTCATGTCGGCCGCATGCTACATTGAGGTGGTCTTCTACGACGGGTTCATAGTGTCGACAAGGGTGGCCTTGAGCAACATGGATGATCAGTTTTCCTGGTATATGAGCTTGGTGAAATGGGAGGTCCTTACAGCCCGATGGCCGGTCAGTGCCATACCCAGGGGGCAAGCTGTCCGTCTTACTTGCAAGGAGTAAGGCGATACGAAAGGTGACAAGGTAATTGGAGGTCTACACCTTGTCACCATACAAGTCGATCGGGTATGTCTGTGAGGACGACGACCTAGACCTCCTAGATAAGAGTAATGACCATCATCTTTCTCCAAGTAACTTACTATCGTCAAGGCAGAGGTGAGCAACCCTTTGGCACCACAAGTTCGTCAAAACAAGGACATTAAGAAAGGACTGAAAGGAAGGATTTTTACCCCTCTTGCAATAATGAGTAAGTACGGGATTGTCGTCCCACAAGGACTAAGCTAGGCCGCAAATTTGACTTCACCACTAGTTTAGGACTACGAGTGATGAATTTGTCAATTCCAAACACGAATTGGTTACTACAACGACTAGATAACGAGAAGATTTAAACAATAAAGGAAAGAGTGGGCTTGGTGCCAATGACAACTAAATAACCAAATGGTATATGGGGTTTATTAAGTTCATGTTATGGTCCGGATGTTCCTTAAGCAACTAAGCAACGCTCCCGCGACCGATTAGTCTAAATCGATAGTTAATTAGGCTTAGGTGAACCGACCGCGCTCCCGCGACTAATTAGCAAACTAATCCAACTAACTACCGATTATCAACATCATCCTTTGGACAACTAACCACCTAAAGAGATCCCTTTTCAATAGGCAACTAGTTAACTAGTTAAATGGTCTGTTAATCCTAACTCCTCCCGGCGATTAGCATTAACTTAGTTCATAATCAAGGTGATCAATCAAGATTAAGCATTAAATACATTAACTAGTTCATAAACCTTAACATATTAACCCCACAAAACCATAGGCTAAGTAGATGCCATCAAGGCACCTAACCCACAAATTGACGACTCACTCATGTTCAACAAACAACACAAATTATCCATTGAACAAAGTAAATAGAACATGAACATAAAGGAAGATTTTAGGAAAGCTCAATGGTTCTTCAAGAGATCCCTCCTAGCTCCTTCTTCAAGTTATTTCCAAGCACTTCTACAATGGCTTCCTCTCCTTGCTTCTTCAAAGGATGGCCACGTTTTTCCTCTCCTCCTCTCCTTGGTTGGCAGCCACGTTTTTGGTTCTTGGAGAAGAGGAAGAGTAGCCACGGAATTGGTTGGAGGAAGGAAGAGAGAATGAATGAGTCAATGGTGGAGAATGTGTTAGTGGACTATGGAGAAGTGGAGTGGGAGATAGTGGGAGACAATTGGAGATAGTGGGAGACAATGGAAGGTAGTGGAGTATGGGGAGTTTGTTAGTGGAATTCCAGCCAAAAGGGTGTGGGATGGCAGCCAAGAAAACGTCCTGGCAAATTCCGGAATGGTCCTGGAATTTTAGCCGATTTCGGTCAGGCGAGTCCTCAGATTTAAAGCTTGACTTCATGTGCACTTTTGACTCTCTTAGACTTTGAATTTGAAAAAGACTATAAATAAAACATTGTAGATCCGGATGTCTTCTTTCCAGCGCCACCTTTCTTGCCTTCATTGGACTTTATATGAGAAAGTTATCGGCATTTAAGTCGCTTGAGGTCAGTTTGCCCAATGTTGTCGCCTTCCCGATCGTGCACCATTTCTTCAAGGCTGATCCGATCGTCGTTGACGCGCTCCAAAGTACACCAATATCCTCCCCGCATCACCACAAAGCCTCCTTGAAATAAAAATGAACGAAACTAATGAAAATCACAATAACTATACTAAAACGTTCAAAACACGAAATATAACAATACAACGATAAATAACACACAACAATACTAGAAACAATGGAAAATTGACAGTAAAACATAAATAGATGATAGAGTATTTTCACACTCATCACACCCCCACACTTGAATCATTGCTTGTCCTCAAGCAATTATCATACAAACACAATCACAAAAGAAAGAAAACATGATAAAGATAAGACAAGGCATGATAAATTCACAAATTGACTCCCCTCAAAATCTCAAACTCACATAAAAAATATCATCACACAACCTAGCTAGTACATCAAATCAAACACAAAGAGTAAGAACCGGTAGACACCTCACCACTCGATGGTTTAACCAAGTGTTATCACTATGTAAAAGACACTAGAGGGTTAACCACTCCGAGGTTCGGAAATTTTTAGCTCACGATTTGTAAGTAGCCAACTTCCTATCTCTCACATACATGATCGATGTCTTTCAACGTATCCTACGTCCTACTCAACAGTATCTCAAAGTCGTGTGGTTGCTCGTGAACCAGGGGCTTTCAACCGGGTTGTAATGGGGCTAAGGTAAAGGTAAGGAAATATGTATGGATAGTAGTTAAACCACCCAATCCGAGGACATGTTACAAAAGTATTCTAGTCACTCGTCTATTCTAAACATCTTCACCATAAATCGCTAAAGCACACTCCCAAAATTCACCCATTTTCTAAGACCGTGTAGCACGAGTTATGCCAATTATTAATGCCTTATTCAACTTTCACTTTTTTTTTCTTCCTTTTTTTCTTTTCTTCTTCTTGTTTTTTCTTTTTTTTTCTTCTTTTACAATTACAAATACAAACACAAACTTGGCATTTTCTAGGCAAAAACTCGGCTTCTTTGTATGTCCTATCGATTACCCAAATTCCCAATGAATTAACCCATAAGAACACTAAGCTACCAACTAAACCCAATACATATCGTCTCCCAAAATATGTAAACTTATGTGTCCTCGGATCGGATGACCAAAGGTCGGGAAGATGGTGGATACAAGGCTTAGAGTTGGTATACATATAATATCATCAAAGGATGGCTAGGCTCAATGAGTTAACGCAATGGATATAAAGGTTCTTGGCACTAAAGCTCTAGGCTCAAATTCAAAGGATTAGCTCCCCTCATTCACTAACGCCACACAACCAAGACCATGTCAAGTACTAGTAGGATACCTCGATCAACCGAACTCATGTAGGCACCTCATGAATAAATTAAGACGGTTGTCTCCTTCTTCGGCTCAAAATTCCTCACAAGGTCACTCATCAACCCTCTAGTCTAATCTACATAGTGAGACCACTAGTCTAAACAACCGAGGATGAGGTTTCTACAAGTTCTTAGGCCTTGTGCTCGAGTTCATTTCCTAACTAGGTGTGTGGTAAGCTTCTAACACAAGTTAAAGAATTTTGAAGGGGGTCAAATTTTGCAAAATTCATGCCAAATCATTGCCTAATCAAAACAAACTAGATCTAAACACATAAAGGATTCCTAAGTGGAACCACACCCCCACACTTGAAGAACACCTTGTCCTCAAGGTGTAGGGAGCACATATACATCTAAACAATTGAACTATACTAACAAATGCAATACGAACCAAGCAAGAACATCAAACAAACATGAAGAACAAGACATCACAAAGACATAAAGCAAACTCAAGACATCACGAAGACAAAAACAAAAAATAATTAACAAAAATTTAAAAAAATTTTAATTAAAGAAAAATAAAGTGCTAAGAAACTCCCCTTAGTCTTGAGGTGGAGCAGGTGGTGGTGGCGGGATGTTGTATCCGGATCGTTCCATCGGTCATTTGCGTGGATTGGGAGGATTTAGGAGGTAGGATTCTAATAGGTTTAGTTGGCAAATATTTGAGACCCCTTCCACCCTGAACTCGAAGAAGTCATAAAGTAAAAAGTTGTCGGTCTATCTCTTAGCTTTCCGTAGCAACAAGAATCACCTCAATCCGAGTCTCGAGCACCAAGATATGGCCGATTTACTAATGCTAGCGCCAGGCTGGGTCATGACCGTGGCCTTCGATGATGAGCCACGATTGTGGCATGTTTCGGCTTGGCTGAGCCACGACCGTGGCCTCTGCGTTTTTCCTCTATGCTGACTTACAGAGAGTTGGCCACGACCGTGGCATGTTTTGCCTTGGCTGAGCCACGACCGTGGCCTCCGCGTTTTTTCAAGTAGTGGACTTACAGAGATTTTTCAAGACAGTGGCCTTTATATTCCTTCGAGTTGAGACTCCTTCCACCCCGAACTAGAAGAAATCATCAACTACAAAGTTTTAGGCCTACCTCTTAGATTTCCATAGCAATAAGAATCAGCTCCATCGGATGCTCGAGAACCAAGATATGGCCTTTTTACGGCAGGACGCCAACTCCTGAATGCTCGAGCCCCCCTGTAACTTGGCTAGCGTACACCGGGAAGATGGCATCCGCCAAGCCAGAAATTTTTCCTCCTCGTTGAGCCATAGGTCGTACCATTTTGGGACAGCGGGGGCTACGTCCCCATGTGTCTTGTCGATCATCCAACCGTCCAAATCACCTTCAAAATGCGAGAGAGCCCATAAGCATGAAACTAACACTTCAAAATTATAAGAACAAACGTAATAAGCAAAACACATATAGACAATGACAAATATAAAGACAATACAAAAACATGCTAAGTTATAGTCGTTAGCTTGACTTCACTTGCCTTGTTCATGCATTGGAGGGTGAGGTGACGGAGTGCACTTCCGCTAGTCGTTCCATATTACCACCATAGCAAATCTTGCACCTTTGGCCATTCACCTTGAACACTCCTCCATTGCTTCTTTCCAATTTGAGGGTTCCAAATGGAAAAACCTTTACCACCTTGAAAGGTCCACTCCACTTGGACTTGTGTTTTCCCGAAAAAAGTTTCAAACGAGAGTTGTAGAGTAGCACTTGATCACCTTCCTTGAACTCCTTCTTCCCGATGTGGGCGTCATGTTTCTTTTTCTTATCCTCCTTGTTAAGCCTTTCCACTCCGGGCTTGGCTTCCTCCTTCAAGAATGCATATCGTAAATGAGAGGGTAGCTCTTTCAACTCCAAGCTTGGAGCCTTAATGATGGAATGTGGATTAGGATACTTCAAATCAAGCTCCAAATCCTTATGGTGACCTTTTTCATCAACTGTTTCCTCAAACTCTTCCAGGTCATCATCATCTTGTTCTCCATCATTCTCTTCATCTATTCCACCTTCAATCTTCAATGAGCTCTCCTTGCCCAACTTGAGGACACCATCATCCATGACATCAACTTTCATGCACATGCCTTCATCAAGAGGGTGGCTCATTGCATTGGATATCTTAAACTCTACTTTCTCCTCCCCTACTCGTAGGACCAATCTTCCTTCATGTACGTCCACCAAGGCACGTGCCATGTTGAGAAATGGTCAGCCAAGAATTAGTGGACAACTCTTGTCGTCCTCTTCGTAATCCAACACCACAAAGTCCACGGGGAAGATAAACTTATCAATCTTCAACATGACATCCTCCACAACCCCGAATGGCTTCTTCATGGTTTGGTCCGCCAATTGGAGACGCATAGAAGTTGGTTTCACCTCACACAAGCCAAGTCTTCTCATAATAGACAAAGGCATCAAGTTAATGCTAGCGCCTAAATCACATAAGCACTTGGGAAACTCAACATCACCAACAAAACCAGGAATAGTAAAACTCCCCGGGTCCTTTAGCTTTGTCGGGAGATCCTTAGAGATGAGAGAGCTACACTTCTCCGTGAGGGCTACCGTCTCTCCATCTTTCCACTTCCTCTTCTTCGTGATGAGTTCCTTGAGAAACTTTGAGTATTGCGGTAATTGATCCAACATCTCAAGAAAAGAAACACTGATCTGGATGTTCTTCATCTTTTCCATGAAGCCAATAAACTTGTCATCCATCACATTCTTCTTCTTCACTCTTTGAGGGAATGGTAGTCGAGGAGCTTTAGGTGGTGGTGGCACGTAGACTTCTTCTTCAGCACTCTCAACCGGGTGACTTCTCTCTCTCTCTGCCTCTACTTCTTTCTCCTCCTCAATGGCTTCCATAGGATCGTCATTGTTCTTCTGGGTTGCCTCTTGAGAAGCTATTTCCTTACCACTCCTCAAAGAAATTGCACACACATTTCCTCGAGGATTAGCCTCCGTGGAGCTTGGAAGAGAGCCGGGCGCTCTGTGGGCACTTGCACTTGCTATTTGCCCAAGTTGCCTCTCTATATTATGCATGGCGGTTGCTTGCCCCTTGAGGATTTGTTCAAGGTTATCTTGCCTTGATGCTTGTTGTTGTATGGCAGCCAAAATTTGGCCTTGTTGGCTAACCACCCCTCCAACGTCTTGCATAAACTTTTCCATCTTGTCAAACCTCTCCTCAATAGTTCCCATCCGATCCATCAGGGAGAAACGTGGTTGGAACCCCGGAGGAGGCCCTTGAGGTGCATTATGAAGAGGAAGTCCCTTATCCGGAACAATCGCCACGTTATCTGCACTACTTCCTCCCGTACCCCTCTAAGAGAAGTTCGGGTGATTTCTCCAACCTGGATTGTAAGTAGATGAATTTGGGTTGTTTCCCATCATATTTGCTCCTTGACCTTGGCCTTGTCCTTAGCCACCAACAAAGTGTGCTTGCTCTACTTCCGTGTTCATCATAGCACATTCTTGCATCCCGTGGCCAACATTCCCACATGCTTCACAAGTCGTCCTTACAACTACCACATTGGTATTGTTCAAGCTAAGATGGTTCACTTTTCTTGCCAACAATGCCAATTGGGCTTGAATAGAGGAGGCAACATCAACATCAATCACTCATTTTTGCTGGCTAATAGGTTGTCTTCCTCTCTCATTTGCCATAAGGATGTTTGTAGCTGCTAATTCTTTCACGATGTGGTAGGCATCATCCTTCTCTCTTCTAAAAAAGGATCCATTAGAAGCAGCATCAACCGTCCCCCTTGTAGAGGGTCCAAGACCAAAGTAAAAAGTTTGGAGTAAAGACTCCTCTGATATATTATGGTGTGGAAAACTCCTTTGTAATCCCTTGAATCTCCCCCAAGCTTCACTCAACGACTCATTCTCGAATTGTTGGAAGTTGTTAATCTCCTTAATGAGTCTATTTGTCTTGGAGAAGGGAAAATACTTGTCAAGGAAGGCATTAGCTAGCTCTTCCCATGTCGTAATTGTTGTCCCAACCAGATTCTTATACCATATCTTTGCTTGGTCCTTCAAAGTAAATGGGAACAACCTCAGCTTCACAGCATCGTCGGAAGCTCCATTGTGCTTGAAGGTGTCGGCTATCTCCAGAAAATTAGCAATATGGTCGTTGGGATCTTCGTTCGGTAATCCATAGAATTGGACCGAAGCTTGGAGCATGTGAATCACCGCTGGCTTGATCTCGAAGGTGTTTGCTTGAATAGCAGGCCTAGGAACTCCAGACATTGCCCCTCTCAAGGTGGGCCTAGCATAGTCCATGAGAGACCTTCGAGGAACTCCAACTCCTTGCGCATCTCCTTGTGCGTTCATCCTTGCTTGAATTCTTCGCTCTTGTTGCAATGTCCTTTCCAAGTATCCAATGTCCACTTCTATTTCCACTGGTCGGTTGTTGGTGGAATGAGTTCGGGGCATGCGACAAACAAGTACCTTGCAAGACAAACCACAAAGGAACTAAGTAGCAGTAACTAAGTAAACAAAAAATAAATATCCCAATCCAAGTTCGTAAGCCAAATTAAGCGTCTAGTACTTAATCCCTGGCAACGGCGCCAATTGAAAGGAAGGATTTTTACCCCTCTTGCAATAATGAGTAAGTACGGGATTGTCGTCCCACAAGGACTAAGCTAGGCCGCAAATTCGACTTCACCACTAGTTTAGGATACGAGTGATAGATTTGTCAATTCCAAACACGAATTGGTTACTACAACGACTAGATAACGAGAAGATTTAAACAATAAAAGAAAGAGTGGGCTTGGTGCCAATGACAACTAAATAACCAAATGGTATATGGGGTTTATTAAGTTCGTGTTATGGTCCGGATGTTCTTTAAGCAACTAATCAACGCTCCCACGACCGATTAGTCTAAATCGATAGTTAATTAGGCTTAGGTGAACCAACCGCGCTCCCGCGAATAATTAGCCAACTAATCCAACTAACTACCGATTATCAACCTTAACATATTAACCCCACAAAACCATAGGCTAAGTAGATGCCATTATGGCACCTAACCCACAAATTGACTACTCACTCATGTTCAACAAACAACACAAATTATCCATTGAACAAAGTAAATAGAACATGAACATAAAGGAAGAGTTTAGGAAAGCTCAATGGTTCTTCAAGAGAACCCTCCTAGCTCCTTCTTCAAGTTCCTTCCAAGCACTTCTACAATGGCTTCCTCTCCTTGCTTCTTCAAAGGATGGCCACGTTTTTCCTCTCCTCCTCTCCTTGGTTGGCAGCCACGTTTTTGGTTCTTGGAGAAGAGGAAGAGTAGCCACGGAATTGGTTGGAGGAAGGAAGAGAGAATGAATGAGTCAATGGTGGAGAATGTGTTAGTGGAGTATGGAGAAGTGGAGTGGGAGATAGTGGGAGACAATTGGAGATAGTGGGAGACAATGTATGGTAGTGGAGTATGGGGAGTTTGTTAGTGGAATTCCAGCCAAAAGGGTGTGGGATGACAGCCAAGAAAACGTCCTGGCAAATTCCAGAATGGTCCCAGAATTTTAGCCGATTTCGATCAGGCGAGTCCTCAGATTTAAAGCTTGACTTCATGTGCATTTTTGACTCTCTTAGACTTCGAACTCCGGATGTCTTCTTTCCAGCGCCACCTTTCTTGCCTTCATTGGACTTCGGATGAGAAAGTTATCGGCATTTAAGTCGCTCGAGGTCAGTTTGCCCAATGTCGTCGCCTTCCCGATCGTGCACCATTTCTTCAAGGCTGATCCGATCGTCGTTGACGCGCTCCAAAGTACACCAATATCCTCCCCGCATCACCACAAAGCCTCCTTGAAATAAAAATGAACGAAACTAATGAAAATCACAATAACTATACTAAAACGTTCAAAACACGAAATATAACAATACAACGATAAATAACACACAACAATACTAGAAACAATGGAAAATTGACACTAAAACATACATAGATGATAGAGTGTTTTCACACTCATCAAGGACCACGTCAACGCTTCTCGCTTGGCCGTGCCGAAGCATTGACGTGCGGGGGCCATTGTTGGAGCACAAAATTAATGTCTCAGAGTGATGACGGTCTATCTCCGGATGTGCGAGAATCAGCTCGAGCTCGTCAGAATGAAGAGCCTGGGCGAGAGGCCCCTCCCGCCCGCTTAGGCGAGACCGAGCGCTCACGGGGAGCCCGGGCGAGAAGCCCCTCTCGCCCGCTTTGGCGAGACCAAGCGCTCACGGAGAGCCCGGGCGAGAGGCCCTTCTCGCCCGCATAGGCGAGACTGAGCGCTCACGGGGAGCCCAGGTGAGAGGCCCCTCTCGCCCGCTTAGGCGAGATCGAGTGCTCACGGGGAGCCCGGGTGAGAGGCCCCTCTCGTCCGCGTAGGCGAGACCGAGCGCTCACGGGGAGCCCGAGCGAGAGGCCCCTCTCGCCCACATAGGCGAGACCGAGCGAGGGCTCTTCTCGCTCATGAGGAGCCCGGGCGAGAGGCTCCTCTCGCCCACGAAGGCAAAACCAAACGAGGGCTTTTCTCGCCCACATGGCCGAGTCCTATCGAGAAACTCGTCCGACTCAAATGAGCGAGAGGCTGAGTGTGAGGCCTACGGTGAGAGGCTGAACGAGAGGCCGAGTGAGAGGCCTACGGCAAGAGGTCGAGTGGCGATAGGCCGAGCGAGAGGCCGAGTGGCGAGAGGCCGAGTGAGAAGCCTACGGCGAGAGGCCGAGCGAGAGGCCAAGTGGCGAGAGGCCGAGTGAGAGGCCTACGGCAAGAGGCCGAGTGGCGAAAGTCTGAGCGAGAGGCCGAGTGGCGAGAAGCTGAGTGAGAGGCCTACGGCGAGAGGCCAAGCGAGAAGCCTAAGGCGAGAAGACGAGCGAGGAGCGTAAGGCGAGAAGCCGAAGGCGAGAAGCCAACTTGGACCCGAGCGGGAAGCTCATTTGACCTGCGTAGGCGGGAAGGCGATTCCGAGAATAGGTCCACTTTGGTTGAGGAGGCCGTTAGCTTGAGCCCATTTTGAGATTCACTTTGGGCCTGACGAGATGTCCGTCTTGGGCGATGACGGACTTGAGTCAAGATTTTGCGTGGGAGATTCGAGAAGGTAAAAAACGATCTATATTTTCCTAACTTGAGCCGAGATTCTCAATATTTGGCAAGACTTGGTAAGTTCCTCTTTAGGCCGCGATCGCTTGGTCGTCACGTTTTGAAAGCTTCCTATCCGAGGATGGGATTTGCTCATTTAAGGAAGACGGCTTGTGTTGAGCCGAGAGGATCCCGTCATGTTAGGAACAAATAATTTGAAGTGGATCTCTCGGGATTGAGACTTGGAGCCAAAGGTCTTGGAGGCGGTTTAGGATTTCCTATTGTGAAGGCGCGGAGGTTAGGTCAAGGCACTCTATATAAGGAGGGCTCGGGCGAGAGAACGGACATCAACCAACAACACAACACACAACTACTTTACTTTTACTTATCATTGTTGCTTTTCCTTTCCTTAGCCCGTAGTCCGTAGTTCATAGCTTAGCCTAGCCTAGCTTAGTTAGACCGACCTTGGGACGACCACTCCGGATCCGTCTCGGGTTACTTGTTCACTTATCCCCGCAACAGAGATTGTCCAGTTGTTTTTGAGGTAAGAAAAGCTCTAAGTTGAGGCTGCTCTTTTACCTTAAATCAGAAACAGAGGGTGTCCTGCTCTCGTCAGCGATGTGCAGGCAATGAAGTTCTGATTCACAATCTTTAATTCAAGATTCAGTCTTCCCAAAATTTCTCGATTCTAAGTTTTCAGCTTCTCCTTTAGAAGCTTGAGTTTGAACAACAGCTTCCAAAGAGTTCTATTTATGCTTATTAGATGATTGCTATAGGTTTAAGTAAATACACTTTGAATACTCATAAAAATTAGAGAATTAAAATTGAGATTCTTTGATTCTCAGATTTAGAACTGCAAATAAGAGCCAAACGACACGTGATCTAGATCAAACTCCGTATTGATCGACCTCATGTGACTATGATCGATGTAACAAACCCCCAACAGCAACACTAGTATTACCCCTTTTATCTATCCCTTCTTTAGAAACTGATACCATAACTGCGTGGACACTGTGCTCAACCTCATCTATAATATTATTAGATGGTGTTAGACTCCCTATCAAAAAAGCTGAATCCCCACCTCCTTTGAAGTCGCGTCTGTCTCAACCAAATCCTCCATCTCTGCCTCCTTATCCGAGTCCTCCACAACACCTTGAATTGTTGAGAAAAGGTTTGTAATTGAAACATTCCCAGTGATTGTACTAATTTTTGTTGGGAGTGGCGAGAAAAGAAGAGGAAAGTGGGGCAGGTGGCACCCACCAGGGCCCTGGCTGGCTGCTGGGGACTCGGTGCCCGTCAGAGGTGTGGTGCCTGCCGGGTGATGCGGTGAAATTTTTTGGTTTAGTTCAGACTATTATTTTGGACTCCAAGATAACCTAGATAGGTTTCATGGTGTACTTGAGTTTGTTTATATATATAAATGCATGTTACCCTAGTTTGTATGGCTTTGTGGCTCGAAAAGTCATCAATAAAATACTTCTTCTCTCTGTTGACTTAGCTAATTAGTCGAGCCACGTTATCTATTGTGTTATTATTCGCGTTCTTATTTTCTTGGATTTCCTAACAACTGGTATCAGAACTAATGAAGAGGATGGTGGATCAAGGCGCAAAGTTTGGATTGGTGAAGTTTGATGGGTTATTGAATTATGAGTTATGGAAAATGAATGTCAAGGATTTGCTGGTGTAGCAAGGAATGGTCAACGCACTCTCGGTGAAGAAGCCTGAGAAGATGGAGAAGCAAGAGTGGAGAGTGTTGGAGGTCAAGGCGATAACAATGATGTGCTTGTGCTTAACAGAGCGATGAGATGTATCACATCATGTATGAGGAGCCACCAGCTAGGGTGTGGAAGAGGATCCAAGTTGGAGTTAAAGAAGTTTAATAGAAGTTGCTTCAAGTTAGAGAAAAAGGGCACATGAAGGGAACTATCCAGGTCGAACTGGAAATCAACACAACGAGAAAAAGAGATCGGCATCCACAAATATAACAACATATTCAGACGGTCGGATGGTGACTGAAGGCGGAGAAGGATAATATGGTAGAGATGAAGGTGAAAGGAAACACTTACAGGTTGGTGGAAAATACTGTTGTAAGTGGAGTCATATGAGGGAAAATACTGAAGGAGTTGGCAAACACTCAAGTCATATGAGGTTAGATCATATGAGGGAGTATGGTATTGACATGAAAGATTTGAGTGCAGTAAGAGGGTTCTTTGAATTGAGATTCACCAGGACAAGGTTAGTAGGAAGTTATGATTATTTCACAGAGGCATGGTTAGCAAGAAAATATAGTTGTCTTGGAGAAGCATAGGTAGCAAGATCCTATAGTTGTCTAAGGGCACGTGCAACCTGCGAAACCGCACCATCACACCGCAAACCGCCACACCGAATACCAATAATTTTTATTGAAATCGCCACACCGACGGTGTCGATTTATCCTAGAAAAAAACAGCTGTTCAGTTTATTTTTTATACTAACACCGCAAAATCGCACCGAACTCACCCCTACTACCACAATGAAGGTCCCTCCGTTAGCACCCGTATAGCTCAATTTCTATCGCAGGCCCAGGGCCCACGATTATTGTCCCTGCCACTCAATCACAACGAACTTCGTTCCATACCTCCACATATCCAATCGAAGGATCCCTCTGTACCTCTACGGAAACTCCATCCTCCCGTGCACAATTTTCCTTCAATGAGACAACAGGTGGCCAGTAATCTTGCAAAAAGAGCAAAATTCTGACAAATTTTCAAAGAACCCCCCACTTGTTGTCTCGTTTTGTGTCTCCATACTTCCAATCGAAGAATCTCTCCGTACCTCAATTAAAACTCCATTAATTTATATACGCCTTCTACCGAAAATGCTCTTTGGCAAATATTCAATACTCAAACCACTGAGTTTTACACAAACCTTAGCAATAGACGTGGAAGACCTGGAGGGCAAGATATCTGTGACCATGGTGCCAGAACATCGATTGAGCCAACATGGCTCATATGTTAGCTACATATAACCCCCTAGTAAAAACTCACTTTTTTTTAACGTCCCTCATTACTGATTTCTATTGCTCTAGTGGTGGATTCTTTGTAATCTTCTTCTATGATTTATCAATGAAATATGTCTTTTACCCTAAATAAAAGCCAATAACTTGGATAAAAACAAATTTTAAAAAGATAATTAATTAAAAAAAAGTCATATCAGATACTTATAAAAAACAGTTATATCAGAGATGAAAGTATCCCCACGATAGGCACGATTAGATAGAATCCGGTGCTAATTGTAATTTATGCATAATTAACGGGTGAACTTTGTTGTTTGTTCTTTTCTAAATACACGCGTCAGTTTTTATCAGATCACATTCTAGGAAAAAAACGATATATAACGACTGTCATATTTACTTTTTTTTAAAAGACTGTATTTTCCCAAAAGACCACATAACTTCTAAAATTATTTTCTCTGAGTAATTTAAAATGTTTTAGTTAGGCTGTTTAAGTAAGATAAATGCTTCAAACTTGAATAAATCAAATTCGGGGATAATCTAGCATTTAGTTCATTCATAAATCTTGAAGCAAGATGTTCTTAATGGAAGCCAATACGCCAGTCAATTACTAGAGATTTTCCACTTCCGGTTTGGGGTTTAGGATTAAATCATAATTCACTTCAAGTTTAGGATTTTAATTTCACCGTTACTTTCCAATCTCCGATCAAATTATTAATTATCGCTTTTAAGCGAATAGCAAAGGTCGGAACTTGAAGGAAGTAACAAAATCCGAGAGCCAAGTATTAAACCTTTTAATCAGGTCTCGGGTTCGAGTACTTGGATAAGCATAAATACTTGTTGGGATAGTTTTGCCACCTTTTAAAAAATCTTACCCGGCTCAAAATTGGATTAGTTGGCCCAATGGGCCGGATATTAATTGGTTAAAAAAAGTATTAAACCTTTTTTACTATCTTTTTTTATTAGTAAATTTATTATTTTTATTTAGATACATATACAAAATCCTGATGTTGAGTGTGGCCGTCATCTGGGGTTAGGGTTAGAGACCCTAGAGTTAGAAAATGAAAACAAACTACACTTGTGATCTTCTTCACTCCATTGATGACACTTACTTGGCTGCTTTGCTTGGAGAAGAAGGAATCGGAGACGGTGATCACACGTTTCCGGATGACGCTATGTACTCGGAAGCGTTACAGTTCCAGGAGGCTCTAATGGGTAGCGTCCTCATTTCCCGGGTGAAGCCGTGTCCTGATGACGAGGACGATGCGATAAGGGTGGCCAAGAAGGCGAAAGTTGGTGCTGATTCGGCTGTTGGTGATTCGTCGATGAGCTTCTGCGGAATCTGCATGGAGAGGAAGGAGAAGACACAGATGTTCGAGGGCTTGAGCTGCGCGCATTTGTACTGCTCGGATTGTGTGAGCAAGCACGTGGTCGCGAAGTTGCAAGAGAATGTTGCCAGTGTGGGATGCCCTGGATTGGGTTGCGAGGTGGTGCTCGAGTTGGAGGCCTGCAGGCCGATCCTCTCCAAGAGGGTGATCGATGATTGGTCGGATCTTCTGTGCTACGAGATGATCGATGCAAGCCAGAGGTTTTATTGTCCGTACAAGGACTGTTCGGGCATGATGATTGCTGATGTTGCTGAGATTGCGGAAGCAGAGTGCCCTTTCTGCCGGAGGCTGTTCTGTGCTCGGTGCTCTGTGCCATGGCACAGCGGGCTGGAGTGTGACGAGTAACAGAAATTGGACGAGGACGAGAAGGGGAGGGATGATGTTTTGCTTATGTGGCTTGCGCAGGAGAAGAAATGGAGTAGGTGCCCCATGTGCAGGTTCTATGTTGAAATGGAGTAGGTGCTCTACATGATTAGCTCCATGTATATTGCTTAGATGCCTGTTATGCTAATGCTGTGGTGGATTAAAATGTGGTTGCAGGTGCAGATTCGAGTTCTGCTATGGATGTGGGTCAAAATGGTCTCCGGATCATAGCGGGTGTGCCAGAAATTGAGCATACTTTCACAGGAAAATATCAACTGGCATCCAGGAGTGTCATAGATCAAACATGGCCAAGTATTTAGTGTGTGAAGCTTTGGAGATGTTGAATTTTGGATCAAATTTGATTTTTGAAAAGTTGAAACAACCCGACAACACATGAACGATATTTGAACTTGAAAAATCGAACTGATGCGAATGTTGTTTACGCTTCCAAGAGTTTTATTTATGCTTATTAGATATTTGCTATAGGTTTAAGCAAATACACTTGGACTGCTCATGAAAATTAGAGAATTAAAACAGCAGCCTCTTTGATTCTCAGATTTAGAACTGCAATTAAGAGCCAAACGGCACGTGATCTAGATCGAGCTCCACCTTGATCGACCTCATCTGACGAAGATCGACCTACCAAACCCCCAACAGCAACGCTAGTATTACCCCTCTTATTCATGCCTTCTTCCAGGGAACAACGGCGCAACCTAGAACTTCTCAAACATTCCATTTTCTCGAAGTTCCGGGACTGGTTAAGATGGGCCAATCTCACGAAAGACTTAGGAGGCCAGGACTTGGAGTTGTTTTTGACATCCCTGCGAGATTAGATGTGTTAGGGTTGCCACGACTCATTTCTTGCATATTCCAGTTCGTGGTTGCACTTGTTAAAGTGTTTTTGTCATAGTTTGGTTACAAGTCTCTTGCAACTTTTCTGTAACTTCGAGTTAGCGGGAGTTGGGTCATTGGCGGGGACCCGACGTGGGGTTTTGTACATTTCACCCTTTGGAATAATATGTAACTTATCTAAAAAAACTATGTGGACACTGTGCTCAATCCCCTCTATAATATTATTGGATTGGATTTTCTGTCTCAACCAAATCCTCCATCTCCATCACCTTATCCGAGTTCTCCTCAACTCCTTGAAGCGTTGGGAAAGGGTTTTGTAATTGACTCATGCCCCCGTGATTGTACTAATTTCACCCCTCCCCACCGCAATGAAGGTCCCTCTGTTAGCGCCACTATGGCTCAATTTCCGTCGCAGGTTCGGGGGCCCACGGCTATTATCCCTGCCATGACTTTCACTAGGAACATCGTTCCGTGCCTCCACATCCAATCCTCTCGTGCGCAACGAGACAAGAGGTGGCCAGTAATCTTGCAAAAAAAGCAAAAGTCAGGCAAATTTTCGAAGTACCACCTGTTATCTCGTTTTATGCCTCCATACGTCCAATCGAAGGATCCCTCCGTACCTCAACTAAAACTCCATCCTCCCGTGCACAATTTTTACTGCAACGAGACAACGGTGGCCAGTGATTTTGCAAAAGAGCAAAAAATAAGGCAAATTTTCAACGGCGTCCTGCAGTGTTATAGCAAGGTCAACCTCCAGTGCCGAGAACTACGTTTCAATGCATTATCAATTCTGATTGGGTTACCAATGGCTTTAGCCAAGCCTAAAATTATCGATGAATGCAAATGTTCAATACTCAAACCATTGAGTTTCACACAAACCTTAGCAATAGACGTGGACGACCTGGAGGGCAAGAGATCTCTGACCCATGGTGCAAGAACATCATTCCAGGATTGAGCCAACATGGCTCCGTTGTATAAAATGTGGGTATGAAGACACACCGAAAAACGATGCTATCTTTAAAGGTATTAATTCCTGTTACTATGGTATAAATGATTGTAAGGAATTAACTTTCCAGAATACAAAATGTATGTCACTCGCAATTTGTAAGTTACATTCTTAACAAATATCTCAAAGCAAGAACTCGCAAGTTTTGGACTCGGAAAAGAAAAAAGAAAATCTCAGAAGGGAAGTCTCTGATTTTTTTGTGTCTTTGGCCCTCGAACTCATCTGAGTATTTATACATACTCAAGAGTTGAATTCGAAGGGTGGCAACAATTCTCTGGAAGGAGCCATTGCCCTGAAAGGTTGCAACACCTCATTGGTGCCGACCTAAATTGAAATGTGTCGTTGCCCTCCATAATAGATGGACGCTCAAATCAGCTTGATTGGTACCCAAAATGACTCACTTATTTATAGTACTTCATGCAAGCTCCACGATCTACTCTTTCCAATATGGTATCAAGTCCGAGACCTACTCTTTTCAATATGGTACCAAATTAAATGACTAAATAAAAAAATAGAATAAATGATAAAATGCAATTTAATATGTAACTATATACAACAGGCTCATATGTTAGCTAAATATAACCTCATAGTAGAAACACACTTATTTTATTAACATCCCGAAATAGCTTAGCAGAACGGACAAAAAATAATTTTGAGTAATAAAGGTAACTCATGCCATTCACGGCTTTCGCAGTGAATGGAAGGCTTGTCCTAACGGATGGCCACAAAGGGCAAAAGAACACAACAGGGATAAAGGTCAGTTATTTTAAAGTCTTCAATGCACTTATTAACCTTTCGACCATGAAAGGTCTCTTATTATTAAGGCTGTGATTAAGACCAGATATCCCTACGACATACTCCCCTTCTTAAGGACAAGCTAGTCCTCGAGCGAGCAATCTTGAGGGCGACAACAGAGGGTTGAAATGGGGTGTTAAATGTGCCACATTAAATTTTTTGGATACACCAAACTAGTAAGGGAGATCCACTTCAATGCCTCAGGATCTTGTAAGGCTCAAACTTCCTTTGATGTAGCTTACCTCCTAGGTGGGCTGGCATCCTCTCTTTTCTGAAGTAGACCATAATCTGTTCACCAGGCTGGATTTTCTGAACTCGTTGATGATGGTCTGCATGCTATTTCTCCTTCTGGCAAGTCATCTCCAACAGTTTCTTGGCAGCTTCCAAACCAAATTCACGTGCTCGACATAAGATGCGGTAGCCTGATTAGCGCGAATTGGTTTTGAGACTGAGAATACATCCACAATATGGTTCAAAACCTTAGTATAAACCAAAGAGAATGGGAAGTGGCATGTAGACCTATGAAGTGCCCCGTTGTAACCGAACTCAGCTATTGACAATGCTAGGTCTCATTGTTGATGCCTCTCATGGTAGCAAGGTTCCCAATTATCCTATTGGTAGCTTCCATCGGCCCAGTAATCTTAGGGTGAGCAGTGGAGCTAAACTGCAATGTCGCATCGAACATCCTCCATAACATTTTCTAGAAGCTAACAAGGAACTTAGTGTCACGATCAGAAGTGATGATTCTGGGAACTCCATGAATTCTATCCACATTTTTAGAGAATAAATTGGCAACTCCAGGTGCATCGGTGGTCTTCTTATCAGGAATAAAGTGAGCCATCTTGGATAGCCTGTCGACAACAAAAAAGAAAGAATCCGTTCCCTGAGGGGTACAGGGTAAGCCAAGTATAAAATTCATGATGTTATCCTCCCAAACATTCTTTGGGATTGGCAATGGAGTGTACAAGCCAGCATTTTTCATGGTCCCCTTCATTTGCTGGCAGACAAAGTAGTGTTTCACAACCTTCCCGACATTTTGGCCCATCTTTGGCCAATAAATTTTTTTAGTAAGGGATGCATAACTGATTTCTCTTCAACTGAGCAGATAAACCACCATCATGCAACTCCAAAATTAGGTGATCTCGCAAGGATGTTTTAGGGATGTACAACTGAGTTCCCTTCTATAGGAACCCGTCATGCACATAGTACTCCCCAAAGCCAACACCATCCTTACACTTGATCCAAATTTTAGCCTAGTTTTCATCATCAGCATAAGAATCACGCAAGCAATCAAAGGCAGTGATTATTTCTCTCAATTCAGTAAGTAGAGTTACCCTTTTACTTGATGCATCAGCAATAAAATTTTGGCTACCATTCTTATGGAAAATGTGGAAAGGAAACCTTTGCAAGTATGTGGGTCACCTGTCATGCATATGGTTAGACAATCGAAACTGATCATTCAGAAACTTAAAAGCTCATTAATCGATGCATAAAGCAAACTCCTTACCAATTAGGTAGTGCTCCCAATTCTTCTTTAAGGCTCTAAATAAACCACAAAACATGATCTGCCTCTTTTAGTTGTTGAAAAGCATGCTCTGCCTCTCTACCCCACTCAAACGACACTTGCTTCTTAAGAAGAGAAGCAAGTAGCGCTGCAATTATACTGAAGTTTTGAATGAAATGACGGTAGAAAGTAGCCACACTTCAGAAACTCATGTCATGATCCGAATCTGTAGTCGGTGACCAGAGCTAGACATCGACCCCTTTAATCACACAAGAAATCTAGTCAGTCTCAAATGTATTCAAATTTATGAATCATAACCTTTACCGCCTAATTTTCATAGCTAAAAATCTTGAGTTTGAAATGTGGAATTTATAAAAAATATAACTTAAGCTATGCGTTATTAACAAAATTCAAAAATTCTTAATGATTAAACATTATCAAGATCAAAACATGTGACCACGGAGCTTCTAGATCAAAGAGCAAAATACAAACCAGAGACCTTCAGACCAGTCCCGAATAATAAATTGGACTAGGTACGATCAAAATAGATCTCACACCAATACAACTCGTTTATAATTTCCTACAAAACTGGTGAAAGGGGGTGAGTATTTTTGAATACTTCGTAAACAAATAAGATTTGCATCGCAATTTTTTAGCTACTTGATGCACAAACATACCTAACACATGCATATAACTAACCATGCAAATGAATCATACATGAAAAATACATTAATCAAAGGCCATACTTACCAAATGACTAAATATAGGATATAATCACAAAGGCACAGGAACATGAGCAAACTACGCAACATCCCATTCCATCTTGCAATTCGACACATGAATACATAAATCCAAAATCGTATCACAGAACTGGAAAAATGTTCGACAGATCGAGAATGTGTCACTCCTACACCGACACGAGGATACCATATCTCAAAGGCACCATTATAAATCAACCCCGCCGGCCAAACATATCATACCAGAATCTATTGTATCCTAAATATATGTGCACATATGCCAACATCCTCGGTTGGTCATAGGTAGATCTGCCTACCTACTAGTCGTCTATATCACATAATAGAGCCATCCATATCACAGATCAAATATTTCCAGTGCTCTTTCGGGGCCAAATTAACCAAACATTTATAAATCACAATGTACACATTCATATAATCATATTTAGATGATGAAATGCACAATATGCACTACACATATCATATTCGTATCATGACAATTAATAGAGTGCATCAAAAAAGTACGAATCACATATTATTTGTTTACCAATTTCGGCTCGAAGACCATGCGAAAAGATTGTGTGCTTTTCTCACAGCTTCTCCATTTCGAATCCACATTTTCAAGATGCATGAATTCCAATTTAAAATATTGCTCTTCAAAATTAACTAAACCAATATATTTTTTTCAACGACAATTACTAACCAAAAAATCTATCTTTGCAACCTCACGATTACCGTAAATGTGGATTACCCTCAGGGACCTGAGGGCAAATTACCCTCAGGTCCTTGTGTTATGATTTTATCATTCGTAGTGTTATGAAAATAGTGTGTGAGGTCTCTGCTTTTAACAGAAATGTTGGTCTCGTGTCCTTGGCTGACGTCAGCACTCTTTTTTTATCATAGAAATGACAGATATACCCTTTGATAAAAAATAATTTTTTTTACATTCTTCAAGCTTAGAACCCCTTCTTCAACATTGAAACATCACGATGAACACGAAGAACACCAATTAAAACACTAGAACACCGCCCAAGAGAAAAACTAGTGCATTATTAATACACTATTGAAACCTTAATTGAAGGGTTCCTCTTCAACTATTACACGATTTTCCCCCTCCCTTTTCGCCGCTTCATCCCGCCCACTGTTAGACGACTTGCCTGTCTCGGCTCGTCGGTCGTCCGCTTCAGGGGGGACTGGTGAAGGTCGTATAACCACCTCTGCATCGCCTCCCACAACTACGCCGCCTGCTTCCACTCCGAGGTCCGTTCAAAACCCAAATCAATTCAAGAAAACCCTAATATCCAAATTGATTATTGAAAACCCCAAATCGAAGGTGCTTGGTGTTCAAAGGGAAAAATGGTAGATTATTGGGTTCGGTAGCTAGGACTTTTTTGGTCGGGTTGAAATTCATTTGATTACTGGGTTGGTGTTCATGAATTTCTGGGTTGGAGTGTTCTTGGTGTTCAAAGGTTGAGGATGATATATATTTTTTTTTCCAAGGATATTTTGGTCATTTCCATGAGAAAAAGAATGAAAAAACGAGTGGTGACGTCAGTCAGGGACGCGAGACCAACATTTTTCCATAACATAGGGACCTATGAATAATAAAACTATAATACAAGGACCTAAGAGTAATTTACCCAAAAATCTATCGTTGCAACAGCACGATTACCGTAAACTATCTACCTTTCCAAACTTCACTTTTATCGACTAAAAATAGCTTGAACTTGATCTGATTTTCTTAATCTGATTTTTATTTAACTAATAACGGTTTCTTAATTTTCCTGGTACATACATCACAAGCAAATAGTAGTTCTTCCAATATCCTTAATCATATACCATTTCATCATACTTCTCAATCTATCTATATTAATATTTTTCTCCGTATAAATTAAATACCCTTCAAACTCTCGGTCTACTTTACAAGTTTCCAATCTTATTTTTGTTTCAAATAGTTTCACACTTGAACCTGATAATTTCCATTTTTAATTGTCGATATCCATAATTGCAAGTTAATTAATCTAATTACTCATGAAACTCATCTTACCCTCACGTATTGTTACTTGCAAATAAATAGCAATACTTACGCATACTAAAGATAGCTTACCTAGCTTAATTTTCCTTTTCTCTTCCCCTTTTATTTTCCTCGGTTGCTCTTCTTCTTTTCCTTAGTTTACTTTTCCAACCTTGCTTTCATATTTTTCTTTCTTGTTGTTTACAGGTTCCGTGGTAACTAAAGAGGAGCAACCTTAGGGTTTGGATTGGGTACGGAGTGAAGGAATTGATTCCGGACGGTTTGGACTGAAGGGGGACTGCAGCGGCAAACGCAAGTATGTGATAATGGCAAGCGTAATTATGTGATAATGACAAGTGCAGTTATGTGATAATGGCATTTATTTTTGTGAAAACGGCAAGTCCCCGTTGATGATAATGGCACGCGTAGTTTTTTTCATTTTGGTCCCTCGTATTTTAGCATTTTTACAAAAAAGTCACACTGGCATGCAGAGTTATGTGATACTGGCATGTGCAGTTATGTGATACTGGCATGCGCAGTTATGTGATAATGGCATTTGTATCCGGCCTGTGTTTGTGCGTGACTTTTTTCATTTTGGTCCCCGTATTTTAGCGCGTTTGCAAAAAAGTCTCCGTGTGTCTTCATTCCAAACGGTTCGAAATAGTGGCATTCCGTACCCAATCCATACCCGCAACCTTAGCCCATCAGCCTAGCTATAACCTTTCCACCGCCTCGCATCTACTTTGTTTTAACTTTTATTTAGTGACACTTCTATTTTACAGCCACGTTTTCAAGTTCAATCCATCATTATCTTACTTTGTTAATTAAATATTTTATAGTCAGTGGAGTGGCTGACCTTTTATTTTATTCTCCTACTTTGTTTTAACTTTTAGTTAGTGGCACTTTGATTTTTTGCCTTCTTTCTTGTTCTTCTTTTTAGCTTTCATATATATCTTCTTTTTACGGATACTCCTTGATTTGCTCCGTAGATGAAGTTCCTTGGCTATTAAGTTATGTAGACAATCACGTTTTTTTCTGGGCTCGAATTCGGTGGGGACAAGGGTTGTCCCTACTGACAGGGATAAGGGTAATATTTTAAAATTTATTTTAAACCTAGCTAGCTACAAATTAAGAATGAGTTAGTTATGGAAAGATAACAAAAGTAAAAACTAATTCAAACCAGACAGATTTTTGTTTCAAAACATTCCACATTTTGCGTAAAAGATATTTAAAAAGATACACCAACAAATCGATTAAAAAAGATACACCAACAAATCGATTAAAAAAATTCTACACTTTGCGTAAAAAATATTTAAAAAATATTGATATCTATTTTTTCTCACTCAAATCCAAGATACAAATTTAAAAAGATATTTGATTACATTTTTTATTGGTATCGATTTTGCAGTGATACCAACAAATCGTATACATACTCGAATTTTAAAGTCGCCTTGTTGATTTCATTCTACTGTGATATTGATTTTGTTCTACTGTGATATTGGTACCCTTCTCCTCTAATATTGATACCCTTCTCCTCTGATAATGGTACATTTCTTCTCTTATATTGGTATCCATCTACTCCAATATTGGTATATTTATTCTCTGATATTGGTATCCATCTACTTTGATATTGGTATACTTATTTTCTGATATTGGTTTACTTCTTCTTTGATATTGGCATCTTTTTTTTTATGATATTGGTATACTTCTTCTCTAATATTGGTATATTTCTTTTATGATATTGGTATTCATCTACTCTTCTCTGTTATTGATATACTTATTCTCTAATATTGGTTTACCTCTTCTCTCATATTGATATACTTCTTTTATGATATTGGTATCCAACTACTCTGATATTGGTGTGCTTATTCTCTGATGTTGGTATCTATCAACTCTGATATTGGTATATTTCTTCTCTGATATTAGTCTCCATCTACTCAGATATTGGTATACTTATATTAAAAATAGAAAACCGAATAATCAGCTACTTGTACAAAGACGTGGGATAAAAAAATTGCAGACCTTGTGAATCATTAATCAAGAGATGCAACTAATCCGCCACTCCCCAGGTGCAATCGTTCGAATATATTTTTTGACTCAGATTTAAATTAATCAATTTTATAAATGTTGTGATGCTTAAAAACAATTAATTCTAAATTATAATAAGGCTGGCGTCAATTATAAAAAAAATAAAAAAATCACATGTACGATCATTAAATTAAAAAAAGGGTCCTAAAAAGAATAACATTAATTTCCCCCAATAATATTAATTTCTCCCAACTAATCGCCCATTAATTCAGCCCCATTAACCTACCATTGATCACGCATTTTTTTCAAACCTGCCTAATCTAAAATAGGAGAATATTTACTAGGAGAGAGACTACAATTCATTCACAAGGCGAGTAACGAGTGAAATGCCCAAAATGTCCCCTGAGATGATAACCGTTAGATCTGTAAAAAATTTAATTAAATAGAATCTAATGGTCTAAAAATAATCCCCATCATGTGGACATCTTTTTAGTAGTCCTCACTCAATCTAAATCCTCTTTTTCTTCCCCACCTAATTAGGAAGATGTGTATATCCTTTTAGGCAAGTGTATATTCAGGTATTGCAAACCTTAACCCTAGCATACTCTAGGAGCTTGTATAAAATTATGTTATTGGAATAAGAAAACTCAGCGGCTTATTCATATTTCATGATATCAGAGCAGGTTTGATTCGAACCTAGCCTAGACCACTAAAAATCAGCGTACCTGCCGTAAAGTCACTAACCTACCAAAATGTCTACCGTCGAGTCGAGCCAGGAGCAGATCTTTGCCGCCTCGAGTGTTGTTGTTGACTAATCGTCCCCGTACTATCCCCATCCCTCAGATCATCTGGCTCAAGTGTTCGTGTCTGAGCGATTGAGCGACAGAAATTTTGTGAGTGGGTGACGGGCATGAGCGACCTCCTGTTCGCGAAGAACAAATACAACTTTATTGATGGTTCTCTACCAAAGCCGCTAATTGATTCCAAAATGCTTAACCTCTGGGTCCGCAGCGACCACATGGTGAAGGAATGGCTCCGCAACTCCATGGAGAAGGAGATTTAGAGCAGCATTCGGTATGCCAAAATAGCCCACAAAATTTGGAGCGATATTACTGAGAGGTTCAGATAGGGCAGTGCCCCTCGTGCGTATCACCTTCGAGGTGCAAGATCAACACTCCGACAAAGTGAGATGACTATTTTGGCCTATTATATTATGCTCAAGGGACTCTGGGATGAGGTTCAAGCTATTCGACCTCTCCAAAAGTCATCTTGTGCGACATGTGATCATGATATGCAAAGACAGGTTCTAAAGGTTTGAGAGGAAGAGCAGTTGTATGACTTCCTCATGGGATTGGATGATGTGTTCAATACTGTCAAGATGTAAATCTTGAGCACTCAACCGATTCCCAGCCTTCGTCAAGCCTATCATCTCATAGCTGAAGAAGAACAACAGAGATCGATCTCTTCAGCACAAAAGTTCATCTCAGACAGAGACGCGTTCCATTTCCGCGGGTCTGAACAGCCAAAGAATAGTGGGACCAGGCGCATAAGCAATGGGACAAAGCCAAAATGTAGTCACTGTTAATAGACTGGGCACACCGAGGAAACTTGTTTTGAGCTGATCGGGTACCTCGATGGCTGGAGGAGGGGTGGACGCAAAACCAGTCCTTGCGAGAACAGTCGCGATAATTGACGTGGTCGCGACAACAATTCAAGGATACCTCCAAAGGCTACCCAGGTCCGAGTCGAAGAAAGTTTAGTCCCTGGGTTCTCTCATGAGCAGTTGAGTAGTCTTCTCAAGCACCTTGGGATCAAGGCTGAGTCCAGAGCTCCCTAACTAGCCTCGTCAGCCAAGGCAACAACAAATATGGTGGTTAAGACCTCCTTTTTGCATCCTTAGATCATCGATTTAGGGGCAACCGATCATATCATATGTTATTCTGATTGGCTAACTAGATCGATGATGGATATGGCACACCATTCGATTAAAAATGACATACTAGTCGAAGGGGTCAGTACCATTAATCTTGGTGACAAGTTACAGCTTGCACATGTTTTGTTCATACTTAAGTTTCAGTGCAATCTCCTATCTATTAGCCGGCTGACCAAGGATTTTACCTTGGTTACTTTCTTGGCTAATGTTTGTGTGATATAGAACTCAGTTACAAGAAAACTGATTAGAGCAGGTAAGCAACAGGATGGGCTTTATTATTTTGAAGACTTGTGTGGGGGGGGGGGGGGGGGGGGGGCGGTCTTCTCAGCTATGCAGAATAAGGATACGGTGGGCATGTCTCCCGTGACAAGTTATGTCATATACCTTCTTTAACATCCATTTCCTTTCCTGTTAGGCATGAACATTGTGATCCTTGTGTACGTGCTAAACAAACATGATTACCATTCCCTAATAGTTTTATTCAAATGAAGTTTTTCTTTGATCTCGTACATTGTGATGTTTGGGGCCCGTATAAAATCCCTGCATCATGTGGTGCTCACTACTTTTTGACAATAGTGGACAATTTCAGCAGGGGCGTATGGACTTACCTCATCAAATACAAATTAGAGGCAACTCAATATTTTCTCGCATTTTTTCGGATGGTGGAGAGGCAATTCAGAAGTGTTGTAAAGAGGGTTCAACTGAACAATGGAATGGAATTTAGGTCGAGTGAGTTACCTGCCTATTATGAAGTTAACGACATACACTTTCAAACCAGTTGTGCTTATAACCTACAACAAAATAGAGTGGTCGAGCGTTGTCATCGTTACATCTTGGAGGTAGCCTACTCCCTTCTGTCATGGGCTAAAACTCTCCCTCGCAAGCTGACCTGTGCGGCACTCAAGCGCTCCTGCTTAAGTCAGCCTGACCCGCTCCAACACTCTCTACTCGACCCTTCGAGAGGGAGAACACTACCAAAGTATGCTAAGAATAAGTGAGGGAACACTTGTAGTAGTATTGCTCTCAAATTATTGGATGATTACAAATGAGGGAAGCACCCCTATATATACACTTCAAGGAAAGCCAAAAAGTAAATGCTAGCTACCAGCTACCAACTACCATCTACCATCTACCAACTACCAACTACACAATAAATACAAGAAAGCTTTTAGGCTTTTACATGGAAGATCCTAGAGAACTTCTAAGGTAACCTCAATTGTTTGGTCCCTCAATGGTCGAGTTGGGCCTTCGCACAATTAGCCCGTGATAATTCTCCCCCACCTTAGTTTGCGATGTCATCATGACAGCTTCAAACTTGGCAATCTCGTAGTTGCTATCGGGTGTTCCCTTCCATCGCACCAAGCACTCCTCCGTACCCGGGACCGTGCCTCTTCGCAAGTTGGATCGATGGTCTTCATCTCTATCGACCACCTTGTTAATCTTTGGCTTTCTTCGAAGGTCCCCCCCACTTTGATGCCAACTCTTTTTCACATTCGTGGGCCTTAGAGTAGCCATCTATTTGCACCATGCTCTCCCACTTATTTGCGCCATGCTCTTCTTGCGCCCTATCGTTAATGAGGCTAAGTAACCCAACTTCCTCCCAAGCTCGGCAATGAAGTCCCTCGCCCCTCGTCGTAACCCATTGTGGGCCTCCTCCCTTGTCGAGGAGGTACTCTTTTGGCTGACTCCTTGCAGCCTTCTCGGTCCTACCATAAACTGTTGCGGCCAACTCTCGCGACTCCTTTGAGAGGCCCACTCCGGCCATCTCCACACCATGTAGTGTTTCGACGGGGTCCTGTTGCATGTACCCTCTTGCCCCATCGAGGAAACACACATTCTGCTGGCTCCTAGCAGCCATCTCGGTCTTGCGATGTAGCGCATCGGCCAATGCCTTTGACTCATTCAAGAAGTCCATTAGAAGTTCCCTCGGCAACTCAGCATACGAGCCCATCATCTCCTTGTGGGCATTTGTGATTTCTCTAGCTGCCCCATCTCGCCTTGGCACCCACTCTTCATTCACGACAGGGTGGAGCACCTGATCCTCCCCCTATAATCAGTGAGTAGTCCCATCACTCCCTCATGCAGCCTATTGCGCTAGGATAGGATCGCCCTCCACACCTTTCGCGAACTCATGGTCCACCTTTTTCCTAGGTGGGAGCTTTTCCAATGACTCAGTGAGCAACTCTCCTCCGAGTTCGTCCGCGACTACTTTGGGAACTTCAACCTTGAGTGAACTCTCGGTCTCCCCATCTCTTTGCCGCATCGTGCTTCTTGCCTTGTGACTCTCACATGCAATCGGGTAGCTTATCATTGCGCCACCGATTGCCACACTCGATGCACCCGTGTGCACCCCAGGAGGTCAATCGTGGGCGAGGAGGGAAGGCACCAACTCCCTCATCGATGCTTCCTTCTTTCTCTCGAATACCCCATAGTACTCCTTGTCCCACTTCTCTTGGTCGAACTTCTCGCTAGTGGTCATGATCTTGAAACCACAAGCATCGGGGTACATAAGCGATGGCTCTACCATCGGGGCTCCTCTCGACTGCTCTAACTTCGGAGAATCCACCTTCCTCCTAGGTGGGAGCTTTCCTGCTAGCTCTACGGCCTGTACGTCATCGCACTTCTCAACAATGCCCGTGATCTCTTTAGGAATCTCGCCCTCTTTGGAAACCATCATTGCCTCATCCTCGTACGTCTCGTGCTCCTCCTCGCATGTCTCGTGCTCCTCCTCACACGTCTCGTGCTCCTCCTTGCATGTCTCGTGCTCCTCCTCGCACGTCTTATATTTTTCTGTGCAAGCTTCGCGCTCTACCTCACACGCCTTGCGCTTCTCCTCATCTTCTCAATCCCATTCTACCACCTTGGCTTTAAGCTTCGACAGTTTGGGACAATCCTTGGGTTTGTGAGGCTCATCGCAAATGACACAATTCTGCAGTAGACTCACTCGCACCTTGCGCTCCATTCGACGACTCGGCCTTCGGGGTTCTACCGAAAGCACCACTACCTCTTCATGTTCCTTGTGCACCACCACCTCTTAATCCTCCTCCTCTCAGATCGATGCCCTGATCTTATCCCTAATTAGGCAATCAAAGCATCGGTGTGGCCCCTCGCAAACGGAACACTAGATAACTCTTGCGCACCCACTTCATCGCCTTGACCTCTGAAAATCCACCAAGGACTCTGCCATCTCAAGTACCGATGCTAGGCCTTGCGCTCCTTGTTGGAGTAGGGCCTCCTTTGCCCACGGCACAAACCCTTCGAGGAAAGCACAGAATAGCCCATCCTTGGATATATCCTCAATCTCCTCCACCACGTCGGAGAATTCCTTCACATACTCTTGTACACTTCCCTTGTGCACAAGAGTTCAGAGACGTGCACGCCCATCATGCTCAACATGCTCCAGACTCAATGAGAATGCAAGTAGAGTCGCGCATATCTCCTCGACATCGCTTAACTCGGTGCTAGCCGCTTCATTGGATGGCCCTTGCATCTTCCCTCGGAGCCCGCCATCACTGTGATGGTGCCCCTTGATGCGTTGGACTCCCCTCTCCAACTCCTCGCAACTATCTCGAACACCAAGCTTCCTCGTCTAGAGATCCCACATCTCAATCGGAAAGCATCTCCTCTCGCTCCCTCAAAATAGGGCCTACCACAGACCAAGTTTCTCCCCGCCAAGCCATCTCGACCCCCGGTGAAATGAACCTGGCTCAGATACCAAATGTCACAGGTTAAAACTCTCCCTCGCAAGCTAACCCATGTGGCACTCAAGCGCTCCCACTTAAGTCAGCCTCACCCGCTCCAACACTCTCTACTCGACCCTTCGAGAGGGAGAAAACTACCAAAGTATGCTAAGAATAAGTGAGGGAACACTTGTAGTAGTATTGCTCTCAAATTGTTGGATGATTACAAATGAGGGAGGCACCCCTATATATACACTTCAAAAAAAGCCAAAAAGTAAATGCTAGCTACCAACTACCATCTACCATCTACTAACTACCAACTACACAATAAATACAAGAAAGCTTCTAGGCTTTTACATGGAAGAACCTAGAGAACTTCTAAGGTAACCTCGATTGTTCGGGCCCTCAATGGTCGAGTCGGGCCTTCAGACAATTAGCCCGTGACACTTCGTTTTCAATGATCTTTGCCTATTGATTTTTGGGGGGAGTGTGTGCTCACTGCCACTTATATTATCAATCGCTTGCCTTTTAAGTTGGGCATTGTTGACCTCTATGCTCCAACTTGAGGGGAGTGTTACAGATACTCCTTGATTTGCTCTGTAGATGAAGTTCCTTGGTGTTAAGTCATGTAGACAATCACGTTCCTTTTCTTTCACACCTAATTAGGAAGATGTGTATATCCTTTTTGGCAAGTGTATATTCGGGTATTGCAAACCCTAACCCTAGCATACTCTAGGAACTTGTATAAAATCACGTTATTGGAATAAGAAAACTCAGCAGATTATTCACATTTCATACCTTATCAAACTATTAGTGAGCTTATTGGAAATTCATCCACCCCATTCTCCTAAATTATTTTCATAGCACTCGTATAAGATGAGACATGTCTACCGGCGGCCAAATATCAAAGTATATTTTATTAATTTCATTTCTAAAACGTAATTCCTACTATTATTTTTTAACAAAATTATCTTATCCTACCGAATGCCTTAGCGTTATTGATTAAATCCAAATAAGTTTGATTCTCATAGTTGGATATTACAACCCCTTACTTGACTAGCACTTGTGGGCCTTGGCCAGGATTGTACGGCCTCCACCATGGTTTGCTCCACCTAAACTCCATCCTTACCAACCACAAATTAAAAAAATAATAGTTTGTCTTGCACGAATATGCACTTTTTCAGATTTGCATAAAAGTTATTCTCGCAAAGTACAAAGAATACCTCTCTCAGATGTCCCAAATACTCTCTCACAAACTTGCTATAAATTAGGATATCATTGAAATGCACCCTGACAAATTTGTCTATTAAGGAAGCCATTACCTGATGCATGAGCCTCATAAAAGTAGTTGCAGCATTGCTGAGTCTGAAAGGCATTACCAACTACTCGTACAAGCCATCATTGGTCTTGAAGATAGTTTTCCACTCATCCGCGAGACAGATACAAATCTGATGATAGCTACTCTTCAAGTCCACCTTGGAAAATATAGTAGCTCAGCTCAGGTTGTCCAACATTTTATTCAACTGTGGGATAGGTTATCTGTATCCTACAGTAATTTTGTTAATCGTCCGGTTATCAATGCACATTTGCCATAAGCTTTCATTTTTTGGCATGGAACACCGCAGAGAGTCAAACTTTTTTGAATATAGCCTTTATCCAACAAGTCTTGGACTTGCTCCCTAAAAATCTGGTTCTCCTTTAGACTCAACTTGTAGTGTGGTAAATTAAGTAAATAGTACCAGGAATCAAATACATTTGGTACTGAATATTTCTCACGGGAGGGCAACCCTTTAGGATGTTTGTCAAGGACAACCTCCTAGAACACCTTGAGCAACTCAGCCATGACAGTAGGGATTTACCCCTCAACTTCACTACTAGCCTTCTTAGCATCCCTCATCACTAGAACATGGCACCATCCAAACTCTTTGAAGGAGTTTTGGAACTCTTTCACTGAAGATGCCAATGAAACCAACACGTGTTTATCAGAGTTGGACTTTGGCTTAGACTTTACTTGTACTGGCTTTCTAGGCAACATGGTGAGCTGCTGTCCATTCCTTTGGATCTCATAAGTTTTCTCTTGACCAAGAACATTATTATCATATTCCTATGGACTTCCCAACAAAATATTGCAAGAGTCCATCTCAAGCATGACACAGGTAACAACATCTGAGTACTTGCCAATGGAGATGGGTATTGAGCACCTAGAGATTACCTTGATTCCTCCATCAGATTGTGCCCACCCTATTGAATAAGGTGCATGATGAGGTGTAACCTGTAGACCTAACTTTTTCATGGTATGATTGCTGATAAAATTCCCTGGCTCCCTCCATCGATAATCACATCGCAGACCTCCTACCCTACATAACAGCAAGTCCTGAAAAAGTTACGCCATTGTGATTCATCCGCCTTCTAGGTAGCTAATACAAAATTTTGGAGGACACCATAATACTCTTCTTCACCTTCATAAGTCTCAATCCTTACTCTCTTCCACTGGACCGCAATAAAAGGCACTGGTTTGCTCCTGTTCTCCCTCTTTTTTATAGAGTTGGTAAACTTCCTTCTCGAACACTCACTAAACTTGTGTTTATGGGCATTGCACTTGAAGTATTTCAGCTTAAAGTCGATGTCAGCCTCCTTCCCCTTCTTTTGGGATGATTCTGGGGTATGTTTCTGCTCATGCGGGTTGCTGCCATCTGCTAGATATCCCACACAATAGCTCTTGAGTAGTAGCGGAGGGTTAGCTAGAGCTAGCAAATAGGTTTGACACTGGTTTCTTATTTTTTAAGGTAGAACCAATCTTTCTAGCTTTGTGACATGCATCTTGAAAGTACATAAAGATGTCAAACTCTATTTTTATCTTGACTTTATAATGCAATCCATCGATATAATAGGCTATCTACTGATCCTCATTCTCCTCCACATCGTCGCGGGCAGCCAATCTCATTATCTCAATAGTATACTCGTCAACTGTACAGTTTCCTTACGAACAAGATGAGAACTTCAAATACAATGATTACTGGTAATCCATAGGCAAACATTGATCTTTCAATGCTTGTTCCATAAAAGTCCAATCACGAATAGGGTGCTACCCTCGTCTCCTCCTTAATTTTTGTTCTGACTTGAAATCCACATAATTGACCTTTTGTTCCTCAGTCAAATCCATACAATTAAAATACTTATCTATAGAGTCAACTAATTCAAGAAAGGTTCAACATCAACATTACCATAAAACTTCTCGATATTCATCTTGAATGGATGATCAACATGACGAAGAGCGCCATCACCTCCAAAATGACCTCTAAGGGCTTCTCCCTTTCCTGCAATTCCTCTTCCTTTATAGCCTCCACGAGGGCCTGCATTCCCACATCCCCCTCTATTTTCATGACCGCCCAATCTAATACCCTGCACAAATTGAGTAACATCATTAGCAATAACGTCTGAATCTCCATCAACGTTGAATTCAATATCAGCTGGATGTTGCACTGCCAAACTTCATAAGTGGCGTAGGACCTCTTGCATTGAGGTTTCCCAATCGCCATGTTGTCTTGCTATGTCCGACTCTTTTATGATAATTGCTCGGTTTGTAGGCTAGGTACATGTAGCATAAAGCTTGCGAAGCAAGGACCAGTGGGGTTTCGATGCCATCTTGAAAGTTATTTAGGCTAGGTATGAGTAACTCAATGTGAGTGTGGCAAGGACCAGTGTGGTCTCAATGCCTTGTTGAAGGTTTTGTCTAACAGGCAAGGCTGATCCTAAGAACTAATAATGTGGCCAAGGTAAGTAGGGCTAGGAAGGAGAATAACAAAAAAACCTCGGGCATTGAAAGTTTGATCAGATCAAGATGAACAAAGCTCTAATACCACCTGGCGTAGCGAAAATAGACCAGAAATACTTTCGGGTAACAAAAGTAACTCCTGCCACTCCCGGATTCCACAGCAAATGGAAGGATTGTCCTAACAGACGGCCAGCCAAGGGCAAAGAGACACAACATGGATAAACCCTAGGAAAGAAGACAAACATATTTTGACAATTCTTTATTTCTCAATGATTGATTCTGATTATAATATTTATCCCTTTATATAGGGACTTAAGTAAAAACATAAGCGCATGCAATTAACTAAGGCAGATCACGAATGTTCATGCATTTCATGCCTAGACAATGAAAAGTCACTTATTTAATGATAGACCATAAATATCAATTATTGTAAAGACTTCAATGCACTTATTAATCTTTGGACCATAAAAAGTTTCTTATTATTAAGGCTGTGATTAAGACCAAATGTCTCTACCACACGTCCCCATGACTGATTTCTAATGTTCTAGTGGTGGACTCTTTGTAATCTTCTTCTATGATTTATCCATGAAATATGTCTTTTACCCAAAATAAAAGCTAATAACTTGGATAAAACAAAAATAAAAAAGATAATTTAAAAAAAGTCATATCAGATACTTATAAAAAGTTATTTCAGATACTTATGAAAAATAGTTATATCAGAGATTAAAGTATCCCCACGATGGGAGCGGATTGGGTCCTGGACTTGAAAAAGTAGCCAGGACCAATCTGGATAAAATAGGAGCCATTAGATCATGTAAATTGAAAAAAATATAGATCTAACGATCAATATTAAGTTGGGTAATTTGGTACTTTAATACTCTCTTATTAGCCCCTCTCTCCCCCAAATTCTAGGGCCTTTGAAGTTAACACTCCTCTCTCTCTCTTTCTGCCTCCGTCATCTCTCTCCCTCTCTTCTTCCTCTTCTCCTTCTTCCTCTCTCCTCTTCTTCTTACAAGATACACAGTCCTAAAAGTTGAAGTTAAGTTGCAAAAAGATCGTTAGATGGGAAACGGCGTTACGAAGGTGAGCCACTACTTTGCGATAAGCGAGGGGGACGTCTCACGGCGTCGAAGTCGAAGAGGAAGATCTGGACAAGATCGAGACTGAAGTCAAGCAAATGGTGGTGGAGCTTCTGGAGGCCCGCGCCACCCTCCCCGGTCTCCTCACCTCTACCATATCCTTCCTCCTCTCTGCCCGCCATCCCAACGACACCATCTCTGATCTTGGGCCCTTGGATCCCGCCGCTCAAGGTGCGTTACCATTTTGAAACTTGAATCGAGTTCGCGAATGTTCTTTTTTGTGGCTGGGGGAGGGGAATTGATGATTATCCCCCAAGGGCTTCTTTTTACGCAGGGGTGAGAGAGTGGGAGCGGGAGATGGAGAGAAGGCAAGGCTGGTGAAGGAGAGGATGGGGAAGAACGCGGCGGAGATGCGTGTGGTGCTGAAGAGGTTGAGGGAGTGCGTGGCTAGGACCGAAAAACTGCGTTATTCTTCTTCCTCCTCCGCTTGTAATGGGATTAATAGCATCCATCCTGCGAGTGGTTCACGATTTTACGATTTAATGGTTCGCAATGCTATGATTTAATAGTTCGTGATGTTATGATTTAATGGTTCGCGATGTTATCATTTAATGATTCGCGGTGTTATGATTAAATTGTACGACCGGTTATATTAAATAGTATGTCCGGTTATGATTAAATGGTTCGCGATGTTATGATTAAATGGTTCGCGATATTATGATTAAATGGTTCGCGATGTTATGATTAAATGGTTCGTGATGTTATGATTAAATTGTACGACCGGTTATATTAAATAGTATGACCGGTTATATTAAATATTATGTCTGGTTAAATTAAATAGTATGCTCGGCAATAACAAATGGTATGCCCAATTATATTGAACGGTATATCCACTTATATTAAATGGTACGACCGGTTAAATTAAATGGTATGTCTGGTTAAATTAAATGGTACAGCCGAATATATTAAATAATACGTCCAGTTATATTTAATGGTACGACCTGTTATATTAAATGCGATTAAATTAAATGGTATGTCCGGCTAAATTAAATAGTATATCAGGTTATATCAAATAGTATACTCGTTATATTAAATGGTACGAATGATTATATTAATTTGTACGACTAATTAAATTAAATGATATATATATTGGAGAGATAAACGACAATGAGACACGCGCATCCCACCTTAATATTGGTTTTGGATTGAGTGGGGACAACATAAAAGTCGTCCCTACGGAGGGAATTTCATTTGGACCATCAGATTTCATTAAAAATTGTGTCTAGAGATCTGACATTCATAAAAAATCGTGTCTATAACCAAAATCACTTGATCCATTTCAGTAGGGACATGTCTTATCCCCACTGAATCCAACCCCCCTTAATATTTCCCCCCTTTTTACCCATTCTATTCCTACCAGAACGGTACTGGAAATTGTGCCCAGGACCCAATCTGGTCCCCCCACGATAGGCACGATTAGATAGAATCCGGTGCGAATTATCGGGTGAACTTTGTTGTTTGTTCTTTTCTAAATACCCGCGTCAGTCTTTATCAGATCACATTCTATGAAAAAAAGCGATATACTGTATAACGTCTGTCATATTTAACTTTTTTAAAAAGCCTGCAATTTCGCAAAAGACCACATAACTGCTAAAATTCTTTTCTCTGAACAACTTTAAAATGTTTTAGTCAAGCTGTTAAGATAAATGCTTTAAAAACTTGAATAAATCAAAATCGGGATTGTGTTTTTGAATGATGTTACATGGAGAATTCTGGGCTAGAGGAAGAAGGCGAGAAGGCGGGAAGTTGAATGTTGGAGATGGAGGGAAAATTAGATTGGGAATTAGGGTTCCAGGAAGAGGAATTAGGGATTTCTCAGCTAAATTGGGGGCGACCATTGTTGGGCTCGGTGACGTGGCAATACAAGGTGACGTGGGAGCATCGTGTTGGACAGAGAACGCGAGAGGACCAAAGTTACCAAAATCGAGATCGCACTAAAGATCGTTTGGACATAGAGAAAGCGTAGACCGTATGATCGTAACGCGGATCATAGAATCTACAAAATAGACAAAATTATAAAAATAACTAAGAATAATAACTTTTCCATAAACTTTTTTAACTAATCAATTTTTTGTTTTGGTCTACACAGTAAAAGAAATATAGTTATCTGGATAACAAATATTATTAAAATATTTAAGGATAATTCCTTATCCTTCTCTCTCCTCTGGAAGCGTTGAAAAATAACCTACCGCTCCAACTTGTAGATCTCATGATCTCAGGAGTTATCACTCCCGATCTTGCACAGGCTCTGACTCGTTTTGCCTATGATGAATCCTAAAATTCTAGGACTCCAGGAGTTAACTCTAGATCCTAACAACCTTAGCGGGGACCACTGACGGGACAAGTGAACGTTGGAACCTCATGTGATAACTTAAAAGGGCACGCGGATGGGATGGAGATGGTGCCATTTTACGTGGAGAAGGAAGGCATGGGACCAGAGCAGACAATCGGAACTTGACATGCATACACTACGGGGAACTAAAGTTGTAATTCATCAGTATCATTTTGCAATTAACCATATCCGTACTATACTTTATTAGCTAGCCTAAGAACTTGATCGCCAAGTTCCACCAAAAAAAAAAGTTGGTCGCTAAGAACTTGCTCGCCAAGTTGGCTACCTGGTTTACTTTTTGCTGATATTGCCATCATTATGTTTCTTAGCCAATAGGAGGATTAGAAGACAGAGAATCCTTATTTTTGTACTAAGAATCATTACGTAAGGCATATATATTTATCTAATGAAAGAGAAAGGGCAGACTAGCCTTTGAGATTACTTTTGGCTTGTTGGAAAAAGACTCTCTTCTTACTCTACTTTTCTTTTACCTACGACCTCAAGAAGCCTCCTTGGTTCACCAAGCAGCCTTGGGAAGGTGGTTTTTCCGACTCTCGAGTTCCCTCGAATTCACTAGTACCAAATGAGTATCTCAAATTTAGTTGCTCTTTCGATAATTTTTTTCCATTCATAAATCTCAACAAAATCTTCACCAATTCAAATTTACTCTCTCTCTAAATGGAAGCCGATACGCCAGTCAATTACTAGCGATTAACTATTGCTTTTATTTAAGAGAATAGCAAAGGTCGGAACTTGGACGAAGTACTGAAGCAACTCTAATAGTTAGAGATTCCGCATCAATAGAAAATGGCAACAAACAACAATAGCCATGATCTTCACTGCATTGATGACGCTTATTTCGCTGCTTTGGTTGGAGAAGAAGTCACCGGAGACGGTGATCACACGTTCCCGGATGACGCTATGTACTCGGAAGCGGAGGTTCTAATGGACAGCGTCCACATTTCCCAGATGAAGCCGTGTCCTGATTACGAGGACGGTGCGATAAGGTTGGTCAAGAAGGAAAAAGTCGGTGTTGATTCTGCCGTTGGCGATTCGTCGATGAGCTTTTGCGGGATCTGCATGGAGAGGAAGGAGAATACACAGATGTTCGAGGGCTTAAGCTGTGCTCAATCGTACTGCTCGGATTGCGTGAGCAAGCACGTGGACGCGAAGTTGCAAGGGAATGTGGCCAGTGTTGGATGCCCTGAATTGGGTTGCGAGGTGGTGCTCGAGTTGGAGGCCTGCAGGCCGATCCTCCCGAAGAGGGTGATCGATGATTGGTTGGATCTTCTGTGCCTTGAGATGATCGATGCAAGCCAGAGGTTTTATTGTCCGTACAAGGATTGTTCGGGCATGATGATTAACGATGTGGCTGGAAAGGGAGGGACCAGCATTGCGGAAGCAGAGTGCCCTTTCTGCCGGAGGCTGTTCTGTGCCCGGTGTTCTGTGCCATGGCACAGCGGGCTGGAGTGTGACGAGTACCAGAAATTGGACGAGGACGAGAAGGGGAGGGATGATGTTTTGCTTATGTGGCTTGCGCAGGAGAAGAAATGGAGTAGGTGCCCCATGTGCAGGTTCTATGTTGAAAGGACAGAAGGCTGCCCTCATATGGTCTGCAGGTATCTATATCTTCTTTTTCCCTTTTATTGTTGAAAATGTATGTAATACGTATACGAACTGTGGCGGTGACTGATTCAAGTTCGATCTAAGTTTTAATATAAAGGAATTTTGCTCCTCTCATGACAACTAATTTGTTTCTTACGGTAAATTGGCGGCTTATAAGTTTATTGTTGTAATGATGAACCGAAATGGATTGGCCACTTCGTAATTTGGGTAATAATATCTATGATAAAAACCTAAAATTCATGGGGCCCAATTCAAGAGAGAGTAGGCACACTTGATAAGATAATTGTTGATCCAGGTTGGCCATCTAACTCATATATAGTCCTTACTCAGCAATATAGCCTCATTGATAGTTGAATGCTGATTGTAACATTCAGGATTCAGCCATTCTATTTCGAACCGGATGTGGCTCTTTTCGTAATCAGGCAGTCATCTGGTGTTCTACATGATTAGCTCAAGTATATTGCTTAGATGCATGTTCGAAACTAGGAATCGTCTGCAACAGTTTGTGGATCGTGTTTAACCGGTACACCACATATTTCTATTGCCTTGTGAGCAGAGGAGTGGATTAAAATGTGGGTTTTGAATGTGGTTGCAGGTGCAGCTTTGAGTTCTGCTACGGATGTGGGTCAAAATGGTCTTTAAGTCATAGCGGGTGTGCCAGAAATTGAGCATACTTCACAGGAAAAAGGGCAACTGGCATCAAGGAGTACCTGTATCCAATATGGCCTAGTATTTAGTGCATAAAGCTGAGGAAATGTTGAATTTTGGATCAAATTTTGTTGAAAATTAAACTTAATTTGTACTAGTTTAGAATTATCTAGATATAATAAGTTGTAGAGTTATCTAGATTACTCTAGTTTATCTAGAGTCTTCATGGTTGTATAAGATGTCAAAAGAATGATCTAGATAAGTGTAGGGTTAAAATTTTCTAGAGAAATTTAGGTTTTGATATAAGGTGTGATGTAAGATATTACTCTAGAGAAATCTAGAGAAAATACAAATGCAGTGGTGCGCCCCCTATATATAGGGAATCGACAAGTACTAATAAGAAAATAGTTTGAGTAAGTGTCCGCATGAACATGTTCTCTATGTGAACGTGAATAAAAAAGGAGATAAGATGCTCCTCTGCCTGTACGTAGATGATTTGATATTCACTGGCAATAACCCGACAATGTTTGATGAATTCAAGAAAGCAATGATGAGTGAATCTTGATGACGGATATCAATCTCATGTCATACTATCCTGGGCTCAAAGTGAAACAACAAAATAATGGGATATTTATATCTCAACAAGGATATGCAAGAGAAATCCTCAAGAGATTTAAAATGGATAAATGCAATCCAACAATTACTCCCATGGAATGCGGAATCAAGCTATCAAAGATTGATGGAGGCGAGAAGGTCAATCCAATTTTTTACAAAAGTCTCGTTGGAAGCTTAAGGTACTTAACATGTACAAGGCCAGATATTCTCTATGGAGTTGGACTAGTCAGTCGCTACATGGAGGCACCTACGACTACTCACATGAAGGTTGCCATGAGAATTCTGCGCTATATATAAGGTACGCTTGATTTTGGTTTATTTTACTCGTCATCGGACAAGTATAAAATTGTTGGATATAGTGATAGCAATTGGGCCAGAGATTTAGATGAAAGGAAAAGAACTACTGGATTCATATTTTTTCTCGGAGATACGGGCTTCACTTGGAGTTCCAAGAAGCAACCAATTGTTACACTCTCTACTTGTGAAGCTGAGTACGTTATAGCACCATCGTGTGTCTATCACGCGATATTGTTAAGAAATTTAATGAAGGAGCTAAAAATAGAGCAAAAAGAACCGACTACAATATATGTGGACAACAAGTCGGCAATAACTTTAGCAACGAATCCAGTGTTCCACGACCGTAGCAAGCACATCGACAAACGGTACCATTTTATCAGAGAGTGCATATCAGAGAATAAGGTACAATTGAAATACATGATGTCTCAAAACCAAGTTGCGGATATATTCACGAAGTCACTAAAGCATGAAGTCTTTGTCAAGATGCGGAAAATGCTCGGAGTTATCGACAAATTAAGTTTAAGGGAGGATGTTGAAAATTAAACTTGATTTGTACTAGTCTAGAATTTCCTAGATATAATAAATTGTAGAATTATCTAGATTACTCTAATTTATCTAGAGTTTTTATGGTTATATTAGAAGTCAAAAGAATTATCAATATAAGTGTAGGGTTAAAATTTTCTAGAGAAATGTAGGTTGTGATATAATGTGTGACGTAAGATATTACTCTAGAGAAATCTAGAGAAAATACAAAGGCGGTGGTGCACCCCCAATATATAGAAGTTAAGATAGCAAATTGTGATTGTAATTAGTGAAAAACAAAAGTGCTTAGTGAGGTGTAAAAAAAAGAGTCGCGAGTCCTGTAAATCAAGTAGTTGTGTAATAAAACTAGTTTCCTTCCAAAAAGTGTCGAGAGCAAATTTGCAACTTTGAAAACTCTTTAGCCTTTAATCCTTTTCCAACAAATTTGATTTTTGAGAAGTTGAAACAACTGGACAACACATGAACGATATTTGAACTTGAAAAATCGAACTCTTGGGATGCGAGTGCTGTTTATTCTTCTAAGAGTTCTCTTTATGCTTGTTAGATGTTTGCTATAGGTTTAACCAGATAAACTTACTTTGACTACCTGTATCCAATATGGCCTAGTATTTAATGCATAAAGCTGAGAAAATGTTGAATTTTGGATCAAATTTGATTTTTGAGAAGTTGAAACAACTGGACAACACATGAACGATATTAGATGTGAGTGCTGTTTATTCTTCAAAGAGTTCTCTTTATGCTTATTAGATTAGATGTTTGCTATAGGTTTAACCAGATATACTTACTTTGACTAATGAAAATTAGTGAATTAAAATAGCGACTCTTTGATTCTCAGAATTAGGACTGCAATTAAGATCCTTTATGGTGGAGAGTATGAAAGATGAGCACTTGGATCATCTGCTACCTTTTGTCATTTGATGTGTCAAGCCCTTTATTCTCAGAACCAACCAAAATCCAAAGTAGCCATTTACCAAGTCCATCTTCCCGCACCTCACCTGAAGTATTTTCCCATGGAATTTTTTAGTTTCCCGAAATCAATTCAGAAGATCGAAAACCCTGAATACGTTGTCAGTATTCCTGCATTCTGACTGCAAAGTCACCCGTTAAGCCTCCATGCGGTATTCTGCCCTGCCAGATCCGATTTCGATCCTCCTCTTTCGAAAAATGGAATGCAGAGAAACCATCCGCCACGGAGACATCGTTTCGCAACATGTACAGTCTGTGTCCCTTCCCATAAGACCGCATTGTGACTGGTTTCGCTGCAACATGTACAGTCTGTGTCGCTTCTTAATTAATGGAAGAAGGTTGAGTTGGCATCCGCAACTGAGTAGTACATGTGAATATTCCAATAATCTGGAGTTATGCTACTTATTGCATTGCTCTAAGAACTATAGATCTGACCAACTCTAAATTTAGGACAAGTGCCTCCTAATACACTCTTTTATGTTTTTATCTGAATTCGCCAAACCTCAATACGTTTATCCTTTTTCATCCGAACTTGCTTATATGAAGGGAGCCGAGATATTACAATTTGGTATAAAAAAATCGAAGGAAAAATAGTTGAAGGCTTCTATTTAACTTGTTTATTAAAAAAATTTTTACTATATAAAAAGGAGAAACAAAAGAAAGGAATCAACATGCAAATAAGGAATGGTTCCAACCGGGAGAAGAAGAAAACATAAAGTGAGTTGGCGAGATGCGATTGTAACTGGCAGAAGAAACGTTGAATCCACACATATTAGGCCTCGAGTCCCATGTCGAAAAACTCATCAACTCCGAGAATCAAGAGGGATTCGCTGTCAAAGATCGGATCTTGAGATAGTTTTGCGAGGTGGAAGTGTCCCTATTGAGTGAGTTCACTCAATGCGGACGCTTCCACCTCGCTAAATGGCCTCAAGATCAATCAAGAGATCCGATCTTTGACAGCAGAACCCTCTTGATTTCGAAGTTGGTGAGTTTTTCGACATGGGATTGGTGGCCTAATGTGTGGATTCAATATTTCCTCTTCCAGTTACAATCGCATTCTAGTCGTCCAAGAGTAAGATGAACAAAGTAGATACAGATTGCTTTCTCTGGGAGTGTTATTAGGGATCTCTGTTAATGGGACTTGCTTGTAACTTTTTTAGGGATGGTATTTATTTATATAGTCGAGAAATTACTAATTGCGGGTCGTGATATGAATATTCTAATATGGATGATCTAAGATTCTTGTTGATATTATCCCATTCCCTGTATTTAGGATAGCTTAGTTAATGTATACTACTTAGAGGATACTATTCCTTAATCTTTTACGCTTTTAGATTATTGCGTTAATGTTACACCACCGGCTGATTGTATAGAAAAGGGGTTTGGATTGGGTACGGAGTGAAGGAATTGATTCCGGACGGTTTGGACTGAAGGGGGACTGCAGCGGCAAGCGCAGGTATGTGATAATGGCAAACGCAGTTATGTGATAATGACAAGTACAGTTATGTGATAATGACATTTATTTTTGTGAAAACGGCAAGCCCCCGTTGATGATAATGGCGCGCGTAGTTTTTTTCATTTTGGTCCCCCATATTTTAGCATTTTTGCAAAAAGGTCACACTGGCATGCACAGTTATGTGATACTGGCATGTGCAGTTATATGATAATGGCATTTGTATCCGCCTTATGTTTGTGCATGGCTTTTTTCATTTTGGTCTCCGTATTTTAGCGCATTTGTAAAAAAGTCCCCGCGTGTCTTTATTCCAAACGGTTCGGAATAGTGGCATTCCGTACCCAATCCATACCCATAGAAAAGGATTAGCTAACTAAGCTACTGTGTGGCTGGCTGCACGCAGAGAACTTTGTCTTTTTCGAATTTATTCGACCTTGGTTCTCAATTCGGTACATCTCGTATGCGTTAAAATGCCCACGAGTTTGTCTTGTAATTATTGGTCGTAGCTTTGTCTCGGCAGAATTCTGCCCGGTCGTTCGGCTTTTGTGCCTTCCCAATCGTCATTCGCACCCCCCTTTGCCACTCAGCTGTCATTGGATTGGGTTTCATTTTCTAATTAGTTTTTATCGTCTTATGTCTATGTATTTATCTTTTCTATATTGTAACCCTTTGTTAATATAGACCTTGCGCTACATTATCCCTAAAAAATAAAATAAATAACCTATCCTAAATTCAAGGAATGAGATAATTTCAACAAGAATCCTAGACCATCCATATTAGATTATCCTTATCACGGCCCGCAATTAGTAATCTAGTTTGGCTCGACTGTATAAATAAATACCATTCTTGAAAAATTACAAGTAAGTCCTACTAACAAAGACCCCTAATAAAACGGGCTCGAATTCATTGGGAACTAAACTAGTCTCCACTGATGGGGATGGAAAGGAGATTGAATGACATTAGAGGCAATATAGCAACACTACTATTAACAAAAAAATTACAAATTAGAGAATATAGTTCTAGAATTAACTAAAAAGGAAAAAAATACCATCCAAATAACACAAAAAGGCATAAAATAATATAATTTATGGAAATACAATTATGGGAATATTGGTATCATTGTACTCGGATATTGGTTTCCTTCTTCTCAGATATTGATTTTCTTCTTCTATGATATTAGTTTCCTTTGACTTTGATATTGGTATCTTTCTACTCTGATACTTGTTTCTTTCTTCTATGATATTGATTTTCTTCTACTCTAATATTGGTGTCCTTCTATTATGATATTTGTTTTCTTCTTCTCTGATATTGGTATCCTTGTACTAGGATATTGACATCTTTCTTCTCGAATATTGGTTTCCTTGTATTCTGATATTGGTTTCCTTCTCCTTTGACTCTGATATTGGTGTCCTTCTATTCTGATATTTATTTCATTCTTCTCTGATATTGGTATCCTTGTACTCGGATATTGGTATCATTCTTCTCGAATATTGGTAACCTTCTACTCTGATATTAGTTTTCTTCTTCTCTGATATTGGTATTATTGTACTATGATATTAGTATCCTTGTACTCTGATATTGGTATCATTGTTCTCGAATAGAAAATTAAAGGAGAAAGGAAAATCATCTTGAACTAAAAAAATTAAAACCACCGATAAAATTTGTAGCTGGTTCTTGTTGGTTTCTTTCAAAGGGGATTAAGAAAAGAAAACCCTAAAAGAAAAATCAAAGAAGAAAATCAAACTGCGGAAATCAAGATAATAGAACGCGATAAGAGAAACGCAGACGAGATAATAATTCGAGGAAATTGAAATTTCCGAATTTCCACTTCTTCTAATACTAGAGATAATTAACGCAAATTACAAGATTCTAATATACAATTGGAAAAAATTAGGACGATCGTCAACAACATTTACAAAATAGTCGAGAATCGGACCGGTGAACAGCTCGCCGATTAGGACTTCGTCTCCCGGTGGACAGTAACCACTTCCTCTTCTGGCAGAAACCCTAACACCAGTGAACTCCGATTGGATGAAACCCTAGCACTCTTCGATCTCCAATTCGAGGAACCCCTAGCCGATGGGGAGAGAGAGCTTCATGAAGCGTAGGGACTAAGCGACGGGGTTGAGAGAATTTGGGAAACTCCTTGGCTTTATGAAGGACAAGTCTGAACTTGTACGAATCAGAGCAAGTTGCTTCGAGAGGAGGGTCGTAAGTGGAGAGCTAGCTGCTCTTTAGTCTAGGGTTTTTGATAGAGAGAAGAGGAGATGAGAGGCTGTATTTGGAGAGAGAGGGTAGGTTTTTTGGTAAGTTTTTTTTTTGGTAATTTCTAAAAAGGATGGCAGAAAACTGCCATGGGACAAATATCCCGTAAGGCATCCTTTATTTCATGAATCTCAAATTAGGTCATAAAATCCAAATTGAAACCGTCTCAGCATAATAAAAAGAGTCTTAAAGTATGAGTGATCAATCTTTAATGCATGTCCTTGCCTCTAGCTCTAACCCTTGATCCGTCCCCGTTATATCTGAAACAAAAGAGCGTATTTTGCTGAGATTACGCAACTCAGTAAGCCGAACTCAACCAAAGCACATACCTCAGAGCAAATCACATACTCAGCGTTCATAGAAAATACTGATTATCATACACAGTCTTGTAGTATCATACACAGTCTCACATAAAATATATTACAGACACAACTCCAAAGCTACGACATCGGGATTCCGTGGGGCACAGTAGACACCCCTTTCTGCTGTATAATCCAGGAGCGGAAGGGAGCTCTCACCACGGGGCACAGATACCCACCACAATCACGTAGAGTAAATAAAAATAGTATACAGAACTCTACGGGCACAGTAGTGTGGGAGTAATCCCGACCAGTACAGTACAGTACAGAGTCCTTTCGGACAGAACAGAGCAGTACAGTACAGTACAGAGTCCTTTCGGACAGAACAGAGTAGTACAGTACAGTACAGAGTCCTTTCGGACAGAACAGAGCAGTACAGTACAAAGCACATACCAACAGAACATGGTATACTCGGATATAGTACGTACGCCATACCCAAACAGAACAACACCATATCTAAGTCAAACAAATGATTATCATAATTAAGTCCTCTGTAACATAATTGGTATAAATGTCAACCTAACCAGTAGCATTACATCAAATAGACACCATAACAGTCTCATCGCATAAAACACATTAAAACAGTAGACAACCAGTCGACAAATTATTGATCATACAATCTTCAACACATCGATGCAGTAGACAAAATAAATTATTTTTCACTTCAATGCATGACCAATCTGTAAGCATTACTTAGGTAATAGTTTATTATTTATATATATATTCTATCCACAGAACTTCTACGACCATGTAATATAATATTAGTTTAATGTATACACATAATTCAATAGATGTCAATAAAGCAGTAGCAATTCCCAACAGAAATCGATAACGTAGTGAGGTTTTAACATACAATTCGATAGGGATTTTCAAATGCAATTCAATACGGCCGATAACGTACGATCCACAAAGAAATTCATACAGTCAGATGAGATTCGAACTTATTTTATCTCCGCGGTATTCTAATTTCGCTAACTTACATACCCACTAATCCTCAACGTTCCCCTTGCATTCTCTAACGTCTCGAGATGCGATATCGTCTTCTCCTCCATCCCTTGGTTCGTCCGGATTGCTTCCTCCACCTTAGCACATGGCAATCAGAATTTTCCCCCAAAGAGCCTAGGGTTTTATCTAACCCTCTTTATATAGGCAGAGCCTTAGGGTCCCCGGAATTAGGGTTTGTCAAATTACGTAATGAAGTTTGGTAAATTTTAGTTTACTCCCCCACGAGTTTCACAAATTATATTTCAGTTATCTGGTCTTTACATTATTCTCCCCTTAAATGAAATTTGTTCTCAAACTTAAATACAAGGAATTGGCTTGTTTGTTCAAAAAAGAAGGGGTAATTGTCCTTCATTTCCATCTCTAGCTCTTAGGTTGCTTCCCTTTTTTTGTATGGTTGCTCTATTGTACTTTAACATATCTGATCATCCTCATGCATAACCGTTGAGTCTTTATATCAACTATTCTCAGCGGCACTTCCTCGTAGCTGATGTTAGACCATACTGTAGTCAGAATTTCTAGCGCCACTTGTCCTTCCCTCGGGATATGTGTAACGCATTATGGATCTCGGTCAAACTAGGCGGTAAAGTTAGGCGGTACGCCAATTTTCCAACCCCTTTTATTATATCATATGGTCCAATATACTGCGGACAGAGCTCTTCCTTAAAACTAGATCTTTTGACACCCCTAATGAATGACACCTTTAGGAACATGTGATCTCCTACTTCAAATTCCAGCTCTCTTCTGTAGCGATCAGCAAAATTTTTTTCTGACCTTATGTCGCTTGAATTCTCCCATAGGTTATTGGTATTTTGTTAGTCAATTCCTTAAATATTTCTGGATCAAGTATCCTTTTCTTACCCACTTTGTCCCAGCTAATTAACGACCGACATTTTCTTCCACATAGAGCGTATAAGGGCCATCCCTATACTTGCCTGAAAGTTGTCGTATGCAAACTGTATCAAGGGAAGATGACTCTCCCAATTGCCCCTAAAATCTAATACGCAAGCCCGTAGCTCGAACTGTTCATCTGACTGTCGGTGAAATATCGTACTGAATTGTAACTTTATTCCCATTGATTCCTAAAGACTCTTTCAGAACTTCGACATGAATCTGATGTCTCGATCGGAGGTAATATTCACCGGAACCTTAGGCAACCGTACCGCTTATCTTATGTAGAGTACTACCATTTGTTCTATGCACATGCCCATCTTGTATGCCAAAAAGTGGGCTCTTTTAGTTAGTTGATCCACAACAACCACACAACATCTTTTCCATGTACATTTCTCAGAGCTTGATCACGAAATCTATTGTAATTTTCTCCTATTGTTATTTTGGATTATCTATTGGTTGTAAAGGTTCGGCCAGTCGTTAATATTCTGCTTTGACTAGCTGTCGTACCATGCAACTAGTAACGTAATTTATAATTTCTTTCTTCATTCATGGCCACCGAGATTTCTGTTTGAGATCCTGGTACATTTTAGTTTCCCTCTGGATGGCAAGTATAACGGGCAGTACGAGCCACTTCAAGTAACTTATTCTTTAACTCCTGCACAGTTGGCACATTTTGTCTATTCCGAAAGTATAGGTAAGTATGTGCCCCAATGTAAAAATCATCGACAACTCTCCTCGTTCCACCTGACGGAGGGCGGATAGGGTAACATCCTTTAGCTTTCCTTCTCTCAATAATGTCTGCGAGTGGGCTCCACTACCAAGCTTGCCATTAGCCCTATGGAAAGCCCACTATCCTCTATTCTCAATTTCTTAAGTTCCTTGAGTAGCTTCTCTTGTTTTGTCATCTCGTAGGTAGCTATATCATAACCATCTAAACTCAAAGCATCTGCTACCACATTAGCCTTAACTTGATGGTAATGGATCCCAATATTATTATCCTTGATCAGCTCCAGCCAACGTCGTTTTCTCATGTTCAGTTCCTTCTGTGTGAATATATACTTAAGGCTATTAGAATCAATGTATATTTCACATCGTACATCGTACAAATAGTGCCTTCATGAACTGTCGATAGTACCCTGCTATTCCAAGGAAGCTCTGTTCCTCTAATATGTTGACAGGTTATTTCCAGCTCATCATTGCTTCGATCTTGCTGGGGTTTACCGATATCTCATCCTTGGATATTACGTGCCCCAAGAAGGCCACCCTTTTCAAACCAAAGTTCACACTTCTTGAACTTGACATATAATTGTTTCGTCCTTAGCGTTTCCAACACTGTCCTCAGATGTTCCTCGTCTATATCCCCAGCATTGATCTAAGTTGTTGGCCAAGTTGCCACCCCGCACAGGATTGTATAACTCCTTTGAGGCCTCAGCAATGTCATATACAGCATACAGTCTCATCTTCCTCTTGCTGCTCTCCTTATCGACTTTCTTTCATCTCAAGTTCTGTTTACCAATGCTCTTTGCAGTACTTTCGGGTATGTAGGTAAGAGTGACGGCACAATGTATTCCCTATAACAAATCAACCACAGTTACAACCCCCTTCATGTCATTATTATAAATAGATATTGATATGTCATCATATCACAGAAGTTAAAGCACATGGACCAACTAGTAGTGCTCATGTAAAGCACAAGTGCTTGGTGCTCATAGGAGTGAAAACAATTGACACAAGTTTTTTTTTGTCGGATCAATAATTATATTTTGTTAGGATTTGAACTATAAATCTTCATTAAATTCTTATACTTATTAGGTCAATGATTTTTCACGAGCGTGTTACATGTCAACATATTTAGGGTCTTTTCCTCGAACTCATAAGTATAATAACAATTACTCACACAATTAAAGTAGATCACTACGATCCCACAATCTACAGCAAGCAAAATATAGTTATATTAACTTCGATTCGATCCTAACAAGCTTATATAATTAGTCAATCAGACGAATCCAACGCAATCCACCAGGAAGCGATTCAATCAAATTGGAACCAAAAATATCGAAACAGTGTTAACTACCCTACCACTAATTGACACGAACCGACTTACTCTAATCAATTTTTATGATAAGTATTTTCATGTTATTCAAGGGTTGAACGAAGCAATATAACATATTCTTGCGCAAACAATTAATATATAAGAATGAATCCTACCATTAATATTTTCAATCCAAGTTGCAACTGTGTTTGTACCCAGCCCATTAATTCTTGCCGTTCATGCATATAGATCTATTTCTTTTGCCAATAAGTTCATCTCCATAGATCACAAAACCATGCGACCATGCCATATAATCCAAAGTCCATGACATGCGATTCAAGTGTTTTTTTTTGAATTGGTAAATTTTATTAATCATTAAAAAAAGGATAACTTCAGGCAACAACCATCAATTCAAAACAGCGTCAAGACAAGCAAAATTGCACCATAGCAATAGAACAATCCAGCAATATCCCTTCCACAGCTTACAAAATAGTACGCCTAGACATGCGATTCATGTATTTAATTGTACATGCTAAAGCCAAATTCACGGAGACAAAAACTAACTATATAAACTGTAGTAGTACTCCGACTTTACTATATTCAGCGCCTATTCAATATATAATCCATATAATCAGCCTATGTCCGCCTAGTGCATCAAATAGATCGATTTCTTCAAGCTTATTCCAGTTCACAATGCAAAGACTATGTCCAGATAATATCAGGGATGCATAAACAATATCAAAAATCATCAAGATTGTATCCCACAAGCCTCCAACAAATCAGATCAGAATTATATACATAATTCAACACCGATCAACATTTAAGTCAAACCACTTCAACGCCACACTCCCCTTTCCCTCGCGCACGTACAGTTTGTTCCACATTTTTTAAAATAAAAAAATCCACAAATTTTCTAAATACTTAATAAATAGGTTAATTCATTTTCAACACAGCCACTCTCTCAATGCAATGCATGAATGCAGGTTTTCAAAAATTTGTTTAAAAGCTCTGATACCATTTAAGTTGTCACACTCCAAAAATTAGGCATGTCAACCGCCACGGAACAAATATCCTGTAAGGTATCCTTTATTTCATGAATCTCAAATTAGGTCATAAAATCTAAATTGAAACCGTCTCAGTATAATAAAAAGAGTCTTAAAGTATGAGTCATCAGTCTTTAATGCATGTCATTGCCTCTAGCTCTCACCCTTGATCCGTCCCCGTTATATCTGAAACAAAAGAGCGTATTTTGCTGAGATTACGCAACTCAGTAAGCCGAACTCAAACAAAGTACATACCTCAGAGAAAATCACATACTCAGCGTTCATAGAAAATACTAATTATCACACACAGTCTCGTAGTATCATACACAGTCTCACATAAAATATATTACAGACGCAACTCCGGAGCTATGACATCGGGATCCCGTGGAGCACAGTAGATACCTCTTTCCGCTGTATAATCCAGGAGCAGAAGGGAGCTCTCACCACGGGGCACAGATACCCACCACAATCACGTAGAGTAAATAAACACAGTATACAGAACTCTACGGGCACAGTAGCGTGGGAGTAATCCCGACCAGTACAGTGCAGAGTCCTTTCGGACAGAACAGAGCAGTACAGTACAGAGTCCTTTCGGACAGAAAGGAGTAGTACAGTACAGTACAGAGTCCTTTCGGACAGAACATAGCAGTACAGTACAGAGCACATACCAACAGAACATGGTATACTCGGATATAGTACGTACGCCATACCCAAACAGAACAACACCATATCTAAGTCAAACAAATAATTATCGTAATTAAGTCCTCTGGAACATAATTGGTATAAATGTCAACCAGTAGCATTAGATCAAATAGACACCGTAACATTCTCATCGCATAAAACACATTAAAACAGTAGACAACCAGTCGACAAATTATTGATCATACAATCTTCAACACATCGATGCAGTAGACAAAATAAATTATTTTCCACTTCAATGCATGACCAAGCTGTAAGCATTACTTAGGTAATAGTTTATTATATATATATATTCTATCCACAGAACTTCTACGACCATGTAATATAATATTAGTTTAATGTATACACATAATTCAATAGATGTCAATAAAGCAGTAGCAATTCTCAACAAAAATCGATAACGTAGTGAGGTTTTAATATACAATTCAATAGGGGTTTTCAAATGCAATTCAATACGGCCGATAACGTACGATCCACAAAGAAATTTATACAATCAGATGAGATTCGAACTTACTTTGTCTCCGTGGTGTTCTAATTTTGCTAACTTACGTACCCATTAATCCTCAACGTTCCCCTTGCGTTCTCTAACGTCTCGAGATACGATATCGTCTTCTCCTCCGTCCCTTGGTTCGTCTTGATTGCTTCCTCCACCTTAGCACAAGGCAATCAGAATTTTCTCCCAAAGAGCCTAGGGTTTTATCTAACCCTCTTTATATAGGCAGAGCCTTAGGGTCCCCGGAATTAGGGTTTGCCAAATTAAGAAATGAAGCTTGGTAAATTTTAGTTTACTCCCCCACGAGTTTCACAAATTCTATTTCAGTTATCTGGTCTTTACAGTCTTTATGGGTAAAAATATTATTGTACCCTTGAATGATAATGACCGTCAGATCTGAAAATGAATTTTAAAAAGTAAATCCAATGGCCTGAATTTAGTCCATACCATGGGGATGACTTTCATGTAATCCCTACTGAATCCAAATCCTAATAGAACTCCCAAAAAACGCAATCTCTACCTATTTTGTTCATCTCAGACAACTAGAATGCGATTGTAACTAGAAGAGGAAATGTTGAATCCAGCCTTCAACCCCATGTAGTAAAACTCAGCCTTCAACCCCATGTCGTAAAACTCATCAACTCTGGAATCAAGAGGTCCCGCATTGTCAAAGATCGGATCTTGATTGATCATGATCCCGTTTAGCGAGGGGAAGTGTCCCGATTGAGTGAGTTGGCGTTCAAAGCGATGATACTTCCCTCTCGCTGAACGGAGATCAATCAAGATCCGATTTTTGTCAGCGAGTCCCTCTGGATTCTCGAAGTTGATGAGTTTTTCGACATGGGGTTTGAGGCCTAATATGTGTGGATTCAACGTTTCTATTGCTAGTTACAATCGCATCTCGCCAACTCACTTTATGTCTTCATCTTCTCCCTGTTGGAACCATTCCTTATTTGCATGTTGATGCTTTTCTTTTCTTTCTCCTTCTTTTTATATAGTAATTTTTATTATTAATAAACAGGTTAAATCGAAACCTTCGACTATTTTTACTTCGATTTTCTGAAACAAAATTATATTATCTGGGCTCTCTTTATATAAGCAGGTTCGAATCGATAAATATGAGCGTTTTGAGGCAGGCGAATTCAGATTTAAAAAAATTAAAGTGTGTATTAGGGCACTTGTCCTAATTCAGAGATGGTCAGATCTATATTTCTTAGAGCAACGCAATGAGCACATAACTCCAGATTATTGAATATTCACATGCACTTAGTGGCGGATGCCTACTCAACCTTCTATTAATTAAGAGGCAGTCGATATTAGTCAGAAATTCAATCCAAATTTGAATTGTATTCTGTATCAAAGCCTTTCTGCATTTCTACTTCCTTCGGAATGAGAAACCCTTTTCCACAATAAATCGAATTAGTAAACATTCAAATACGAGTAATTTTAGCAAATATATAGAAACGTTGTATGTTGTACTACAGTTGAAATAACAGATTAATTTGCATCTTTATGCAAGTTCACTTGTTTTTTTTTTTGCGGAGTTTATACAAGTTCACTTTAGATCTAAATAAAAAATAAGTTCAGGACAAGGGAAAAGAAAAAGAAAAAGAAAACACTCCCTCACTGCTAGGGTTTGTAAATGACGAGATCAATGCCACGCCGATCAATGCCAATGCAGCGGCCACCGGATCTAGGCGCCGGCAAAATGGCACGGGTAGGCAACTCCTCCACGCAGGACCGTATAGCTGGGATCGTGGCAAGTAGAGACTTAACGCTCGCGCAAGGATTTTCTCCGATGCAAGACATTGTGTCTTTTTCAAGATATCGCTTGCGAGGGTTTTCTAGCTGCGAAACCAATCACAATGTGGTCAACCTCTCTGATGATAGGCGGCGCCGTTGCAGAAACATAAGAGGGTGCAACGGAAACGGGAGGCAGGCCAATGTCAAAGATGTCGGTCTTATGGAAAATGTGTGATCCCACGTCGAGCCTGTGCGGGACCCTTCGATGTTTGGGAAGGAAGCTGCTAATATGGATTATACGCACGGGTGCAAGGTCGTATGAGGCACGGATCTTTCATGGAAGGACAGACTGTACATGTTGCGACAAATAATGGATTAGACTATTATGGTTGGGATAGTTTTCCTATTTAATTATTTTCTTGATTGTATTATACCTAAATTGTATTTGCCTGATATTGTTCCTATTATCTTTTTAATGCCTAGATTACCCTTTCATCCTCCTTTGATCTCCTTCAGTAAGAATTACTCATATCCTCACTAAATTTGAACCGCTTAGTTAATATATACTACTTTTTTTATAAGTTTAATATATACTACTTTAAGGATAATATTCCTTTTTTTACGCTATTAGATTATTGCGTCAATGTTATGCCGAATAGGGGTGAAGATGAACCCGATAAAAACCGCAACCCAACCACACCAAAAGACCTCAAGAAGTTAACCCGATGTTGAAAATGGTGTTATGGGTTGGAAATGTCGGTAAACCGAACTTCTCGGTGTTGATTCGGTGATTTATTTTGGCAACCCGAGACACCGACAACCAGAGAAAAATGATGTCGTTTAAAATAATTATAAGTACCGGTATCTAGTTAAGATAAGTCTCATGATGAGCGCAAGAAACACTCATTTTATGCTCTCATTTTAGGGTCATTTAGACCCATTTTTGAGTCTGTTTGAGTCATTTTATACCATTCTTAGGTCCGTTGCCTAGAATGGTTTCACTCTTTTGTCTTCGTGTCTTTTGGAGGAGGATTTTCCAGGGACGCGAGAATCTGATAAGAAGAGGCGAGCGTTGGAAGAGTTAGGGCGAGAGATAGCCAGCCAAAAACAAACTTCACCTGCCGAACGGCAAAATTTGCAACTGCCAGCGTCTCACCAGCACAAACACGCCTAGCTGTGCCCCAGCCGACAAACGGCGGGAGGACTTCATCCGAGTTTTTTCTCAACCTCCTGTGTCCTACCAGGCGGTGCCCCATTTCTGTCGAGCAGCGCCAGAAGAGAGTGAGGCGAGCTTTTTCACGAAGAAATTGTCGAATGGCAGAATCGCCCACCATTCGGCGCCCAAGTCGCCGCCTAAACTCCACACCCGCCGGTCGGTGCCCAAATCCCATAATTGCCCGCCAGCTCAGCTCACTGGATGGCGCTACTTTCACCAAACGATATTTTTGCCAAATTTTTCCTGGGAGAATTAGATATTTTTGGGCATTTCAGACATTTTTTTCTTATTTTAGGGTGGAGGGGGAGACTTCTCTATAAATACCCTCTTAACCCATGAAGTTGTAAGCTTTGACATTAGAACTTAAAATTAGGGTTTTTAAGAAGTTAAAGGAGGAACTCAAAGAGCAAGGAGTGGATGCTGGAAGAGGATCGAGCGGCTCGTCACCACTATTGAGCACTCTCTATCTCTTCTCTTTAATTCCGCTCTTGTGACATTGTTCCCTTTCATGCATTGTTGTTTCCTTTAAATGATGATGTGTGAGTAGTTCCTTTTGGGTTGGGTGGGCTTAGCCTTTAGAGCGTGTAGCGGTTAGTGGGCATAATGCGTTGGGTAATGGAGCTATGTTCGAACCTAGTGGCGAGTACCATTAGTAATGACCTAGAGTCCTTCTAAATTGATTGTAGTGTGACCCGAAGTACTTAGCCATGAAGGAGAGCGTGTAAAAGCCTAACTGTTAAACTATACATTTATCCGATGGACTTAGCCATGAAAATGGACTTTGCCAAGAATGGTGGTATGTAGTTGGCCAAAGGGTGGTGCTTTAATGAGTGAGGTCTAGGAGGGGCAAGCTATGGTAGTCTCAACACCTAGGTGAGGTTAATAACTTACCAACTTTAGGTGTGAGTGACATTCTCTCCGGGACTCCCTAGTACCTTCTTTGTAGTGTGAAGTACTTAGCCGTGAAGCGTCATGCCTTAGTATACCTAGGCCCACCACGGACACAAAAGCCCAAGAGAGACCACTCACATAGGGATGTGTGAAGGGCACCAGCCCAATTTTCTTTAAATTGTCTTTACACGCTTTCTAATTAATCTTTGTCATCGCTTGCTTTACTCAACCAATTCATAAATACTTTTCAACCTAATCTTAATTACATTTCGCTTGGGATGTCTTAAACCCGCTCCTTGTGGTTCGACATTACACCCGTACTCTCATTATTACAAGGTGGACTCAAAAATCCACTCTTCAATTGGCACCGTTGCCGGGAAGCAGCTTGTCCCAAGGCACCAAGTGATACGCATCTAGCCTAGGTTGAGAGATTTAGGGAACATTATAGCCTAGCTACAAATCCATGGATTCTCCCACACGTAGCAGAGGAGAGTTCAGACGCTTCGAGGGGATGTTAGACTTTGAAGTGCCATCTCTAATGAAATCTATCCTAAAGACTACTATTCAATTTGATGGAACTTTGGAGGATGATCCACAAGATCATCTCTCCGGGTTCCTAATCATCTGTGATGCCTTTGAAATTAAGAGAGTGCCCGAGGAAATAGTGAAGGTCAAACTATTTCCTCACACTCTAAGAGGAAAAGCCCGAGGTTGGTTTCAGTGAATAAATCATTCGGGTCTGACCACTTGGAAGAAAATAGCCAATACTTTTTTGGACAAGTATTTCGTATTTGCTATGAAAGGAGAAGAGATCACTGACATCAGAACATTTAAGCAATACGAACAAGAAACTTTGGGAAGTGCTTGGGGCAGGTTCAATAAATTTAAGAGGATGAGCTCATATCATAAGTTTACTTCAAAACACCTTGCCCAGATTTTCTACCATGGACTGGACATCCATTTTCGAGCTCAGTTAGATCTATATGCTGGAGGGAATTTCATCCAATGCCCAGTCAATAAAATTTTGCAGGTAATGGAAGACTTGATAGGAGTAGAAGTTACTCTCTCGAGTAGGTAAGGGAAAGAGGGAGGTGGAGTATGGTTGACATGAATTGAAAAACTAAAGAACTTGCCAAAATTTGTGCCCCTACATTCCAGACCACAGAAGTTCATCAGGCAAACTACACCAGTGAGAAGCGCCTTCAAGAGGAGTGTTGGGAGGGAAAGGATTGCAGTGCCTGACATTATAGACAGCTGGACATACATTATAGAAAGAGTGATTGCGATGACCGCTCAGCAGAACACTCTGATGGGAAAGCTCCAGAAATAGGAGTCAGCTCTATCTGTTCTGGAGAAGTCAATGAAGGGACATCTCGTCTCCTTCCATAACTTGAAATTTCAAATTTCTTGGTTTAGTAAGCAGCAAGAGACCTCGAGGGCTAAAGGAGGAGAGTTGCGCCATGACAATGTTCGAAGATGAAGATGATCTCTGGCTACCATGGGACGATAAAAGAGATTAGAAGTCACAGCCATAATGATGAAGAACCAATGGTGGACAAAAATTATTTAATTGACGTCTATAATCGATGCTGGGAGGAGTTTGAGAAATTAAAGTATCATGCCTTGTGGCTCATATTTATGTAGGCTTGCCCATAATTCACTTTCCTTACAAAAAAGGAGGCAAAATTTCAAGTTTGTAAGGCCGCCCAAGATTATTCCCTCCTTTTTGCTAGCTTGAGGAAGTGGGTCAGGGAGATATTCTTAGAACTCTTTAACTTTAGGGAGAAGGTCCCTGTACTTTCTGTTCCACCATTCCAAGAAATGAGGAAGATAAAATTTGCACCGAGGAGTGGGATATTAAGTAGAATTTATGCGAAATGAAAAAGTTGGACGACCCAAGAATAATGACCCTCACCATAATGATCAACGAGGTTTAAATCGAGAAAGCGCTGTGTGATTCAGGGTTGTCAGTCAACATGCTATCCACTTCTTTAAGTAAGTAATTGGATCCTAGCAAAGCGATTCTAACTGTGTGAAATTTAACTCTGGCTTCCGGTATAACCAAGAAGCAATTGGGAATCTTTAAAGACTTACCAGTTGAGGTTCAGAATGGAATTGTTCCAACAGACTTCATTGTGACGGACGTCCCATCGACCAGGGAAAACATACCCATCCTAGGCCAACCATTCTTGTCAACAATAAGAGCTAAACTCAATTTTGAAAAAGGATGTATCACCCTTAACTTAGGAACCAACAAATATACTACACTGGGGCACAGGGCTCAGAAGCAGGCATTCCTGAATAAATGGGCAAGAACTAACCAAATTGACAGGATAATGAATACTATGAAATAGGTAGGGTGAAACTCTCGTTTAAAAAATATTTTTTTCTGAATGCTAAATTTAATCATCTGGTCAGCAAGATCCTCCTTCAACAAAGAGAATTTTGGCGCTCTGAGATAGGGGATCTAGCCCAACTAAGTCAATTATGCGAGGAGGAGCAAAAAAGATCCAAAGCCACGGTCAACGAGATATCTCTGCTCATCAGTTGGAGCGAGAGCGATCCAAGAAACCAAGATCTTCCAGAAACAATCATGGAGATAATATCTCTCACAAACTGAAAGCTGAAGCCTAACCTCAAGGAATAGTGACATTCCATCTTTGGATAGCCCTGCTGGGGGGCTTTAATTCTAGTAAATTTTGTAGATAATGCCGTTTGAACTTCAGATTTGGTAAGTAGGAAGTAGTCAAATTTCTCATAATATTGGTGCAGATCGCCTTTTTGGATGTCCGAGTGGGGAAAGATTTTGGGCCAGAGCATGCCACCGCTTGGGGGAAAGGCCACCGGTCAGTGGCTTTGCACCAGATAGTGTCACCAGCACCGAGCGACGGAAGATACCGCTTGGCGTAGAATGATTTTTCCATTGGATCTGACTCTGCCAAATGGCGGCTATAGTACCGTACGGCATAAGTACCCATGGTATAAAATACCCCTTGCAGTAAGATTTGCCATTTTCAACACCGCTTGGCGAGGAAAAACATCGCCCAAAAGACCAATCCTAACCTCTCAGCCTCGCCTACCCCTCCGTCGACCTCCACGACCCTCTCAATTCTAACTAAAGCACCAAGCTCTCTGGTGTTCCTCCTGACTTTGGGTTCGCTCCCTGAAAAGGGATTGAAAACCCTAACGAGGTGAGCTCAACGTTCTTCTTGAATTTGTGAATTTAAGGTTGAATTGTTTGAGGGAAAGAGGAGAGAGCCACGAGGAGGATTTGAGGTTGATAGAATGAAAATTTTGGGGATTTAAGGTTGATTTGTTGGTGACTTGTTGTTTCTGCTTTAGGGCACCGAGCACCAGGGTCGCCACCGAGCAGCGCTTTTTCAGCGATCGGTGCATTCACCACCGTTTGGCATTTTCTCAGCGAGCGGTGAATTATCCACCTACCGGCGGGTTACAAAAACATGGCTAAATGCTCCTTAAGGCAGAAATGATAGAGGGGACCGCAGCAAGGTGGGAATAAACCAGCGATTCCTGAGCTGGCAGGGAATTTGCAGGATATGCGAGTTCAGTACGACTGCCCCTTCTTGATCTACCATGAGACAGAGGGGGAGGTCTTTAGGAGGCTGATGTATAAGGAGATCAGCCCTTATTTGAGGATCAACTAGGCAGACATGGAGGTCCTCGGGATCAAGGACCAGCTCCATAACTTCCTCTCCAACTTAAGCCTGCTACATCTAGGAGAGGAACCTATTGACGCGTTCTTGTTCTTCACCCTTGATTTTCTGTGCACCTTGAGTATTGGTGCTAAGGAGGAGAGTACCAAGTTCAGGCTATTTTAACGAGAGCACTCGCTGACTGAGAGTGAGGTGTGCGATCAGTTGGGGCTAGAGCTAGGTGGTGCATCAGGCTTCAACACTTAACCTCCCAAACTCAAGGATTGGAAATACCTAACTAGGATCAGAGGGTTCAAGTCACCAGCTCAGGTTCAGTTGATCTACAAGAATGTTTAACTGGTCTTACACAAGTTCCTAGCTCAAGTTATGTTTGGCAACTCTGAGCTCAAGAAGATCTATGGGTATGAGCTCCAATCCCTATATTGCATCCGAAAGGGGATCAATTGCAACTTTTACAAGCATATACTTGTAGGATTCTGCTAGCTGACATCGAGAAACAAGAAGTTCATTTGCTGCGGCCACAGAGTCACACTCCTGGCATACTCTGTGTGCACCTTCCAGGAGCAGAAGAGTATGATGCTGAGTGACAGGGCCACTCTGAGGGGGATCAGCACAGTATGAAGCTGAGTTACAAGGCCGCTCTGAGGGAGATCAGCACTTCACACTTGAAGGTAGCTTTGCTTGTATTTTGGGATCAGCGAGTGGAGACCTACAAGTGGAAACCATGGGCCCAGCAAGATATTATGAAGAAGCTCGTCCCTGCAGATCAGCTCACTGTGGATCGCGATGCCAATGACGAGGATAAGAAGGATGAAGAGCGCTCCCTATTGACACTAACCCAGTAGCTGGAGGCACAATGGCTAAACCAAGAGGCTACAGATGCTAGAGTTATTGCATAGGGTACATCCCAGTAGCAGCTAGAGTCCCAGTTCACTATTGCCCTTAACCACCTACAGCACATGCGATAGTGGATAGACCAACACCCACCTTATCCGCCTCCTCAGTAGTCGATTTCGTAGCCTTTGTTAGAACCTTTTATTCTGCTTCTCTCTCTTTGACTTTTGTATTGGCTATTTTTGCTTGATAAACCTCCTCCAACTTTCATTTTATTACTGTTGTTTATTTGACCATCCGAATTTTGCCTTGCATTCATCATGCTGTATTTTGTTATCTATTCCATTTCTTTGATTCTGTGACATGTTTGTTTATTTCATGTTGTTGTTTTGCATTTGTCTTCAATCATCGTATTTATTGAGACCACGAAGGTCATTATTTGTACTTTTGATTGAATTGTCATTGAGACTTTGTTGACCACGAAGGTCATCAAAGTTATTCATTTTCATTGTTTTATTCTTTTCCTAGCTCTTTCCACATTGAGGACAATGTGTCGTTCAAGTGCTAGGGAAAGTTCGATGTAAGAACTTGCATGCTTAGGTCTAGATTTAGTCGTTTAGGTCAAGTTCTGGCATACTTTTGACAATTTTGACCCTCCCAAAATTTTTGATTTCTTCGTCTTAAGATGAATCTCATGTTTAGTAGGAATCTTACCCCGGTTGTAGGATATAGGAAGGCGGAGCCTCCATACTCTCGCTTGTTTAAACTTGTAGTCTCCCAAGTTGGGTAGACTCGATGGTTGATGAGCATCCTTGTGTGAGCTAATTTTTGAGCCGAAGGTGGAGATCACTGTCTCCAAATTTTTGTTCATGAGGTGCTTATACACTCCGGGCAATTGGGGTATCCTATGAGTACCTGGTTTTTTATTGAATTTTGCCTAGAGCCTTAAAAGCCTAACCCTAAATTTTATTTTCCCTTGTATAACCCTTTGAGCCAAGCCATTCCATTGATACACACATTAACCATGCTACCCCCAACCTTATTTCCCCACCTTTGACATCTAGTCCAAGGATCCCTTTAGGATCTATCTAACGGAGATTTGTGTAAGGGTTTCATAATAGACTAGGCTCATTAAGAGATTTTACTTTGGAAAAATATGTAGAAAAGGGTCAATTTCAATCGCCAAACCTTGCCTAAACCAAAATTTTGCCAAAAGTGAATAACGGAGAATCAAGAGAAGAAAAAGAAAAAGAAAAGAAAAAATAGAAGAGAAAAATGAAAGGAAAAACAATAAAAGCAATAGAAAAGAGGAAAAATATAAAAAAAGAGAGAACAAGTGTGACATCAATAAGGCAAGCAAATAAAAGGGAAAGTTTTGGCCTTATAGCTATAGGTCTCGGGTACATTGGGTTGAGCGTTCGAGTACGATGAGCAAATAGAATAGTTGAGTGCTAGTTTACATGTAATATCACCTCAGATTTGGGTGGATATCCACTACCCATTCATTTATCCTCACCATCACTCTGACCCCATTTTGACTTGAGCCAAGTCCGCTTGATTGCGACCCTCATTTAGTGGGAGACGAACACGAGTGCAAGTAGGATGACTCAAGACCCCCTAAACGTGTACGCGAGGGATAGGGAGTAGACCACACCATAGTGAGGATAATCAAATCTCCTTCCCTCTGAGTGGTCAACTCTTGAGTCCTATCCTCCTTGGGACAACGCTTGGTTAAACTTTCAAGGGTATGGTCTCTACACATTCTTATTTTGTCACATCCGGGGTGGTGAACTACTAGGTCATGGATTCTTCCTATAAGGAAAGATCAATATTGTGGGGGCGTTTTGATAAGAGAGTGCCAACTCTTGACCTTACTTATCTGAGTTTTGTGTATATACTTGTGTCTTCTGCTTGAGAACAAGCAAAGATTCAAGTGTGGGGGTGTGATAAGCACAAGAAATAATCATTTTATCCCCTCATTTTAGGATCATTTAGACTCATTTTTGAGTCTGTTTGAGTCATTTTATACCATTCTTAGGTTCGTTGCCTAGAATGGTTTCAGTCTTTTGTCTTCGTGTCTTTTGGAGGAGGATTTTGTAGGGATGCGAGGATATGATAAGAAGAGGCGAGCATTGGAAGAGTCGGGGAGTGAGATAGCCAACCAGAACCAAACTGCACCCGTCGAACAGAAAAATTTGCACTGGCGAGCATCTCACCAGCAAAAATATGCTTAGTGGCACCCCAGCCAATGGACGGCGGGAGGACTTTACCTGAATTTTTCCTGAACCTCCTGTGTCCCACTAGGCAGCGCCCCATTTCCACTGAGCGGCGTCAGAAGAGAGTGAGGCAAGCATTTTCATGAAGAAACTACCGAAAGGTAGAATTGCCCACCAGTCGGTGCCTGAACTCCGTACCCATTAGTCAATACCCAAATCCCAGAATCGCCAGCCAGCTCAGCTAGTCAGACTGCGCTACTTTTATCAGATGGCATTTTTACCCGGGAGAATTATATATTTTGAGCATTTCAGATATTTTTCCTCATTTTAGCATTGAGGGGGAGACTTCTCTATAAATACCCTCCTCAACCCATCAAGTTGTAAGCTTTGACATTAAAACTTAAATTTAGGGTTTTTGAGAAGTTGAAGGAGGAGCTCAAGGAGCAAGGAGTGGATGCCAGGAGAGGATCGAGTGACTCGTCACCATGATTGAGCACTCTCTATCTCTTCTCTTTAATTCCCCTCTTGTGACATTGTTCCCTTTCATTCATTTGCTGGCACACAAAGGAGTGTTTCACAACCTTCTCGACATTTTGGCCCATTTTTCGCCAATAAATTTTTTTGATTAGGGATGCATAAATGATTTCTCTTCAACAGAGCAGATACACCACCACCATGCAACTCCAAAATTAGGTGATCTCGCAAGGATGTTTTTTAGGGATGCACAACTGATTTCCCTTCAATAGGAACCCCATCCTTACACTTGATCCAAATTTCCGCATCGTCAGCATAAGAATCACGCAAGTAATCAAAGGTAGTGATTCTTCCTCTCAATTCAGTAAGTAGAGCCACCCTTCTACTTAATGCTTCAGCAATAAAATTTTGGCTACAATTCTTGTGGGAAATGTGGAAAGGAAACCTTTGCAAGTATGTGGGTCACCTAGCATGCATATGGTTTGACAATCAAAACTGATCATTCAGAAACTTAAGAGCTCATTAATCGATGCATAAAGCAAACTCCTTACCAATCAGGTAGTGCTCCTAATTCTTCTTTACGGCTCTAAATACAACATAAAACTCCTCCTCATAAGTTGTCCAAGACTGTCGATGATCTCTCAGTTTTTTGTTGAAGTAGGCAATTGGGCGCTTTTATTATAACAACAATACCCCTATACCAATACCACTAGCATCCACGTCAACTTCAAACAACTTGCCAAACTCTGGTAAGGCAAGTAATGCGCTGAACTAAGAGCCTTTTTTAGTTGTTGAAAAGCATGCTCTGCCTCTCGACACCACTCAAATGACACTTGCTTCATAAGAAGAGAAGTATGTAGCGCTACAATTATACTGAAGTTTTAAATGAAATGACGGTAAAAAGTATCCAAACTTAAAAAACTCATGTCACGACCCGAATATGTGGTCGGTGACCAATGCTAGACATTGGCTCCCTTAATCACACAAGAAATCTAGCCAGTCTCAAACGTATTCAAAAATTTATGAATCATAACCTTTATCACCTAATTTTCATAATTAAAAATCTTGAGTTTCAAATGTGGAATTTACAAAAAATATAACTTAAGCTTTGCCTTATTAACAAAATTCAGAAACTCTTAATGATTACACATTCTCAAGATCAAAACGAATTATATGACCATGGAGCTTCTAAAGGAAAATACAAACTTGACCTTCAGACCAGTCCCGAATAATAAAGTGGACTAGGTACGATCAAAATAGATCTCCACACCAATACAACTCGTGTATGATTTCCTGCAAAACTGGTGAGAGGGGGTGAGTATTTTGGAACACTCCGTAAACAAATAAGATTTGTTTACTTGATGCACAAACATACCTAACCCATGCATATAACTAACCATGCAAATGAATCATACCTGGAAAATACATTAATCAAAGGCCATACATACCAAATGACCAAATATAGCTTATAATAAAAAAGGCATAAGAACATGAGCAAACTACGCAACGTCCCATTCCATCATACAATTCGACACATGAACACATAAATCCAAAATCGTATCACACAACAGGACAAACTTTTGGCAGATCTAGAATGTGTCACTCTCACACCGACACGAGGATACCATATCTCAAAGGCGCCATCATAAATCGACCCCGCCGGCCAAACATATCATATTAGAATCTATAGTATCCTCAGTATATGTACACATATGTCAACATCCTCGGCGGGTAGATCTGCCTACCTAATAGTTGTCCATATCACATAACAGAGCCATTCGTATCACATATCAAATATTTCTAGTGCTCCTTCAGGGACAAGTTAACCAATCATTTATAAATTACAATGTACACATTCATATAGTCCTATTCAGATAACGAAATGCACAATATGCACTACACATATCATATTCGTATCATGACAATTAACAGAGTGCGCCAAAGAAAGCACGAATCACATATTATTTGTTTAACGATTTCAACTCGAAAACCATCTGAACAGATTGTGTGCTTTTGCCACAGTTTCTCCATTTCGAATCCACATTTTCAAGATGCAAGAATTCCAATAGTTTTGAAAATATGATTTCCAAAACCTGTCACGTTAATATATTGCTCTTCAAAATTAACTAAACCAATTTTTTTTTCAACGACAATTACAAACCAAAAATGCTAGCTTTCCAACCACACGATTTCCGTAAATTATGTACCTTTCCAAACTTCATTTTTATCAACTAAAAATAACTTGAACTTAATCTATTTTCCTAATCTCAAACACAAACATCTCAAACAACTTTTCAATTCATCACACCATCGTGTGCAAACATAAACAAATCTTTGTTGAAACGAAAAAGATTAAGGCCTAAGCAAATGAAACAGATGGAAGGGACACAAAGATATGAGGAATCATATGCTCCATAGCACAATTTAAGATACTCAACGTGGTAATTCAAACGAGGCTCTATCCTAGATCTCTAATACCAAGTCTGTCACGACCCGAATCTGTAGTCAGTGACCAGTGCTAGACATCGACTCCTTTAATCACACAAAAAATCTAGCAAATCTCAAACGTATTCAAATTTATGAATCATAACCTTTATCGCCTAATATTCACCGTTACAAATCTTGAATTTCAAATGAGGAATTTACAAAAAATATAACTCAAGCTTTGCCTTATTAACAAAATTAAAAAATTCTTAATGATTACACATTCTCAAGATCAAAATAAATCATATGACTACGGAGTTTCTAGATCAAAGAGCAAAATACAAACCAGAGACTTTTAAACCAGTCCCAAATAATAAAGTGGACTAGGTATGATCAAAATAGATCTTCACACCAATACAACTCGCATACGATTTCCTGCAAAACTAGTGAGAAGAGGTGAGTGTTTTGGAACACTCCGTAAACAAATAAGATATCATCGTAATTTATTTAGCTACTTGATGCACAAACATACCTAATACATGCATATAGCTAACCATGCAAATGAATCATACATGAAAAATACATTAATTAAAGGCCATACTTACCAAATGACCAAATATAGCATATAATCACAAAGGCACAGGAACATGAGCAAACTACGCAACATCTCATTCTATCACGCAATTTGATACATGAACACATATTTCAAAATCGTATCACAGAATTGGAAAAATGTTCGGCAGATCTAGATTGTGTTACTCCCACACCGACATAAGGATACCATATCTCAAAGGTGCCATCATAAATCAACCCCGCTGGACCAACATATTATATCAGAATTTATTGTATCCTTAGTATATGTGCACATATGCCAACATCCTCGGTTAGTCACGGGTAGATCTGCCTACCTACTAGTCATCCATATCACAAATAGAGCCATCCATATCACAGATCAAATATTTCCAGTGCTCCTTCGGGGCCAAATTAACCAAACATTTATAAATCACAATGTACACATTCATATAGTCATATTCAGATAACGAAATGCACAATTCTGCACATATCATATTCGTATCATGACAATTAATAAAGTACACCAAAGAAAGCACGAGTCACATATTATTTGTTTACCGATTTCAGCTCGAAGCCATCTGAACAGATTGTGTGCGTTTCCCATAGTTTTTCCATTTGGAATCCACATTTTCAAGATGTATGAATTCCAATAGTTTTGAAAATACGATTTTCAAAACCTCTAACGTTAAAATATTGCTCTTCAAAATTAACTAAACCAATATATATTTTTTCAACGACAATTAGTAACCAAAAATTCTATCTTCCCAACCTCACGATTTCCGTAAAAATTATCTACCTTTCCAAACTTCACTGTTATTGACTAAAAATAGCTTGAACTTAATCTGATTTTTATTTAACTAATAACGGTTTCTTAATTTTCCTGGTACATACATCACAAGCAAATAGTAGTTCTTCCAATATCATTAATCATATACCATTTCATCATACTTCTCAATCTATCTATATTAATATTTTTCTCCGTATAAATTAAATACTGATAAGTGTGTAAATGCTCATGGTTTGTCATATGTTTCGTGCGTGTTTAGTCATGATTTAAGTTATTTTCATCATGTCGTATCAAATCTTATGATTGTTTTAGTATATTTGTGTCATGGAATAGATTTCTACCCATTGTCACATTTTGTAGGAAAATGGAGCTCAATGAAGGCCGTCGGAAGGGTGATTTCAAGAGACCATATTGCAAAAGCCATAACTTTCCGTTCAAGTGTCCGAATGCATCAAATAAGTTACCGTTGGAAAGCTTGAAGTGAGAACTACATTTTTTATTTTATAGTTGAAGCCAAATTCGAAGTGGAAGAGGGACAACAATGCAAAATACGAAGATACGATGAAGCTGATCAGCGACCTGGCGAGCGCCAAATACTTGGCGGGGGCCAAGTCCGTTACAGAAAGTTCCATTGGCAGGTGCCAACTCCATTGGCGGGCGCCAGGTCCTCAACGGCAGATTTTTCGGACTTCCTTTTTAAGATGGGAACTCGATTTGTTTCAGTCATATTCGACTTTTGGCCTCCTGTTTCGGCGTTATGACTTAAGTTATAGTATTTTATTACTTGGCCAGCATGATTTCCAATTTAGCTTAACCTTCTTTAGGTTTTCCTAATTTCTAGTTAGACTTATGGCTATATATAAGCCTTAGTTTCTTAGGTTAAGGGGGACGTTACTACAGCAATATTGAGACAGCCTTTGGAGCTTAATAAAGCCACGATCTCAGTTAACTATGGGGAAAGGATTGGCAAGGCTTGATCATTACGACTAAGCTTTCTCTATCTCTACCTTTATGTTAATTGCTATCATGTTCTTCGTTAATCTATTGTGCTTTGTTAACATGCTTAGCGAGTAGTTCTCTTCTGAGTGCGATGCTCTAATTATGTGATTACTCATCTATGTTAGCTATGGTTTGATTATCTTTCGTAGTAGTTGTCAATTGATGATCTTAATGCCTAATCTAACTTGATCACTTAGATTATGATGTTTAGTTGATAATAATGGACCGGAAGGCATTAGAATCAACGGAAGAGTCAATTGGCATGTCTTAAGGCATTTATGAGGAATCTTGATACTAAGAGATAACCCGCTAGGAGTTAGCTTCGTAATTGAGGTTATCTTAGTTCTTGGTCTAGTTAATGAGTGGAAGCGTTGGTTAGTAATCATGAACTACTCTAGCTTAGTTTTGTCATCCCAATGAGAGGAAGCATTAGGGAGATGCATTAGAACACTCCTGGTACTAGTTAGAACTTCATAAAAACTATAGTCTCGACAAAGATGGGTAGTCCATAAGGGTATCGTGCTCGTTTATCTCCATTGATTTATAACTCGTCTTTACTTGCGTTTCTAATCTCGTTTGTTTACTTGCAACCTTTCACAACCTTATAAACTTTAATTTTCTCGCTTCACCTAATTATTTGCCTTGATTTAGTATTCAACCCTCAGTTCTAAGAACCTTACTTACCACTATACTATTTGCATATGCGCTCAATTATTTGCAATTTTGCGTACATCAAATTAGCGCCGTCAACACGGAACTGAGATTTTAGGACATAAAATCAAAAGTAATTGGTTTTGTGTAGCAACCTTGCTGATTTCGTATGCTTTCTTTTTCAAAATTTTCTAGTACATGCCAAGAACCTAAAGCAAAGGATTAGACCTTTACACAAATACTATGCTTGAGGTTGACATCGGAGTACTTGAAAGGGTCATTAGGCGTGAAAAGAGGGACCAAGCGAGATCAATGGCACACAATCAGGAAGACAGAGTACTCCAAGCTATAGGGGGCGCTCCGCGAAGAAGGACGCTACTGGAATCATCTGTGCCTACATGGAATGGGAATCCTAATGGTTGACAACAACCACTTGTAGGTTCCACCTCTTTTCAGATTTCAGGATCCATCATCGAAATATTGCAAAACTCGGTCCAATTTAGCGACTTGCTAAGCGAAGACCCTCGAGACCATCTTTCTCGCTTTGAAGATATCTGCAACATTATGAAGTTCCACAATCTCAATGATGATGTCTTGAAGCTGCGACTCTTTCACTTTTCTTTGAAAGATCAAGCTCGTGTTTGGTACAACAAGTTGAAAGGAGAGACGATTCAGAGTTGGAATGATCTGGCCCATGCTTTCCTCCGGAAGTTCTTTTCTATGGCCAAGTCAGCCAAACTCTTGCAAGCAATCAACATGTTTATCCAAGGAGATGGGGAGAGCATCTATGAAGCCTGGGAACGGTTCACGGATCTCTAAAGTGCCTTCCCTTGACAACCTCATGAAAATCTTCTACAACGGGTTAGATGGCCCATCTCCCAAGGGGTGTTCTTGAGGAAGACTGCTGATGAGACTGCTGATGAAGCTGCTCGCTTAATGGAGAAAATGGCTGAAGTCAATGGTATGTGGCCAAAGGAACACAAACGGCAGCCCCGTAAGGAAGCAACTCGAGGGGTACTTGATGTGGATGGCAACATGAGACTTGAAGCTAAAGTTGAGGCACTTACCAAAAGTCTTGAAGAGTTGACCAAGGGCAAGGAAAAGGCTGCTGCATTGCAAACTATCTGTGAGCTCTGCAAAGAATCACATCATACTAATGACTGCCCAATGATGGAAGAACTTCAGGAAATTGCTGATAGACAACCACCAGAACTAGGCTACTCTAGGCAACTGAATGCTCAGCCAAATTTCTATCGATTTGGCCAGCGGCAAACAACACTGGTTCCCATCAAGAACCCAGAAAGCCATATTTGGGCGAGCAAGTCAAGGAAATGGGTGATAAGATTGACCAATTGGTGGGGGTGGTCCAGCAATCCATCCAACAATAAAATATAACTGTACAGTGGATGGATCATTGTGAGGCGCGTCAACAAGAGTTTGAGACATACCTGAAGGGGCAAGCAACGCAACTCAAAAAGATGGAGATCAAACTCGGAAATTTGGCTGCAGCAAACACTCAAAGGGAAATAGGGGCTCTACCCAGCAACATGGAGTTGAACCCGTGAGGACAAATGATGGCCATCACAGTGAGGAGTATGGACGAGGATGATGAACCATATATTCCTCCACCACCTTATGTCCCTCCACCTCCATTCCCTCAAAGACTCCGGAGAAAGCCATCACTCGAGAACAAATTCACTTCAAAAGAATGTGCCAAACCGATCAAGCCAGCCATAGAGGATGAGGTAGTTACTGAAAAGAAGGAGCCACCAGCCTATATCAGTGAAAAAGAGGATTCTTATGTTCCTCCACAAATCAAGAAGGAAGCAATGATCAATGAGAAGGCACTTGAATTCATAGAGACAATGGAAGAAATTCAAAGCCATGTCTCTTTCATGGAGATATTAGATAAAATGCCACAATATGCTGAGATTCTGAAGAAAATAATCTCGAGGAAGAAGAGGCAGAATAATGGCAAGACGACCCCTTTGGTAGAAAATGGCATACCACCAAAACTAAAAGATCCAGGGAGTTTTACTATTCCTTGTAATATTGATGGTATTCAATTTCTGCATTGCTTATGTGATTTGGGTGCCAATGTTAACCTCATGCCTCTATCTATTTTTAGGAAACTTAGACTTGGAGGCCTCAAGCCAACGGAGATGTACCTTCAACTAGCCGATCAATAAGGCCACATGGAATCGTCGAGGATGTGATAATCAAAGTCGAAAAGTCCCTCATACCCGTAGGCTTTGTGGTGCTGGACTATGCTACTAATGAAAGTTACCCACTGATTCTGGGACGTCCATTCCTCAACTCTTGTCATGCAATGGTGGATGTTCACAATGGCAAGCTACTTCTCCGCATAGGCCCAAATGAAATAGAGTTTCAAGTAACCGATAAGCACCTTCGTCTACCGTAGTGCCAAAGGGAGTAACACAGTCAAGCTAACGACTCTAAATTAGCACGTTTAGTATTTAATTTTTTAGTATATTTTGTGTTTGTTTCAGTATTGTTATGTTCATTTAGTATTTTACTGGCCTTTGCAGGAGGTTTCAAAAAGAGAAAAATTGAGCTGCAGCAGAATTCGCCAGTCCATACACAAACTTAGTTACGCGAAAAGGCAGTTAGAGCGAAACACCACCAACCTTCCCCACCGCCTCCCACTGACGATTGCCAGGGCAGTACCAATCCTTTCCCTTTCTTGTTGTCTATTATTGTAGTGTATGTTATGTCCTTGCGGCCTTTGTTGCTATGCTGTGACGTTTGCTTGTGTCTTGCCCCTACATTAAGGATAATGTGTTCAATAAGTGTGTGTGTGTGTGAGGGGGGGGGGGGGGGGGGGGGGGGTCAACGTGCATTTTCATTTTGGTTTGGCATATGTGATCGAGTCTAGATCTGCCTTTAGGAGTGTGTTTGTTTGTGTATGTGAATGAAGTGGTGTCAAAAGCAGATGATGAATCTCCCCCCTCAAATTTTGAACTTTTGTTAGAAGTTAAATCCCATACCTTGTTAGGAATCAAGTTTGAACACGATGAGTAAAAACGTGTAGGAACAACACCCTTGGTTGTTTAAGTTAGTGGTTGCACTTGGTAGATTATACTAGCGGCATTGATGAGTGACCTTGTGATATTTTAGAGCCGAAGAAGGAGACAACCATCTTCGCATAGCATGAGGTGCCTACATTGCTCCGGTCATCGGGTTTCATGCCATCACTTGGTACCATTTTGGTGGTGTGGGTGTATATGAGAGGACGGGGGCCATCTTTGATTTTGAGCCTAGAGCCTTAGAGCTGTAAACCCTGTATATCCCTTATTTAAACCCGTTGAGCTTAAGCTTTTTTCTTCGAAATATTATATGTAAGCCAATATGTAAGCCCTATATCCACAATCTCAACTACCTTTGATCACTTTGGTCCGAGGATGCATTAGGTCTTTATCTATGGGGTATAATTGTAAGGGTTCATTTGGTAGAATAAGATCGGGAATAAATAATAGGAGAAATGGGTAGAATTGAGGCCAACAAAGAAGCCGAGACCAGCTGCCTTAGATGTTTGCTATGATGTATGGATGTGGATGATGAAAGTTGTGAAAAGAAAAAGAAGAAAAAAGTGGAAAATATGAAGAAAAAAATTAAGGAAAGGAAAAGAAAAGTTGGAAGAGGAACAAGTGTGGAAAGTTGGAAAAGTGGTTGGAAAATAAGTGGGTGTAATATTGGGATGAGTGCATATTAGATATAGTGTGAGATGTTTAGAATAGACGAGAGCTAGAAAATTTTTGTGAGCTCATCGACCGGGTGGTTTAGCTACTTCCCACATATATTATCCTCAACTGACCCTAACCCTATTACAACCCAATGAAAAGTCCCCTTGATCATGAGCCCCATATTTATCGAGGTACCACTGAGTGAGATGTATGAAACTTTGAGATCCCAGACGTGTACGCGAGTGATAGGTAGTTGACTACTCATATATATGAGCTTAAATTTTTGAACCTCTGAGTGGTCAACTCTCTAGTGTAATCTACTTATTGTGAAAACTGGGTTAAACTATCAAGGATGCAGTGTCTACACGTTCTTACTCCTTGTGTCAAGGTAAGTACACTACTCGGTCGTGGGGTGGTCTTTTAATAAGAGTTTGAAATTTGGGTGTGTGTCTGATGCGCCTTACTTGAGGACAAGCAAGGAAATAAGTGTGGGGGTGTGATAAGTGTGTAAATGCTCATGGTTTGTCATATGTTTCGTGCATGTTTAGTCATGATTTAAGTTATTTTCATCATGTCGTATCAAGTGTTATGAATGTTTTAGTATATTTGTGTCATGGAATTGATTTCTACCCATTGTCACATTTTGTAGGAAAATGGAGCTCAATCAAGGCCGTTGGAAAGGTAATTTCGAGAGACCATATTGAAAAAGCCATAACTTTCCGCTCGACTTTCCGAATGCATCAAATGTAGATACCATTGGAAAGCTTGAAGAGAGATCTACATTTTTGCTTTTATAGTCGAAGCCAAATTCGAAGTGGAGGAGGGCCAAAAATGCAAAATACAAAGATGCGATGAAGCTAATCAGCGACCTGGCGAGCGCCAAATACTTGGCGGGCGTCAAGTCCGTTACAGAAAGTTCCATTGGTGGGTGCCAACTCCTCAACGACAGATTTTCCGGACTTCCTTTTTAAGATGGGAACTCGATTTGTTTCAGTCATATTCGACTTTTGGCCTCCTGTTTCGGCGTTAGGACTTAAGTTATATTATTTTATTACTTGGCCAGCAAGACTTCCAATTTAGCTTAACCTCCTCTAGGTTTTCCTAATTTCTAGTTAGACTTTTGGCTATATATAAGCCTTAGTTTCTTAGGTTAAGGGGGACGTTACTACTGCAATATTGAGACAGCCTTTGGAGCTTAATAAAGCCACGATCTCAGTTAGCTACGGGGAAAGGATTGGCAAGGCTTGATCATCTAGACTAAGCTTTCTCTATCTCTACCTTTATGTTAATTGATATCATGTTCTTCGTTAATCTATTGTGCTTTGTTAACATGCTTAGCGAGTAGTTCTCTTGTGAGTGCGATGCCCTAATTATGTGATTACTCGTCTATGTTAGCTATGGTTTGATTATCTTTCGTAGTAGTTGTCAATTGATGATCTTAATGCCTAATCTAACTTGATCACTTAGATTATGATGTTTAGTTGATAATAATGGACCGGAAGACATTAGAATCAACGGAAGAGTCAATTGACATGTCTTAAGGTATTAATGAGGAATCTTGATACTAAGAGATAACCCGCTAGGAATTAGCTTCCTAATTGAGTTTATCTTAGTTCTTGGTCTAGTTAATGAGTGGAAGCGTTGGTTAGTAATCATGAACTACTCTAGCTTAGTTTTGTCATCCTAATGAGCGGAAGCATTAGGGAGATGCATTAGAACACTCCTGGTACTAGTTAGAACTTCATAAAAACTATAGTCTCGACATAGATGGGTAGTCCATAAGGGTATCGTGCTCGTTTATCTCCATTGATTTATAACTCGTCTTTACTTGCGTTTCTAATCTCGTTCGTTTACTTGCAACCTTTCACAACCTTATAAACTTTAATTTTCCCGCTTCACATAATTATTTGCCTTGATTTAGTTCTAAGAAGCTTACTTATCACTATACTATTTGATTGTGAACTCAATTGTTTGCAATTTTCCGTACATCAAATACCCTTCAAACTCTCGGTCTACTTTATAAGTTTCCAATCTTATTTTTCTTTCAAATAGTTTTACACTTGAACCTGCTAATTTCCATTTTTTATTGTCGATATCCATAGTTGCAAGTTAATTGAACTAATTACTCATGAAATTCATCTTACCCTCACGTATTGTTACTTGCAAATAAATAGCAATACTTACACATACTAAAGATAGCTTACCTAGCTTAATTTTCCTTCTCTCTTCCCCTTTTATCTTCCTCGGTTGTTCTCCTTCTTTTCCTTAGTTTACTTTTCCAACCTTGCTTTGATATTTTTCTTTCTTGTTGTCTACGGGTTCGGTGGTAACTGAAGAGGAGCAACCTTAGCCCATCAACCTAGCTATAACCTTTTCACTGCCTCACATCTACTGTTTTAACTTTTATTTAGTGGCACTTCTATTGTACAGCCGCGTTTTCATGTTCAATCCATCCTTATCTTACTTTGTTAATTAAATATTTTATAGTCCTACTTTAGTTGCAGTGGAGTGACTGGCCTTTTATTTTATAGTCCTACTTCGTTTTAGCTTTTACTTAGTGGCACTTTGATTTTTTGCTTTCTTTCTTGTTCTTCTTTTTAGCTTTCATATATATCTTCTTACCTTATCAAACTATTAGTGAGCTTATTGGAAATTCATCCACCTCATGCTCCTAATTTATATTCGTAGCACTCGTATAAGATGAGATATCTCTACCGGCGTCCAAATATCGAAATCTGCATTTTTTTTAATTTCATGTCTAAAACGTAATTCCTACTATATTTTTTTGAACAAAATTATCTTATCTTACCAAATGACTTAGCATTATTGATTAAATCCAACTAAGTTTAATTCTCATAGTTGGATATTACAACTCCTTACTTGACTAGCACTTGTGGGCCCTGGCTTACTCCACCTAAACTCCATACTTACCAACCACAAATTAAAGAAATAATAGTTTTTCTTGCATGTATATGCACTTTTTCAGATTTGCATAAAGGTTATTCTCGCGAAATGCAAGGAATACCTCTCTCAGATATCCCAAGTGCTCTTCCACAGACTTGCTATAAATTAGGATATCATCGAAATACACCCCGACAAATTTTTCTTTGAAGAGATCCATTACCTATTGCATGAGCCTCAAAAAAGTACTTGGAGCATTGCTGAGTATGAAAGGCATTACCAACCACTCGTACAAGCCATCTTTGATCTTGAAGACAGTTTTTCACTCATCCGCGGGACAGATACGAATCTAATGATAGCTACTCTTCAAGTCCACCTTGAAAAATATAGTAGATCTGCTCAGGTTGTCCAACATTTCATTCAACTGCGGGATATTTTATCTATATCCTACAATAATCTTGTTAATCGCTCAGTTATCAACGCACATTCGCCACAAGCTTTCATTCTTTGGCACAAGAAGTGCGGGAACACCGCACAGACTCAAACTTTCCTGAATATAGCTTTTATCTAATAAGTCTTGGACTTGCTCCCTCAAAATCTGGTTGTCCTTTAGTCTCAACTTGTAATGTGGTAAATTAGGTAAAGTAGCACCAGGAATCAAATCAATTTGGTGCTGAATGTTTCTCACGGGAGGACAACCTTTTAGGATGTTTGTCAAGGACAACCTCTTGGAAATCCTTGAGCAACTCAGCCATGACAGTAGGGATCTGCCCCTCAGCTTCGCTACTAGCCTTCTTAGCATCCCTGATCACTAGAATATGGCACCATCACAACTTGTTGAAGGAGTTTTGGAACTCTTTCACTGAAGATGCCAATGAAACCAGAACATGTTTATCAGAGTTAGACTTTGGCTTAGCCTTTACTTATACTGGCTTCCTACGCAAAATGGTGAGCTGTTGTCCATTCCTTTGGATTTCATAAGTTTTCTCTTAACCAAGAACATTATTATCAAATTTCTATGGACTTCCCAACAAAATATTGCAAGCGTCCATCTCAAGCACATCATAGGTACTGTGCACCTAGAGATTACCTTGATTCCTCCATCAGATTGTGCCCACCCTATTGAATAAGGTGCATGATGAGGTGTAACCTGCAGACCTAACTTTTTCACGGTATGACTGCTAATAAAATTCCATGGCTCCCTCCATCGATAATCACATCACACACCTCCTACCCTACATAACAGCGAGTCCTAAAAAGGTTATGCCGCTATGATTCATCCGCCTTCTCGGTAGCTGACGAGGGTGTTTTTCAACACCCGTTGTAATAAAGAGAATAGGGGAATTTGTATAACCACGAGGAGTGGGATTAGAGCAGCCTATTCAGTTCACTCGTTAGTTTAGGACGATATGTAATAACATGGTGTGGTGTCCAATTAGAAATAGAAAATATGGAAATACCTAATCTAATTGAAACAAACTTAGGTAACTAAGAATAAAAGTAGTGGGCAAGGTGATGGAGATGAAGCTGTCGATTCGAGGGCGAATCTTTTCAAGGAAGGAGAAAATGATGGAGATGAAGCTGCAATTTTGTTTTTGGACAAGCACGACCGCTTGCCTCGCTTGAAGGCAGCTGCATGACGTGGCTTTTTCCTATTTTAGCTTATTTAGTTTTGTTTTCAATAATTAAGAATCTTATTTAGAACTCTCTCGCTGTTTCATTTTATTTCCAAATAAGTTAGAGTCCTGTTTTGGACTCTCTAGCTAATTAGGGTTGGTGTTTTATTAGGAAGTAGGGACGAACTTTTGAAGCTCTATATAAAGAGCTCTAGTATGTTATTTTGAGGGATTGATTTTGAATACACAAACCAGGGTTTTCCCCTAAACACCATCGTGTCTTGCTATCGTGCATTTTCGTCTGCAACACAAGGCAACTACATGAACACAACCCTCTTAACTAAGTCTCTCATAGTCTTATTACGCTCGTGTTGGGTCTAGGTGAATAAAGGCATGACGCTTCACGGCTAAGTACTTCACACCATAAAGAAGGTATTAAGGGGTCCTAGCGTGAACGCCACTCACACTCAATATTGTTAAGTTATCAACCTCAACTAGGTGTTGAGACTACCACTCTTGGCCTACTAAATCTTACTCATTAATACACCACCCTTGGGCCAACTACACACTACCATTCACGGTAAAGTCCATTTTCAGGGCTAAGTCTATCAGGTAATGTATAATCTAGCTGTTAGACTTTTCCATGTTCCCCTTCATGGCTAAGTATTTTGGGTCACGCTATAATTGATTGGTAAGGACTTTAGGTCGTTGCTAGTGCTACTCGCCCCTAGGTTCCAACAGAGGTCCATTAACCAATGCATTACACCCTTTAATCGCTATACGTGCTACACCCAAAAGCCCATTCGAGACTTAGGTCGTTGGGTATATCCAAGGGCACCCAACCCACGCATAATTACTCACACATCCATAAACACAAGCTCAACATCAATTAAGGCAAACTAGTATCATAAGCATGAAATTAAAGAGAGTGTGACATGAAATTAAAGAGAGAGTTTAAAAGAGCTCAACCAAGTCTTCAAGCATCCAAGCTCTTTCTCCTCCTTTAATGCCCTAGCTTGCTTCCTTAAGAGAGAATGAGAGAAGTGGAATTGTGGCTATCTAAATGGCCTAGCCACACAAATGTATGGACAAAGTGAAATGGGGACCTAAAGGGTCTATTTATAGCCCACCAACAAAACCTTAAAGAGTTAGGATGAGTACAAGGACGAAATGATCATTTTTTACCTTGTTCCGGGTGCAAACTAGCTCAAGCACGCCACCCGGCAGATTTGGCGCCATCCGGTGCCCGCTCTGGTTCATGGTCTAACAAAGATGCATGATTTTGGCTATCTTCTGCTGCGAATTAGACTGGTCATAAGGGTAAAATGTAGATCTTTGTCTTAGCTTTCCAACGGTACCTCATATGACTTAATCCAATTATGGAGCAAGAAGTTATCAATTTTTTAAGTGCAACATCCTTTGTCTGCTAGACGAACCCGCCGACCGGTGGGAAAATTCACCGGCCGGTGGCATTCAGGGACTTTGGCCACCCGAATCTGCCACCCCTCAAGGTTTTCCCCCATCTGGTGGCTTTTGGGACCTTGCTTTGGCCTTTTCACCTCGAGCTCTTGTCCATGTCCGCTCCGGTTGGTCCCAAACTTCTCAGAATACCTCCAAAAGACATACAACACAACAAGTGAGTCCATCCAAGGCAACAAACCTATAAATGGACAAAAAGACTCAAGGCTAAAGGACTTTAGACACAATAACAGGTCAAAATGACCCTAAACTGAGGTGATAAAATGAGTGTTTCTCACGTCATCAGTAGCTAATACAAATTGCTCGATTTGTAGGCTAGTTACATGTAGCACAAAGCTTGCGAAGCAAGGACCAGTGGGGTCTCGATGCCATGTTGAAAGTTATTTTGGCTAGGTATGAGTAACTCAATGCGAGTGTGGCTTAGACCAGCGAGGTCTCAATGCCTTGTTGAAGGTTTGTCTAATAGGCAAGGCTGATCCTAAGAACTAATAATTTGGCCAAGGTAAGTAGGGCTAGGAAGGAGAATAACGACAAAACCTCGGGCGTTGAAAGTTTGATCAGATCAGGATGAACAAAGCTCTGATACCTCCTGGCCTAGCGTAACAAAAATGGACAAAATAATTTTGGGTAACAAAAGTAACTCCTGCCACTCCCGGCTTCCATAACAAATGGAAGGATTGTCCTAACAGACGGCCAACCAAGGGCAAAGAAACACAACATGGATAAACCCTAGGAAAGAAGACAAACATATTTTTATAATTCTTTATTTCTCAATGATTGATTGTGATTACAATATTTATCCCTTTATATAGGGACTTAAGGAAAAACATAAGCGCATGAAATTAACTAAGGCAGATCATGAATGTGGATGCATTTCATGCCTAGACCATGAAAAGTCACTTATTTAATGATAGACCATAAATGTCAATTATTGTAAAGGCTTCAATGCACTTATTAACCTTTGGACCATGAAAAGTCTCTTATTTTTAAGGCTGTAATTATGGGGACAGGATTTGGTGCTGGAAGCCCACTCTAGCATGGTGCTGGGGAGTTTTTAATGAAAGAAACGCGGAGACTTTTTGGCAAAAATATAGAAATACGAGAGGCAAAATGAAAAAAGTCCACAACCATTGTATCATAACTGGATAAACCATAGTATCGTAACTGGGTAAACCATTGTATCATAATTGGGTAAACCATTGTATCGTAACTGGGTAACTGGGATTGTCCGATTTATCCGGGACGGGATAAACACGCACCATTCTATCGTAACTGAGTAAACCATTGAATCGTAACTGAGTAAATCATTTAATCGTCCAGGACGGTACTGGTTGGATTTGGCCGGTCCGCTCCCGTGATTAAGACCAAATGTCTCTACGACATGTCCCCATCACTGATTTCTGATGTTCTAGTGGTGGATTCTTTGTAATCTTCTCCTATGATTTATCCATGAAATATGTCTGTTACCCTAAATAAAAGCTAATAACTTGGATAAAAACAAATTTTAAAAAGATAATTAAAAAAAGTCATATCAGATACTTGTAAAAATAGTTATTTCGGATACTTATGAAAAATAGTTATATCGGAGATTAAAGTATCCCCACGATAGGCACGATTAGATAGAATCCGGTGCTAATTATCGGGCGAACTTTGTTGTTTGTTCTTTTCTAAATACCCGCGTCAGTGTTTATCAGATCACATTCTAGGAAAAAAAGCGATATACTATATAACGTCCGTCATATTCAACTTTTTTTTTAAAGCCTGTAATTTCGCAAAAGACCACATAACTGCTAAAATTCTTTTCTTTGAACAACTTTAAAATGTTTTAGTCAAGCTGTTAAGATAAATGCTTTAAAAACTTGAATAAATCAAATTCGGGATTGTGTTTTTGAATGATGGTACATGGAGAATTCTGGGCTAGAGGAAGAAGGCGAGAAGTCGGGAGAAGGCGGGAAGTTGAATGTTGGAGATGGAGGGAAAATCAGATTGGGAATTAGGGATTTCTCGGCTAAATTGGGAGCGACCATTGTTGGGCTCGGTGACCTGGCAGTACAAGGTGACGTGGGAGCAGCGGGTTGGACAGAGAACGCACGGGGACCACTGACGGGACAAGTGAACGTTGGGACCTCACGTGATAACTTAAAAGCAATGTTTTTAAACTCACGGTCTGACCTGTGGTTGGACCGGTCAGACCGCTACGCGATAGAAATTCCGGCTCATTTTTCACCAAAACCCGGATGAGTGGTTCGATCTGCCAAAATCTGGCTCATTTTAAGTTAAAAGGGCACGCGGATGGGATGGAGACGGTGCCGTTTTACGTGGAGAAGGAAGGCGTGGGACCAGAGCAGACAATCGGAACTTGACATGCGTACATTACGGGGAACTTTTTTTTTGAAGGTAAATTATTACACCATGACATTGCCAAGGTTTGAACCTTGGATCTCCAAGATATTTACAACGCTTTGTACCGTTGGACTACAAGCCCTTTTGGCACATTACGGGGAACTAAAGTTGTAATTCATCAGTATCATTTTGCAATTAACCATATCCGTACTCTACTTTATTAGCTGGCCTAAGAACTTAGTCGCCAAGTTCCACCAAAAAAAAATAACTTCATCGCTAAGAACTTGGTCGCTAAGAACTTGGTCGCCAAGTTGTCTACTTGGTTTACTTTTTGCTGATATTGCCTATATATTTTATCTAATGAAAGAGAAAGTGCAGACTAGCTTTTGAGATTACTTTTGACTTGGAAAAAGACTCTCTTCTTACTCTACTTTTCTTTTACCTACGACCTAGCCTCCTTGGTTCACCAAGCGGCCTTGGGAAGGTGGTTTTTCGATAATGTTTTTCCATTCATAAATCTCAACAAAATCTTCACCAATTCAAATTTACTCTCTCTCTAAATGGAAGCCGATACGCCAGTCAATTACTAGCGATTAACTATTGCTTTTATTTAGGAGAATAGCAAAGGTCGGAACTTGGAGGAAGTACTGAAGCAACTCCAATAGTTAGAGATTCCGCATCAATAGAAAATGGCAACAAACAACAATAGCGATGATCTTCACTCCATTGATGACGCTTACTTCGCTGCTTTGCTTGGAGAAGAAGTCACCGGAGACGGTGATCACACGTTCCCGGATGACGCTATGTACTCGGAAGCGTTACAGTTACAGGAGGTTCTAATGGACAGCGTCCACATTTCCCAGATGAAGCCGTGTCCTGATTACGAGGACGGTGCAATAAGGTTGGTCAAGAAGGAAAAAGTCGGTGTTGATTCTGCCGTTGGCGATTCGTCGATGAGCTTTTGCGGGATCTGCATGGAGAGGAAGGAGAATACACAGATGTTCGAGGGCTTAAGCTGTGCTCATTCGTACTGCTCGGATTGCGTGAGCAAGCACGTGGACGCGAAGTTGCAAGGGAATGTGGCCAGTGTTGGATGCCCTGAATTGGGTTGCGAGGTGGTGCTCGAGTTGGAGGCCTGCAGGCCGATCCTCCCGAAGAGGGTGATCGATGATTGGTCGGATCTTCTGTGCCTTGAGATGATCGATGCAAGCCAGAGGTTTTATTGTCCGTACAAGGATTGTTCGGGCATGATGATTAACGATGTGGCTGGAAAGGGAGGGACCAGCATTGCGGAAGCAGAGTGCCCTTTCTGCCGGAGGCTGTTCTGTGCCCGGTGTTCTGTGCCATGGCACAGTGGGCTGGAGTGTGACGAGTACCAGAAGTTGGACGAGGACGAGAAGGGGAGGGATGATGTTTTGCTTATGTGGCTTGCGCAGGAGAAGAAATGGAGCAGGTGCCCCATGTGCAGGTTCTATGTTGAAAGGACAGAAGGCTGCCCTCATATGGTCTGCAGGTATCTATATCTTCTTTTTCCCTTTTATTGTTGAAACTGTTTGTAATACGTATACGAACTGTGGTGGTGACTGATTCAAGTTCGATCTAAGTTTTAATATAAAGAAATTTTGCTCCTCTCATGACAACTAATTTGTTTCTTACGGTAAATTGGCGGCTTATAAGTTTATTGTTGTAATGATGAACCGAAATGGATTGGCCACTTCGTAATTTGGGTAATAATATCTATGATAAAAACCTAAAATTCATGGGGCCCAATTCAAGAGAGAGTAGGCACACTTGATAAGATAATTGTTGATCCAGGTTGGCCATCTAACTCATATATAGTCCTTACTCAGCAATATAGCCTCATTGATAGTTGAATGCTGATTGTAACATTCAGGATTCAGCCATTCTATTTCGAACCGGATGTGGCTCTTTTCGTAATCAGGCAGTCATCTGGTGTTCTACATGATTAGCTCAAGTATATTGCTTAGATGCATGTTCGAAACTAGGAATCGTCTGCAACAGTTTGTGGATCGTGTTTAACCGGTACACCACATATTTCTATTGCCTTGTGAGCAGAGGAGTGGATTAAAATGTGGGTTTTGAATGTGGTTGCAGGTGCAGCTTTGAGTTCTGCTACGGATGTGGGTCAAAATGGTCTGAATGTCATAGCGGGTGTGCCAGAAATTGAGCATACTTCACAGGGAAAAGATCAACTGGCATCAAGGAGTACCTGTATCCAATATGGCCTAGTATTTAATGCATAAAGCTGAGGAAATGTTGAATTTTGGATCAAATTTGATTTTTGAGAAGTTGAAACAACTGGACAACACATGAACGATATTAGATGTGAGTGCTGTTTATTCTTCTGAGAGTTCTCTTTATGCTTATTAGATTAGATGTTTGCTATAGGTTTAACCAGATATACTTACTTTGACTACTCATGAAAATTAGTGAATTAAAATAGCGACTCTTTGATTCTCAGAATTAGGACTGCAATTAAGATCCTTTATGGTGGAGAGTATGAAAGATGAGCACTTGGATCATCTGCTACCTTTTTTCATTTGATGTGTCAAGCCCTTTATTCTCAGAACCAACCAAAATCCAAAGTAGCCATTTACCAAGTCCTGTATAATCTCTCCATCTTCCCGCACCTCACCTGAAGTATTTTCCCATGGAATTTTTTAGTTTCCCGAAATCAATTCAGAAGATCGAAAACCCTGAATACGTTGTCAGTATTCCTCCATTCTGACTGCAAAGTCACCCGTTGAGCCGCCATGCGGTATTCTGCCATATCCGATTTCGATCCGAAAAATGGAACGCAAAGAAACCATAACCCAACAACAACATCAGACTTCGTTTCGCAACATGTACAGTCTGTGTCCCTTCCATAAGACCGCATTGTGACTGGTTTCGCGGCGACGCTCGGCTGGCAGATAGAAAATACCTTTGGAGAAAACCTTCAATCTAAGACACAATCTGTCCCAGAATCGTGGAAATGCAGAAGGCTTTAATACATAATAAATTCAAATTTGGATTGAATTTCTGACTGATATCGACTGCCTCTTAATTAATGGAAGATGGTTAAGTTGGCATCCGAAACTGAGTACATGTGAATATTCAGTAATCTGGAGTTGTGCTGTTCATTGCATTGCTCTAAGAACTATAGATCTGACCGACTCTGAATTTAGGACAAGTGCCTCCTAATACACTCTTTCATGTTTTTATCTGAATTCGCCAAACCTCAATACGTTTATCTTTTTTCATCCGAACTTGCTTATATGAAGGGAGCCGAGATATTACAATTTGGTATCAGAAAATCGAAGGGTTCGATTTAACTTGTTTATTAATAATTTTTTTACTATATAAAAGAAGGAGAAAGAAAAGAAAGGCATCAACATGCAAATGGGGAATGGTTCCAACCGGGAGAAGAAGAAACCATAAATTGAGTTGGCGAGATGCGATTGTAACTGGCAGAAGAAACGTTGAATCCACACATATTAGGCCTCGAACTCCACGTCGAAATCCACACATATTAGGCCTCGAATCCACACAATCAGAACTCCGAGAATCAAGAGAGACTCGCTGTCAAAGATCGGATCTTGAGGCCGTTTAGCGAGGTGGAAGTGTCCCCATTGACACCGGCCTCAAGATCAATCAAGAGATCGGATCTTTGACAGCGGAACCCTCTTGATTTCGGAGTTGACGAGTTTTTCGACATGGGATCGGTGGCCTAATGTGTTACGTATGGACTCGATATTTCCTCTTCCAGTTACAATCGCATTCTAGTCGTCCGAGATGAACAAACTAGGTACAGATTGCTTTGTCTGGGAGTATTATTAGGGGTCTCTGTTAATGGGACTTGCTTGTTATTTTTTTAGGGATAGTATTTATTTATACAGTCGAGAAATTACTAATTGCGGGCCGTGATAAATAATCTAATATGGATGATCTAGGATTCTTATTGATAGTATCACATTGGATGATCTAGGATTCTTATTGATATCATCACATTCCTGTATTTAGGATAGCTTAGTTAATGTATACTATTCCTAATTTTTTTTACGCTTTTTAGATTATTGCGTTAATGTTACACATCCGAACGTTTTCAAATGTAAGAGATAACTTATCTTTTCTAGCTCATCCTTTGGTTACTAGTTTGAATTTGATTTACGTTGTTGTCTACTTAGAACAAATGTAGCACCTACTGTTATGTGAAGGGCTATATTAGGATGTACTTACGTTTAATAAAAATCAGCGGCTTGAGCATATTTATTTTTAACATGGTACTAGAACTAGAACAGTAACCTGTTGGATACTCATACCCCACCAAAATTAAGCCTATCCGCTGCATATCTTATTCCCCACCTTAAAAAATATATGGCGAGAAGCACGAATGCTTCAGTCATGGACATGGCATCACCATATTTCTTGCATCTCTCGAATAGTTCAGGGCAAATAAATGTGAGTGAATTACTTAATAAAAGATACTATGGAGATTGGGTCGGTGAAATGACCAATTTTTTGTTGGCCAAGAATAAGCTCGGCTTCGTGGATGGCAATCACCTAACCGGAGTCTACTTCAGCCGATTACAGCAACTGCCTGCATTGCAATGCAATGGTGAAGGACTGGTTGTCGATATCGATAGAAAAAGAGGTCAGGAGTAATGTTCAATACGCCAAAACAACACAAGAAGTTTGCGCCGATGTCAAGCAAAGATTCGGCTAGAGTAGTGCACCGAGAGCCTATGACCTGCGTCATTCGGTGTCCTTATTATACCAGGATAAAATGTCTGTCTCTGCCTATTTCTCAAATTTGAAAAGCCTCTAGGATGAGATGGAGTCTAACTCGGCCATGGCGGATTGTACCTATGCAGCAAGAACCAAATATGTGGAGGCAAGGGAGCAGGAGGAGCTTTATATCTTCCTCGTGGGTTTGGATGAGGTGTTTGGGACACTGAAGTCCCAGATTTTAAGCACCAAGCTGACACCAAGTCTCAAAATGACTCTCGATGGTAGAATCTAGGTGAAGAGGCGTACCATTTAATTCTTGAGGACGAGCCGACATGCTAGATATCAGCTTCCCGACAACTGATGGTGGAGGCAGTTGCCTTTCAGGCCGGGTCTTATGGTCGAGTAGACAAAGATCGAAGAACAGGGAAGAAAGACAAGCCTCATTGTGATCATTATCAAAAACCCGGTCATTCCAAAGACTAGTTGATGGAGATAAAGCTGCGATGCTATTTCTGCACTAGTTCGACCACATCCCACGATTGAACGCTGCATAGGAGATATCTCGTTCTATTTCCTACTTGTCGTTTTGCTTGGGCGTCAAGCTATTTCGTTTCCTAGTTTAAATTAAACTCTTGTTATTTTCTTTCCTAGTTGGCTTAAAACTCCTTTCCTAGTTTGATTTAGGGCTTGTTCGAACTCTCTATATAAGAGAGCCTTTGTTGTTCTTTTAAGGAAGACTTTTAATATTGAAGACCAGGGTTTTACCCAAACCTTGGTCACCTTTTCGAGTTTGTGAGCAATCACGGATATTAGACTACTATCATTGTGCTTGTTCGTACCTTTCACTGCATCAGTTGGTATCACGAGACCAGTCAACTCTCCTTCAGCATGCCTCCAAAGTGTGGCAACTAGCAAGAGGCGTTTGATCTAATGAACCTTGAGCATTGGATCAATGGGATGGCTCAATAAATCGGTGGACTCCAGCAGCAACCATGGCGAGGTCATGGGCGTCTTGCACGATCTGGTCGCTCAATGTGCAACCCCGCAAAGACACAAGCAATCTGCTCACAGGCTGCTCCTCTACCTCTAGTCGACAACTCCATGTCCGATGATGAGGTCACTATGGACAATCCCTCGGCGCTGCATGCAACTGTACCACGAAGTTCCTCTACTCGTTGGAACCTGAAGAACTTTTAGACTGGCTAACAGCTGTCGAAGAAGTTCTAGAGTTTTGCGAGGTACCTGCCAACCGTCGCGTTTCGCTAGTGGTGACACATTTTCGATGCTGTGCAGATTTGTGCAGTATCTCAAGGAGGCTTTTTTCCCTCTAATTATTCTAGGACTCTATACCAGAAGCTTCAAAATCTTTGATAGGGGACCCGCTCGGTTGATGTCTACACTGAAGAGTTCTACCAACTATTGGCACGTGTTGACCTAACCGAGTCCACTGATCCACTGGTTTCACGTTACATAGGCGGCCTTCGCCTTTAGCTTCAAGACACACTTAACCTTTTTACTCCAGCAACCATGTTTGAAGCACATCAGCAAGCCATTCTGGTTGAACGATAAGGATCGCATAGGCCCTCGATTATTTTGTCCCCTTGGCTGCCTGTCCCACACCACCAGCTAACTCCAATTTGTGTCTCGCTGTGCCCTGCACATAATCAACGCCGCAACAACCTCGTATTCCAGCACAGTCACTGCCATATACTCGACCAGGGTAATGCTTTTCGTGTGGTGAGTATGGCCATCGTCAAGCCAACTGCCCTAAGTCCCCTGGTCCTCGTGGCTTATTCCTGGAAGGTGCTGATCCAGACGAGGCCATCGATGCACCTATTTTTGATGAAGAAGAGCCACAGAGTGCAAATTATGTGCAAGGCAACGTCAGCCAAGCTTTGGTCCTACGCCGTTCCTGCTTAGCCTCTCGCCAGCCTAATGACACGGCCCAACGTCATTCACTATTTGAGTCAACATGCACGATTGGGGGTAAGATTTGTCAATTTATTATCGATCCGGGCTCATATGAAAATGTGATTGATGCAGATGCCGTGCCTAAGTTATCCCTACCTTCCGAAGCGCATCCCCAGCCATATAGCCTGGCCTGACTTAAAAAAGGGAGCAATATCGTAGTTGACCGCCTCGATGACCTATTGGACCAGTTAAATGGTGCCTCATATTTAGTAAGATGAACTTGAAGAGTGGCTACCACCAAATTCGCATTCGCCCCGGTGATGAATGGAGGATAGCATTTAAGACTCGTGAAGGTCTTTTCGAGTGGATGGTCATGCCATTTGGCCTGTCAAATGCACCTAGTACCTCTATGCGGGTAATGAATCAATTCCCCCGTCCTCTTATTGGCTCTTGTATGGTGGTCTACTTTGATGACATCCTTATATATAGCAAGACACTTGAGGACCATATTTCACACCCCGTGCTGTTCTCCACATTCTTCGTGAGGAGCAATTTTTTGCAGCCCCTTCTAATTATCAATTTATGGAGACCTCGATATTATTCTTGGGGTATTGGATCTCAAGTGACGAAATTTGCGTGGATGACTCTAAAATTGTAGCTATCCGTGATTGGCCCACACCCTCTACAATGACAGAGGCCCGAAGCTTTCAAGGTTTGGCTTCATTCTACCACCAATTTATCCCATATTTCAGCTCTATAATGTCACCAATTATTGATACTATGCATGGCAAAGCCTTTGTATAGGGTCCCGCGGCTAATGATGCTTTTAATGACATCAAACACCGATTGACGAATGCTCCTGTCTTGTTACTACCGAACTTCAACACCCCTTTCAAGCTCCATTGTGGTGCTTCAAAAGTGGGTATTGGCGCTGTTCTCAGTCAAGCAGGTCGCCCTGTAGCCTTCTTTAGCGAGAAGCTTACCGGTGCCCATTCGCGGTATAACACCTATGATATTGAGTTTTTTGTAGTGGTCTAAGCTGTGCAACACTGGCGACACTATCTCTTTCAGTACGAGTTTGTTCTTTATACTGATCATAAAGCTCTAAAGCATCTTGCCACTCAAGACTCTCTCTCGACCTGCTATGCCAGATGGTCGGCCTACTTGCAGCAATTCACTTTTGTCATTCGCCATCTGTCTGGAACCCTTAACAAGGTGGCTGATGCACTCAGTCATCGCCACTGTTTATTGGCGGATATGCGCATTTCGGTAGCTGGGTTCGATTGCTTTCATGACCTCTATCCTATTGATAAGTTCTTTGGGCCAATATTTGCTACTGTAGGCACTGATCGTACATCCAATTATACCATCCACGATGGTTTCCTGTCCAAAGGTATTCAGTTATGTGTTTCGGATTGTAGCCTCTGCTTGGGATTAATTACGGACGTGCATTCAACAGGGCATGTTGGTCGCGACCGCACCACCAAACTTCTCTTACGTAGATTTTTTTGGCCAAGTGTGCGTATGGCAGTGGCTCACTATGTTGTCCATTTTCGAGTGTGCCAGGTTTCTAAATGGATGGTAACCAATACGGGTCTATATCGCCCTCTTTCGATCCCTCCCGAACCTTGAGTCGCCATCAGTATGGACTTCGTGCTAGGGCTACCTCGCACCCAGCGTGGACATGATTCTATTTTTTGTGGTGGTGGACCGTTTCTCAAAAATGGTTCATTTTATTCCGTGCAAGAAGACTATTTTATTCTGATGCTGTGCACGTTGATCAGTTATTTTTTCGGGAAGTGTTTCTCCTACACGGCCTCCCTAGTTCGATTGTGTCTAATCGTGATACAAGGTTCCTGAGTCACTTTTGGCATACTTTATGGTGCATGGCCAAGACTGAGCTTCATTTTAGCAGTGCCAATCACCCTCAAACTGATGGCCAGACTGACGTGGTCAATTGTTCGTTGGGCAACTTGCTGCGCTGTTTGGTCGGGGATCACGTACACACGTGGGATACCAAATTAAGTCAGGCTAAATTTGCGCATAATGTCACAGTCAATCGAAGCTCGGGGTTGTCTCCCTTCCAGATAGTTTATGCAGTGGTTCTGCGTAGCCCAGTTGATCTCTTGCTTCCTTCGGCCACCACAGATAATAAACTGGCTGCCAATTTAATTACTGATCTTCGATAGGTCCATCAGACCGCGCGGGTTCGATTAGAGCAGGCGAATGACCTGTACAAGCAATCGGCTAATGTTCACCACCAGAATGTGCACTCGACGTCGGGAACGACGCCAACCAATCGGCTGACCGGTACATGCTCATGCTCGAATGATGCCAAACAAACTTCAATCACCACAATTCTAGTAACATCATAATCCAATACGCATCACAATTCCAATAAACAGACTCAACCAAATCACTTCCGCTCCACATGAGCCATCGTTTACTTTCTCATATCAATTCCCAATATAACAAGTCATTAAATTACCACAAAACGCATAGCGACACCATCAAAGTATCAAACAAATTCAGCAAGTACGAAATTAAGTAAGCAATTCATATAATACTCTTATAGAACCAACGTAAGCAGGCAAGTTACAACAAGTAAGCAGCCAACTTACACATCACTTCACAAGAACCTGTATACTCAAACATGGTAAGGCAATTCACATAATACCCTTACGTAACTAAACAATCTTTTTCAATTCGTTTTAATTACTTGGTCCAAACGTAAAAATCAATTTTTAAATCAGAAGTACTTTGAATTGATCCCATGAACAACTTACCAAAAGTATTGCATTCTTAACGGCAAGGTCGTAAACTATTTGGGGCTTGAAGATGATCGTTGCAGGATTTGACCATAAGGAATCTCTACATTTTCTGGACTCCATTTTATTGTTTTGACGAGAGAGGAGTCATCGCCATTGGAAAGAAGTGGAAACTATATGCCCTATGTAGTGAACACTCAGCGATTAGAGTAGCAATTGTGTAACCTCCAATTAGATGAGGAAAATATTGTGGATGCAAAATTCATAAGTTGATCGACAAGTACGAGATTAGAGGGGTTACAAGTGAATGAACCCGATTCTTTTGGCACGTCCGAAGAGGCTAAAGCGAGCACTAGCAGATCCTGTAGTTTATGGGGTGCTGCTACGACGAGCGTGCTTGCTGGAAGCTCGTTAGTGAGTTGTCTCTGACAGGGCTTTGCTCACGTGAGTTCCTCTCTTTTAAACTATCCAGATGAGCGAGGAATAGAGAGCATTTCGAAGCCCAACTTGAGTGGGAAGGAAGGAAGGAATTGTTTCCTTCTTTTATGAAGGAGAAGGAGAGTGCTGGAGTCCAACTTAATTAGCAAGGAAATGGAACCTGTTTCCTTCTTTTATGGAGGAGAAAGTGGGATGTGGGTTAGAGGGTAGTTTTTACGAGAAACGACTAGTCAATTATAATTGAATCACCAATTAATTATATTTTAATCATGTAGTTTATTAAGTCTCAAATAAAAATATACCAGATTTTACATTCTTTTCCCCTAAAATAAAGTTTGTTCCCCAAACTTTCCATTGTTAGTAAGGAGGAGTGCTTCATCTTCAGTACAACTCTCATCTATTTAACTGTCTCGTCCTCAACAATTGTTACTTGAATGAGGTCCCTCTTAACGTTCAAGTTTCTCTCAACATATATCTTTCGTTATTGTTGTCTATATTATTTTGCTAGGAGTGACTGCCAAATTATGACTTGGTGATAATCTATTGTATGTTTCGATAATTCAGTTTATTAATTCTAGTATTTAAATTACCGAATTTTACAATGCTGTTTTTGGACAAGTTCGACCACATCCCGCGATTGAACGCTGTATAGGCGACATCTCATTCTATTTCCTACCTGTCATTTTGCTTGGGCCTCAAGCTATTTCGTTTCCTAGTTTAAATTAAACTCTTGTTATTTTCTTAACTAGTTGGCTTAAAACTCCTTTCCTATTTTGATTTAGGGCTTGTTCGAACTCTCTATGTAAGAGAGCCTTCGTTGTTCTTTTGAGGCAGACTTTTAATATTGAAAACCAGGGTTTTACCCAAAACTTGGTCGCCTTTTCGAGTTTGTGAGCAATCACGAATTTGAGACTACTATCGTTGTGCTTGTTCGTACCTTTCGCTGCATCACTAGTACTGCGAGTTTTTTGGCTATCTAGACTGGTGGAAGCGGGATGAGGATCGAGATGGCGAAAGAAGGGAGTATGGTGGATTCTCCACCACTCGAAAGCAACCACCGCGAGGCGCACAGGTTGGGACTGAAATCAGCCCTATACCAGGCCTGGCCGCAGAAAAATATTCGCGGCTGCTTCAGATATTGAAGCAAGGGGGAGAAGCAAATGCCTTTATGGTTCTAGAAGCCACAGCGGAGGTCAATATGGCTGGTATGGAACAGCATCCTTGGGGCGATGGAACATATAACTTATGCTGCAAGTTTGTTTACAGGTCCGGTGAAGGAGGCGTCGAACATACCTGTCAAAATCCCTACTAAAGACACCATTCATGTACAAGGAATTGGCACTATGATGCTTTCCAATGGGATCCCATTATGAAATGTCTTGCATATTTCAATATTTGCCAATCGATAAAGGTTCTAAATTGTTCATTAACCTATATTGCGGACTTGTTTATGTGACATGACCTACCTTCGAGGATCCTGATTGGAATGGGTAGGCACCGCGGGGGTTTGTACTTCCTCGAAGAATCATCAAGTGTGGGGGTGGCAATGCATGTTGACAAGGTGACATCCGCAAGCACTTGGCATCAAACTGGGAAATCCGTCATATGAAAAGTTAGGGCATGTGCAACATTTATGTAAGAAAATTCAGTTGGACAAACTTTTATGTGATGCCTGTATACCAGCTAAACAAACTCGTCCCACTTTTTTGAATAGCTCAATAAAATCCACTTCTTGTTTTGCACTAATTCACTGTGATATATGGGGCCCCTACAAGACCGCTTCACTCACTGGGGCTTGATATTTCCTTTCTATCGTGGATGATTATAGTTGCGGGTTTGAGGTGTACGTTATGCGATATAAATGTGATATTGCTAAATTACTTATGATGTTTTTCAATATGACTGAAATATAGTTTGGCAAAAGAGTGCAACAGATTAGAGCTGACAATGGCTTGGAGTTCCAATCCCATCGAATGATGGATTTTTATAGTGACAAAGGAATTTTGCTGCAGACTTCATGTTCATACACACCACAGCAAAATGGTGTCGTAGAACACATGCATCGTTACATTTTGGAGACTGCTAAGGCTTTGCATTTTCACTCTGTGCGCCAACTTATCTTTGGGGGGAAGCATCCTGACGGCATCTACGCTCCTTTAGCTATTTGGTATATGCTCACTCAAACGATCCACATAGAGATAAGTTTGCCAAAAGGAGTCATCAATGTGTATTTATTGGGTATCGGAAGGTCAGAAAGGTTATCGTGTATATGATCTCACAGATCGTAGCATCTATCATACTCGGGATGTGACATTTATCAAGAACATATACCCTTTTTGTGTTTCTACTTCACAAGGACAACAGTCAAGGCATGAACAACATGTTACTACACGGTTTGATGACATGTTGTTAGCTCCTGCCTTAAAAATAAGCTTATTGAGGAACCTGCCATTGCACAGTCCGAGAATGCCACCATAGACCCTAAGGTCTAACACGATAATTTTGAGGCACCATGTCCCAGTGCTCACACCTAACAAGTCCTAAAGCACTTTGAGAAATTTGAAACATGTATGCCACCCTCCTAATCCCACCCACGGCCTGCCCTTCCATTCGGGAACTCTATGGCATATCCTCTCACCCACTTTGTTTCATACTCACATTTTTCTAATTCCCATAAAGCATTTCTTACTGCCATCACCAAGCTTGATGAGCTGAGAGACTATTTTTAGGCCATTAAGCATGTCGAGTGGAGGGAGGCCATGTCACGTGAGTTACAAGCACTTGAAGCTAATGGTACCTGGACTCTCGACACACTTCCACCCAAAAAGAAAGCTATTGACTTGAAGTGGGTATACAAGATCAAGTACAAACCGAACGGCAACATCGAATGTTGTAAGGCATGATTGGTTGCTAAGGGTTTTACTAAAATTCCCGGCATTGACTATCTTGACACTTTTGCTCTGGTGGCCAAACTCGTCACTGTCCAATTTTTTCTAGCTGTCGCATTTCAAAAATAGTGGTTCATTACTCAATTGGACGTTAAAAATGTCTTCTTGCGTGGGGGCCTACAAGAAGCCATTTATATAAAACTATCGCTTGGTTTATAGACTTCGCCAAGCCTCACGCAGCTGGTACCACAAGTTGACTCAATCTTTATTATACATTGGTTTTTGTCAATGCTATTCGGATACCTCATTGTTTTGTTATGCCAGAGATAACATTATTGTCTTTGCACTCATCTATGTTGATGACATCTTTTTGGCTGGCAATGTTCATTATAAAATCAAAGAGGTTACAGCTTACTTAGACGGCACATTTGGAATTAAGGACCTCGGTGATGTTAAATATTATTTGGGCATTGAAGCAGCGCATTTCGCAGATGGCTTGGTTCTCAGTCAATATAAGTATACTCTTGACACCCTCAAAGATAGTGGAAAACTAGGAGGTCGACCAAGTTCATTCCCCGTTGAACAAAATCATCATCTTACGTGCAAACCAGATGTTCCCATGGTTGATGGCACATACGCTTAGTTGGTAGGCTTCTCTATCTCACTATCACATGACCCGACATTACATATGTGGTAAATATTTTAAGTTGGTTTGTGACTAATCCACAATAAGACTATCGTGACGCAGCTGACAGGGTTCTTCACTACCTTAAGCAGTCGCTGGTTCAAGGCATTTTTCTATCTTCCGTTGGCACACCAACCCTAAATACATAGTGTGAGTGTGATTCGGGGGGGGGGGGGGGGGGGGGGGGGGGGGGGGTTGGGGTTGTTGCCCTATGGCCCGACGTTCCAGGATGGGTTACTTTATCATGTTCGGAGGTTCCCCAATCTCTTGGCGCACCAAGAAACAATCTGTTGTTAATCGATCCTCCGCGAAAGCTGAATATCGCGCTATGGCTGTCACCGTCAGGGAGATCTTATGGCTATAGTGGTTGCTGCATGAACTTCACACTACACAGACCCTCCCGACAACTCTTTATTGCGACAACCAAGCTATTCTCTACATTGCCGCAAATCCACTCTACCATGAACGTACCAAACACGTTAAAATGGACTGCTACTTTGTCCGTGAGCGTGTTGAGTCCAATAAAATATTTCCGAAAAAGAATAGCACTATGGGACAACTAGCAGACATTTCACCAAAGCTTTAGGCCGCCAACGTTGCATTATTTTCTCGACAAGTTGGGCATTGCGAATCTTCATGCGCCAACTTGAAGGAGAGTGTAAGAGATCAAGTTTATTACGCTTGATCACATCCGAACTATTTCAAATGTAACAGACATATCTTATCTTTCCTAGCTCATCCTTTAGTTACTAGTTTGAATTTGATTTACGTTGTTATCTACTTAGCACAAATATAGCACCTACTGTTATATGAAGGGCTATATTAGGATGTAATTACGTTTAATAAAAATCAGCGGCTTGAGCATATTTGTTTTCAACAATTTTCGGTCACTTCACTCTACTCTTACTTCGAGTCTTAAGTTTGGCATCCAAATAAGATAAAGAAAAAAGATAGACCATCAACTACTGTAAAGACAATATAATCATATAACCAAACATATTATTTTTATTATCAACCGAGGCCCATTAAAGCTGAGAAATTAGACCCCATAATCGCACATAGAAACTATTAAATCACAAAGAGTTACATCTTGAAGCGGGTGTTTAACGAAGTTGAGCAGATTGTTTAACATACTATTTTTCATTTTTTTTGACAAAAAAAGATATCTTCTTCTTCGGTTTTTCGAAAACCTGTAACATCTTAGTCTTCATTTTCTGAAAAACAGTAATGTCATCTTCTTCGTTTTCTGGAGACACAGTAACACCATGTTCTTCAATTCCTGGAAAAATGGGGAAATCTTCTCCATGAATCCCAGCTTATCACCACGCTTATTTCTAAGGTTTACTAAAAGCTTAATTGGCTTCTAATATTTGTGTAAGCACTGATAGAAGTTAGATTGCTTTTCTTTATATACAAAGGAGGAATCGAGAGGCATAACCTTTACAATTCGCGCTATTAATTTTTTTTTGGGAAGAAATGAGCAACTTCTATTCAATGTATACATTAAATTGGCTCTCGAAAATTGGAAGAGGACTATAATGAAATTATTAACAGGGAGCGAGGCAAATTAATTTTTGTTCTTTATTTACTTGTCGCAAATTTTTAAAAATGACTCGAAAGTTGACTGGGAATTGCTCCTGACCTTCGGATCAGCCGGTCTGGCCTGTTGAACTGTAAATTTTTTAAAATTGAAAATATATATTATTCAAATAACAAATAGTTATCAATATTATCTAACTTATTGCAAAACTATAATGTACAAACATTAAAATCATAATTTAATCAATTTTAATCTTAAACATATATATTTTTTAAAAGAAAACCATTTTTGGCTGGGTCGGTCGGTTGGTCCAACCTGACCAGAAAAACTGGTGGTCACGAAAGGCTGGGTTTAGGATGAAACCCGGCCCTGATTTGCCTTGAAGATCGAACCGTTTTTTTTTTAACTTTGTTATTTAGCCATTAGTGTCATACAAAAATAATTACTCAACTTCATGAGAAACGCGAGACATTACATTATCCAAAAAAGTTCCTTATATAGAAACAACTTGGTTAGTTAATCTATAAATATAGGTTAGTTTGCGTGACCTCAAAAGTAATCAGAAGGTTTCTCATTTGTCCCATTCCGCTAGGCATGTTCTGTTTGTGGCTAATATGACCACAATATTATCAAAAATCTTGTAGGTGTTGAAGATCAAATCTGCAGAGAGCATTGGAGAGAAGTTGGAGCTTGAAGCTGCTGATGAAAGTCAGGATGAAAGATTTTCGGGCCTTGTATCCATGAGAAAGTAAAGACTTCTGGGCCCAATTACAAGAAACAACCTAAAGGCCCACGAAGGGTAAAAGAAGAAGATATAAGACACGAGAATATTCCCTCATCGTTGGTGCAAGTTCCAAAAAGTATTTATCATGATGATATAATAATTCCTTTTGTTTTCTTTTCAATTGACTCTGTTAGTTTGTTAGGAAACCGAGTAAGCTTCTATTTTGGTTCCGAGCTTGTATAATATATAGACTGTGTGATGTAAACCTACTCACTCGTTAATAGTGAATACAATTTAGTTTAAATTTCTCAAAACTTTTGTTAATTTCTTCTTCCTTTCGACCGTTGTCCACCAATCGAGAGGGACTTCAGTTTCTTAATAGTAGTTATTGATGTGCACCAGCCGATTGCTCGGCTAAGAGTACTATTTTTTACACCAAACTTGAGAAAGTTATGTGTATTTTATCCAAATTAAAATTGTTATTTGTCAGAGGTGGTGTACTTGATTAGAATCTTAGTCGAGGAAAGAGTTTGACTCTTTCTCCGTAAGACGAGATTGCCCCGTATTTAGTGCTTACAGGCTACGGCAATCGTCCTCAAGATACAACGACTAGTTGATTCCAAGACCATAGCACCCCCACACTTTAAGATAACCGTAGGAAGGCTTCCTCCCTTTCCATAGTACATATGGGGTTTTGTCACTTTTCTTGTGTGGCAGTTTGTTTAGAATATGATTAGCTGAGAGCACAGCTTCCCCCCTCATATTCTGGCGTAAGCCTGAGCTAATCAACATAGCATTCATCATCTCCTTGAGAGTTCGATTCTTGCATTCAGTTACGCCATTTGATTGGGGTGAGTATGGAGCTGTTGTCTGATGAATAATGCCATATTGTTGGCAGAATTTCTCAAACGGAGCTACATATTCTCCCCCTCTATCACTTCGAATCATCTTGATTTTAGTGCTAAGTTGATTTTCAACCTCATTCTTCTAACTCTTGAAAGGTTCTAGAGCTTCGTCTTTTCCTTTCAAGAGATGTACATAGCAGTACCTTGTGCAATCATCAATAAATGTGATAAAATACTTTTTTCCACCTCTAGTTTGCACGTGTTTCATATCGCAGATGTTGGCATGAATTAACTCTAAAGGTGTAGTACTTCTTTCCACTGAATGAAAAGATCCTTTGGTCATTTTTGCCTCTACACATACTTTACATTTATTGTTTGTGTCAAACTCTATTTTAGGCAATAAATTTAAACTTACTAACTTTCTTAGTGAGCTCAAATTTACGTATCCTAATCTATCATGCCATAAGTTCGAACACTCAGCCAAGTAAGAAGAATTAACAACTTTATTAGGGCCCTCAAAGGCGCGTTTTACAGTTATTACATTAATCTTGAAGAGCCCCCTCTTGAGATAACCCTTTCCTACAAAGGCACCAGCCTTAGTTAATATAAATCTATCAGCCTCAAATATCAGCCTCATCTCGGCTTTGCTTAACAGGGGGCCGGATTACGAATGTTTGGGATATACAGTACATCCTTGAGGGTCAACTCTTTTCCAGAGGTCAGCTTCAGCACCACCTTGCCTAGACCAACTACGGAGAAAGTTGTAGAGTTACCCATAAAAAAAATTTGTCCATTGATCGGGGTATAGGTCGAGAATATCTCTTGGGTTGCCCCTATGTCAATGAACCACTCTCTTGGGTTATCCATCAGATTGGCTTCAAACACCACAGCAGATAAGTCTAGCTCAGACATGTCTTCGGCCAGATTAGCCTTCTCACGATCGTCCCTCTTTGGCAGGCGACAATCTTTTGTCCCGTGATCGGGATTATCGCAGTTGTAGCGATTGCCCTTGATCTTCTTGACCTTTTTTCTGCTTTGGCTATTGCTTCTCCTGCTTATTGCCAAACTGCTTTCTCTTCTTGCAAGTACTTTCTTCAAGGGGGTGTATTGTGGCTTCAAAGTTGGTCTTGTTTGCCTTGACTTCGGACTTTCGGTTTTCTTCCTCAATCCTTAATCTCACAATCAAGTCTTCAAAATCCATGTCATTTCTCTTATGCTTGAGGTATTTCTTGAAATCCTTCCACAGGGGGGTAGCTTCTCAATTAGTACAGCCACTTGGAAGGACTCACTAAGTTGCATGCCTTCGGCGTGAATCTCATGCAGAATCAGCTGCAGCTCTTGAACTTGGTCTATGACCTTCTTGGAATCCACCATCTGGAAGTCGAGGAATCTCCTGACGATGAATTTCTTCATTCCGGCATCCTCCATCTTGTATTTCTTCTCTAGGGAATTTCACAATTCTTTCACAGTCTTGGCACCTGCATAGACATTATAAAGGGTATCGTCTAATCCATTTAGGATATAGTTACGACACTAGAAGTCGCTGTGACTCCATGCATCCAGGGCGTTGATCTTCTGTTGATCAGCCTCATTTTCTGCCACCTTCGGAGCTTCTTCCTTCAAGAACTGAACCAGGTTGAGTGTTGTCAAGTAGAATAGCATCTTTTGTTGCCATGTCTTGAATTTGGTGCCATTGAACTTTGCCGGCCGTTCAGCGTGGACAGTTCCTGGGACCGTCGGCACTGGTGCTGGTGCTGGTGCAGAGCTTGATGATGTCATCTTCAAGTACACGACTCTCGTCTTACGATTGTTATTTGTCAGAGGTGGTGTACTTGATTAGGATTTTAGTCGAGGCAAGAGTTTGATTCTTTCTCCATAAGACGGGATTGCCTCGTATTCAGTACTTACGGGCTACGACAATCGTCCCCAAGATACAACGACTAGTTGCTTCCAAGATCGTAGCATAACAATTCTCTAAGATTCGGCGAACCGTTGGATACTCTGAACTTTCTTAAGAGAGAGAGAGAGAGAGGGAGAACTACTATTGCTAATAAATGCTTATGCAATGAGTATTCGGGGCGAGTTTGGAAGTGAGGGGGAGAGGCCTATTTGTAGGCTGTGGAGGGAGAGGAGGCAGGCAGTCTGAGGGGGTACGAGTGTGGCAGCCTGTACATCCGAGGAGACACATCCTTTTGGACAACAGACATGCTATTTTTCGCGTCTCTTCGGCCAGCATATCGCTGCCAGTTCGTTCATGGCTGGAAAGTGCCTGCATCCTCTCGTGGCTTCCAGCGAGCACTCGCACTCCATCGTTAGCAAAGCAAGCAGCCTGTAGCGCCCATTGCGACCTACGTGCAATGTGCACACGCGCGTGCGTGGATGGTGCAACTGTCCGAGTTGGCTTTCTTGGTGGTCAACTTATTTCCTAGCTAACAAGGAGCATCTCCTTATAAACTAAGAAAATCTTGTTGCACTTTCGAATGTGGGATAGGAAATGGGATTGTCATTTCCTACTTGGGCTTCCCACTTTGGGCCCTTCCCACTTTGGGCCCTATACTTTAATTAGCATTTATTCCAACAAAAATTATATATTTAAAATAACAGATTTCGATTCCCATTTTTTTTCCATGAAAATGGTACTGCAAGTGCACTACGGAACTTTATATAATGTTATACAACTTTGTTCAGTGTTCGCCTACCTTATAGAAAGATTCTCTTGACAAGTAATAACGCAGTTGCCAATTTCGCTCCTCCAATTGACCAGTGGGATGAATCTAAAAAGCCAAGGAAAAGAAGTAACCGGTGGAATTACTCGTGGATCGCACTGCCAACGAGTTGAAGCCTTTGCACATACCTACTAAGGACATGGTATGCAATAACTTTTCTGGTATGGTTTTGTTATTCCGTATGTTTTTTGTTCGAACATAGTAAAAGAGAGAGAATTATACAAAATGGAGCACTTACACTTTTTTTTGGTGAAAAAACGTAAATTATAGAAAATGGAGCACTTACTTTGTGTCTCCTTCATGTTTCTCTAGTTGCCCTATTTTAAGTCTTTTTCTGTTGCACCATAATGAAAGGAAGACAATTTTCCTGTCATGTTTTAGTTTTTGCCCTAAATTGACTCAGTTTTACATTTTTTCCCATAAATTTAGGGTAAAGATTAATTTTTTAAACCTTAATCTTTCGTCAAATTTTCGTACGACTTTTGTTATTAGGATAAATAGCTTTTGCCTATGATAAAAATTGTTGATGTTCCCTCATGGAGTGTAATGGATTATGGCATCTTATTGAGTGTTGCTCGTAAGTTTTAAATCTAAGTGCCAAAATTCTAGATCGGAACTAATAAATATTTAAGTCAATTAGTAAGAGAGTTGTTCTAGTTTAATCAATTATCGAGTTCGAATCATTGAAAATATAACAGTGTTAGATACTTATTAGGTGAACTTTGCCACTTTTCAAAGGTCCCACACCGGTTAAATCCAGATTAGTTGTTTCAATAGCCTAGATACAAGATGGTATAAACCAAAAAAATTTACACCGGATATAAAATTTATCTTATCAAAGTTAATTGATATCGTAGCCTGTTATTTTAGTACGATCCTCCATTCATGGCACAATGATGTCAAGCACCCACAAACATTGACACAATAATATTTTAATGAAGTTTTACATACATTTTTTTGCTCAAAAGGAAGTTTTACATACATTGTGTCATGTAATATATTGTTATAAATGTTCAAAATCGTAAGCCATTATCGTTTTGAATTAGAAATAAAATATTAATAAATCACGATACAATTTGGTAATTTTGGCGACCAAATGCTTTATCATATCCAAGGATTTAGTAAATCCATTCTTAGAGCCGTGTCACATTCTCTTCCCTGGCTAAGATGCTTACATATATCCATGATTCTTAAAGAAAGGTGAGGGTCGTATATATTGGGTTTTTATTTGAACTATACGAAAAATAGAAATTTTTATTAGGACAAATTACCTTCAAATCTCTTACCTTTGGTCACCCTTCCTCTAGGGTCCCTGGCATTTGAAAACTGATTGTCCAGTCCCTAAATTTTGATGATAATAGACTCTCGGTTCCTAGAACCGGAATATTTATTTTTCTCCAGTGAACCCCCACTTGAAATGACCAAAATGTCTCTCTCACTTAAAAAATAAAAAAATCCTCTCCTCTTGTGCCTTCAACTCTTTCTTCCTCACACTTCATCCCAATTAACAACAAGAACACTCAATTAACTAAATACTGACAACATCCAGTTAAACCCAATCAAGAACATACAATTAATCATGTACAACTAAACTATTCAAGATCACGAATCAACTGCGATACATCCAATTTCCAATCCGTCATACCCAGAAACCCAAAACGCAGATTAGTCACGATGGCGAGGAAGAAAATAGAAACCCAGATTTGTCACGATGGCGAGGAAGAAATAGAAACCCAGATTTGCCTCTGACGACTAGCTTTGAGCTTCAAAAAGGCCCGCCTTGTAGATGAAACCGTCGATAAAAGATAAGAGTAGAAGCGAAAAAATACGAGTTAGTGATAGAATAACTAACAGTGAGGAATTCTTTCATGGTGATCGGGGCGTTAGCGGCCGCCATGGCTGGGGGTAGATCGATGACACAGAAGCGGCGGATCTGATCTGTCTACCGATTTGATCCAAACCAATTGTCGGCCGGGGTGAGCCAACCGCCCTAACTCACCGGAACACTATAGAGGAGGTGAGAGGAGAGGACGAGTGAGCTTAATTCGAGGTGAGATCTAATCGGAGAGGGGAGAAACCCTAATTTTAACCTCGAATGCAAGGAGAGGAACGAGGGAGAGAGACAGCGATTAGAGTGTTTAAAGAGACGGGAAGAGGAAATTACGAGTGGAAGAAATAAGGAAAGAGAGATCTGAATCTAAGATTAATTAATTATTTTTTTAAGGTTATAATTGTTTAAGTAATAGGAAAAAGAAATTAAATAGAATGGAACGACGTGAATGGAGTTTTTTTCAATTGATCTAACTAATTAGTTAATTGAGTGTTCTTGTTGTTAATTGAGATGAAATGTGAGGAAGAACGAGTTGAAGGTAAAAGGAGAAAAGATTTTTTTATTTTTTAAGTAAGAGGGACATTTTGGTCATTTCAAGTGGGAGTTCACCGGAGAAAAAGGAATATTCCGACTCCAGGGACTCGAGAGTCTATTATCATCAAAACTTAGGCACGGAACAATCATTTTCCAAATGTCAGGAACTCTAAAGGAAGGGTGACCAAAGGTCCGGGACTTGAGAGTAATTTGTCCTATTTATTATACCTTCAAGAATTGGATTTTGGTTCCGTCAAATCATAATTACATTTTATGCCGTGCCCCTTGCACGAAAGAGAGAATTTGCGTTAAGATGCAAATGAATATTGTTATTTCAACTGTAGTGCAACATACAACGTTTATACATATTTTTAAAAATTACTAGACATTCGAATAATTCAAACTTACTAAGTCGATCAAAGTTAATTCGAGTGACAAAATTTCTCGTTAAAAGAGGGTTTCTCATCATGAGGAAAGTAGAAACGCACAAAGGCTTGGATACAGAATACAATTCAAATTTGGATTGAATTTCTGACTGCCATCGACCGCCTCTTAATTAATAGAAGAAGGTCGAGTTGATAGCTGCCACCGAGTAGATGGGAATATTCTAATCTAGAGTTATGCTTAGTCGGTTGTATTGGAACTCCCCATTATTAGGAATTAAAATTTTTTGTCCCTTGGTTGGTACCAACTATGCATGAATGAAACTTGCAACGTCTTGCTAACTTCTTGTAAGGGAAGAATCTAGTAGAACTAGTCAACCTTCTAAAACGCTTAAAACGTAACAATATTTTTTTTGGATCTCTGTTATTTGGAGTTGATCATGTTAAGAGTGACGAGAACAATAGAGAAAATTTGGTTGGTAGGGTTGGCACCGGCCAAGGCCGAGTTGGTGCCAGGGGACCCGGTACCCGCCGGGTAGCACTACGAGCTGTTTACTATTTTGTTCGAACTCCTATTTGTACTCCTAAATTACCTAGATAGATTTCGTGGCTTGCAAATGTTTGTCTAATATATAAATGCACGTTACCCTAGTTTATGTATAGTTTTGTGGCTAGAAACTCATCAATAAAAGATCTCATTTTCTCTGTGGACGTAGATATTAGGTCGAACTATGTAATCTCTGGTGTTTGTGTTCTTGTGTGCGTTGTTGTTTCTTGTGGGGATTTCCTAACTGGTATCAGAGCTTGATGTGAGGATGGTGGATCAAGGCGCGAAGTTTGGCTTGGTGAAGTTCGATGGCTCATCGAATTTTGGGTTATGGCAAAGGCGTGTCAGAGATCTGCTGGTGCAACAAGGGATGGTCAGCGCACTCTCGAGGAAGAAGCCTGAGAAGATGGAGGAGCAAGAGTGGAGAGATTTGGAGGCTAATGTAGTGGCTTATGCTTGGCGGATGATGTGATGTATCACGTTATGGATGAAGAGTCACCAGTTGGGGTTTAGAAAAAATTGGAGCACAGGTATATGTCAAAGTCTCTGTCGAACAAGCTTTATCTGAAGCAAAGGTTGTATGGGCTTCAGATGATGGAGGGCTCAGATTTGAGCAAACATATCAACATTTTTAATAAACTTGTGAGTGATTTGATTAGGGTTGGTGTGAAGTTCGAGGATCAAGACAAGACATTGTTGCTGCTGAATTCCTTACTAAGTTCCTACGAGAGTGTGGTTACAACTCTAACTTGGGACAAATAGTCCTTAATGTTGGAGGATTTTAGTAGTACTTTGCTAGGGTTTCATCAAAGAAAGAAGGCCGGTCATGAACGAGGAGAATGACTAGTTATGAGGGGAAGGCATGATCGTAGAGAAGAAAAAGATGGAAAAGGATCCAAGTCGGGTCAAAGAGGTTTAAAAAAAATTGCTTCAAGTGCGGAGAAAAAGGGCACATGATGAAGGATTGTCCAGAAAGAAGTAGGGATCGTGATGGATCAGGTCCCATGAACATGGCCTTATATTTGGACGGGTCGGATGGTGACTGTCTTTCTGCCTTATCAAGTCCTAAGTATCCTGTTGGTTTTTAGAATTTGGATAGTGACGTACGCAAAATTGCTAAACAATTTGACGCACAACCAAATAGTATAGTGATTAAGTAGGGTTTCGAACTGAGGGTTGAACACAAAATCAAGGCAAGTGATTATGCGAAGCGAGAGAATTTAAGGATTTATGAGGTTGTAAAAGGTTGCAAGTAAATAAACAAAATTGAAAATTCAAATAGAAGAGTTGTAAATTCAATAGGAGACAAGCGAGCACGATACCATATGGATTAACTACCTATGTCAAGATTATGGTTCTATGAAGCTCTTATAGTACCCGGAGTGTTCTAATGCATTTCCCTAACGCTTTCGCTCATTAGAGAGATAAAACTAAGATAGCAAAGGCCTAGATTACTAATCAACGCTTTCGCTCATCAATTAGACCTAGAACTAAACTAATCTCAATTATGAAGATTTCTCCTAGCGGGTTATTCTTACGATATCAAGACGTCTCATTAATACCTAAGAACATGCTAATTGGTTCTTTCCATCAATTTTAGTGCCTTTCGGTCCACTATCATCAACTCGAATCATAATCTAAGTGGCCAATTTAGATTATGCATTAAGCACACCAATTAATAACTATTATAAAAGATAATCGAACCACAATCTAACATAGATAATCAATCACATATTAGGGTATCGCACTCACAAGAGAACTACTCACGAAACATATTCATAACACGAGAAAGTTTATACAAGAAAATGATAGAAAATAACATTAAAGATAGAGATAGAGAATGCTCAAGATGTGGTCAAGAGCTTCCTCAAGCATCCTTCTTCAAGCTTCCTTCTAGCATTCCTCCAATGGTGCTCCTCCTTGGTATTCCTCACAACTCTCAATCTCACAACTATATTCTTACAACTCTCTATATCTCTTGATGTCCATGTCTCTACATCCATTCTCTATTTATAGAAGTTGAGATGAGAGCTTTCCTTCCTCTTTTGAGTTGGAAAGCTCATCTTTCCACCTAAGGATACCAATGGAGAACACGCCACACATGCCACACATGCCAAGGGAAATCATTACACAAAATATGCTACACATCTCATGTGCAGTTCCAGCAAATGAAAGGCTAAACAAATTCGAAATGGGCCCGCAATTATTCCTCAAATTCGGAAGCCAGAAATCTGGAATTTCATCACAGATTCGGAGCTTGACTTTGGGACCATTTTTCGGACATCTTTGACTCATAATTTGAGGATGACCTTTGAAGCAAAGTTGTAGCCACGGATGTCTTCTTTCCACAGCCACTTTATTTGACTCCATCGGACTTCGGATGAGCTACTTATCGTCATTTTAGTCCTTCAAGGTCAGTCTGGAATTGAAGACCGGCGGCCGCTGGAATTGGAGACCGGATTTCGGATGAGCTACTTATCTTCATAAGTCAGCTCCTCGCTTTTCTTCATCTCATCCTAGCTCCACTTATCCATGAACCGCTCCAAGTACCTGCCAAAATACACGACAAACAGTAGAAGTCCAATCGAGACTCAAAAACATAAAACAAACAAAAGACTCAATAGGACAAGACCAAAACGGATCAAAACATGATTAAATATGATCAAATCATACAACAAACACATGAGTGTTTACACACTCATCACACCCCCACACTTACTTCCTTGCTTGTCCTCAAGTAAGGCGCATCAGACACACCCTGAAATTCCAAACATTCATTAAAAAATCACCCCACAACCAAGTAGTTCTCTTACCTGAGCACAAGGAGTAAGAACGTGTAGACACCGCATCCTCGATGGTTTAACCCAATTTTTTTTTTGTGCAATCAGTAGATTACATTAGAGGGTTGACTACTCAGAGGTTTGGAAATTTAAGCTCATATATATAAGTAGTCAACTACCTATCACTCGCGTACATGTCCGGGATCTCAAAGTTTCATACGTCTCACCCAGTGGTGCCTCGATAAATATGGGGCTCATGATCAAGGGGACTTCCATTGGGTTGTAATGGGGTTAAGGACAGGTGAAGATAATATATGTGAGAATTAGCTAAACCACCCGGCTGAGGAGCTCACAAAAATGTTCTAGCTCTCATCTATTCTAAGCACCTCACACTACATCTAATATGCACTCATCCCAATATTACACCCAATCCTATTGACCATGTAGCTCGAGCCGTGCCATGTATTCACTTTCCAACTACTTTCCAAGCTTTCCACTTTCCATCATTCAACATCTTTTCCATTTCCAACTTTCCCCTTCCCTTTTCAACACTTCTTTTTTTTCACTGTTTTCCTTTTTTTTCTTTTTTTTTTCACAACCTTCCTCAATCACATCCATTCATCACATTACACATCAAAGGCAACTAGTCTCGGCTTCTTTGTTGGCCTCAATTCTACCCATTTTTCCCATTGTTCATTCCCGAGCTATTCTACCAAGTGAACCCTTACAATAGTACCCCAAAGATAAATACCTAATGCATCCTCGGACCAAAGTGATCAAAAGTGGGTAAGATTGTGAATATAAGGCTTACATATAATATTTCAAAGAAGAAGGCTCAAGCTCAACGTGTTTAAACAAGGGATATAAAGGGTTTTCGGCTCTAAGGCTCTAGGCTCAATATCAAAGATGGCCCCCGTCCTCTCACTTGCACCCATACTACCAAAATGGTACCAAGTAATGGCATGAAACCCGATGATCAGAACAATGTAGGCACCTCATGCTATGCGGAGACGGCTGTCTCCTCCTTCGGCTCTAAAATCTCACAAGGTCACTCATCAATGCCGCTAGTATAATCTACCAAGTGCAACCACTAACATAAACAACCGAGGGTGTTTGTTCCTACACGCCCCTACTCATCGTACTCAAACTTGATTCCTAACAAGGTATAAGGTTCAACTTCTAACAAAAGTTTAAAAATTTAAAGGGGGAAGTTCATCATTTGCTTTTAACACCACATCAACCACAAACACAAAAAAACACACTCCTAATTCAGACCGAGACTCAATCACATACACGAGGAAATGAAAGAACAATGCACGTTGGCCCCCCCACACTTATTGAATGCATTGTCCTCAATGTAGGGGCAAGACACCAACAACATCACAAAATACAATCATAAACATCACGAGGCACAGAGCAGACACATAACAGAAGTGAGCAGAGGAGAGGAGTTGTACTGCCCTGTCAATCGCGAGAAGGAGGCGGTGGGGAAGGTTGGTGGTGTTATAGACTGGCGAGCTCTGTTGAAACTTAGTTTTTCTCTTATATAAACCTCCTGCTAAGACCATTAAAATACTAAATCAACATAATGATACTGAAGTAAACACAAAAATAAAGAAAAATTAAATACTAAACGTGCTAATTTAGAGTCGATAGCTTGACTTTATTACTCCCTTTGGCATTACGGTGGACGGAGGTGCCTATCAGTTACTTGAAACTCTATTTCATCTGGGCCTATGCGGAGAAGTAGCTTGCCATTGTGAACATCCACTATTGCATAACAAGTATTGAGGAATGGACGTCCCAGAATCAGTGGGTAACTTTCATTAGTAGCATAGTCCAGCACCACAAAATCTACGGGTATGGGAGACTTGTTGACTATGATTATCACATCTTCTATAATTCCGAGAGGTTTCTTTATAGTTTGATCAGCCAGCTGAAGCCTGAAAGGTGTTGGTTTGACATCCCCTAATTTGAGTTTCCTGAAAGTAGCCAAAGGCATAAGATTAATATTGGTACCCAAATCACATAAGCAATGCGGAAACTGAACACTGTCAATAGTGCAAGGAATCGTGAAACTCCCTGGATCTTTTAGTTTTGGTGGCATGTCATTTTCTACCAAAGGGGTCATCTTGCCATCATTCCGCCTCTTCTTCCTTGTGATGATTTCCTTCAGAAATTCAGCATATTGTGGCTTTTTTTCTAACATCTCCAAGAAAGAGACATGGCTTTGAATGTCTTCCATTGTCTTTATAAAGTCAAGGGCCTCTTCATCGATCATTGCTTCATTCTTGACTTGTTGAGGTGATGGTGGAGGAACATAAGAATTCTTTTTTTCACTGATATAGGCTAGTTGCTCCTTCGTTTCAGTAACTACCTCCTCCTCTATGGCTGGCTTGATCGATTTGGAATGCTCTTTTGGAGAGGACTTATTCTCAAGTGAAGACTTTCTCCAGAGTCTTTGAGGGAATGGAGGTGGAGGGACATAAGGTGGTGGAGGAATATATGGTTCATCATCCTCGTCCACACTCCTTAATGTGATGGCCATCACTTGTCCTCGCGGGTTAGACTCCGTGTTGCTGGGTAGAGAACCTATTTACCTTTGAGTGTTTGCTGCAGCCAAATTTCCAAGTTCAATTTCCATCTTCTTGAGTTGCGTGGCCTGCCCCTTTAGATATGTCTCAAATTCTTTTTGACGCTCCTCACAACGATCCATCCGTTGTACAGTTATAGATTGTTGTTGAATAGATTGCTGGATTACTCCGACTAATTGGTCAATCTTTGAGAAGATGTTGACTTGGTCCCCTACCAATTGGTCGATCTTTTCTCCCATTGTTTTGACTTGATCTCCCAAATATGGCCTTTTGGGTTCTTGTTGGGTGTCGGTGTTTTATGGCTGCTTTCCAAACCGAGAGAAGTTTGGTTGAGTTTGGTTGGAGTAACCTAACCCTCCTGGTTGCCTATCAGCGACAGCTTGAATTTCTTCCAATACTGGACAGTTGTTGGTGGGATGCTTTTCTTTGCAAAGTTCACAAACATCTTGTACCGCAGCTATCTTTTCCTTACTTTTAGCCAGGTCTTCAAATCTTCTGGTAAGGGCCTCCAGCCTGGCTTCGAGCTTGGTGTTGCTATCCACTTCCAGTATCCCTCGGGTTGCTCCTCTGTGTGGTATTCTGGCACGCTCCTTTGGCCACATGCCATTGACTTCTGCCATCTCCTCCATCAAACGAGTGGCTTCGTCAGCAGTATTTCTTAAGAACACCCCTTGAGATGAGGCATCAATATGATCACGAGATGGGCCATCTAACCCATTGTAGAAGATCTTCATGAGGTTCTCCTGTGATATGCCATGTTGAGGGAAAGCTCCTTGGAGATCTGTGAATCTCTCCCAAGCTTCATAGATGCTCTCCCCATCTCTTTGGACAAAGGTGTTGATTTCTTGCAAGAGTTTGGCCGACTTGGCCATGGAGAAGAACTTTCGCAGGAAAGCATGGGCTAAGTCTGTCCAACTCCTTATTGTCTCTCCTTTCAACTTGTTGTACCATACACGAGCTCGATCCTTTAGAGAGAAGTGAAAGAGACGTAGCTTCAAGACGTCATCATCTATTCCGTGAAATTTCATGATATTGCATATATCCTCGAATCGAGAAAGATGGTCTTGAGGATCTTCACTCGGTAATCCATAAAACTGGACAGAATTTTGCAGTAATCCCACAATGGCTGCTGGGATCTAGAATGAGTGGGCTCCTATCGGTGGTTGTTGCAACCCATTAGGATTCCCATTCCATGTAGGAACAGATGATTCCAGCAGGGTCCTTCTTCGTGGCGCACCTGCAAGGGCTTGGGTTGCTTCCAAAGTAGCGTCATAAAGAGCTTGGGTCGCCTCGTCATTATCATCCTGATTTTGTGCCATGGATCTGGATTGGTCTCTCCTTTCACGCCTAATTCTCCTTTCGAGTATTTTGATGTCAATCTCAGGTAAGGCGTTTGTGTCTGGGCCAAGTCCTGCACTCCGGGTTCTTGGCATGCACTAAAGAGACTCGCAAAAGCGAGTGCACAAAATTAGCAAATATGCTGTACACAAAACCAATTACTTTTGGTTTTATGTCCTAAAATCTCAGTTCCGTGTCGACGGCGCCAATTTGACGTACGCAAAATTGCTAAACAATTTGACGCACAACCAAATAGTATAGTGATTAAGTAGGGTTTCGAACTGAGGGTTGAACACAAAATCAAGGCAAGTGATTATGCGAAGCGAGAGAATTTAAGGATTTATGAGGTTGTAAAAGGTTGCAAGTAAATAAACAAAATTGAAAATTCAAATAGAAGAGTTGTAAATTCAATAGGAGACAAGCGAGCACGATACCATATGGATTAACTACCTATGTCAATATTATGGTTCTATGAAGCTCTTATAGTACCCGGAGTGTTCTAATGCATTTCCTTAACGCTTTCGCTCATTAGAGAGATAAAACTAAGATAGCAAAGGCCTAGATTACTAATCAACGCTTTCGCTCATCAATTAGACCTAGAACTAAACTAATCTCAATTATGAAGATTTCTCCTAGCGGGTTATTCTTACGATATCAAGACGTCTCATTAATACCTAAGAACATGCTAATTGGTTCTTTCCATCAATTTTAGTGCCTTTCGGTCCACTATCATCAACTCGAATCATAATCTAAGTGGCCAATTTATATTATGCATTAAGCACACCAATTAATAACTATTATAAAAGATAATCGAACCACAATCTAACATAGATAATCAATCACATATTAGGGTATCACACTCACAAGAGAACTACTCACGAAACATATTCATAACACGAGAAAGTTTATACAAGAAAATGATAGAAAATAACATTAAAGATAGAGATAGAGAATGCTCAAGATGTGGTCAAGAGCTTCCTCAAGCATCCTTCTTCAAGCTTCCTTCTAGCATTCCTCCAATGGTGCTCCTCCTTGGTATTCCTCACAACTCTCAATCTCACAACTATATTCTTACAACTCTCTATATCTCTTGATGTCCATGTCTCTACATCCATTCTCTATTTATAGAAGTTGAGATGAGAGCTTTCCTTCCTCTTTTGAGTTGGAAAGCTCATCTTTTGAGTTGGAAAGCTCATCTTTCCACCTAAGGATACCAATGGAGAACATGCCACACATGCCACACATGCCAAGGGAAATCATTACACAAAATATGCTACACATCTCATGTGCAGTTCCAGCAAATGAAAGGCTAAACAAATTCGAAATGGGCCCGCAATTATTCCTCAAATTCGGAAGCCAGAAATCTGGAATTTCATCACAGATTCGGAGCTTGACTTTGGGACCATTTTTCGGACATCTTTGACTCATAATTTGAGGATGACCTTTGAAGCAAAGTTGTAGCCACGGATGTCTTCTTTCCACAGCCACTTTATTTGACTCCATCGGACTTCGGATGAGCTACTTATTGTCATTTTAGTCCTTCAAGGTCAGTCTGGAATTGAAGACCGGCGGCCGCTGGAATTGGAGACCGGATTTCGGATGATCTACTTATCTTCATAAGTCAGCTCCTCGCTTTTCTTCATCTCATCCTAGCTCCACGTATCCATGAACCGCTCCAAGTACCTGCCAAAATACACGACAAACAGTAGAAGTCCAATCGAGACTCAAAAACATAAAATAAACAAAAGACTCAATAGGACAAGACCAAAACGGATCAAAACATGATTAAATATGATCAAATCATACAACAAACACATGAGTGTTTACACACTCATCAGATAGCATATGCTCTTTCCACATGACGCCCAATGGGGATTGGTTTGATGCCTACAAGTTCGTTCATTCAGGTATGGTAACTATTGGTGATGGTTCTACTTGTAGAATTCTTGCCATAGGGGACATACAAATTAAGATGTGGGATGGTATTTTGAGAAAGTTGTGTAGGGTTAGGCATGTTTCAAAGGTAGAGAGGAATTTGATCTTTTTCAGAGCCTTGTATTATAGTGGGTATGATTATAAAGTTGAAAAAGGTCTAATGAGGTGGAGAAAGATGCTGCGATAGTGGTGAAGGGTGAAATGGATGCAAGGAACACCTACAAGTTAGTGGGGCCACTGTTGTAGGTAGAGTCACATCAATGAAGTATGATGAAGGAGAGAAAAGCTCTCGGCATATGAAGTTGGATCGAATGAAGAAGCGAGGTCCTGACATGAATGATTTGAGTACAGTCAAGATGTTTCTAAAAATGGGGATTTGCAGAGATAAGGTTAGCAAGGCCTGCTATAATTGTCCAAAGGCACGTATAAAGCAACGATGTTGGGTAGGTTTAACATTTTGAATGCGAAACTGCTGGTAACAACACGGGCAAATAAAGTTTCACTCTACTTAAGGGCAAGCAGTGGAGTTCGTGACATGTCAAGAGTTTTATGAGGTAAAAAAAAAAGGTTGCTCAGTGTATGTTATAGCTTGTAGCATTAGTTTGGGGTAAAAAGAACAAGATTCAACAATGAAGCAGATCGAGGTTGCAAAGTATGAAAGTGATTTGAAAAATAGATGAGTGTCTATTGCTCACAAGATTGCTTCAGCATGTGAACTTGCATGTTGAGGTTCCATAGAGGTTAGAGAAAATGCACCAACCAAGCTCGGGAGATGCTCGAGTTTGGGAGATGTCTCCAAATAATTGAACAAAGGTGGAGAGAAGTGAGGATGGTCTTGATGAGGATGGAAGGGTTTATAGTTCAAGGTGGAGTCAATTGAGTCAGCTCGATTTCGCAGGACTTTGTATTTCTCCAAGGGGCTGGTTCTAACCAAGGTGGAGATTGTTGGGAGTGACAAGAACAATAGAAAAAATTTGGCAGGTTGAGGAGGCACGAGCCACAGCCAAGTTGGTGCCACGGGACCCGACGTCAGCCCGAGACCCGGCACCTGATAGGTGGCGATGTAAGCTATTTTCTATTTTGTTTAGACTCTTATTTTGGACTCCTATATAATCTAGATAGGTTTCGTGGCTTGCAAGGGTTTGTCTAATATTTAAAGGCATGTTACCCTAGTTTATGTATGACTTTGTGGTTTGTTACTCATCGATAAAAGATCTCCTTCTCTCCGTGGACTTAGGCATTAGGCTGAACTACATAATCTCTTGTACTCGTGTTCATGTGTGCATTGTTGTTTCCTTGTGAGATTTCATAACAACACCGTCAGATCCTATTTATGACACGATTTTCTAAAATGTGCCATTTACATTATAGGAGTGCAAAAATTACAAGTCACGGAGCTCGGTGTTGACCAAGCAACACTCAAAGCGCCCATGGTCGGGCGCTTGCATGCGTTTCTCTGCAACACATTGATAATACTTGAACTCAAAATTTTCTTAAGTGAATTCGTTTAATTACGTTTCACATTAATTTTTGCTAAATCGAAAATGGGAATTAGGTTACTGAAGAAATTCAATAGCATAGTCAGAAAATTTTCGGTAGTTTTTGCTGCCGTGTTTTGCTTCAATCCTGATCTTCGCTTTTGCTGTTTTAGTGTGTCGTTGTCAGTATTTGGCTATGTTGTGTTCCAGGCTTTTTGGGTTTGGTCGTTTCATAGTCGGGCATTATTTTAACGCTTAGAATAATTTTTATTGATCTTATTTTATGAATGAATCTCCCAATAATATTTTTTGCAAATGTAAAGCTCATTGATTATAAGTTTATTGTTAAAATAACTGGTTATTCTTATAATGTCCTATCCTTTAGTTCATGTTTGACTTTCCTGGCGTGAAGAATGATCATGTATATTTTTTATTCTGTTAACTGCTATAAAATGCACTTGCATAACACTTGCATAAAAAATAGTATTCTATTTCCTCTATCCCAAAACTCTTACTCATTTATGGTTTCGTGACTAATCCTTGAATGGCAAACTAGAGATGAACTCACTTTGTATTTGTCTCATTTGCTTTATATGAAACACTTTATTGGACTGACATAATTATAATTCACAGTGTTATACGCAAGACCAAAGTTTAGGAAAGCTCTTATGTATGTCTGCCTAATCAAAATGTTGGAGTTATTCGTGAGCTGGGTATTTGACCCAAATTAGGTTATCGGACATTAAGTTCGGGCAATAGTTATTTCCTACATTTATAAACCAATATACCCATGTCTAAGACTTATGCATGTAGGTTAATATTTACAAGACTAAAGAAATACTCCATCGAAGCTATTGTACTTTGTAATGATTAGACTTCCATAATAATTGCCCGTGATTTTTTTCTAATATTGAAAATTTTCAAGTAAAGCTGGCATGTCGTGTAGAAGAACTTGGTATTTTCACCTCCTTTGTTACCAAGTTGGACTCGCAGCACGCTCTCGGGGAACTCTGGTTAGCGTCTGTAACTCCAATTCCAATACGTTATTAACCCTGGTCGGGAATAAGGCACTCGATCAATGTTTACCAATTAACTCTCCCTTGGAAATTGGAATTATAGTTTCATTTATTGCTTTACTGCTGAACAATTCGTGGAATGGTTCGTTTTCATATGACACATATCACAACTTTCAACAGCCAACAACCATGCAAACAATTTTTAATAATACACTCCCAACCATTTTCTCAGGCATAAGCTATATACAACAACATATATTTTTAAAATTTTAATCATCCTAAAAATTGTTAAGAAGGAAATACCCGGTGCTAACAAAATTTTAACTAGAAATTTCAATTGCCATGGGAACCAAGGGAGGGGCGAGGAAAATAATCTAGCGGCAGAAGATTTTATAATAGATATTACATATTACGAACTTTAATTAGAAATTTAAGAATTAATTAGGGCAATACGTAATTTTAGTTGGGCCACATATCAAACTTTATGTATAATTTGTTAAAAAGATTAAAGATTCAGTGGGAGTAACTACATAAACTACTTAAAGTGCACCTCTACCACTGCGAGAAACTTTCAAACAAATTAAAAAATTTTTTTGAGAGGTACGAATTTTAATATGTAATATTTGATCTATTAGCTGTCTAGATATTAATTAGTTTCGAAAAAAATACGGTGAACCATCGTATTTTTTTTAGGGGAAACAGACCAAATATATTTAAAAAACTTAAGTAGGAAAGTCAGTGAAGATGAGAACGTCGAGCTCAGCCGGGAGAACTACAAGCCAGTCCCCCGGTAACATACCTAACCTACAAGCTTTGCTAATCCAATCAGAAACCAAGTTCTGGAATCTAGAGATGAGAAGTAATCTACAATTTGGTAAATCAACCAGAAGGGACCTAATCCTCAGCACAAGAGGTTCTACATGCCAAAAGATTAGGGACGAAGGATCATTCACGAAATTGTAGGCTAATAAGCAATCAGTTTCAATCGAGGTAGCTCGGGCATGAAAGTTCACCCTGACCAGTTGCACAGCAAGTTCCAGTGCGAGGAGTTCAGCCTCCAAAGGCGAAGCTGCACACCTCACCAGCGTCTGACCTTCAATGATTCAGCCAAGAGAGTTTCTTGCAACCACAGCCATCCCAGCAGGAGAAGAAACGTCCTTCCAGGAGGCATCGCAGTTGAGCTTCATGGCATCCGGCAAAGGAGCATCCCATGAAGCAGGAGGAGGACCTCTGGCGCCAAGGTTCTGCAAACCAAGACTAGTGACCTGCAAAAATTCCTAAAAAGGCTGGCAGCGGTAGGAACAGCATTCCGAATCAGTCTCCAAACAAAGTTTTGTACTTTGGGGGAAACTTTCAGCTTCCAAACCCGCTTCCAAGTACCTGGGTCAAAAGGGGAGTTGTTAGAGTCAGAGACCATGATATTCAAAGAACGAAAATGGTCATTTTTTAAAACGTGGTACCCTCTTTTGACAGAATACTGGCCATCATTACTAAATTTCCAAATTAAAGAGTCAGGAGAATTAAGGTTGTTTAGGCAAACATTAGCAATGGCCTCAAGTTCTGGAGGAGAGAAGAAGTGGTTAATTAAGTCCACCCTCCAACAACCAGACGACATAGATATCAGGTCAGATACAGTTTTAAGGCAACTGGGGCGAATAAACCTGAAATCCAACTGTGCATAAGGTAAAGAAAGGAGCCAGGGATCTTGCCAAACATCAACGGTCTTACCGTCACCAATTTTGTAAAAAAGACCTCCCTTAAGAGCCTCCTTACCAGCATAAAGGCTACACCAAATCCAGGAGGGTTTAGGGACTTTAGGAGCATTTAACAAATCAGAATTACTGAAGTAAAGGCCCTTGAGAACTCTAAAACAGAGGGAATCTTGATTCTGGAAAAGCCTCCACACCTGTTTCGCAAGAAGAGCCAAATTAAAAATCCTCATGTCTTTGAAGCCCAAACCACCCTGATCTTTAGGACAAGTCAATTTATCCCAACTGAGCCAATGCACCTTCCGCTTATCTGCATCACCAGACCACCAAAACTTAGCAAACAGACTGTTAAGTTTAGCACTAAAAGACACAGGGAAAAGTAAACACTGCATAATGTAACACGGGATAGAGGAAAGGACAGATTTAATCAAAGTCTCCCTTCCGGACATGGATAACAACTTTTGTTTCCAACTCCTAGTCTTAGCAAGCATCCTTGAAAAATGAATTGCAAGGCATCCTTTTTTGATCTCCCCCAAAAAGAGGGCAAGCCTAAATATTTGTCATCAGGAGGCATCTCCTGCATTTGAAGGATGTCAGCAATAATTTGACGTGAGGCAGGGGGTTCACATTTGGCAAACAAGATACTAGACTTATGATAATTAATAGATTGGCCAGAAATGCAAGAGAACGAGTCCAAAATGAATTTGATGCTACGTGCCTAAACCTCACAAGCATTGCCAAAGATTAACGTATCATCAGCGAATAAAATATGAGTTAAGGACGGGCAGTGACGATTAAACTTGAATCCCTGTAACACACCACTAGCCAAGGCATGATTAACAAAATGGGCAAGAGAATCAGAGATAAACAAGAACAAGAAAGGGGAAAGAGGGTCCCCTTGTCTAATACCTCTGGAAGCATCGAACCAATGCAAAGGCTGTTCGTTGAACAGAATGCAAAAAGAGGTAGAAGAAACGCAGCTCATAATACAAGCAATCCAACGAGAAGGAAAACCAAGCTTAATCAAGATTTGAGTCAGGAAATTCCAGTCAACCAAATCATAAGCTTTTTTTAAATCCAATTTAATGGCCATAGAATTAGCAGTTTTCCTCTTAGAACGCTTTAGACAGTGAAACGCTTCATGAGCCAAAATGATACTATCTTGGATGCACCTACTTTTAACAAAAGCACCCTGACATTCAGAGATCAAGTGTCCCATCCAAGGGCTCAACCTAGTAGCCAAAATTTTAGAATAGACCTTGTACGCAAAATTACAAAGGCTAATAGGTCGAAAGTCGTGGATGGTGGAAGGACACTTGGTCTTGGGAATCAATGAGATATAAGTCCGATTGAGATCTCTAGGCACCTCAGCCGAAGCAAACAAGTTTAGGACAAGAGCAAAAAGGTCATCCTTAACAGTAGACCAATACTTCTGATAAAACACACCAGGAAAACCGTCAGGGCCAGGGGATTTAGTCCCCCCCATACCAAAAATAGCATCTTTGACTTCCTCAAAGACAATAGGCCTAAGTAAGGCCTCAGACATCTCATCAGACACCAAAGAAGGAATGCAATCTAAGATGCAGCAAGGATCATCAGTGGAAATTCGAGTGTATAAATTCTGAATATGATCTTGCACAAGACGTTTTAACACACACTCATCATCGGCCCAAGACCCATCATCAAGTTGAAGCTTAACAACCTGATTAGATTGCCTCCTATGAGTAGCGGTAGTATGAAAGAAGGAGGTATTTCTATCTCCCCAGCAAAGCTAGTTAACACGAGATCTTTGATGCCAAAAGATCTCATCTTTTTCGTAAAGGCTGGCAAGCTCCTTCTTTATACTAACCTCCTTAGCGTTACATTGCGCAGCATGACTTCGAAGCTGAAGCTGGAGAAGTTCAGCAGATAATTCCTCGATCCTAGCTTTCCTGTTACCAACCAAACTTTTGCTCCAAAGAAGCATCGTATTGGTTTCCTCAAAGTGCAATTTTGGACGCCTAGTGCACGTCAGATATGACTAGATTCAAAAATGGCCGATAGTTAATGCACTCGAACGTTGATGGTGACATTTGTTAATAGCTTCCTTGTAGCATTTGGCCAGTTATTTTTTCTCAAATCACATTACAACCCCAATCCTAACCAACAAACACTTATATTAATTATTAATATTATTGTTCTAATTTATATAAGAGATATCAAACATTCACCGGATGGTTGTAAATATTATAGTAATCAATAAAATTTTACTTTTTTATATAAGTTATAAAATTTCACTTATCAGTAAAAAAATTTAAATTTGAGTTATTAAAAATACAACAATATTAAATATATGTTAAATTTTTTTTTTCAGTATTTCAAAAGTCATAATCGTCCCGTGGATTGATACCAGGTGGTCTTACAAAAATAGTAACCCCACTCCCCTCCACCTGTATATATACTACATCCAGATGCGACCAAATCAGTGAGATAGAAACCAGTTAGCCATCAATTTTCCAAATTCTTACATCTCGTCACTTGGTCCAAAAGTAGTTGAAAGGGTTCTTGCAAGTCACAATTTCCTGACACGAAGGGGAGATGAATCTATTACAAAGGGCATGTAATTTCTTTCTAGGGCTGAAGCCGGTGCTCCTAATGGTCGTGGTCCAGACAACATTTGCTTGGGTCAATGTCTTCTACCGATTAGCACAAAGTGATGGGATGAACATCAGGATTACGATTGCTTACCGCTTCGTTTTCGCATCGGCTGTTTTGGTCCCCATGGCTCTTTTATTTGAGAGGTGAGATACTCATGAATTTGACTCCGGTGTTCGACACCATCAAGATGAATTCTATTACTCCAAACTCTAATTTGCAACTTTCAGTATTTTCTAACTTGTATATATACTCGTGCCGTTTTTCCATGAGAATGAAATCTCTTCTTTTTTATAAAAACAACATAAATTACACCATCTGGATATATTATTTAAATTTTGAATATGCTTTTGCTTTTATTAAAAATGATTCTAATGCTAAATTGCGAAGCATTTCACCGCATTTAGACTACTGTTTTCTGTTTTAAGAAAATTATTTTGTTGCCATCTACACCAGATTATTAATTGTTTTGAAATTTAGTTAATGATATCGAGGGAACCGTCTCGGAAGATACCAGTGGTTTGAAAAAGCTACGTAATTAGTTAGGTGATCAAATACAATTGAGATTAGTGGTCTGATCAAGTGAATTTCGTAGTGTTCCAATGTTCTGTTGAGGCAATTATTGGAGTTGATATAATTGATATTATTGAATTCAAGTAAATAGTTCTAGACTCTGAAAACAAATATTCAACAAATTTATTGACCTAGTTTACAACCTTGCTTATTTAAAGGTTCTCAATGTGATACTGAATAAATTTGGTAGTCAGCCAACCTGGTCCTTTAAACCGTACTGATAACCCTATTAATTAATCGTAATTAAATGCTTTGAGAGCGTTTCACCGTCATTTTTTCTGTCGCTAGTACGGACATAAAAAGTCTCCACCCGTCGCCAACTTGATTAAGGAGTTTTGCAACCATAAGTACTCGTTAACACCTAGATTAGTGAGTAATAAAAATTCGGATAGACTGATTCAGTCGAAAAATGTTAACTATACAAATGTTTTACTGAATTATTGGCAGGGAAGCCAGGAAAAAGATCGACCGGATTGTTTTCTTCCAGGCGTTTCTATGTGCCTTTTTCGGGTAATTTACTCGCATCTTTTTTGACTAGTTTTATACATATCGTAATTAATCATCACTGTCACATGATTTTTTTTTCATTTTAATCAAAAAGCGACTTCCATAATTCCCACTCGTCGATAATATAAACATGCATGCAACCTGTAGGGGAGCATTGTCTCAGAACTTCTACATCGAAAGTGTGGCGTTGACAAATGGTACATTCGCTTCGGCCATGGCTAATCTCATCCCCTGCTTCACCTTCATCATGGCAGCTTCCTTGAGGTACCAACAAGACCCTTCACTATATAAATAGATAGATGTCGTATATTAACATCCGGGAAGTAATTCCCAGTAAAAAAATACATAAAATTGGATTAATCCTAATTGCACAAGGAGTATATATAGAAAAAAGAAGACTACTTAAGTAAGAGCATTTGACCACCTCAGTTGTTCTTATACTCGATAAAGGATGATATAAATGAGAAGTTCCCTATCGTAGAATTCTTCCTAAAAGATCATTCGATTGCAAACAATCCAAAGGCCCTAGTTAGGACAAACCAAACTTTCTTAATAATGCTTCTCCTAATCAGCCCCACCCGAACCCGATAGATAATTTAAATCGTCCTTTACTTAGATTTGGCTAATTCTTTTTCTATAAAAATTGTTGCCTGATAAAATAAATTATTATTTTCCCTGTGTATATATAATTACAAGGTTAGAGAAGATGGGGCTCAATACACGAGCAGGAAATGCGAAGGTAATTGGGACATTAATATCAATTGGAGGGGCGATGCTGCTGACTTTCTTCAAGGGGACTAAATTTGATATTTGGCCCACTCACATTGATCTTTTGAAGCATGGAGGCCATCATTCACTACCAGGCAATACCATGGGCTCCCCTAATTTTGTCCTGGGAGCTGTGTTTGGCTTGGCCTTTTGCGTCACCTTCTCCTTGTGGTTAATCATTCAGGTGACTCTTAATTTTACTTTAATCGATACTATAAATTATCTCATTTACAACTTTTTTTTTAACTCGTTGTATTAAGAGCGTTGTTTTTTGATGAATTATTTTTCATATATAAAACTTGAACACAATATATTATTGATAAAATCTAAATATCTTATGAGTCGGACCAATTTTCACCGGTGATTTATAACTATATTACTCCTTTTTATACGATTAACTTTATAATGATATCTTTAAGGTGAGAATGAGGAGAATGAGGATTTATGGAGGGACACCGATAAAAAAGGATTTATAGGGGGAAAGCGAAGGGTTTTTTTATTAAAAAGAAATTGGTAAAGTGAATTTTTGTTGACGTGCAATTCGAAGTTGCATCAAAAGTACTTGATAAAAGCAACAAATGCACCAAGGGCACTTAGCCTAGTAAGGCGTTCATGACTTGACGGAGGTTCAGGGATCAAACATGACAGATGTAATTTAGGTGTAAATAATCTATCTTAAAAAAAAAAAGCAACAAATGCTTTTGTTTGTTTTCTAATTGGTTTTCTAGAAAACACTTTATTCTTACTTTATAGGTGTTCGTTTGCCCGTAATTTTTATTTAACCGTATTTAATTTTATTGTTCAAATTAAACTCCTTTTTTTAAATAATTTTTTGCAAAAAAATATTTTTTATAAATACTTTCTTAAAATTTAATAATTTTAAAAAAATTACTCAAAATATTTTGTAATGACAATATTTTCTAATGTACAAACATAAAATATTTTTACAACTTTCTAAATTATCATCCAAACAACTTAAATGTGTTTATTTTCCGATAAATAAATTATGTGTAAATTCTTTACTGAAAATTTTGTTACCAAAAATAGACAGTGCTGAATCTTTTAAATTAACAATATTTCATCCAAGACACTAAACTTATTATGTATACCGGATCGGAGAAAATAACTTAATTTTGATGGTTTCATTTTTCCCAAAAAAAGGTTTTAGTTGATAAATCTACATCAATTCATCTTATAATAGTCCCTTTAAACACTAGTACACCGATAATACATTAATGTTGAAATTAGGTCCCAATTTGTAAATATCACATTTTTCACTATTTGAAAAATATATTTAATTTGATAGTTATTTATTACAGGCGAAAATGATGGCGAGGTACCCGTATCCCTACTCAAGTACAGCCCTAATGTCGTTGATGGCCGCAATCTTATCAATTATTTTTGCCCTGTGCACGGTGAAGGATATAAGCCAGTGGAAATTGGGATGGAACATTCGGCTAGCCACCGTTCTTTATGCGGTATGTATTTCCTAATTTAACGAGTGGATTAATTCAGATATAATCAGGACAATCATATCATTAGTAAAAAATACATAAAAAATTATTGCCCCAATGAAAAATAAAATGAAGTAAATAGACCGTAAATACATAGAGGTCCTTCAGCGGAAAATTACTCAATATGGCATGAACTATAAAAGCTAAATTTGTTGCGATAGCGGATTAATGAGATTTTAAATTGGTATTTTGTTGCGGGGTAAACATTCACTGCATTAATCATATTAGAAGACAATGACATCCAAAAGCACATACAACTCAAATCATAAGAGAACCTAAGACTCCAACGCATGTCAGCACGAGGGAGTCGCTACCCACCTAAGCCCACTATCTACTGCCTGGCCATATAACGAAACTATTCTACCTACCCATCCTAGGGCCCAACGCACAATAGTGCAAGGGCACTACCCTCCTAGATCTACCCTGCAATATATAAAAATCTGCTCATACATAGTACAAAGTTGCAACCATTGATCACTGTAAAAACCTATCCGGTAAACTCTCCCCCCAACGAAAGAAACTCAGACTAGGAAAAGAGCACACTACGATAAAAACTCGGTATAGCGATAGCACTGCATAGATGACTCTTACATACTCCATCCCATTACATCCACACCCCAGCAAGAATAGCCCCAAGAGACCCACCCCTTGAGCCCCAACATCCCTGCTCACCCAACCCCCTCTGCCATCTGCGAAGTCTCCTGCTAAATTTGTTGTGATAGTGAGTGATAAGATTTTAATTGGTATGTATACAGGGAATTGTCGTTTCTGGGCTGTCTTTCACTCTTGTTACATGGTGCGTTCGGATGAGAGGACCATTGTATGTTTCTGTCTTCTATCCCCTAATGCTCATCATCGCAGCTATCGCCGGTTCGCTACTTCTCGACGAGAAACTAACCCTTGGATGGTACGTACAAGTTCTTTCTCTTTTACATTTTTTGAAATATTTTTTCCCAAAATTTCAAGCGACGTTAATAGTCACTTGTTGTGAGTCGTGGTATATTTTAGGTGTGTGAATAATTATGCATTTATAATGAGTATTATTATATTTCGGAGTGTGACAGTGGGACCTGTCAGACTAAGACCCGTCACTAAACAGTCTTTCCTTTGCGTGCAGTGTAATAGGATCAGTCTTGATTATATGTGGGCTGTACCTGGTGCTGTGGGGTAAAGGCAGAGAACGGAAATTGATGTCTCGATTGATCCCCGGAGAAGAAGAAATAGTGAACATCGTTATCACTTTACCAACAGCCAAATCTGCTGATCACTTTCCCAATGGAGACACCAACGTTAACATTTTCCCCACCGAAGAGTTGCATAGGAAGACCGAGAAGACAGAAGAAGCAACCTAGATTTTGTATTTAGATGTCATTTTAATATCGCTAAAAGCTTTGTTACATTTTCCATTCTTATTTATAAGTTATGTAATAGTTTCATATTTATTATTGTTGCAATATTTTTCATATATTAACTGCCATGGTGTGTTCGGACGAGCGGGAGATCGATGTAGTTCAAATTTTATAAGACATTATTAAGAAAATTATTAGTAATACATAGTGCTGAACCCTAAATATAGATGTTCAACAAATAACTTACAAAAAAAATGTTCAACAAATTTACTATGGCGTGACCTAGCTTACAACCTTGTTTATTTAAAGGTTCTCAATGTGATACTGAATAAATTTGGTAGTCCAGTCAACCTAGTCCCTTAAACCGCACTAATAAGTAATAACCCTATTAATTAATCGTAACGTTTTTTGGTTCTTATTAATTAATCTTAATTAAATGCTCTGAGAGCCTTTCGCCGTCACTTTTTCTCTCGCTAGTACAGTCATAAAAAGTCTCCACCGTCGCCAACTCGATTAAGGAGTTTTGCAACCATTTATCTTTTTGCTCCATTTATACCGGGTTCAAATTCAGTGGGGACATGGGCAATCTCCACTGAAAAGGACAGGGGCAATATTGGAAATACATTAATTAAAAAAATATCAGTAAAATAATATAATTTATGGAAATACAAGTATGAGAATATTGGTTTCAATTTTCTCGGATATTGGTTTTCATCTTCTATGTTATTGGTTTCATTCTACTATGACATTGGTTTCATTCTACTGTGATATTGGTTTCATTCCACTGTGATATTGGTTTCATTCTACTATGATATTGGTTTCCATCTTCTATGATATTGGTTTCATTCTACTATGATATTGGTTTCATTCTACTATGATATTGGTTTCCATCTTCTCGGATATTGGTTTAATTCTTCTATGATATTGGTTTCATTCCACCGTGATATTGGTTTTCATTCCACGTCTCACGCGGCAATTAAAGTAAGTCAAAATAATAATAAAAATCAAAGAATAAATGTGAATAAGATGTATTGGTTTCATTCTTCTCGAATATTGGTATCATCGTTCTAGGACATTGGTATCATTCTACTTTAATATTGGTATCATTCGTCTTTTCCGGCCAACATCTTCAACCAAATCCAGATCAAATCAAACAAAAAATGAAAGTTTAAAAACAAACAGAATGCAAGCTTTTAAAATAATAATCGCTGCCGGAAAGTCATCTTCATTCTTCAATTGAAAACCTAATTGTTGCTAGCGGTCTTCTTCGTCTGCTACAGATATGAGGAGGAGCTCGCCAAACAAAATGCAGGAGGAAGAGGAAGCCCTCGAAGACGAACCCGAAAACCCCCAATCCGGGCGAGATGGCGGCAGATTATAAATAATCCCAGGGTTTTCAAATAGAGTTGTTTGTTGCTCGACGACGGTCACGATGGCGGCCTCTTTCGTGCTCCTCCCGGGACTCCCCATACCAGCCCAGTGCTCCTCCGAGAACGACGAGCCGCTGCCAAGGAGACCTCCAAGTTCGTCACCTCCAAGGGAACCTCCAAGTTGAAGACGAACAACGGTTAAGAAGATGAAGCGGAGCCCGCACGTAGATCTACGACTGGCTGGCCCTGGAGGAGCACGGGGGGGTGGGGCAGCGGATCGGGAGGGCGGCGGGTCGGTGGGGGTGGGGGGGGGAGGAGGGGCGGCGGATCTGGAGGGGGCGGATCGGTAGGGGGGGACGATGATTTTTTTTTGGAGATGATTTTTTTTTTTGGATTATATAGGAAAATGGTGGAACCCTAATGAGTATGTGTGGGTAAAAACTCGAAAATACTCTCAACAAATTCTGACCATCAGATCTATAAAAAAAGAATTTGATCAAATCTAAGGGTCCATATTTAGTCCATACCATGGGGATGACTTTTATGTAGTCCCCCCTGAATCCAAATCCATTTATACCTAGATTATTGAATTTAATTAATCTTAATTAAATGCTTTGAGAGCCTTTCGCCGTCACTTTTTCTCTCGCTAGTACAGTCATAAAAAGTCTCCCGCTCATTTTTAAGATTTTTGGTTGGATATGGAGATTCTAACATGGTATAAGAGCGGGTTAATCTCGTGCTCATTGTTGAACTCGCACGACCCACATTTCTCGCACTTTAGTGAAGTCAAAGTCAGTGCAATCTTCGATCCGAGGTGGGTCTCGTTTGAGAGGCGTATTGAGAATCTCACATCGGTTAAAACACGAGTGGGGGACAAATTTATAAGTGTGAAAAATCCACCAATCCATTGCCTTAAAATTTTAGGTTTGATATATTAGATATGAAGATTCTAACATCACGTGTACATATGAAATTACGTCCCTTTTTTCAAAATTTTCTTGAACCCGGCTAAGATCTTTTGATGGCGAGAAAATTTTCGTAACATGTTTTTAATCGGTTTCTAACATAGTTCTATAACAACTACTCACTTGCGAGTTAATTGAAATTACGTTACTAGCGGAGACAAACAAAAAGAGATTTGCAGCTATATATTTTTTTTTTGATAAGTGTGAAATATTATTGATTACTTCAAGTAGTTATTTTTAAAATTAAAGGTGCTTCTTATAAATTAATAATCATGTTGGAAAGTCATTGTACGGCAGTAAAGTGAATTATTCCCTTTTATTTTAAAGTAAAGAACTTTAATTTCAATTTTTTCGTAAAACATTTTCCAAAAACTAAGTAATCATAAAAATTTATTTTAAAAGCTAGCCGCTCATAAAGAAAAATTAATTGCTAATTTATTTCTCGGAATTAAATTTATAGATGTACAAAACACAGAATGTAAAATACTTTTTAACAATGTTCTAAATATTTACCTAAACAACGTAAAATTATTACTTCATTGTAACATCTTGCATGTTTAATTTATTACATCGAAAACAAACAATCTTAATTCCACTCGAGAACTCCGACTCATAACATATATAATTCATCAAAATAAGCTTCGTAGCTATGATTATGATTTAGTAAAATCTGAACAGAATATTGCCTCCCCCAATGGCTATAACTCATGACAGTGACTAGGAAGATGATCAGAGCCTTCTCAGGGTTCAGAGTTAAAACCCTAAGAGGGGCGTGACAGTAAGATGGTGAATGTTTGAAAGAAAAGCACCGTAGAATCATAGCCAGAGCGAGCTTTGCCTCCACCGGGGCGAAGTTCTGGCCGATGCATATTTGAGGATCCCAACCGAATGGAAAGAAAAAACCTCGCTTAGTTGCCGCCTTCAAAATGCCTCCTGAGAATTTCTCCGGGTTGAATTCTGACGCATCATCGCCCCAGGAATCGCGATCATGGTGGACGAGAAAGGTTGGCAGGAATATCTCAACTCCAGCAGGTATTACCAAATTCCAGATTCTTACGTCGCGGTAGGCTGCTCTTTCAAGATGAACAGCCGGTTGGTATAATCTGAAAACTTCATTCACGATCATGGTCATCTGTTCCACAAAGTGAACAGAAGCGTATTCAAAGTTCGTAGTAACTGATACGCAGATCGATAAGAACAATTTATGCCAAGAAACTTACTGTTTTCAGGCGATTCAGACCATCAAAATCCGGTACATTGTGGCCGACGACTTCCATTACCTCCTCCCTTGCCCGTGCTTGCCAGTCGTTGTGCTTGCTCAACAGGACCATTGTCCAAACAAGCAAAGCCGCAGTTGTCTCTTGCCCAGCCAAGTAGAACAGTTTGCACTCTTCTATGACTTCGTCCATGCTCATACCAACCCTCTTGTTGCTTCCGCGCTCTTGGATCTCTGCGCGGTTAGACCACAGAAGTATACCAAGTAAATCATCGGTTTGCTCTTCGGCTGCTCGCATTGCCTCATCCCTCTTGTTGATGATGCTCTGCAGAGAAGTTCTTATTTCTCTATCGATGTGCTTCATCCTCATGTTAGTTTTGGTTGGCAGAAACTTACACCGAGAAATTCCAGGTCCGCAAATTGTCCAATTACAAGAACGTGATCATATTAAAATTTCACAAATTACAACGAAAATCTGTACAATAGAATAACCCCAACAACGATTATACAAAACCTTACTTTGGGTAGTAGTATCTTTTAATTCGCTTTTATGCCGACATTTATTAGTTTTCATTCAATTTTTTAGAAATAAATTTTTGTTACAGAAAGTGAAGTATGGACTTCTATCAAATTCATCTACACCTTGTTACATACGGTCAAGTAGAAATTTTCATTCCATTTCTTCACTCATTTAAGAATTACCTTTTTATAATGCCAATTGTAACACATTTTCATCATAAATATTAAGATTAGTTTTATGCAAAACATGCATAAAATAGTACTTCTTGCGTACCTCCAGCCTGGAATGTAGTTCTTTGAGAAGATCAAATATTATTTTGCCTTGCTCATAATTTCTCCCAAATGCTGTTCTAGAGATTATATCGCAACTTAATTCTTGAATATGCGGCCACACATCCACCTCACACGACCCATCCTCGGAGGCCGATTTCTCCCACTTACTGATCATGTCACTACAACTTTGACTAAATACGTGCACCATTACCTGATAAAAACACAAAAACGAAACACCGTCACGTTACAAAGCTAAATATCCGTTGAGATCCATAAAATTTATACCTTCTTTCGAAATTTGGATCAAGATCCAGATGAATCAGTCAGTCGTTGGTTTCCAAACTTAAGACTCGAAGGAGAGCCGTGTAGGAGAAAATTTGGATCCAGGGTTTCTTGATCTCAAACTGATCCAGGGATCCATCATACTTAATGCATGATAGATTAATAATCCAAACATCATAATTAGTTAACAACAAAGTTAGAATTTTTTATGTAGTTTAATAATCCAAACATCGTAATTAGTTATCAAAAAAGTTATAATTTGTTATGGCTTAACACAATCTTAATTCCTTGTACGCCAACTCAATATATATTGACCGAAGACCTAGATCTTACTAGAATGACAGTGAGGCAAACAACGGGCTGCTATAAAATAGCATATTGATCAAAATACTAGGGTAAAGATGAGACAATCCAGTACGGAACAATTTTTTTCTAAACGTTCTGGATGAATGCAATTACCTTCAATTTTTCAACATGAAATGTTGGGTTGATGATTCGTCGATGCTTGGCCCATTTTTCCCCCTCATAGTTAAAGAGGCCTGATACTAACGGCAAATTCAATGGGTTCGTTTTGGGTTTCTGTATTTCTTAGCTCCTCATTAGAACATCCTTGATGTGTTGAGGGTCCATGATGTTCACCCTTGGGATTGGTCCAACCAAATAAAGGACTTCTTCCCTGCATCAATCATAGCCACATTTTGGAGAGTTTGCCAATAATTAACAGTGTCAAATCTATTATTTATTGATAAGTAAGTTGTTAAAACTATTGAGCATGACAGGTTATGAGAGATAAAATAGTACCATAGGTCTGGACGGTGCGGTGGAGAAGCGGAGCGAGTTCCGGGTTGGCACTGATCTGCTCGAGATGGGTTTTCTAAATTTTTGGTAGTAATTGCGATATTTTGCCTTCCTTAATTCAATGGTTAATTCCCTTTCTTTCCTTCCTTGATTTTGTACTTGGATTCAGACCCAAGTCCAATTTTGGATCCCTTGTTCGCAACGCGGGGGATGATATCATCGGAGATTGAAATCGGAGAGGACTTGGCTTCCCTCATCATCTCGTCGTTCTCTTTCATGTCTCCGTACAGAATCCGATACAGCCTCCCGGAGAAACCCTGTTCCCTCAGGCATTTCTCGAGTCTCTTCGGCCTGAACCACACCCAGTTCAACGCTCTCCCTCCCACTACTACTAGTGCAACAACCAGAAGGGACACTGCAAGTGAAGCCACCGACACGTCCATGTATGACATTACTGGTTGTTGGACTCACCTTGTTGCTTCACATACAAAGTAGGCTCACTTTTGCTTCTTTCGAATCCTTTCTCGAAGAGATACTTATCAATTTGGCTATACTAAGCTCTTGGTTCTTGCTTTAAACCATAGAGTGCTTTCTTCAACCGGTACACCATCTCTTCACGATCTTTCACTACCAAAATTTTCCGGTTGTTCAACATACACCTCTTTTTTTAGTTCACCATTTAGAAAGGCTGATTTGACATCAAGTTGGTAAAGAAACCAACTTTTATGAGCTGCCAAGGCAATCAATGCTTGAACCGTATCCAATCGATTTACCGGAGCAAAAGTCTCATCAAAATCTACACCCGATTGCTGTAAATACCCCTTTGCTACCAATCTTTCCTTTTTTCTTTGAATTGATCCATCCGGGTTGTGCTTCACTTTGTAAATCCGTTTAACTTCAATAACATCTCTATCTTTCGGCCTTTCAACAAGTTCCCAAGTCTGATTTTTCTCTATAATATCAATCTCTTCTTGCATAGCCGTCCTCCAAACTTCTTCCTTCATTGCTTCTTCAAAGTCTTCTGGTTTCTCAACACAATAGTTACACCTAGCATAAACATCACTCAAACTTTTGTACTTTCGTGGAACTTCTTCATCACTTTCATCACCATCATAGCTTGATTTCTGCTGTAAAGTGGCAGTCGCATCATCCTTATTTTCCTCCCAATTCCAAGTAGCATTTTCATCAAAAGTCATATCCCGACTTATGATCACCTTCTTGGATTTTAGATTGAACAACCTATAGCCTTTTGACATAGAGCTATAGCCAATAAATAAATATTCTTCACTCACCTCATCAAGCTTGCGCCTCTTCTCTTTTGGGATTTGAGCATAAGCCATACACCCGAAAATTTTCAAATGATTCACCGATGGTTTTCTTCCACTCCAAGCTTCAAATGGAGTCTTATTCCACACGGTCTTCGTTGGACATCTATTCATCAAATACACGGTTGTATTTACAGCCTCTGCCCAAAAAATCTTTGGCAACTTCTTCTCGAACAACATTGATTTTCCCATCTCCAAGACTGTTTGGTTCTTCCTCTCAGAGACTCCATTTTGTTGTGGAGTATAGCCAACTATGAGCTGCCTCTCCACTCTTTCATCTTCACAAAACTTTTAAAATTCTCTTAAAGTGTACTCTTTCCCCTTGTCACTTCCCAATACCTTTATGTTACACCCACTTTGATTTTCAACAAGGCTTTTAAACTTCTTGAAAACTGAAAATACTTCAGATTGTTTCCTCAAGAAATAAATCCATGTCATCCTTGTATAATCATCAATAAACAAGATGAAGTACCTATTTCCAGAATGAGTAGCAACGGGCATAGACCCACAAACATCGGTATGCACCAACTCTAACTTCTTCTTAGCTCTCCATGCAATTCCTTTTAGAAAAGACTTTCTATGATACTTTCCAAGTATACATCATTCACACACTTCATTCTTTTCAAGAATAGAAAGAAGTCAGTGCACCATCTTCTTTTGTTGAAGTAATTTGAGACTTCCAAAATTGAAGTGGCCAAGTCTTTTATGCCAAAGCCAAGAATCATCACCATCGTTCACCTTCATTGCAACATTCTTGGCATACTTGAACTCCAGTGGAAAACATCTATTCACCATCTCCATTTTAGCCAATACTTCATTCTTCTCCTTCTTATAGAAAATGGTGCAAGAACTAGCCTCAAAATGCAGTGCATATCCATGTTCTACAAGCTGTCCAACACTTAACAGATTTTGATCGACATCGGGAACATACAAAACTTCATGAATCTTCTCCATTCCTCTCCTTGTTTGAACTCCGAGTGACCCAATTCTTTTAACTTGCATAAAATTTCTATTTCTAACCTTAACCTTGGATTGAAATGTAGGATCCAAGTCATATGGCTACTACAACCACTATCAACAAGCCACCTCCCACTTTTCTCCATTACGCTTTGACAAGCATAAAATAAACTCCCTTCACTTTGTTTCTCCTCAACCGTACGAGCTTGTTGATCAACCTTCACTCTACAATCTTTCTTCATATGACCAAGTTTTTCACAATTATGACATCTTGGTCTATTCTCATTATACCAACAATCTTTAGCAAGATGACCAATTTTGTCACACATATGACATCTTCTTGTTGATCGTTCTTCACTTTGCTTGTTTTCATAACCAAATCTTCCTCGTTCTTCACTCTTCTTATTTTCATAACCAAATCTTCTTCTGCCTCTCCCCCTTGAACCTTGCCATGGTGGGTCTTCAAACTACTCTTTTCTTCACTTTCTCACTCACTTTGATGCTCTAAAACATGGGGGAATGTAAGGGCTCTGATACCAGAATGTTGGCAAGCTAAAATACTTAAATCTCACTCTCTAACACACAAACAATAGCTATTTTTGGTAATTAAAGTTCTGCTGGTTTTTGACAGCAAAACAGAGGAGAGGAGGAACTTCTCTGTAACTTTTTTTGATGAGAGAATGATTGAAGAGTTCAAAAATGAGATGGTAAAGAGGTATGAAATGAGTGATATGGGGTTGTTACATCATTTTTTTGGCATTGAAATATATCAAGATGGTGATGGTGTGTTCATTTGTCAAAAGAAGTATGCTGAGAAGATTTTGAAGAAGTATGGAGTGCGTGATTGCAATTTTGTACCTACACTACTTGTAGTTGGTGAAAATTTGATGAAAAAAGATGGAGGAAGAAAGGTGAATGTGAAGGATTACAAGAGTTTGGTTGGAAGTTTACTTTATTTGACATCAACATGACCTGATATCATATTTGCAACAAGTTTATTGTCAAGGTTCTCTAATAATCCTAGTCATATTCACAAAGGAGTTGCAAGAAGGGTGTTGAAGTACATTAGAAGTACTTTAGGTTATGGCCTGAGATATGGAAAAGTATGTGAAGTCAAGCTAGTTAGATTTTGTAATAGTGATTATGCTGGTTGTGAGGATGATTCGAAGAGCACTTCGGGCTATACTTTTACTCTTGGTTCGGGAGTATTTTCTTGGTGTTCAAAGAAGCAACAATATATTTTATTGTCCACGGTTGAATTAGAGTATATTGCAGCTGGTCTTGCAACTCAACAAGTTGTGTGGTTGAAGAAAATTCTTGAAGATGTTGGAGAGAAGCAAGATGAAGCTATTGTGATCTATTGTGATAACAAATCAGCAATAGCCATGGCGAAGAACCCCCGTTTATCATAGCCGTACGAAGCACATTTCAGTTAAGCATCACTTCATTCGTGAAGCAATTGAAGAAGGTGTTGTGGAGCTGAAGTTTTGCCCATCTGATGAGCAATTGGCAGACATATTTACCAAGCCATTATCGAAAGCAAAGTTCGAGAAGATGAGAGTACCACTTGGAGTTCAAGAGCAGCACATTAAAGGAGAGAATGTTGACTAATGTGCTACTATTTTTGTGTATTAGATATTTTAGTAAGTTAAGTGATATGTGGTGGTAGCTTATTGGTGTTTAACCTTTCTAGAAGTGTTATTATGTAACAAAAATTTGGGAGCCTTTTGAGAAATGTAAGAAGTGAAAGAAGGTGAAGCAAAAGAATTTACAGAGAAGTTCCCCCTCTCCTCTGTTTTGTTGTCAAAAAACCAGCAGAATTTTAACCACCAAAAATAGCTCTTGTTTGTGTGTTAGAGAGTGAGATTTTAGTTATTTTAGCTTGCCAACACTGGTACTGAACTGGGATAATGTTCGTGGTGGTTCATTTGTCATCAACTATATATATATATAGGCTTAAGATCCTCGTATTTTTATGTGAGAGTTATATAATTTTTTAATGAAATCTTGCAACAAATTGATGTTACCTCTTATGTACAATGAGCTGGGTGTATACGGAATTCGCGATGGCGTCTGGTAACTGTACGATGAAGGGCGGGAAAGGGAAGATTCGTGGGTGTATCGACACGTGTTTCTATGAGTGTTTATTTTTCCCGGTGAACTTCTATTGTTCAGAGTCGATTGCACTTGTTAGAGGGAATGATTCTCTCAATTGTGTCTTTTCAATTCGTATGGTTTGAATCCAAGACATTAATAAGGAAATCAAATCATTTGCAAATTGGATAATTTACATTTTTGGTTTAAATTACTTGGTATCTGCACACTCAACTGCGTCGACTAGTCTACATTCAAATTTGGTGAGAAATTTGAAACATAATAAACTTCTGCTAACAAGTATTAAACAATGTTGTATTTTCAAGTACTCGAGTTCGAGCTCTTGGTTAAACTAAAACAACGCTTTTCAGATTTAAATGCTCGTTGATATTTGACAACCTACTTTGAGGTTTGTTTTTGTGCAAGGCTTGGTGGTTTGTCATAGTCAAGGATATGGTCATTTTGGTCTCTCATCTACCTTTTTTAGGTCAGTGTAGTCTCTTGTCTTCCTTCAATAGCAAAAAAAAGAAAGCCAAAAGAGCTAAATGTGTCTTAAAATTTGGTTGTGCACATAAATATAGCCATGTTTGTAAAAACAACAGGAGAACGGAGAGTGAGCCATTTAGTTTTTCATGTCACGATTTGGCTGATCCAATATTTTTCTATTATAAAAATTACTTTTAACCCCTCCTTTTCATCTATTTTTTAAGCTTTAACCCAAAAATATCTCATTCTATTGCATCTCACGCCATAAATTTACTTTTAACCCCTCATTTTCATCTATACTTTTAAGCTTAGAAAAGTAGATATCATAAACTATAGCATTCCATATTGCAAACTAGTAGGAAATGCAGATCTTTCTTTGTTTTACTAAGTAAATTTTCATTCCTCAAAAAGATTACATCTCACCCAAGTCATATATAAAACTACCGAAAAGGGGAAAAAATCTATATTAGGAAAACGAAGTTAACATTTACTAAAGCAATGTAGCATCTGATACTGTGATGGTCACTTGAACTAGATTAGCATAGATAAAACTCAGACGAAATTGAAGAATTTAAGTCCAAAGAAAATCCCACTACTACATCGCTTATTTTCTGTTGAAACTACTTAATCACGTTGAGATATATCCTTTTGAAGGCGTTTGTGTATATAATATGCAGAAAAGACCAACGCGGATAAATGATTTTCAATGTTAGAAACTGATGAAATTGTAGTAGCTAATCTACTTTTCTCTCTCATATGTGGATATGGAATTACGCATTTTTTTGTCGAACTTTTTTGAACTCGGGTAAGATCCATGGTTTTGAAAAATGCGGTCCGACCGGTGGTCCGACCAGTTGGACCATAAAACGGGCATAAGACCGGGTCGTTTTTAGGCTTTTGACCGGGGTCTGTACGTTTCGGACCAAATCTGGTCGGACCGGCCAATTTTGAGGTCCACTCTGACCGGTCGAACCCGATTAGTACAAAAATGGGCGAAATTGACTTTTTTTGGTAGTTTTCGAGGAAAAAATTTTGATTTGACAAGTTTATAAAGTAATAAATAAATAAATAAAGTAGATTTATTGAGTGGAGAGATAAAAAATTAAGTCTACTTTTTTTTGTATGAAAAATAAGTATATTTTAACCTACATATATATATTATTTAAAATATTAAAAAATAAAAATATATTTGGTCCGACTGGTGGTCCGATCGGCCGACCCGGAAAACGGTAGGAATTTTGGGTCGTAGCTCCGAGCCGGATTTTAAAACCATAGTAAGATCTTTTAATGGAGAGAAAATTTTCATAACAGATATTTTATCGATTTTTAATATAATTTTAATTCGAGATCGTTTGTGTGCCATAACAACCACATGGGAGTGATTTATACCAAATAAACCACAAGGGAGTAATTGAAATTAGGAAAAAGTCCATTTAAGTATCCTGTAGTATCGCAAAAAATCAAGTCAGTACTCTGTGGTTTAAAACGTATCAATTAAGTCAAACTTATTTCAATTAAAATCAATTAGAGGCTCGGGCAGCTGCCCGAACCTTTCCCATCTTGCCCGGACCCTACCCAGTCACGTGGACTAGCCACATCAAAGTTTTCTGATGACGTGGCACCACGTGGGAACGTCCCTCTCTCCTCCTTCCCCTTCCCCTATCTCTGCTCCCCACATCCATCAAACTTTTCATTATTTTCTAAAAAGCTTCAAAGAAAAACCCATAGGTAGCAAAAGAACAGTAATTCATCTCAATAAAACCCGAGAAAAAATACTGGGTTTAATTTCTTTTAATTGAAAAACAAAATAAAAAATCCAATTCCAACCTTCCCACGGAATATTATTAAATCACCGCATCCCAACACATAAAACCAATGAAACAATATCCAATTGGTAGGAATTAATAAAAGCATCAATACCCACTTCTATCTACATTCAAATAATAATACAAAAAAGCAAGAGAAAAGGGGTTCCCAGAGAGTACGAGATGAAGAAGGAGAGAAGGACCTTGATCGGTGGACAAACAGAAAAGAGGGGCGGGGTGGGTCGGGGCGATTAGCAGTGGCTTGGGGTTGGAAATACATTAGAAGGGATGGGGTAGGGTGTATCCTAGGGTTTGCAATGGGAATCTCTTGCCGGTCGGGGACAGCAAAAACACCCCGACACACATACGCACAGCGTTCGTGTGTGGTTGTCGCACGCCGTCCCCTTGCTCTTTCTTTCCTTCCTGGACAAGAGCAACATAGCTCTTCGAATAGCCAAAAATGGAGAAAGAAGTGCTTGGGTCGTGGCGGACATGGCCAACTGAGAGGGACGACTAGCTGCTATCGGTTTAACTCGAGGAGGTTCGTGGGCTATTGAAGAAAATGACATCGAAGTTCGGTGGATGTGGGAGGAGAGAGAGGAAAGGGAGAGAGGAAGGGGAAGTGGAAGAGGAAGGGGAAGTGGAAGAGGAAGGGGAAGCGGAAGGAGGGGAGAGGGCCGTCCCCACGTGGTGCCACATCATCAAAAAACTCTGATGTGGCTGGTCCACATGGCTGAGCAGGGGCCGAGCAAGACGGACAAAGTTTGGGCAGCTGCCCGGACCTCTAATTGATTTTAATTGGAATAAATTTGACTCAATTGATACGTTTTAAACTATAAGATATTGACTTAATTTTTTGCTATACCACAGGGTACTTAAGTAGATTTTTTCCTTGAAATTATGTTGCCAATGGAGACAAACTAAAAGAGATTTTATGGGCTTATCTGACTACGTTGGCCCACTGATTGTCACGGGCCTGTCAGTTCCGGGACACGTAGGTATTGGGCCAGGCCGGATATATATATTTATCTAGCTTTTGAAAAGTAGATTTCTAATGCAATTGCCCCCTCGGGTTAATTGCAATAGCAATCTTCGAGGACTCGGGTTGCAGTCACGTCCACTCGGGGGGTTAATTGCAGTACAAATCTTCAAGGACTCGGATTGCAGCCACCGATGAGTCCACTCTCTTTTTCTGTATTGCGATTTTCCCCGTTGTGTTTTATTGTGGCAGATTTTTAATGAAGTTCGTGACTGTATATTTAGTATGCGAGGATTTCACATTTTTATATACGGATTATGTACAATAACATAAATATTAATAAAATTCAACCGTTTAAAAAACTAAAAGAGATTTATAGTTTGATAATTTTTTAAGTGTGAAATATTATTGATAACTTCAAGTAGTTAAAAGGCAGGAAAAGTAAGAATCAGGATGTAATATTGTTTTCTAGAACCTAGAATCAATACCTGATGAATGAGATTCGAATGTTTTTACTATGTAGATCGTAACAGATTCGAAGGTTTTTACTTGTGTGTACATACTAGGAAGTTGGTTACTTTCATAGGTTTCTATATACTTCTATTAGTATTGTAATTATCTGATTGTAACTACCTTCGAGGTTTTTTTGAAGAGTAATACAATTTTACTTATAAAAAATATATACTAGAAAGTTTTATGATATAAATTACATAAAACCACATGCAAATTCATATAATTGGAGTTATGATCACATCTGTATAATTTATTAACAGACAGCCAATCACCTATAATTCATGAAAATAACCTTCCTAGCTATGACTATGATATAGCATATAGTCTTTTCGATATTGTTTATCCACCAAAGAGAGCAAATGATCTTATAATTCATGACAATGACTTGGAAGATCAAAGTCTTTTCAAGGTAATCAGAGCACCATGCTGTGGCTGAAGAGTTATCACCGTATGAGGGGCATGGATATACGATGGCGAAAGCCCGAAAGAAAAGCGCTGCAGAATCATAGCCAACGCGAGCTTCGCCTCCACCAGGGCGAAATTCTGGCCAATGCATATTCGAGGACCCCAACCGAAAGGGAAGAAAGAAACTTGCTTAGTTGCTGCCTTCGATATGCCTCCCGAGAATCTCTCCGGGTTGAATTCTGCCTGCCTGCTCGCATTGCCTTCTCCTTCTTGCCGATGATGGTCCGCAGCGAAGTTCTTATTTCCCTGTCAATTCCAGCCGGGAATGTACATCGATTGTCCGATTTGAACGAGAAGTGTCCCTAGTTCTTTGAGAAAATCAAATATTCTTTTTCCTTCCTCATAACTGCTTCCAAATGCCGTTCTAGAGATTATATCGCAAGTTAGTTCTTGAAGATGCGACCATACGTCTACCTCGCACGATCCTTCCTCGGAGGCGGATCGATCCCACTTACTGATCATGTCACTACAACTTTGACGAAATACAGGCACCATTACCTGATACAAACACAAAATGGCACAAATACTTTAGAAAGCTAACAACAAAGTTATAATTTATGAACAGGGTCTGGATCTTTCAATAAGTAAGATCTGCATTTTTGTTTCCATAGATCAGGTTCAAATCCTGTTATAAGGCGCGATGGTTGCCAAGGGTTTTATCCAAATCCTCGGCATTGATTATCATGACACTTTTGCTCCGGTGACCAAACTTGTCACTGTCCGATGTTTGCTGGTTGTCGCGGTTAAAAAATAGTGGTTCATTACTGAATTGGACGTTATCAATGCCTTCTTGCATACTACAGGAAGCCGTTTACATGAAACTATCGCTGGCTTATTCTTTGCCTTTTGAGAAGCGAGTTTGCCGTCTCTAAAAGTCCCATTATGGACTTCGCCAAGCATCGCACAACTGGTATCACAAGTTCACTCAAGCCTTATTATACATTGGTTTTCGTCAATGCCATTTGGATACCTCATTTTTTATGACATAGATAACATTATTGTCTTTGCACTGAACTATGTTGATGACTTCCTTCTGGTTGGCAATGTTCATTCAAAAATCAAAGAGGCTACAGCTTACTTGGACCACACGTTTGGAATTAAGGACCTCGATGCTCTCAAATATTTTTTGAGCATTGAAGCTGCTCGTTCTGCAAATGGCTTGGTTCTCAGTCAACACAAATAAACTCTTGAAATCCTTAAAGATAATGGGAAACTAGGAGGTCAGCCAAGTTCATTCCCCATTGAACAAACCAGATGTTCCCACGGTTGATGGCGCACCTTATCGATGCTTAGTTGGTCGTCTTCCGTATCTCACTATCACACGACCAAACATCACCTATGTGGTCAGTATTTTAAGTCATTTTGTGACTAATCCACAACAAGACCATCTTGATACAGCTGACAGGGTTCTTTGCTACCTCGAATACTCGCCGAGTCAAGGCATTTTTCTTTCTTTCGTTGGCATACCAACCCTAACTGCATACTGTGATTCGGATTGGGATGGTTGCCCCATGACCCGACGTTCCAGGGTGGGTTACTTTATCATATTCGGAGGTTCCCTAATTTCTTGGCTCACCAAGAAGCAATCTGTTGTTGCTCGATCTTCCGCAGAAGCTGAGTATCGCGCTATGACTGTCACAATCAGCGAGACCCTATGGCTAAAGTGGTTGCTGCATGAACTTCACACTACACAGACCCTTCTGAGAGCTCTTCATTGCGAAAACAAGGCTACTCCACTCTACCATGAACGTACTGAATACATTAAAATGGACTGCCACTTTGTCCGTGAGCGTGTTCAGTCCAATCAAATATTGCAAAAAAGGAATAGCACTGTCAAAAACCTAGTATACATCTTCACCAAAGCTTTAGGCCGCCAATAATTTCATTATCTTCTCGGCAAGTTAAACATTACGAATCTTCATGCGCCAACTTGAAAGGGAGTGTAGAAAATCAAGCTTATTATGCTTGATCACATCCAAACTATTTCATGTTGGGTATGGAGCTTGAGAAGTGGTTCGGGACTTGATCGATTGAATTCGGTGCTCATGGACACTCGGGGGATGATTCAGGTCAAGAGATGAAGCCGAGAAGTCAAGACGAAGAGGCAAAACGAAATTGGGCTGCAAGCCCAGGCGGTCGCCAGCCACCAAATTTGTGAAGGGCAGCGGCCGCCCCAAAGCCCGCAGGCGCTGGCTGTTTGAAGCAGCCTCAAACTTGGCAGTCACAAGGTGGCTGGTGGCCCGCGTTTGGCTCCCAAATTTATGCCAGATGCTGGACAAAAATGCCCACACGTGTTACTTTTTCTTCCTAGGGTTGTTGGGCCTATATATACCCCTTGTAACTCATTTGTAATCCCCAAGAGAGAGAGTGTTAGGCCATTATGTATGACTAGAGAGAAAAAAGAAGAACTCTAGGTAAGTGTGATTGCCAAAGTGTGGCTTTCTCTTGTTGTGTGAGTGAAAAATAAGTGCATAGTAAAATCTCTGCTGGTTTGGTACAACCCCGGACGTAGATTGTTGTGGATCAAACTGGGTAACCAAATATTATTTCTCCTCTTATGCTTTTTTCCTTCGTATTTTGTGAGTTTGTGCTTCTCATTGTGATTGTGGTTCATGGATGTATTGTGGGGGTCCACTCGATTCCCAATAATTGGTATCAGAGCTTGGGTTTAGAGCATGGTGGGAGCGGCCATGATGGGTGAGGTGAAGTCACCGGTAGAGAAGTTCGACGGCATGGATTATGGCTTTTGGAAAATGTAAATCGAATACTACTTATACGGGAAGGAATTGCATTTGCTGCTTGGTGAGAAGAAGTAGGCCGATATGAAGGAAGAGGAGTGGAAACTCCTAGACCATAAGGCTATAAGTTTAGTGCGTCTTTCTTTGTCTAAGAATGTGACTCTACACACTGTGAAGGACAAGACCATGAAGGACATGCTAAAGATATTATCCAATATATATGAGAAGCCCTCGGTGGCCAATAAGGTTCATTTGATGAGGAAAATCTTTAACCTTAGGATGGCAGAGGGGAAAATGGAAGCCAAGCATTTGAATGATTTCAACATGATAATCTCTCAATTGAGTTCGGTGAAGATCAACTTTGAAGAAGAAGTACAAGCCCTAACCTTACTTAGTTCCTTACCCAATAGTTGCAGTGGCACGGTCATAGCGGTGAGTACCTCGGTAAGGAAGTTAACACTCTGACTTGAAGAGGTGAGAGACTTGATAATGAGTGAGGAGATACAAAGGAAGGAGTCCAGTGTAGTCTAGGGCGCAACATGTGTAATAGGGGGAGGTCTGATTTTAATTCAAAGAGGAAGAAGGAATGGAGGAGATCCAAGTCCAAGTCGAAGGGTGATTCGAAGAAGGATAGGAGCGCCATTCAATATTGGAATTGCGAGAAGTATGGTCATTTTAGGAACCAATGTACGGCGCCAAAGAAGAAGGATGACAAGTCGGCTAATGCCACGATGGAAGATTATGGAGAAGCCTTGGTTTTGAGTGTGGGAAGTCTGTTGGAAGCATGGGTATTAGATTTGGGTGCATCATTCCACTCTTGTAGTGACACGAGTATGATGAAGAGGTACACCCCAGCCAACTTGGGCAAAGTTTATCTAGCGGACGATGAGGCTTTGGATATTGTGGGAAAGGGGGATGTGAGAATCCACACTCCTAATAGTTCGGTGTTGGTGTTGAAGAGTGTGACGCACGTTTCGGAGTTGAAGCAGAACTTACTATCCGTGGCGCAACTTGACGATGAGGGTTACGCAGTGACTTTTAGTTGCAAGACATGGAAGATCACAAAGGGAGCCATGGTGGTGGCTCAAAGTGAGAAAGAAGGAACGTTGTACACGACAAAGAACACCAATAGCATCAATCTTGTGAGAGCTATAAATGATGCGGGCTTATGGCATAGTCGCCTATGCCATATGAGTGAGAAGGGGATACGGGTGCTGCACTCGAAGGGAAAGCTAGTGAACCTCAAAATCGTGGATGTGGGTCTTTATGAGGATTGTATTCTTGGGAAGAAAAAAAGAGTGAGCTTCTCGAGAAGTGGCAAGCCCCCGAAGGAGGAGAAGCTCGAGTTGGCCTACAATGATTTGTGGGGACTGGCACCGGTGGCGTCCTTAGGTAGTTCTTTGTACTACATGTCCTTCATCGATGATTTCACGAGGAAGTTGTGGGTCTACTTTCTAAAATACAAGTCTAAAGCCTTCGATGCCTTTAGAAAGTGGAGAGCCCTTGTGAGAAATGAGACGGGTCTTAAGGTTAAGTGCTTGAGATCCGACAATGGCAGAGAGTACGAGCTTCAAGAGTTCAAAGATTATTGTGTAGCAAATGAGATTCGCATAGAGAAGACAGTAGCTAGAACATCCCCAATAAAATGGCATTACAGAGAGGATGTACAGGACAATCAATGAGAGAGCTAGGACTGTGAGGTTGAAGTGTGGCCTACCAAAGATATTTTGGGCGGATGCAGTGAACACCGCGGCTTTCTTAATCAATAGAGGACCATCAAGTATTTTAGAGAACAGGATACCAGAGGAGGCTTGGAGTGGCAAGGAGATTGATCTAACCTAACTTCGGGTGTTTGGTTGTATTGTCTAGGTTCATGTGAATACAGGTGAAAGGAGCAAGCTAGATGCCAAGTCCAAGAAGTGCACGTTCATTGGATATGGAGGAGATAATTTTGGTTTCAGACTATGGGATGAGAAGAACTACAAGGTTGTGAGAAGCCGGGGTGTCATATTCAATGAGAAGGTGTTCTACAAGGACATGGGGAGTGTACTCGATGAGGTAGGTTCTAGTAGTGAGATGGTTGAGTTAGACATCTTGAACTCGAGTGGGAGCAAGAAGGTACGAGGTGGCCAAGAGGCCAAGGAGGAAGCAGGACCAAGTTCTCCACCGCCAGTGATTCCGGTGAGGAGGTTCACTAGATAATGTGAGTCTCTAGATAGATACTCGTCAGCTAATTTCTACATCTTACTCACTGATGGAGGGGAGACTGAGGAGTTTGCAGAGGTCCAGGAGAGTGGATAAGAAGACAAGTGGAAGATTGCAATAAATGACGAGATCGAGTCATTGAGGAGTAATGGGACTTGAAAACTAGTTCAACTCCCTAAAAGTAAAAAGGCACTGTAAAACAAGTGGGTGTATAGGATTAAGCAAGAGGTGGAGTTATCCTTTTTCACTTCTTATTTTATTATATAACAGGAGCCTTAAAAACTTTATTTTGTATCAGAAAATCATCATGAATAAAGGAAAGAAGGAAGTAAGACATGTAAAAAAGGACTACTTTTATAATTCTCGCTTCTTGATGCTTGCAGGGGACAGTATCCCTCAAAATTATTAAGTGTAATAGCTACATCATATAAACGGAGCTAAAGACCATAAAATTCAGCTCTTCTGCCTTAGATTGAAGGTATTGTTTCGATATCTTAAAACTTATGATTATTTTTTTAAAGAAAGCTTTATGATTAATTTGGACGATAAGGTTTGTTGTGATTGTGTTATTGGTGAAAGATAGAACTGCAAATTGTTAGATATGGTTATTAAGAGGATGGACTTATGACTAGAAAAAAACTTCATGTTGCAGCAATTGCTGGTACATAGAAAAGCCACCAAATTTGGCTTCTTCAACAACTAAATCGCATTCTCACCCAAAAAATAAAACAACTCAATCGCATGGAATACTCCATATATAGTATTGGGGTTCACACTAATGCCATATTTAACGTGAAAACTACTAGTTGTGTCTTGATTTTTGTAGGAGATCAAGTTTGTTACGCTTGATCACATCCGAACTATTTCAAATGTAACGGACCTATCTTATCTTTCCTAGCTCATCTTTTAATTACTAGTTTGAATTTGATTTACCTTGTTATCTACATAGCACAAATATAGCACCTACTGTTATGTGAAGGGCTATATTAGGATGTACTTACGGGGTGGGATTGGGTACGGAATGCCCCCATTCCAAACGGTTTGGAGTGAAGGCACGTGGGGGCTTTTTTGTAATAACGCAGAAATACAGGGACCAAAATAAAAAAAGTCACACGGGCCAGTATCTTAAATAGGACATGCTACTGTCGCAAATACGGAAAATACACTAACCAATATGACATAACGGGGCATGCCAGTATCACATAACAGGACATGCCGGTATCACATAATAGGATATACCAGCAAGGTCCCCTTTACTCCAAACCGTTCGGAATGATTTCTTTTACTCTGTACCCAATTCAAAGCTTTTACTTACGTTTAATAAAAATCAGCGGCTTGAGCATATTTGTTTTCAAAAAAATTCGGCCACTTCACTCTACTCTTACTTCAAGTCTTAAGTTCGAACCAAACAAGAAAGGAGGCGAGTTCCTCTTTGGCTTTAGTCACAATTCTGGAAAATCTAGTGCACCAAGAAGTTGGTATTAACTCACTGGGTTCCACGGATGCTCTTCGGGTTGTCGATGTGATTCCTAATGCATTCGATGGTATGGAATCTCATGTACATTTGACTGAATTTAACGAGCTTGATGAGGGATCCTTATTGCATAAGAAAGACATGTGTAACTCTTTAGCTATGATTGCTATTCTTGAAAACTTGATGCAAGAGCATGAGGACCTCATTATGGGAGAAGGAGTTTCTTTGGAATTAGCAATGGTTCCAGAAGAGAATTCAGCTAATGTTTTGCGTCCATCCACGCGGTGGACAGACACGGAGAAAGATACTTCAGGGACTTCAGAGTTGGTTAAGTCTGCCATTGTTCCTATAATGAATTCGGTGCAATGTAGCTCGAACAAGGCAGTCGTTCTAGAGCAGTTGCGTTGGCCAGTGGTGAGTGGGATTCAAATTGAGGAAGTGGATGACTCACCCTCTACAGGGCAGCAGACTCCCCGGCCTTTGATTGCAGCTCCCGTGACGCCACCTTCTCCACTTGTGACGACAAACCCGATGGTTGCACAGGTTGACGGCTTGACTTCGGGCAAGGCTGGCAAGGATAAAATAAGCTCTGCAAAGGGCTCTAAACATAAGGGTTTGAAGTCAGGTTTTCTTGGCAGGAGAACCCCGATATTACAGGACTCTACTCCGTCTATATTGGGTCAGGCTTCGGCCTTGCCCTCTAAGGAACCCACGCATATCCCGGGCCAAACAGGTAATAATATTATTGTTTTCTCAGACTCGGATGATCTCCCTCCTTCTTTAAAGTTCATGAGCTCGGTTGCAAAACAGATGAAGAATAATTGGTCAGACGGGGTCGACTATTTTGACATACCTCCGGCAAAGAACACTCGCTTTCAAGCGAGGAAGAAAACTGGGAGTGCCTATACCAGTGAGGATCCACGTTGGTCAGAATATGATATGGACTATTGATGAGTTCTGGCTGATTAGTTTTGTCTTTGACCACCCGACTTGTTTGATTGGGTGAGACACTAGGTATGGCAACGAGTTTGCCTCTCTGGCTACTCGTTTAGGCCTTGGACCCGTTTTATTTCCGTTTTTCTTTTTCTTTTCTCTACTCTTTCTCATCATCTTTCTGTAATTTTTTTTTCTTATTAATAAATGCTCGTTTTCGCCCAAAAAAAAAAGTTCGAACCAAACAAGATAAAGAAAAAAGATAGACCATCAACTTTTTTTTTTAAGGACAATATAATCATATAACCAAACATATTACTTTTATTATCAACCGAGGGCCATTAAAGCTGAGAGATTAGACCCTATAATCGCACATAGAAACTATTAAATCACAAAGAGTTACATCTTGAAGCGGGTGTTTAACGAAGTTGAGCAGATTGTTTGACATAATATTCTTCATTTTTTTGACAAAAAAAAGATATCTTCTTCTTCGGTTTTTCGAAAACCTCTAACATCTTAGTCTTCATTTTCTGTAAAAACAGTAATTGTCATCTTCTTCGTTTTCTGGAGACACGGTAACACCATGTTCTTCGATTCCTGGAAAAATAGGGAAATCTTCTTGTAACGATCTTGATTAAGATCAAGAACCCTAATTTGGTAGAAAGGAGAAAGAAATAAGAAGAAGAGAGATAGGAGAGAGAGATAACTGTTCCAATAGGAATTGATTAAAGAATATCTAGAATCCTTCCAGAGTTCTCTCTATCCTCTAGTTATACTGTGACCTATTACAAATTGATCACACAAACTATTCAGCTATTACAATCAAGTTCCATATGTGTTACAACTCCCTCCTTCGAAAGAACTTTGTCCTCAAGGTTCAAAGAACATCAAAGTCAGAACATCGAGTTCGCATATCAGCCACGATCTCACGTGTTCCATCATTTGAGTTCGAATTGCACCAAGACTTCAAGACTAGTGCCATTACGTGCTTTCCCCTCTGCAATTGTCGATAGCAACAACACCTGCACATTGCTAGCCTCATCATCCAATGTTTATCATCTGCAGCCAAGGAACTCATAAAGGTGTCCACTCTGTTCTGCAATGCAAAGAAGTCAATGTGGTGGTCACTAAAACACTTGCAAACAATGACATATTCGCTGTCAAGAACATCTGCACCTTTCCCAACAACATGGTCACCCTGAGCAATATTCTGAAGTAAAGGTGGAATGTCTTCCACCAGAAACTTAAGCGGAATAAAAAATATATTGGTTCTCATACGATCGAGAGCAATAGAAGCAACTTGAACTACAGGGATATAGATGTAGCAACCTCTCCCTGGTACTAACAAAACCTTATTTTCAAGGTTCAGATCATGACATGACCATTTTCCATCCTTCAAACATTGAATCCACATCCACAATGTTTCAGCTGTACATTTGCCCAGCTGTGTACAAGAATCAATATTTATCCTTGTATACAGCTGTTTACATTTGCCCTTGTCCGCAAGGTACAGAAGGAGCTGCTGGTGCCAATCAATATTGGTCGTCTTAGCCTTAAAAAGACTGGTAACAACAAACTTCAGACCTGCAGAAGCTGCTAATAGCTGCTGCCAATTAAGAAGGAAAGGAGAGCATACAAAAGTTGCAGCTACTGCACTCTCCTTGGCAGAAAATTTCAGAGTCTTGCACAAATTTGCAGAGGATGGAAGTGCTGCATAAAATTGCAGACCTGTAACAAATCGCATACCATCTTCCAAGCCTTCCTCGATGCTACTTGTTAGAGACATAAACTTCTCAACATCCTCTTCTGAACCCCCAACAACAAAAGACCAACCCAGTTCTGAGATGAACTTATCCAAAGCTTGACTTGTCAATTGCAACAGTGATGCACAATTAACAACTAGCTCCACCTCTACATTTGCTCCAAAATCATCAGGTGGTTTAGATTTGACATCAAAATGATCGAGAACAATATCAACATCTAAGGAACTAACACTTCCTAATGCAGCTTGCACCAAGTCCTCTTCCATATGATCATCAAAATCAAAATTTGAAAGCTCCATATCGCTGGTTGCTTGCACCTCATCACCAGCAACCACAACTTTCTTCATGCCCACTGGATTTCCTCTTAATGCAGCTTCAGAACCTAATTCCTTATTGGATTCCCCTTCAAGCACAACCATTGTATCCGAATCAGTTTCTTTGTTGGATTCACCATCCTTCCCACAGGATTCCTCAACAACACAACTTTCCACAACACATTCATCTACTTTCTCATGATCTCCATCAGAAATGTCAAACCTTACCTCCTCTTCATCCTCAAAGCGTATATACAATGCATCGACGAATTCATCCCAATCCGCCTCATCGCTGCTCAAACTCCATGTCAAAAACCACTCTCTCACCTTACCCGTCAACAAGTCGACTACTAAACTATATTTGTAGGCTTCCAAAGATGGGTTAATCTCAAAGAATTCTTCACAAATCTCAACCCAATCATACGGGTTAACACCCAAAAAAGAAGGAAGACAAGGAAAATCCATTCGAGCCAAGACGAGGTTTACCTTATTCTCATGGATTTCCGAGGCCCACTCATCCAATAACTCGTCCAAGTATCAGCTCCGACGAGGCTCAACTCCATACATTCGAACCGCGAACTCTAGGTGACTCCCTGGAACTGTAACCCTGTGCTCTAGTCGCGACATCTTTTTCGTTTCGTACTGAGTAAATGTCGGTTCCCCGACTCAAAATCCCTCATACTCGTTACACTCGGCATGCCCGAGCATGCCCATAGACTTGGGTTCCTGGCGAAGCCCTCCGAACTGAAGATGTCGGGTTCCGCCCACCTCGATAACGTGTGGTTTCTCCGTTCCTTTCTGCCCATGAACAGGAAATCATTCTTCCTTGATTGCCCAACAAGCCATTAACACTGAGTTTCGAGAATCAGAAGCTCTTATACCACTTGTAACGATCTTGATTAAGATCAAGAACCCTAATTTGGTAGAAAGGAGAAAGAAATAAGAAGAAGAGATGGGAGAGAGAGATAACCGTTCCAATAGGAATTGATTAAAGAATATCCAGAATCCTTCCAGAGTTCTCTCTATCCTCTATTTATACTGTGACCTATTACAAATTGATCACACAAACTATTCAGCTATTACAATCAAGTTCCATATGTGTTACACTTCTCCATGAATACCAGCTTATCACCACGCTTATTTCTAAGGCTTACTAAAAGCTTAATTGGCTACTAATTTTTGTGCAAACACTGTTATAAGTTAGATTGCTTTTCTTTATATATAAAGGAGGAATCGAGAGGCATAACCTTTACAATTCACGCTATTAATTTTTAATGTTTTTGGAAGAAATGAGCAACTACTATTCAGTATTTCAGTGTATACATTAAATTGGCTCTCGAAAATTGGAAGAGGATTATAATGAAATTATTAACAGGGAGCGAGGCAAATTAATTTTTTTTCTTTATTTACTCATCGAAAATTTTAAAAAACGACTCGAAAGTTGACCGGGGATTGCTCCTGACCTTCGGAACAACCGGTCCGGCCTGTTGAACCGTATATTTTTTAAATTGAAAATATATATTATTCATAATATTTAGTATTAAAATAACAAAAAGTTATCAATATTATCTAACTTATTGAAACTATAATGTACAAACATTAAAATCACAATTTAATCAATTCTAGTTTTAAACATATATATATTTTTTAAAAGAAAACCATTTTTGGCTGGGTCGGTCGGTTGGTCCAACCCGACAAGAAAAACTGTTGGTCACGAAAGGCTGGGTTTAGGATGAAACCCGGCCCTGATTTGCCTCTATTCAAAAGGCTGGGTCTCGAGAGTTGGAGCTTGAAGCTGCTGATGAAAGGATTTCGGGCCTTTTAATCCATGAGAAAGTAAACGACTCATGGGCCCAATTACAAGAAACAACCTACAGGCCCACGAAGGGTAAAAGAAGGAGACAGGGCACGGGCCCCACACACGCCTTTACCTGAGGAGGCGGGATACACGTGAATATTCATTCTCTCATCATTGGTGCAAGATCCAAAAATGATTTCATCACGATGATGTAATAATTCCTTTTGTCTTCTTTTCAAGTGATTCTGTTAGTTTGTTAGGAAACCGAGTAAGTTTCTATTTTGGTTCCTAGCTTGTATATATACAGACTGTGTGATGTAAACCTACTCACTCGTTAATTGTGAATACAATTTAGTTTAAATTTCTCAAAACTTTTGTTAATTTCTTCTTCCTCTCGACCGTTGTCCACCAACCGAGAGGGATTTCAGTTTCTTAATAGTAGTTCTTGATGTGCACCAGCCGATTGCGCGGCTAAGAGTACTGTTTTTTACACCAAACTTGAGAAACTTTTGTATTTTATCCAAATTAAAACTATATTTTTTAAATAACAGATTTCGATACCAATTATTTCCGGTGAAAAATGATATTGCAAGTGCACCAAGCAACTTTACATAATGTTGTGCAATTTTGTTCAGTTTTCGCCTACCATATAGAAAGATTCTCTTGACAAGTAATAACGCAGTTGCCAATTTTGCTCCTCCAATTGACCAGTGGGATGAATCTAAAAAGCTAAGGAAAAGAAGTAACCGGTGGAATTACTCGTGGATCGCACTGCCAACGAGTTGAAGCCTTTGCACATACCTACCTAAGGACATGGTATGCAATAACCTTTCTGATATGGTTTTGTCATTCCTTTTGTTTTTATTGGAACATAGTAAAAGGACCATCTCACCAAAAAAGAGAAAGAAATATACAAAATGGAGCACTTACTTTTAGTCTTTCTCTTGCACCATAATGAAAGAAAGACAATTTTTCTGCCATGATTTATGTTTTCCCTCTAAATTGACTCAGTTTTAAATTTTTTCCCCATAAATTTAGGGTAAATATTTTTTTTAATTTAAAATTTACAATAATATTTACATGTTATCCAGATTTAAACTCTAAACTTCTGTCAAAATTTTCAACACCCTTTATCTTCTTCATGCCAATATAATAAAAATCGTTGATGTCCCTCATGGACTAATGGATTATGGCGTCTTATTGAGTGTTATGAATAAGTTTTAAATCTAAGTGCCAAAATTATTGATTAAAACCAACAAATATTTAGATCAATTAGTGAGAGATTTTTCTAACATAACTAGGTCTCGAGTTCGAGTCATTGAAAATACAACAGTGTTAAATACTTGTTGAAAGAATTTAGCCACATTTCAAATGTTACACCCGGTTTAAATTTAGATTAGTTAGTTTAATAATCTGAATCCTAGATAGTATAAACCCTTTTTAATTTTGATTAGATATAAGTTTTATTATCATATCAAAATTAATTGATCTCGTAATTTTAGTACGGTCCTCCATTCATGGCACAGTGATGTCAAGCACGAACAAACATTGACACGATAGTTTTCTCTTGAAGTTTTACATACAATTTTTTGGTAAAATCAAGTTTTACGTACATTGTGTATTGTAACATAATGTTATAATTTTCAAAATCTTAAGATATTATTATTTTGAATTGGAAATAAAAGTTTTAATAAATCACTATATAATTTTGGTAATTTTGGCGACCAAATTCTTTATCATATCCGAGGGAGTGATTTAGCCGTGGGGGTAATATATTTTTTTTCAAAAATTCAACGTATGTAATTATAACATTTATAATTATCCTCTACGATTACTCATGCGTTAAAATCGCTCCATAATAGCTACATTGTCAATACAACTAAATACATCTTTCTCGATATATGTAATTAAATAATCAGCTAGCAATTGATCTTCTATCTTGTTCCGAAGACGATTCTTCAAAATATTCATGGCAGAAAAGGCTCTCATAACAATTGCAATCGCAACCGGCAATATCAAAGCTAATTTCAGGAGCCGAAATTCTGTAGGATAAATGAGATCTCTCTGTGTTTGTACCAACTTCTGAGCCAAAATATCGAACCTCTTTATATCATAAAATTTATCATTAGATCTCATGTCAGCAATATAATTATCCAACTAACTGTCCAGTGTAGATATCCAATGACGAAAAGTCACGTGGATAAAACTTAGTCAGACCAAGCAATTTTTTCTTATCAAAAGTAGCAAATGATTCATCCGGACTCAAACATACCACACCAAGAAGCAATATAATTATCCAACTAACTGTCCAGTGTAGATATCCAATGACGAAAAGTCACGTGGATAAAACTTAGTCAGACCAAGCAATTTTTTCTTATCAAAAGTAGCAAATGATTCATCCGGACTCAAACATACCACACCAAGAAGCAATTCTGTGTTGATCCCAGTAAATCGACTATTTAATTTCTGAAGCTGCGTATCTATAATTGCATAGAAAATATCAACTTGATAATGGTGCAGATTAGTAACCTGGAAATTTTTGCGCCGAGATTTGAGGGAGTTCTAGGGTTGGTTCCTTATATGAGGAGGAACTGCAATTCAAAATATAACACTGGTGATTCTATTCAGAAAGGGAATAGAACTCTTTTGCATATGGTCAAATTCTATTCGAACTCGATAACTTGTTTGACATTTGGAATACACACTTTCTTGGGCCCGACTAACATATGATAAGTCGGTAATGGACCATTCTAGTTTCAATTTTTAGGTTGAGTAATTTTTTAGTGAAATCAATTTTTTATTTTAGTAGAGACATATATTAAAAAATATACCTAATTATCAAAAAAAAATTAAGTGGGTCAATTCCTCCCTCCGCCCCTTGTTGTATATATTGGGTTTTTATTTGAACTCTTCGAAAAAGAGAACTTGCGTTAAGATGCAAATGAATTTTGTATACAGCGTTTATACATATTTTTTAAAATATCGATATTTGAATAATTCAAATTTATTTACAAAGTCAATTAATATAAATCTGAGTGACAAAAATTCTCGCTAAAAAGGGTCTCTCATTATGAAGAAAGTAGAAATCCACAAAGGCTTGGATACAGAATACAATTCAAATTTGGATTGAATTTCTGGCTGGCATCGACCACCTCTTAATTAATAGAAGAAGGTCGAGTTGATATCTGCAACCGAGTAAATGCGGGCATTCTAATCTGGAATTATGCTGAGTCGGTTGTAGACCTGGCTACGAATTGAATCCGATTCATGATTCGATTCGATTTGTAAAAAATTCGATTCGATTCGACAATAATTCGATTCGTCAAAAAATTCGATTCGAATTCGTCATGATAAGAATTAAATACGGTTCAAGTTTTTTGTAATTCGTCAAACTGGCGAATTCAATTCAAATTCGTTTTGAGAATTCGATTCATATCGAATTCGATTCGAATTCATAAAAATTCAGGGGGGGGAATTAAAAAAGGGGGGGTTTATTTGAATTTCGCTGACGTCAGTGCTTGCGTCAGCGTTAGGGGCAAATTACCATTTTTTTCTTACCACTTTTTTTGTTACCGTTTTAATCCCCAGGTTACCTTTTTTTTACTGTTGGTACTTTTTAAATTTTTTTTTTATAAATTCAGAATTTCTTCCCAACTCTATAAATACCACCTCTTATTCTTCAAATTTTACACATTCCAATCTCAATTCTCTACTTCTCTTATTAAAAATTTGAGCTATATAAATTCTCCCTCAAGTTTACTAATTAGATATATTAGTCATATTTCTCATATAATTACTCATATTACTATATATTTAATCTTTGTACCCAAGATGGAATTAAAGCTCTAGACTCTACATTAGGACCAATTAAACAAGCACTTAATTTATTATGGGCTCGCCCAAAATTGCTAAAAGATTGGAAAAATTTTTGAAAATTAAACAACATGAAACCAAAACGTTTTCCACAAGATGTTCAACATCGTTGGAATTCGACTTATGATCAAACTAATAATATTATGTTACAACCTTACCATTGGGACCTTGTAGAAAAACTAAATGAGCTTTTAGAATGTTTTAATTATGCTACACATCTTTTAACGGGTGTTTATTATCTTTTATCGGGTGTTTATTAAAATTGATGGTTTACAAAATTTATTATATGCATATTACACAAATTTAGAAATTTTTTGCAAGTTCCTAATCTAGAAGATCATGTTGTAAAAATTACAAACAATGTAAAAAAAGATATTTTGGATTTAATGAGTGAATATAGTATTAGGAATAATGCTTCTACATCTAATGAACCAACTCCCTCTCCCTCACAAGGTAAAAAATTAAGTTTTACGGAAAGATTGTTAGTGAAAAAATAAAAAAGACTCCGAGGAATAAGTTTAACCAATTCGGAATTTGATTTATATTTTAACACACAATTTGATATTCCATTTGTCAAATCTTAACACACAACCATGTAAAATTATAGAATTAATTCGAATTCAAATTTGATTATAATTCGATTCTAATTTGAAAATTCATAATTCGTATTCGATTCGTCTTGTGAAGAATTGAATACGGTTTAATGTTTTGATGAATTTGAATTCAAATAAATTCGATTCGAATTTGTCCAAATTCGAACCGTGGTCAGGTCTAGTCGGTTGTATTGGAACACTCGAATATAAATGTATTTAAAAGAATTAAAGATTTTTGTCCCTTGGTACCTATGCGTGGATGGAACTTGCAACGCCTTGCTACCTTCTCGTACGGGAAGAATCTAGTAGTACTAGTCAACCTTCGAAAATGCCTAAAACGTAACAATAATTTTTTTTAATCTATATTATTCATAATCGATCACGATGAAGTCCTATTTATGAGATAATTTATTTTTTTTAAAGGTAAATTATTACACTATGATATTGCCAAAGTTTGAATCTTGGACCTCCTAAATATTTACAACGCCTTGTGCCGTTGAGTTACAAGCCCTTTAACTACGAGACAATTTATTAATGATGTCATTTACATTATATTGGATTGCAAAATTTTAAGGTCGCGAGCTTAGTGTTGACCATGCAACCCTCGGAGCGCCCACGGTTGAGCGGTTGCATGCCTTTCCTTGGAACACATTTGTAATACTTAAATTCAAGATTTTTTAAAATAAATTTACGATTTTTATCACTTAGATCAATAACTTTGTGCTAGAGTATCTTGTAGATGCATATATGTTATTTCACGTAGTATTTTGATATCTATGTTTGCAAAAGTAAAAATAAAATAAAATTTCTATCTTGGAGGAAGATGTCAATTTTTGACGATTAAATGTAATTAAAATAAAAAATTTAAAGTTGAAACATTAAATTTTTTGGAAAATATAATATATTTTCAATTTGAGTGGGAGACAATTTCAATATTTCAACGACACTCTAGGTGTCGTTTAAAGGGTCTCGATTTGCCTAAATTACTACACTCTCGGTGTGGTTATTTTGGATAATTTGGATCTGGTTATGATTGTAATTGTAAATGGAGTTTGGAAATTTTTTTGTCCATGCAGTGATATTGACAATACTCTTTTTTTGGTACGAATTTTTTTCAATGAATTTTACGACATTAGAGTTTTGAAAAGGTCGACGGCTACGAGAATGCAATCTCTCCTTCTGACATTTTTTATTAATAAACTTACTTATTCAAAAAATATATATTTAAACGAGAAAAATTCACAAAAGTGTTGTTTAAATGTCTAAAATCGCAAATAAATATTTCAAATTTGAATAAATGACATTTTCTGACATCTAAACATTAAAAAATTTACAAAAAAATAGAAAATGATTACTCTATTCGGATAAAAAAAATTCATATAATTATGATTATGGTAAATTACGTGAGAGTATCGTATGATTCAAAGCTCAACATACCTTAAAAAAACTCAACATTTGATTGCCCGTCATCATGTCAAATCAAAGTCATTGAAACTCGTCTTGATGTGACCGATTGTTTCTGCAGATAAATATAAGTATTTTCCTACGAGTTTTATCCTTACTCACGCGCAGTTGAAAAATTTTTTAGAAGGTTACCCATCATAAAATTATTCCACGTAAGTTCACTTAACTTTAAAATTTTTTAAAAATATTTGCTAAAAAAAAGTTACACTTTATTGATATAAATAAATCAATCAAATCACTCAATTCTTTTCTTAGCATATATCCTTAAGTACATCCTGAACCGGATATTACATTGATAGAGTAATCACTCTCTAAAATTAAAAATATGCTTAGAGTGGACATCTATTTGGAACTGTATATTTCCATTTATATGTTCAAGGCTTGCACCCGGATTGCCTAGCTATTGTTACTTATTATAGTGGCAGCATGTCATCACCAGGGTCATTAATATTATAATAATATGCATTTTTGTTAATAAACTTATTAGTGAGTGACGATAAAACGTTGGCCACCAAAACTTGAAAGGGAGAATTAGTGGTTTCAAGTAAGCTAGGGATTGAGGATCACCGAAATCCAAGGTTAATTCTTTGTATTACTTTAGAAAAAGGAACAGAGCAATGGATTATATAAAAAAGTGGAAATTAGGTGCAAGGAAATGGAAATACAAATACATCCATTCGAGTTTAATTAAATTTGAGCCAAAGACTTGTATCATGGTGTAAAAATTTATCTTAAAAAAAATTGAATTACGTTTGACATCAGTTTTCGCTAAATCGAAAATGGAAATTAGATTGCCGAAAAAATTCAATAGCATAGTCAGAAATTTTTGGGTAGTGGTTGCAGTAGAGTATTATTATTTTTTCACTCTGCTACCGTGTTTTGCTTCAATGTTGACCTTCGCTTTTGCTGTTTTAGTGCGTCGTTGTCAGTGTTTACCTTTGTTGTGTTCCAGGCGTTTTGGGTTTGGTCGTTTAGTAGTCGGGCATTATTTTATGAGTTTCTTTCTTTACGATGATAAAATTTGTAATTGTTGAATCCAAAACTTATAAGTGGATCAAAATATTTTAACACTTACTAATTTTTGTGGATCTGTTTTATGAATAATTCTCCTAATAATATTTTTATATCCGCAAAGCTCAGATAATAAATTTATTATTAAAAGAACATGTTATTCCTATGATACCCTATCCTTTCCTGGCGTGAAGAATGATCATGTATATTTTTTATTCGATTAATTGCTATAAAAGCACTTGCATAGAAAAAAATAGTATTCTATTTCCTCTATCCGGAATTTTCTACCCATTTATGGTTTCGTGACTAATCCTTGAATGGCAAACTAGAGATGAACTCACTTTCCATTTGTCTGATTTGCTTTATATGAAACCCTTTATTGGACTGACATCATTATTATTTTTTTTAGAATTAACGTTACTTGATTATATTAAGTGACATTACGTCAGAAAGTCATTACATTGAAGGATTGCTAATTCATCAGGAGGATGAACTTCCAATTAGGAGCACATTGTCTAATCCTAGACTTCGTAGCAATCTAATTGGCCACCTCATTCAAAATATGAGAAAAACATAAATGACAATTTGCTAATTTTTATAAGGCAAATTTAGCAAGGATTGCCTCATTTTCAGTCTCCCATTCAATCGGATCACCCTTGTCATTCACAAAGTCAACAACAAACTTGCAATCAGAGTGAATTTGGACATCAAAATCTCTAAAATATCTATCAAACAACTCAATGGCACCCTGCAGAGCTTGAATCTTAGCTGCAAGTGCCGATCTCACACTAGTTGATTTAGCATGGCCATCGATGATTTAGCCTTTGTCATTTCTAGCAACCACGCCGATACCTGCACTCTGATCATCACAAGTCCAAGCGGCATCGCAGTTCACTATCATCTCATGCTCTCAAGGTGGTTGCCACCTACTAGGAGGTGTATGTCTCATCTCATTCACATTTTCTATGTGAGCAACATTTGTCTGTCCGTACGAGCCCATTGTAGCAGCTTGGACAATGGCATTGGGTCAGGCGTATGACCTTCAAACATGGCACCATTTGTCACTTTCTAAATATGCCAGCACAAAAAGACCATAAAAGTAATCAGGTGCTCAGCATTTTGGCCCTTTAATTCACTAGTCATTCCACAGGACCACATCTGAAAGCTTTCAAGATGTGAATTACCATAGCAAAGACCAAGAGTGAAATGAAACCAAGCAATTTCTGCATGTGGGCATAAATCAAGTGTATGCAAAATAGTTTCACTCACCTGATTACACAGAGAGCAGTTGTAATCTTTTCCCATATTTTCTCTATTCATCGTATAAGAAGATGGGATACACCCATTGACAACCTTTCGCAAGAAACTCCTAAGCTTTGGAGGGACATCAAGATTCCATATCATTCTCCATAGGGAGCGATCTATAAGATCTGCATTGGCATAGGCAGATTGATCAATTTTAGTTTGCTTGAAGTGAAGATACCCTACTTTAATCGAGTAAGCTCTATTGTCTGCTGGCCTCGAGACCAGCTTACCCTCAATGTGCTGTTTTGGAAAGACCAGGTTGGCTATAACATCCTCTTCCCGCGTATTAAACAAATCCATGAGGGCAGGGCTATTCCAGTTTCCTATTGATTCATCAACCAAATCCCTAACAACAATCATCTCGGAGTTAGGTGGTTGTTTGGACAGTATCTTTCCCTGAGATATGGTTGGCAGCCATTGATCCTGCCAAATGTTAATCTCAGTGCAATCACCAATCTGCCAGTGAACATCCCTTTTAATCACTTCTTTCCCTACACAGATGCTCTTCCACATCCATGAGAATCTATTGCTGCCTCTGCTAGCCTGCAAAAAGTTAGTCCTAGGAAAATACAGACCCTTTTACAATTTAGCACAAAGTATATCAGGAGAAGTAAGAATTCACATGGCCTGTTTAGCTAGCAAAGAATCATTAAAGACCTACATGTCCTTAAAAGCCATACCACCAAGGCTTTTAACTCTAGTGATCCTCTTCCAAATCATATAATGGATAGTTTTATGATCAACATCTTCCTTTCACCAAAATCTAGTAAGAGTGTTATTCAAATTATTGCAGAAACTCCTTGGGAACTTTATGCATTGTATGGCATAAGTTGGGATCGATGATAGAACATATTTTATCATAATTTCCCTACTTGTATTGGGTAGGAGTCTCTACTTCCAAGATTGAGCCTGAATTGTAACCTTGTCCAGCACAAATTTAAGAGCTTTCACCTTTGATTTCTCCCAAAGTGTTGGAAGACCAAGGTACCTGTCTTTGTCTTTCAGTTCTTTCATGTCCAGAATGGACATAATGTCCAACTTCTCCTTAAGTGGGATTCCCCTGTAAAAAAAGATACAAGACTTAGAGAGATTAAGTTATTGCCTGAACAATTTACAAAGATGGTCAAAATATTTCTAACAGCCTGTGCTTCAGAAACAGAGGCTCTCCTAAACAAAAGTGTATCATCGAAAAAAATGACATGAGTTAGGGTAGGACAATGATTAGTGAGCCTATAACCCGAGATGATCTCTCTAAGTTGATTAAGCTGAATGTATCTGGAAAAAGTCTCTGAGGCCAGCAAAAAGAGAAAAGAAAATACAGAATCTCTTTGCCTCAATCCTCTAGAAAGATTGAACCAACTAAGGGGATTGCCATTTAAAATCACAACATATGAAACAGAGAAGATACAAGCCAGAATGCAATTGATCCATTTTTTAGGGAAACCAAGTTTTACCATAACACAAGTTAGGAAATGCCAATTCACCATATCATAGGCCTTTTTAAGGTCAAGTTTAAGAGCCATAGAACCATTCATTTTCTTTTTGCACTTTTTCAAATTGTGGAAAACCTCATGAGCCATTATTATATTGCCCTGGATGCTTCTCCCACTAATAAAAGTACCTTGTTGTTCACTAACAATCGCACCAATCCATTTCCTGAGTCTGTTAGCAAGGACTTTAGAAAAAACTTTGTAAGCATAATTGCACAGATTAATAGGTCTAAAATGAGATATATTTTCAGGACATTTGACCTTAGGAATTAACACTAGATAAGTTTTGTTAAGTTTAGTAGGAACTTTTTCAGCCGAATACAATTTCTAGAAAATTCTGGTTAAGTCATTTCCTATAATTTCCTAGTAATTATGGAAGAAAATACCTAAATATCCATATGGACCAGGTGACTTAAGCCTTCCCATCTGAAATGCAGTATCTTTGATCTCTTTGGAAGACATGTGCTTAATAAGATCAACTTCCATCTAGCTAGTCACAAGTTTAGGGACTGCCTCCAGTACAGCCAGTTGCCTCGCCCGCATAAATATTCATAAAATAGTTAGTAACTATGGCAGCAACCTAATCCTCCTCTTCCACCCAATTACCCTGCTCATTTCTGTGCCTTTTAATCTAGTTTTATCATTTTCTCTGAATATCGGTAATGTGAAAGAACTTTTTTTCTTATCACCATGTTGTAACCAGTTTATGCAGGACCTTTGATGCCAAAATATCCCCTCCTGCTCATAGAGACCTTTCAAATCTTTCTTCAGGATAGCTTCCTTAATCTTGGCAGCAGTAGAGCATAGGTCACCCTGAAGAACCTGAATTTCCTCCACCTTTTGCTCAATCTTGATTGCTCTGTCTTTGAAGACCTTTTTACTCCACTTCATCATGTCCTTGCCACAGTTGTGACCACACTGATTCCATTTAGTTGTGTCATTTTCAAACACAGGGAAATTCCATGCCCGCTTGATGACATGTTCACATTCCTCCTCTTGGTCCACATAGCCTCAAACTTAAAGAGCTTCTTTCTTCTTCCTTTTAGGTAAGTGTCTAGAATCAAGTAGGCATGATCAGACCCAGTCATAGGTTCATAAAAGATCAGGGCAAAAGGGAATAAACCCCTTCATTCAATAGTAGCAAAAGCCCTATCTAGTCTCTCTAAAATGTTATCCTCATTTTTCTATTGATTAGACCAAGCGAACAGGTTGCCCAGTTACCCCAGATTAAGCAGATCCCCTTCATACACAAAATTTCTCAAGTCCTCCAGTTGCTTATTGGTAGGTATCCAGACACCAAACTTCTCTTCTCTCTGGCAAAAAGTATTGTACATCATTATTATGCACACTGTTATACGCTAGACTTGTAGTGTATGATACTTACAGTAAAACTCATGTAAAGTGATCTTCTCTAAAGTGACAATCTTTTTTTACTGATAAAAGTTTCGATTTTAAGTCAGAACCGGTGTTAAAATTTAATAGCCCCTCTATAGTAATAATTAATACTTTTTAAAAAAATTCTGGTGTTAAATCTCGGTCCCAATTTTCGTATAAAATTATATTTTTAATAAATATATATTTGTTCATAATTGAAGAATCTAAAAAATATTTTAAGATACTAATTTGTGTTAGACTTGCTTGTTTGATAAATTTTACATCATTATTCATCTTCTCAATTATCTTCAAATAGTCATTGTGATCACTATCTTGAGTAAGAAAATATTTCAATCGAATTTAGCATTTGAACAATGCTATAAGTCGAGATTGTAGGTGATTGGAATATAGATAAAGTAAATTTTTTTTGGTATTTATGTATTTATTGGTCAAAACTATATTTTAATATTTTTGGAGAAAAAAAAGTAAACCTCTCTTATTTAATAACCTCTCTAAAGTATTTTTTTCTCCAGTCGTAATGATATCACTTTAGAAAAATTTTACTATTGTCAGGACTCGAAAATAGAAGTGACAAACGCTCGAGGATTAAATATCTCATAAGGTACCAGATTTATTATATGGAAGACTTTCAATATCCTAATGTAAATAACCATAAAATTAAATACGACAGAAAAACCGAATGTGAATGCAAGGCTCTGGCCATTTATTGAAAAATCCTACGATGCATGTAGTCCCCTCTACGACTCCTACTCCCGATCCGTAGCCCCACGATCTGAAAATACATACAGAGACACTAGTGGTGAGTCATAAACTCAGTAAGAGGATCATAGCAACAGATAATCAATGCAACTCGCAAACGATCACAAACCGACTTGAATAAATAGAAACGATCACAGAATGGAGCTTCGGAGTCCATACATATCATGTCGGGTTCCTCGTGGGGCACAGATAAATACCCTCTGTTTCTGCAAGGCGGGCCTAATAGACGGAAGGGTATCTCCTCCACGAATTCAGATAGTCCACATACTCTCCGTCCATTCGATCACACAAACCTCAGGTTATCCGGTAGCCCCTTAAGCGATATGTGCGAACCACGGGGCCCAATAGGTATGGGACAATCTCGTATGTCAGAAGAGAATCAAACACATAATAAATTTTAGATAGAATTATCAATGAACACATAACAGATTTTGGACAGAATTATCAATAAATTCAAATCTGCGAAATACCGCATCAAGCTTATTAAGAAAGAATCCACTTACCTCGTGCAGTCCTTAATCTCGATCTCTAATCTGATGTCACCCTACAGTCCTATGCAAAGCCCTATATGAAAAGTGTTAATCCTGAGAGAGACACGCACTTGGGGTCGAGAAACGATGATGGTGAGACTTACCCTTCGATTTTTAAATCCTTGGCTCGTTACCCCGAAGATCTCCTATTTGCCTGATCGTTTTCTCCACCTTTTGAAAGTAGATTTGTGAGTCTCCCATCAATACACACAAATTAGATTAATGAGGTACGACCTTACCCTTTATCCCCAGCGAGTCTCTTAAGGTCTCATCTACCTCTACCACGCTCGTTTGGGTCTGGATGTCCTCCTCACCTTCACAGTAGGGGAATTTTGTGAGAAACTTTGGGAGGCAGTACAGAGAACGTCCAACTTCTATTTAAAAATAATTTACAGCCCAAAATCCTAGTTCCCTCCCAAGGCGGCTAGAATTTGGTGATAATTTTCCATATGCTCTCCAAGTTTTAATAACTTATCACTTAAGTTTATTCAGTTCTTACAACTGTAAATCCAGTAAAGCTCTTATGTATCTGTATCTTATCAAAGTGTTGGAGTTATTTGTGATAGAACTAATGTTGGGTATTTAACTCAAATTATTTTATTGGTCATTAAGTCGGCCCAACAATTATTTCCCATATGTATAGACTTTTTTGAAGAACCCCATACGTATAGACTAATACTCATGTCTGAACCTTATACGCGTAGCTGAGAACTGTGAAACTAGCAAAATTCCCAACGAATTTATTGTACTTTGTAACGATTTGACTCACAAGTAGATTTTCTTTTGCCAGTTATTTTTTCTCATATTGACTTTTTTCACATAAATCTCTTATATAGTGTGCTCTTATTTCAACCTGGTTTTCAAACACCTAATAAGTAGGTGGTTAGTTATGTAGAAAAACTTGGCATTTTCACTTCCTTTGTTACCGAGTTACGGAACCTTAAAGTGGGTCTGGAAGTTGCTTGGGGGCGAAGGGTTTATGAAAGGGGAACTTGAATTGAGTGGGGACTATATTAAAGAGTATGTCAGACTCGCAGCAAGCTCTCGGGGACCTCTGGTTAGCATCTGTAACTCCAATTCCAATACGTAATTAACTCTGTTTGGAAATAAGCCACTCGATCAATGTGTCCAATTAACACTCCCTTGGAAATATGGATTATTCTTTCATTTATTGATTTGCTGGTGAACAATTCATGGAATAGCTCGTTTTCTTATGACACATATCACAACGTTCAACGGCCAACAACCATGCAAATTGTTATTAATACGCTCCCAAGCGCCTCAACCATTTTCTCAAGCATCGAGCTTAGTACGTAAGCTATATACAACATTTTAACAGTTTTTTTATAAGTTTCTTTTATTCCATATAAATAATTAGAAATGTTTACGACCCCCGCGTTTCAGTCGCTCGTATCAGCAATGTAACAGTTAGCAGTCTACTCCCAACAATTTAACGGTACATGCATTGCGCGTATGATATAAGGAAAAATACATTTATTTGTGTAAGCACTTTATGAGACCCTTACCGAACATCTTTGCTTTACACATACTTTGAGACAACCATAGCTTTTTGCTAACATGCCTCTACGAGATCATCATAGCTTCTTGCTAATTATGCCTCTATGAAATAACCATAACTTCTTGTTAACCACATTTTTACGAGGCAACCATGACTTCTTACTAGCCATGTTTCTGCAAATATCCATTCCAAAAATTCTTTTGGCTGCACTCAAACAATTCATGTCAAGATATTGCTCTCTCATATGATCTAACCTCATATGGCTTGAGCTTTTGTTAACTCCTTGAGACCCATTAATGTGACTCTACCTACAACCAACCTGTAATTGTTCCTTTTCACCATTAATCTTTACCATAGCATCATTCTTCACCTTCATTATCTCACCTTTTATAATAAAAATAAATTACCACATTGCTTTGGACATGAAGAGACAGAAAGCAAATCACCGTCGGACCCATCCAAATATTTGACTATATTTGTGGATTCCGATCATTTTCCCTCGTTGTCTTGATTTTCAGTTCATCCTAGATAGTCCCTCTTCATGTGCTCTTTTTTCTCTGCACTTGAACCAATTTCTGTTGAACTTCTTAGACACCGACTTGAATCCTCTTCCATTTTTTCCTTCTCTTCAATCCTCCGTCTTCACAATGATTATTCCTTGTTGAACCATTAGATCCTTGACACACTTTACTACAACCCAAAATTCGTCGGTCTGTCGAACTTCACATGGTCAAACTTTTCGTTAAAACCAGCCATTTTTTCATAAAAGCTCTTGATAGCAATTTGTTAGGAATTCAACATACTCTAGTTATGGTTGTGCAGTGAAATTATCTTTGTTCTAATACAAGACAATAAGAATGCGAAACAGACACAAAAGAGTTTACGTGGTTTGACAAAGTACCTATGTCCACGAGAGAAATAACTTTTATTGATGAGGTCACCTAAAGCTCTAGCTCAGCTCAACTCAATTAGGGTAGAGCCACCCTATCTATTTATAGGTTAACCTTAATATAACCATGTAACATATCTAAGTCACCTAGGAATTTCAAACATAATCCAACTAGGAGTATGACATAGAATTCAACTATAAGTGTAACATAAAGTCTTTTAAGAATATAAATTTTAGATTTTGAATTATTCTTCAACAAAAAAATTTGTCCAATTTAACCATAATTTTCATGTTCGAGCCGTGGGGCGGAATAATCTAGTGGGGGCAAAGTTTATAATAGATCTTACATATTATGTAACTTATCAAAAATATTACTTTGTTAGAAAGGTAAGAATTTAGTGGGGTTAATACGTAAATTTAGTGATATCAGTTTGTAAATTGTGTCAAATTTTATGTATAATTTGTGGAAAATAACAAAATTTGAGTAGGGCAACTGCGCCCAATTAACATGTACCTCAGCCACTGAGTGGGAACACAATAGTAAGATTTATTAGAAATATATTTTTCATCATTGCAATCTTAACTAAATTTAACCATATGTTAGCCGTACAAATATTAATTAGTCTCCAAAAAAAATTAAACGGTGAACCATCGTATTGGTTTCCTCTGTGTGCAATTTTGGACGCAAAGAACGACTAAAGTGCACGTCAGATATGACTAGATTCAGAAACGGCTGATAGTTATTGCACTCGTAGATTGTGACATTTGTTAATAGCTTCCTTGTAGCATTTGGCCTGTAATATTTTCTCAAATAACTTACTAACCCCACTTTCCACCAACAAGATCAGCGAGTGAGTGCGTTATGTTTTATTAATTTAAAAATTTTGAGTTCAAGTCATCAAAAATATTACAATATTAAATATTTGTTAACATAGTTTTGTAATCTTTTAAAAGTTTTATCCAACCCAAACCTAAATTGTCAAGGGTGGTGTAAAAAAAATAGTAACCCCACTCCCCTCCACCTGTATATATACTACATCCAGGTGTGACCTAAATTGTCACTAAGTCATCAATTTTCTACGTTCTTGCATCCCTTGTCACTTGGTTCAAAAAATAGTTGCAATTTTTCTTGCAAGTGACAGTTTCCTGACACGAAGGGGAGATGACAGTATTACAAAGGGCATGGAACTTCTTGCTAGGGCTGAAGCCGGTGCTCCTAATGGTGGTGGTCCAGACAACATTTGCTTGGGTCAATGTCTTCTACCGATTGTCACAAAGTGATGGGATGAACCTCAGGATTATGATCGCCTACCGCTTCGTTTTCGCATCGGCTGTTTTGGTTCCTATGGCTCTTTTATTTGAGAGGTGAGAAGCTCAGGAATTTGGCATCTTTCAGTATTTTTCTGACTCGTCTTTAGTCCTCTGTTAGTTCTTTTTTTTAGGAAATTTGTTAAGGTGGTTGTGTTTAGATCTAAGTACTTAGAGTAAAACATTTTGGAGTTCTATTGCAGAGTGATTTTCTTAATTATTTTTTTATACTAGTGAAATTTAAACTCAAGATTTTTTAAATGAATCTAAATTTATTATATTACTCCGCAACATGGTGTTGCCTTTTTTACATGAGAATGGAGTCTCTTTTTTAATAAAAGAAGCATAAATTATATCATCTGGTTAAATTATTTAAATTCTGAATATGATTTTTCTTAAAAATGAATTCTAATGCTAAATTGCGAAGCATTTGATCGCATTTTTTTGAGAAATTTAAGATTCCTGTTTTCTGCTTTAAGAGAATTATTTCGTTTCCATTTTTTTTGATAACTAAGTTCATTAGGCCGTGGCAGTCGTGAACATTAGTATTTAATATATGATTTCTGCTTTAAATCTTAATGTGCATGACTGTCACGGCCTAATGATTTCGTTTCCATCTACACCAGATTTATTAATTGTTTTGGAATTTAGTTAATGATATCGAGGGAACCGTCTCGGAAGAATCCAGTGGTTCTAAAAACCTAAGTAACTAGGTAGGTGATCAAACACAATTGGGATTAGTGGTCTGATCAAGTGAATTTCGTAGTGTTCCAATGTTCTGTTGATGCGAATATAGGAGTTTGATAGATTTTGGTTCATTTAAAAAGATCGATGTAGTTCGAATTTTATAAGACATTATTAAGAAAATTATTAGTAATAAATAGTGCAGAACCCTAAATATAGATGTTCAACAAATAACTTACAAAAAAAAATGTTCAACAAATTTATTATGGCGTGACCTAGCTTACAACCTTGTTTATTTAAAGGTTCTCAATGTGATACTGAATAAATTTGGTAGTCCAGCCAACCTGGTCCCTTAAACCGCACTAATAAGTAATAACTCTATTAATTAATCGTAACTTTTTTTGGTTCTCATTAATTAATCGTAATTAAATGCTTTGAGAGCCTTTCGCCGTCACTTTTTCTCTCGCTAGTACAGTCATAAAAAGTCTCCACCGTCGCCAACTCGATTAAGGAGTTTTGCAACCATTTATCTTTTTGCTCGATTTATACCTAGATTATTGAATTTAATAAGTATTTAGATGGACTGATCGAGTCTTAAATTTTTAACCATATTATGTTTTGGCTGAATTATTCGCAGAGAAGCCAGGAAACAGATCGACCGGATTGTTTTCTTCCAGGCGTTTCTATGTGCCTTTTTCGGGTAATTCACTCGGATCATTTTTAACAAGTTTTATACATACCGTAATTAATCATCACTGTCAAATGGGTTTTTTTTTCATTTTAATCAAAGTCCATAATTCCCACTCGTTGATAATATAAACATGCATGCAACCTGTAGGGGAGCATTGTCTCAGAACTTCTACATCGAAAGTGTGGCGTTGACAAATGGTACATTCGCATCGGCTATGGCTAATCTCATCCCCGGCTTCACCTTCATCATGGCAGCTTCCTTGAGGTACCCAAAAGACCCTTTATTTTTTTGTGAGTAGATAAATCTCGTATATTAACATCCGGGAAGTAACTCCCAATAAAAAAATGTATAAAGTAGGCCGAATTCTAATTACATGAGGAGTGTAAAAAGGAAAAACAAAGGACTACTTAAGTAAGAGACTAGAGAGTCTATGTATAAAAGAACATCTCCGTGACATAGTTCGGTCAATATATTTGACCACCTCACTTATTATTGCACCCAATAGATTATGGTATGAATTTGACCACATAGTTTCCGCATCCAAACTAGATAGATAGCATAGATCGCACTTTACTTCGTTATGGTCAATTAATTTTCTATAATAATTATTTCCTAATAAAATAAATTATTATTTCTACTATATATTTATATATTTACAAGGTTAGAGAAGGTGGGGCTTACTACTCGAGCTGGAAATGCGAAGGTGTTTGGGACATTAATATCAATTGGAGGGGCGATGCTGCTGACTTTCTTCAAGGGGACTAAATTTGATATTTGGCCCACTCACATTGATCTTTTGAAGCATGGAGGCCATCATCCACTACCAGGCAATAGCATGGGCACTCCTAATTTTGTCCTGGGTGCTTTGTTTGGCTTGGCCAATTGCGTCACCTTCTCCTTGTGGTTAATCATTCAGGTAACTCTAAATTTTATTTAATTCCAGACAATTAATTGTCTCATTTATAACTATTTTTTATTAATTTCTGGTATTAACGAGTAAGATCCTAACGTTCGAAAAAGGAGTTGGATTCAGTGGGGATAAGTCATGTCCCCACTGAAATGAATCAAGTAATTTTGGTTATAGACACGATTTTTTATGAATGTCAGATCTCTAGACACGATTTTTAATAAAATCTGATAGTCCAAACGAAATCTCCTCCGTAAGAACGACTTTTACATTGTCCCTACTTAATTCAAAACCTCGAAAAAGATGTGCAAGGAAGAAAGTCTGGCACAGCTTCAGATAAAGTACAGAACATTCGAGGAAACAGTTAAAGCGAATTTAATTGACGTGGAAATCGCAAAAGTACTTGATAGAAGCAACTAAGACTTTATTTGTTTTTAAATTGATATTATAAAACACCTTTTCTTACTTTATAGGCGTTTGTTTGCATGTTAGATCTTTTTTATCGTAATAAATTCTTTTTAAATTATTTCTTAATTTTGAAGTAAATTGTTTTACAACTAAATACTTCGTAAAATAATTTTTAGAAGCCAATAATTTTTAGCAAAATTTAATCTCAACTTTTTTGTCATAATTTTTTCCCAGATGTACAAGAAAAAGATGTTAAAATTTTTACAAATATCACCGTGTTTTTACTAATAGACGATGTATATTTAATTAGAATAAAGAGCAAATAGTCTCTTCTACTTGTCCAAAAAGTACAATTAACACCTTATACTCAAATTTGGGTCAATTAGTACCCTATACTTGATAAATTAGAGCAATTAAAATCTTACAATTAATTTTAGCGACATGTCATTACTTAGGTGGCATCCATGTCATTTCAAATACCATTTTGTTATTTATTTGACTTAATTTGATCTATTTATATTTAGAGTTAATTATTTTTAGATAAAATATCTATAAAAACTATTTAAAATATAAATAAAAAACTTGAAATACTAAAATATGAAAATTTAAAAATCCCAGAAACTCTATATTAAAAAATAACAATATGAATAAAAAATGATTAAAAAAATTAAGATACAAAAACTAAAAAAAATGAAAACAAAGAATAAAAGATTTAATTAATGACATAAAAACTATCACAAATATTAAATTCAATAATATTCCAGAGAAACTAAAAATAGAACATAAAATAATATATTTAAAATTTAAATAGAAAAATAAAGAATAAAAAAGTGCCACGAGGGAGGACGAGTAGGTTAGAATTTTTCTTAATTTTTTAACTTTTTATTTAAAATTTAATATTTTTGATTTATTTATAGTTTCCAAAATTTTTATTTTAAAAGTTTTTGTTCACATTTTAGAATTTCTGGATTTTGATTTTTTTGGAATATTTTTTAGATGTTTTATTTAAATAATTAATTATAAATATAAATAGATCAAATTAAATCAAATAAATAATAAAATGATATTTAAAATGACATTGATGCCACCTAAGTAATGACATGTCACTAAAATTGATTGTAAGATATTAATTACTCTAATTTATCAAGTATAGGATGTTAATTGACCCAAATTTAAATGTAGGGTGGTAATTGTACCTTTTGGACAAATAGATGAGGCTATTTGCCCTTTATTCCTATTTAATTTGATTGTTATTTATGACAGGCGAAAATGATGGCGAGGTATCCATATCCCTACTCAAGTACAGCCTTAATGTCGTTGATGGCTGCAATATTATCAATTATTTTTGCCCTATGCACGGAGAAGGATATAAGCCAGTGGAAATTGGGATGGAACATTCGGCTAGCCACCGTTCTTTATGCGGTATGTACTTTCATAATTCAACTAGCTCACTAATCTAGATATAATTATAAAAGACATAATTTGTATAAAATATAAATAAATTATTGCTCCAAATAAAAATACATGGAAAAAATTGACCGTAAAATGGTTGCGGTCTTCAGTGGAATATTACTCAATATGGCTTGAACTATAAAGGGTAAATTTGTTGTGACAGTGAGTGACAAGATTTCAATTGGTATGTATACAGGGAATTGTCGTTTCTGGGCTGTCGTTCACTCTTGTTACATGGTGTGTTCGGATGAGAGGACCATTGTTTGTTTCTGTCTTCTATCCTCTAATGCTCATCATCGCAGCTATCGCCGGGTCGCTACTTCTAGACGAGAAACTAACTCTTGGATGGTACGCACAAGTTCATTTTCCTTTACAATTAGAAATATTTTTTCCCGAAATTTCGAGCAATATTAATAGAGCATCGTTTTAAAATTCACATTTCAACCGATAGTCCGACCATTCAGACCAAGATCCGTCACTAAACACTCTTTCCTTTGCGTGTAGTGTAATAGGATCAGTATTGATTATATGCGGGCTCTACCTGGTGCTGTGGGGCAAAGGCAAAGAACTGAAAATGATGTCCCGATTGATCCCCGGAGAGGAAGAAATGGTGAACATCGTTATTACTTCACCAACAGCCAAAATTAACAACGTCTCCACCGCGGAGTTGCATAGGAAGATCGAGAGGACAGAGGAAGCAACCTAGATTTTGTATTTAGATGTAATTTTAATGTAGCTAATAGCTTTGTCGCATTTTTCCATTCTTATGTATAAGTTATGTAATAGTTTCATATTTATTATTGTTGCAATATTATTCATATATTAGCTGCCATAGTAATTATGATCGAGTAGGAAGATGATCAGAGTTTCCTCAGGGTGATAAGAGCACCATGTTGTGGCTTCAGAGTTAAAACCAAATGAGGGGCGTGAGTGTAAGATGGCGAAATTTCGAAAGAAAAGCGCTGCAGGATCATAGCCAGAACGAGCTTCGCTTCCACCAGGGCGAAGTTCTGGCCGATGCATATTCGAGGACCCCAGCCGAAAGGGAAGAAAGAACCTTGCTTAGTTGCTGCCTTCGAAATGCCCCCCGAGAATCTCCCGGGGTTGAACTCTGATGCGTCGTCGCCCCAGGAATCGCGATCATGGTGGACGAGAATGGTTGGCAGGGATATCTCAACTCCAGCAGGTATCAGCAAGTTCCCAATTTTTACGTCGCCGCGGGCTGATCTATTAAGCACTACAGCTGGTGGGTATAATCTGAAAACTTCATTCACGATCATGGTCATCTGTTGAAGAAAGTGGACAGAAGATTATTCAAAGTCAGTCCTCTCCATGATCAAAATGATAAATGCACGGATAGATAGTAACAACGGCGAGCAAAAGATCTCGAGATGATTTGGAACCAAAACTCTCTACTAACTGATACAGATGCCTCATTTACCCTCTATAAAAGCATGTTACTGCAGAGTTAAGAGGCTTTCACAAATCTATTTGTTTATTATTGACACTCTTTTGAAGATCAGAATATAGTTCAGGAACAAAAAATGTTCGGCATCCGATAAGATGACTTCGTCATTCGTGTATATGGCCTATGCAGTTTCCATACTTCCCCTGCAGATACAAAAATCCAGTATATGTCAAGAAACTTACTGTTTTCAGGCGACTCAGACCATCGAAATTCGGTACATTCTCACCGAAGACTTCCATTACCTCCTCCCTCGCCCGTGCTTGCCAGTCGCGATGCTTGCTCAACAGGACCATTGTCCAAACAAGCAAAACCACGGTTGTCTCTTGCCCAGCTAAGTAGAACTGCTTGCACTCTTCGATGACTTCGTCCATGCTCATGCCAACCCTCTTGTTGTTTCCGCGCTCTTGGATCTCTGCGCGGTTAGACGAAAGAAGTATACCAAGTAAATCATCGGTTCGCTCTTCGCCTGCTCGCATTGCCTCATCCCTCTTGTTGATGATGCTCTGCAGAGAAATTCTTATTTCTCTGTCAATGTGCTTCATCCTCTTGTTAATTTTAGTTGGCAGAAACCTACACCGAGAAATTCCAAGAAAATAAGGTGGAAGAATAGCTCAAAAAACACATGATAATGAAAATTGATTTAAATTTCACAAATTAAAAAGAAAATAAGTACAATACAATAACCTCAACGATGACTGACTATACATAACCTTACATTGGTAAGTAGTATCTTTTAAATTTCTTTCATTCAAACATTTTGTAGTTTTCATTTAAAAAAAATTTACAAGTAAATTTTACTCGATACATTATTAAAAATGAATTATGAACTTTCAACAATTCATCTATGGGTTCTGCCTTCTGAGCAAATAGTTTTGGGGTTTTCATTCATCTTTTCACTCTTTTAATTTTAAGAATTACCTTTTTATAATACTAACTATACCACATTTTCATCATAATTTTCGATTAATGTTATGAGCCATTATTTCCGTCAGAAAACAAAATGTTAGTTTTTTCTCCTAACATTGTTAAAGAGCATTTTTATTGTACTTTATAATTCTTTTTTTTATCTTCCTACCTAATCTTGAAAAACATAATAATTATTTAGTACCTCCAGCCTGGAATGTAGACCGATTCTAAAACTTGAACGGTGATCTGGACTAGTTCTTTGAGAAGATCAAATATTATTTTGCCTTGCTCATAATTGCTCCCAAATGCTGTTCTAGAGATTACATCGCAAGTTAATTCTTGAAGATACGGCCACACATCTACCTCACACGATCCATCCTCGGAGGTCAATTTATCCCACTTACTCATCATGTCACTACAACTTTGACGAAATGCGGGCACCATTTCCTGATTAAAACAAAAAATGAGACACTGCATAAATTTTTCGTTTAGATCCATAAGATTCATACCCTCTTTTAAAACTTGGATCTAAATTCAGATCCAGATTCAGACTCAGACTCAGACTCAGACCAATCGATCAGTCCGGTAATGTAGGATTTGGATATAAGGTGTCTGGATCTCGTTCAGATCCATGGATCCATCATACTTGATGGATGATAGTTTAACATTCTAAACATCATAATTAGTTAACAACAAAGTTATAATTTGTTACCTCCTAACACAATCTTATTTCCATATATATTAACTCAAGATCCGCATTACATACTCAAAAGATCAAGATCCAAATCCACAATGTTATTTTAAAAGCAATACAAGATTAAGCCGCCTTAGCTTTATACAAAATCAATGGAGTTTTATTAGGTCTAGATCTGGATAGACAATAGCCATAGATCTTGCTGGAATGATAGTGATGTAAACGAGAAGCTATAAAAATTGGCCAAAAATGTAAGTTCTAGCATATTGACCAAACACTGTGATAAAGACGAGACAATCCAGTATGGAAATTTTTTTTTTCTGAGTACCTTCAATTTTTCAAGATGAAATGCTGGGTTTATGATTCGTCGATGCTTGGCCCATTTTTCTCCCTCATAGGTCCCGAGGCCTAATGTCAAAAGCTTAGTCAATGGATTCGTTTTCGGTTTTTGTATTTCGTAGCTCCTCATTAAAACATCCTTGATGTGTTGAGGGTCCATGATGTTCACCCTTGGGACTGGTCCAACCCAAATAAAGGAGTTCTTCCCTGCATCAATTCCCACATTTTGGAAAATATGCCAATAATTAACAATTTCATGAAAGTAACGAATTAGGGCAAGATTGTGAGAGATAAAATAATGTAACGTGGAACATTATTTTTCAAACAAAATAATACCATAGATCTGGACGGTGCGATGGAGAAGCGGAGCGACGCGGGGGATGATATCATCGGAGACCGAAATCGGAGAGGACTTGGCCTCCCTCACCAACTCGCCGTTCTCTTTCATGTCTCCGTACAGAATCCGATACGGCCTCCCGGAGAAACCCTGTTCCCTCAGGCATTTCTCGAGCCTCCTCGGCCTGAACCACACCCAGTTCAACGCTCTCCCTCCCACTGCTACTATCGCAACAACCAGAAGGGACAGTGCAAGTGAAGCCACCGACACGTCCATGTATGATTACTGGTACTGCACTGGGATAATGCACAAAGAGGTTACCATATATATAATGGCTCAAGTTCCTCGTAATTTCTTTAGAGAATTATACATGTTTTTTAATGAATTCTTGCAAGAAATTGATGTTATCTTTTATGTAGAGTTAGCTGAGTGTATACTGAATTTGGGATGGCGTCGGGTAACTGTACGATGAAGGGCGGGAAAGGGAAGATTCGTGGGCGTATCGACACGTGTTCTTTAGGTGAGTGTTTTTATATAACTCTTGTACTCAGAGTCTAGCATTATAAAACTCTATTTAGGGACGGCTCTCGTGTTGTATTTTTCATTCGTAAAATTTGAATCTAAAACTTTCTTAAGAAAATCTAACTCACTTTAAGCCAACTACAATTAGTGTCCGGATGTGTTTTTGTGTGTAAGGCTTGGTGGTTTGTCTTAGTCAAGGATATAATCATTTTGTTCTCTCATTTCCTTTTTTGATCAGCGTAGTCTGTCGACTTCCTTGGAAAGCAAACAAAAGAAGGCGAAAAGAGCTAAATGTGTATTCGAATTTGATGGCGCACATAAATGGTTATAATTGTAAAAAACTATCCGGAAATTGATCTGCTCGATTGAACCAATAATTTGGTCAGTGCAGTCTAACCAATAATTTTTTATTATTTACTTCATGTAGGATACATTACATTAATTATGTAACAAACGTCAGCCATGAAAAGGGACAACATCTATATTCGGAAAAGGGACGTAACATTTAAGAGCAATGTAGCATCTGATACTGTGATGGCCAAGTGAACTAGATTGACATATATAAAACTAGGACGAAACTAAAGAATTTAAGTCCAAATTAAATCCCACTACTTTTTTGTTTTAGAAGTAAATAAATTTTATTAAACACCAATAAAAATCCCACTACTTCATTGCTTATTTCTGTTGAAACTACTTAATCACATTTAAGATATATCTTTTGAAGGCGTTTGCGTTTATAACAGAGAAAGGATCAACGCGGATAAATGATTTCCAATGTTAGAAACCGATGAAATTGCAGTAGCTCTTCTACTTTTCTTTCTCATGTGTACATATGGAATTACGTCCCTTTTTTCAAAATTTTCTTGAACCTGGCTAAGATCTTTTGATGGCTAGAAAATTTTCATAACATGTTTTTAATCGGTTTCTAACATAGTCGAACTCGATAATTTTGTTTTTTTCTATAACAACTACTCACTTGCGAGTTAATTGAAATTATGTTACTAGCGGAGACAAACTAAAAGAGATTTGCAGTTATATATATATTTTTTGATAAGTGTGAAATATTATTGATTACTTCAAGTAGTTTTTTTAGAATTAAAGGTGCTTCTTATAAATTAATGATCAAGTTGGAAAGTCATTGTACAAAAGGATGGCAATAAAGTGAATTATTCCCTTTTATTTTAAAGTAAAGAACTTTAATTCCAATTTTTTCGTAAAAAATTTTCTAAAAACTAACTAATCATAAAAAATTATTTTAAAAGCTAGCCGCTCATAAAGAAAAATTAATTGCTAATTTATTTCTCGGAATTAACTTTATTGATGCACAAAACACAGAATATAAAATACTTTGTAACAATGTTCTAAATATTTACCAAAACAACGTAAAATGATTACTTCATTGTAACATCTTACATGTGTAATTTATTTCATCGAAAACAAACAGTCTTGATTCCACTCGGGAACTCCGACTCATAACATATATAATTCATCAAAATAAGCTTCGTAGCCATGATTATGATTTAGCAAAATCTGAACAGAATATTGCCTCCCCCTATAACTCATGACAGTGGCTAGGAAGATGATCAGAGCCTTCTCAGGGTAATAAGAGCACCATGTTGTGGCTTCAGAGTTAAAACCCTATGAGGGGCGTGACTGTAAGATGCTGAAAGTTCGAAAGAAAAGCGCCGCAGAATCATAACCAGAGCGAGCTTTGCCTCCACCAGGGCGAAGTTCTGGCCGATGCATATTCGAGGACCCCAACCGAATGGGAAGAAAGAACCTTGCTTAGTTGCTGCCTTCGAAATGCCTCCCGAGAATCTCTCCGGGTTGAATTCTGACGCATCATCGCCCCAGGAATCACGATCATGGTGGACGAGAATGGTTGGCAGGAATATCTCAACTCCAGCAGGTATTACCAAATTCCCGATTTTTACATCGCGGTAGGCTGCTCTTTCAAGATGAACAGCCGGAGGGTATAATCTGAAAACTTCATTCACGATCATGGTCATCTGTTCAATAAAGTGAAGAGAAGCGTATTCAAAGTCAGTTCTCTCCATGATCAAAACATGAAATCCGCGGATCGATAGTAACAATAGCTAACAAATGAACCTGAGATGTTTTGCATATATATAAAAGCATGTAACTTTGAGTTCACAAATCTTTGTTTCTTGACACTCTTTTGAAGATCTCAATATACTTCAGGAACAAAAAATTATTCGGTATCCGATAAGATGACTCATTGATTAGTGTATGTGGCCAATGCAGTTTCTATACTTACCCTGCTAATTACTCAATTACATTGGAAAATATCTGCAGATACTAAAATACACTTTGTGCCAAGAAACTTACTGTTTTCAGGCGATTCAAACCATCAGGATCCGGTACATTGTCACCGAAGACTTCCATTACCTCCTCTCTTGCCCGTGCTTGCCAGTCGCTGTGCTTGCTCAACAGGACCATTGTCCAAACAAGCAAAGCCGCAGTTGTCTCTTGCCCAGCCAAGTAGAAGAGCTTGCACTCTTCGACAACTTCGTCCATGCTCATACCAACCCTCTTGTTGTTTCCGCGCTCTTGGATCTCTGTGCGGTTAGACCACAGAAGTATACCAAGTAAATCATCGGTTTGCTCTTCGCCTGCTCGCATTGCCTCATCCCTCTTGTTGATGATGCTCTGCAGAGAAGTTCTTATTTCTCTGTCAATGTGCTTCATCCTCGTGTTAGTTTTGGTTGGCAGAAACCTACACCGAGAAATTCCAGGTCCGCAAATTGTCCAATTACAAGAACGTGATCATATTAAAATTTCACAAATTACAATGAAAATCTGTACAATAGAATAACCCCAACGATGATTATACAAAACCTTACTTTGGCTAGTAGTATCTTTTAATTCGCTTTTATTCAGACATTTATTAGTTTTCATTCAATTTTTTGTAAGTAAATTTTGGTTACAGATAGAAAATTATGGACCTCTATCAAATTCAACTATGCCTTGTTACACACGATCAAGTAGTAATTTTGATTCCATTTCTTCACTCGTTTAAGAAATACCATTTTATAATGCCAATTGTAACACATTTTCATCATAAATATTAAGATTAATTTTATGCAAAACATGCATAAAATAGTACTTCTTGCGTACCTCCAGCCTGGAATGTAGACAGATTCTAAAACTTGATTGGTGATCTGGACTAGTTCTTTGAGAAGATCGAATATTCTTCTGCCTTGTTCATAATTGCTCCCAAAGGCTGTTCTAGAGATTATATCGCAACTTAATTCTTGAAGATGAGGCCACACATCTACCTCTCACGATCCATCCTTGGAGGCCGATTTCTCCCACTTACTGATCATGTCACTACAGCTTTGACGAAATACGTGCACCATTACCTGATAAAAACACAAAATGAAACACTTCTATAAATACCCGTCGAGATCCATAAGATTCATACCCTTTTTCGAAACTTGGATCCAAGGTTTCTTGGTCTCGGTCAGATTGTTTGATCCATCATACACAATGCATGATAGTTTCACAATCCGAACATCATAATTAGTTAATAACAAAGTTATAATTTGTTATTTCTTAACACAATCTTATTTCCTTGTACGCCAATATTCCATATATATTAACTCAAGATCCACATTACAGACTCAAAAGATCAAGATCCAAATCCAGAGTGTTATTTTAAAAGCAATTCGGGTTCAGCCCGCCTTAGCTTTGTACAAAATCTATGGATTTGCACTAGGTCTCGATCCGGATATACTGTAGACCTAGATCTTACTAGAATGTTAGTGAGGCAAACAACGGGATGCTATAAAATAGCATATTGACCAAAATACTAGGGTAAAGATGAGACAATCCAGTACGGAACAATTTTTTTCTAAACGTTCTGGATGAATACAATTACCTTCAATTTTTCAACATGAAATGCTGGGTTGATGATTCGTCGATGCTTGGCCCATTTTTCCCCCTCATAGTTAAAGAGGCCTGATACTAACAGCAAATTAAATGGGTTCGTTTTCGGTTTTTGTATTTCGTAGATCCTCATTAGAACATCCTTGATGTGTTGAGGGTCCATGATGTTCACCCTCGGGACGGGTCCAACCCAAATAAAGGACTTCTTCCCTGAATCAATCAATAGCCACATTTTGGAGAATTTGCCAATAATTAAAAGTGTCAAAAATATTGTTTGATAAGTATGTTGTTAAAACTTTTGAGCATGAAAGGTTATGAGAGATAAAATAGTACCATAGGTCTGGACGGTGCGGTGGAGAAGCGGAGCGACGCGGGGGATGATATCATCAGAGATCGAAATCGGAGACGACTTGGCCTCCTTCATCATCTCGTCGTTCTCTTTCATGTCTCCGTAGAGAATCCGATACGGCCTCCCGGAGAAACCCTGTTCCCTCAGGCATTTCCCGAGCCTCCTCGGCCTGAACCACACCCAGTTCAACGCTCTCCCTCCCACTGCTACTATGGCAACAACCAGAAGGGACACTGCAAGTGAAGCCACCGACACGTCCATGTATGAGGTTACTGGTACTACACTGGGATTATAATGTGCTGGGAGGGTTCATTTTTCATCGACTATATATATATTGGCTCAAGTTCCTCGTATTTTTATGTGAGAATTATACAATTTTTTAATCAAATATTGCAAGAAATTGATGTTACCTGTTATGTACAATGACCTGGGTGTATACGGAATTCGGGATGGTGTCGGGTAACTGTACGATGAAGGGCGGGAAAGGGAAGATTCGTGGGCGTATCGACACGTGTTTCTTGGAGTGTTTATTTTTTTCGTTGAACTTCTATTGTTGAAAGTCAATTGCACTTGTTACAGGGAAATTCAAGTCATCTGCAAATTGGATAATCTACTCTTTTTTTTGGGTTTAGATTTGGTATCTGGATACTCAACTGCGTCGACTAGTCTACGTTCAAGTCCGGTGAGACATTTGAAACATAATAAACCTCTAACAACAAGTACTAAAGAATGTTGAATTCTTAAAGACTCGAGTTCGAGCTCTAGGTTAAACTAAAACAACCATTTTTTTAGGTTTAATTGCTTGTTGATATTTGACAACCTACTTTGAGGTGTGTTTTTGTGCAAGGCTTGGTGGTTTGTAATAGTCAAGGATATGGTCATTTTGTTCTCTCATCTACCCTTTTTTTTTGTCAGTGTAGTCTCTTGTCTTCCTTCAATAGTAAAGGAAAGAAAGCCAAAAGTGCTAAATGTGTCTTAGAATTTGGTTGAGCAAATAAATAGCCATGTTTGTAAAAACGACCGGAGAATGGAGTGTGATCCGTTTTGTTTTTCCCGTCACGATTTGACTGATCCAATCTTTGATTGAACCAATATTTTTCTATTATAAAAGATTTTACTTTTAACCCCTCCTTTTCATCTATACTTTTAAGCTTTAACCAAAAAATATATCATTCTATTGCATCTCACCCTCTCCTTTTCATTGATTTCGCAGACTATCGACACTTTTAAACTGGTAGGAAATGAATATCTTTCTTTGTTTTCATATGTAAATTCCCAGTCCTCCAAAAAGATTACATCTTACCCAAGTCTCGATGACTACAAAAAAGGGAAAATATATATGTTAGGAAAACGAAGGTGACATTTAAGAAAGCAACGTAGCATCTGATACTGTGATGGGCAATTGAACTAAATTGGCATATATAAAACTTGGACGAAACTAAAGAATTTAAGTCCAACGAAAATCCCACTATTTCATCTCTTATTTTCTGTTGAAACTACTTAATCATATTAAGTTATATCTTTTTGAAGGCGTTTGCGTATATATCATGCAGATAAGACCAACGCGGATAAATGATTTCCAATGTTAGAAACTGACGAAATTGTAGTAGCTATTCTACTTTTCTCTCTCATATGTGGATATGGAATTGCGCATTTTTTTTCTCAAAATTTTCTTGAACTCGGCTAAGACCTTTTAGTGGCGACAAAATTTTTATAACAAAGTGTATTAGAGATGTCGAGAAATTAAAGAGGAAACGATTTGTGGACTTGTTTCCTATTCTATTCGAACTAAGTTTTGGACTCCTAATTTGACCTAGATAGCTTACTTGATGTACAAGGATTTGTTTCTATATAAAGGCATGTTATCCTAAGGTTTTATATAGCTTTGTGACTCGGATCTATCAATAAAATTTCTCCTTTCTCACCATGGACGTAGGCACTAGGTCGAACCACGTTATCTTTTGTGTCTGTATTCTTTGCGCGTTTTGTTCTCTAGTTACTGAATTCTTAACAGAGTGTTTTACCAATTTTTAACATAGTTTGCACTGGACAACTTTTTTATGCTAAAACAATCACATAGGAGTGATTTATACCCAAAAAAATCACAAGGGAGTGATTTAAAATATGTTGCTAATGGAGACAAACTAAAAGATATTTTATGGGCTTAACCGTCACGGGCCTGTCAGTTCCGGGTCATGTAGGTATTGGGCCAGGCCGGATATATATTTATCTGGCTTTTGAAAAGTAGATTTGTAATGCGATTGTGCACTCGGGTTAATTGCAATAGAAATCTCTCACCAAAAATAAAAATTGCAATAGAAATCTTCAAGGACTCGGGTTGCAGCCACCGACGCGTCCACTCGGGTTAATTGCAACAGAAATTTTCAAGGACTTGGGTTGCAGCCACCGACACGTCCACTCGGGCTAATGCAATTGTCCACTTTTTTCCATGTCGTGGTTTTTCCCACGGTATTTTACGGCGGCAAATTTTAATAAACATCATGACTGCAACTGCATATTTAGTATGCGAGAATTCCACCCTTTTATATACGATTATGTACAATAACATAAACATTAATAAAATTCTACCTTCAAATCCTAGTTAGATAATTTATTTTTTGACGTGTGATAAATTCAAGTAGTTACAAGATGTGGAAAAGTAGGGAAGCATGATGTAATTTTGTTTTTTAGAACCTAGAATCAATACCTAGTGAATGAGATTTTGACTATGTAGACCGTAACAGATTCAAAGTTCTTACTTCTGCTGTACTAGGAAGTTTTATGACATAAATTACATAAAACCATATGCAAATTCAGATAACTGAAATTATGATCACATCTGTATAATTTATATAACAGAGAGCCAATCACATATAATTCATGAAAATAACCTTCGTAGCTATGACTCTGATATAGTATATAGTCTTTTCGATATCGTTTCTCCACCCAAAAGAGCCAATGACCTTATAATTCGTGGCAATGACTTGAAAGATCAAAGTCTTTTTAGGGTGATCAGAGCACCATGTTGAGGCTGAAGAGTTATCACCGTATGAGGGGCATGGATATAAGACGACGAAAGCTCGAAAGAAAAGCGCTGCAGAATCATAGCCAACGCGAGCTTCGCCTCCACCAGGGAGAAATTCTGGCCAATGCATATTCGAGGACCCCAACCGAAAGGGAAGAAAGAAACTTGCTTAGTTGCTGCCTTCGATATCCCTCCCGAGAATCTCTCTGGGTTGAATTCTGATGCATCATCGCCCCAGAACTCGCGATCTTGGTGAACAAGAATGGCTGGCATGGATATCAGTACTCCAGCAGGTATCACCACATTCCCAATCTTCACGTCTTGGTGAGTTTCTCTGTTAATTATAACACCTGGTGGGTATAATCTGAAAACTTCATTCACGATCATGGTCATCTGTTGAAGAAAGTGAACAACAAAAGTATTAAAAGTCTGCGCTTTCCGTCACAGCGCAAAACGAGCGAGTAGTTTGTAACAACAGGGAGCAAACGAACCAGAGATCCTATATCACTAAATTGCTCTGCTAGCTGATCAGATTACTTACAGTTTTTAGGTGAGTTAGACCATCAAAATCCGGTACATTGTCACCAAACACTTCCAATACCTCCTCCCTAGCCTTTTCTTGCCAGTCGCGATGCTTGCTCAGCAAGACCATTGTCCAAACAAGCAAACTTGAGGTTGTCTCCTGCCCAGCGAAGTAGAACAGCTTGCACTCTTCGATAACATCATCGATGCTCATTCCAACACTCGCTCTGTTTCCGTGCTCTTGGATCTCTGCGTGATTAGACGACATAAGTATACCAAGTAAATCATCGGTTCTCTCTTTGTCTGCTCTCATTGCCTTCTCCTTCTTGCCGATGATGCTGCGCAGAGAAGTTCGTATTTCCCTGTCAATCTGCTTCATCCTGTTGTTAGTTTTAGTTGGCAGAAACCTCCAGCCAGGAATGTACATCGATTGTCCGATTTGAACGAGAAGTTTCGCTAGTTCTTTGAGAAGATCAAATATTCTTTTTCCTTCCTCATAACTGCTTCCAAATGCAGTTCTAGAGATTATATCGCAAGTTAGTTCTTGAAGATGCGGCCACACGTCTACCTCGCACGATCCTTCCTCGGAGGCCAATCGCTCCCACTTACTGATCATGTCACCACAACTTTGACGAAATACAGGCACCATTACCTGATACAAAGACAAAATGGCACAAATACTTTAGAAAACCAACAACAAAGTTATAATTTATGAACAGGGTCTGGATCTTTCAATGAGTAAGATCTGCATCATGGTTTCCATAGATCAGGATCAAATCCGGATCTTTAATTTAAAAGAGGATCTTGAAATGCACATGGTTACCTTCAATTTTTCAACTTGAAATGCTGGATTGATGATCCTTCGGTGCTTGGCCCATTTTTCCCCCTCATGGTGGGCGAGGCCTGATACTAACAGCAGAATCAATGGATTGACCTTGGTCTTTTGGATTTCGTAGTTCCTCGTAAGAATATCCCTCACTTGTTCAGGGTCCATTATGTTCACCCTTGGTACTGGCCCAAGCCATATAAAGTTTTTCTTCCCTGCATCAAAAATTAAAACTACCTAGTAAAGAGAGCCACTGGGTAATCTGACCCAAGAAAAAATATTAATGGGGAGATGCTTTGTTATTATGTGTATTTGAGAACATGAAGCCGTAAGCTCCCAAGCAGTGGGAGGGAGCCCCGGACACATTCTAACAAATTCTCAAAAAATACATATGTTGAGCTAATAAGGAAGTGTTAACCCATAAAGAAGCTGTGGTATATATAGCTTCAAAAATAAATTAAATTAAACTAAATTGCGCATAATTCATCTTCCAATTTAAGGAGAAAAAGCAAAAGGTCACAGACAAATGCTAAATGAGTACGAGTATAAGCTAGCGGCGTAGTGATACTCTAAAATGTAAAGAGTAAATTAACTTCTTTCATTATTTTAAAAAAAACCGGAAAAGAAGAAAAACTCGTAAAATAATAAAATTAGTAGAAGCAACTACAAAAATGAAATCATGTACAGCTATTTTGAAATTTTCTTTTAAACTTCTTCTCGAATCACCTGGTCCAAAACTTAAATTTCCAAACTTTAGTTATTTTTTTCGGTGAGTAAAATTTTTTATTGATATATTGTAATAATTACATCTCTAGTACAAAGTCAATCATCCAAACTCCACTAGTTAGCGAACAAGTTTGCTAACAAAAACTCTCAACCGTCGAAGATTTCAATAGCAATAAGCCGAGGGCCAATTGCAAAAAAAATCTTGCACGGTGTTCATTCAAGAAAATTAAAACCCAAAGGCTTGATCAATTTCTTCATTTGAATGATTCAAGGAATAATTTTAGTTATTTAAACGGTAGAATTCGCTAATAGTTGATGCGAGTGTTGGAACGCCGTAATAATGACTTTGAATTAAGTCTATAAGCCATGGATTCTAGTTTTCAATTAATTCAGTAGAATCCCTTTTGGAAAAAAATTTATTTTCCCAAACGATGAGAAATTATTCACCGACCCCTGATAAATGAGGTAGTATTAGAAGCCCGCATACCGTAGGTCTGGACGGTGCGGTGGAGAAGCGGAACGACGCGGGGGATGATATCATCGGAGACCGAGATCGGAGAGGCCTTGGCCTCCCTCACCATCTCGCCGCTCTCTTTCATGTCTCCGTACAGAATCCGGTACGGCCTCCCGGAGAAACCCTGTTCCCTCAGGCGTTTCTCGAGCCTCTTCGGCCTGAACCAAACCCAGTTCAACGCCCTCTCTCCCAACGCCACCACCGCAACGACAAGAAGGGACAGTGCAAGTGAAGCTACCGATACTTCCATATTCGTCAACTTCGTGTAAGGGCTCAAGCTTCTCGTTTCTTGCAAGAAATTGATCTTACACGTTACTTACGAGAAAGGGAAGATTAATTGGTTTGTAGACACGTGTTCCTTCTGTGGGGGATAAGGTCTCCGTGGCCAAGTCTCCGTTTGTTTGTCTTTGTCGAGGCTATAGGATGTTCACCTACGGGAAAAAGTTACAAGTCACTATAGTTTAATAAAATATACTAAATTTTTTAATAAATTAGTCCCTGAATTTTAACAAATTAAATTTATTAGTTCTTCTGACTAATTTATATCTCAAATTACAATATGAAATTACTAAAATATCCTTAACTTATATTAAAGCCTGAAAGGCATAAAAAAATTCTTCCTTAATCGTTCCAATCTCTCTTGTACAAACAACATCCTGGAAAAAAGCTATCAGAGCCAGGACTCTGGAGCTGAAAAGGCATCCCTGACAGAAAACATTGATGGGCTCAGTGCTCTCTAACCATTCAAAGTCTTCTGTACTTGTTAACCGGTCTTCCCATCTTTCACATGATGGATTGAAAGTGGCACATTGTTTTGAAGCACCACACCACAAAGAATTCACAGAAACTTGAGATTTGTGAAAGCTTCTGCTCAGCCTTGAATTTTCATGTCAACAACTCTATGTACATTCCCTATTTGAATGTTAAGTGTTGCGTAAGCAACAATGACTTTGAGGTTTTAACGTAACTTAAGGGTATTTTAGTAATCTCATGTTATAATTTGAGTCATAAATTAGTTAGAAGGACTAATAAGTTCAATTTGTTAAAATTCTGGGACTAATTTGCTAAACACCGGACATATCAGTACATTATATTAAACCATAAGGGCTTTAGAGTTTTTTCCCCTACAAATTATTATCTTAAAATATTTTTGAATTTCTAAAAAATATCATTTTATTAAAGTTTATACGAAATTTGGAACCCACATTTGGCATTAAGAATTTTTTTAAAAAATATTAATTGTTACGAAATGAATTATCAAATTTTAACACTAGCATTAAAATTTGTATTAATCCGCCTATCATCAGGGGGCAACTTGCGACACAGTAGAAGGATGCAAATAGACAGAATAAATCTAGGTAGATTTGTTTCATGATTACACTAGAATACCAGATATATTTTATCATAATGCTTATGTACTATGATAAAATTTTATCTAGTTTATATACGTACGAGATTAATGTCGTACGAGATTAATAGCAAGTGTAATTACTTGTTATTACTGACAACTATTGTTCTAGGGTAAATACAATTCTGTATATCTAAAAAAATTGACACTTGTCCCAATTTGAGAAACAACTTTTTACTAATTTAAAAAGATTATCTAATACAAAAAATTCAAAAATATATATACCTGCCTATGTTAAAACTGTGCTTTCGCCAAATAGAGTACATCCAGGTGTCATTGGACATACAATACTTCCAACTTCCAACATCAACAAGTTGTCGACATGAACATGAAAAAGGAATGCTCATTCTGGGAAAAAAAAAGGAATGCTGACAGACATAAAGACAATAGACTAGACGCGTTCCGTGGCCTTTGGACTATCCACATCATCAACCCATCTAATTTAGGTCACGGAATAAATTATTAATTTTTCTCTCTTTCATACTTAATTCTTACCCAATCCAATCCACTTACATATTTTCTACCTACATCAGCAATCCAGTTCACAGAATAAATTATTAATTTCTCTCTCATCCACATATTATCTACTCTGATTTATTTAGATTAAAATTATATATTACGAAAATAATTATATTTTCAATAACACGATTAAATATTGTGATTAAGTCATAAAATTACAAAAGTAAAAATTGAAATACTAAATTAGATAAAAAATAATTTAAGGTACAAATGATAAATTACGAATATGAAGTTTTCATATTACAAATACATGAATTTCAAATAAGAAGAGATTATGTAGTAAAAGAAGAGAGAATTTTAGATGGTATATGAAAATATGTTAACATTGGACTCTATTTATAGAGATACAAAATTTAATAATTTTTAAATTATTTTTTAAATTTATTACTAAAGATAAGCTAACCACAAAAATCTTATTCGAATAAATCTATTTTTACGAATAATATTATGCCAAGTGAAAATAACTAGATAATTAGATTATTGAAAAAAAAGGCCAACCAATCCGCTCGGCCGAGCGGGATTGGCTTCTAATCAATTGTTTTTTTTAATAATAAAATAATTGCTGTGCGTTCTAATCAATTGCTGTGCGTAGTCTTAGTGGCTTCTTCTTCGACGTCCTCTTCGACACAGAGAAAGATGGAGAGAATAGGGCGAGAAGTTCACGATGGGTCCCACCCGACAAATGAACTTGGGGACTTGGTCAATTAAAGGATTGGCAAGTGGTATGTTAATATCTGGTCATTGAAAATGATGTAAATGATACTGATCCCATCAGATACTTATCAAATCTTCTATTTGTCTCTTATGAAATTGAAACCCGTAAAAAGAGAAGTTCATCTACGTAGTAGAGCATAAAAAAGGAGAATTCTTCTCACGAAGAGAGAAATAAATATATTAGTAATGGTATTTTATATTGTGCAATTTCAAGCTTTTGGAGAAAAGATTGAGGTAAAAATATAGTGAGTGAAAATTTTCTATTCTAAAATATGGGTGAACTCAAGGTAACATGTAGCGATGATATTTTATAGTTGTAGTTTCTCTCTTTATTAGTGAATATTTTATGGAGTCGTTCATGTGATTTTTTGCATTGATAATTAGAGAGTTATCTATGTAAATCATGCTATTCTTTTTTGGTTATTCATTTTTATCATTTACTTTTTATAGTGGTAAATTTTATTCATTTTTATTTACCTCTTTCCACCACATGTGTTAAATTCTCAACAAGTGATATGAAAGTTTGACTATTTAGCTCAGATCTTGGCATGTGTTCAAATTTACTATGATTAATACAAGAAGAAATCGGAACTAATGAAAGTATTAACTATGTCACAACTTAATTTATAAAACATTAAAGATTTAAATTAAATATGATTAACCTTAACAGAATTGAGACAAAAAGAAATAATTGAAAGAAAAGAGACGTGGCCAATAAAGAAAGAGACTACGTGGCTGAATAGAAAAAATTGACAAAAAATATAAAGAAAAGTTAAAGATAGAAAACAAGTTGGTTAAGTTAACCAAAGGTTAAGAGTAAAAGAAAATAGGTCAGAGAAGAAAAGAGAGGAGGTCAAAATGTGGATGTTGAAAGTAATGACAGCAAAGCACAAATTAAAAAAACAGTGAGGCGGTGGAAATATTCTAACTTGGCTATTGGGTTAAAAAGTCATTCTCATGGTTTCCACCGAGCCACTAAACAGAAATAAAAGAGTGAAAGTAAGGCTAGAAAAAAAACTAACGAAAAGGAGAAACAAACAACGGAAAATAAATTAAGAAGAAAGCACAGATTCGAAAGAATAGCCTCAACAGGTAAAAGCAAATTTGGTCTCCATTATGTTTAGTTACAGCATTAAACTGTACGCCATAAACAATAATGAGTAGCTAGTACAATAAATATTTTTAGTATGAATATGATATATGAAGTGAAAATGGAAACAGAAAAGCTAAAGATAATTAGATGTTTGCAAATATAAGCTTATCTGATCAATTTTGCTTTAATATATATATATGAGAAGAAGTGGTTACCGAGATAAAGAAAGGTAAGCTCATCCTCTGAATTATAGGTTGCGTTATTGACTTGCTATACGAGACTAAATAATCTTGAGAAAATTACTAATAATCTCTGTGTTTAGTTTATTCGGTGCTTACTCTCCTATCTTTCAAAAATTGATTAAAAACTTCATATAGTTTGGCAAAAATGTACTCTGGAGTCTTTGAAGCCGGAATCAAAATTTTTTTCCGATAAAGTCCCACGTGAAATGACACAAATGTCTTTCTTCTTTATGATCCTACGCACAAAAAAAATCTATGTACTTTAACATCTAAATACCAAAAATATGAACACCATCTTCAAGAAATCAAAAAATCATATCCAAAAATAACAATCAAAATCAATATCACCAAATCATTTTCAAGAAATCAATGGGATCCTCACGACCCAACACTGCCACTTCTTCATCTTCTCTAATCAGTTGATGACCGACATCTTGATGACGGTACAGTAGTTGCAATGGGATCCATCACCACCACTCCATCACTTCATAACTCAACGACGAATTATTGTCTTGCCCCCATCCCTCCCAAACCTAAACGGCCGCGTTCCCTTGCATATAGTCCCTGCACGCTTCCGTCGATTGAAGATCTGGACATTGGGCTACGAGATCTGTAGCCGAGGAAGGGGTTGTCAGATCTCACAACAGTACCCCGCCGTCGAGGAGGTTCGCAGAGGAGGGGGTTGTCGCCGTCGAGGAGGTTCGAGTTTACGGCTGGGTGCGTTTCAGATCTGGCCGGTCGGAACTCGTCGATGGCTGGGTGAGTTTCTGGCCGGCGTTCATCGTGAGGAAGGAGATGAACTTGTTCAAGTTCTCCTACAGGAATTGCTCTTATTTCTGTGTGACTTTTTAAGGTTATGAACTTGTTCAATTTCTGAGTTTTTTAACCCATAAATTGTTCAAGTTCTTATGCTAAAACGTAAAACCCATGAACTTGTTCAAGTTCTCCTAAAAAAATGGCTAGTTCTGTTGTTGAATGTTGTCAAAAATGGTTAGTTGTGTTTCGAGATTCGACATGTCAATTAGATTTCTGATTTCTTGAAGGTGATTCGGTGATTTTGATTTTGATTGTTATTTTTGGATCTGATTTTTTGATTTCTTGAAGATGATGTTCATGTTTTTGGTGTTTAGAAGTTGAAAATGATGATTTTTTTTTGTATAAGGTTACACAGAAGAAAGGCATTAGTGTCATTTCATGTAGGTTTTCGCTAGAGAAAAAATTCTGATTCTGGTTTCAGGGATCTTAGAGTACAATTTTGCTAAACTACGAGAAATTTCTAATCGATTTCCGAAAGACAGTGGTGAGCACCGAATAGACTTGACATTAGGAAGCTATTTGTAATTTTCCCAATAATCTTTGTAACACTGTACACATTGTGTAGCTGACACGCGGCCTCGACCTCCATTACTTTAATTTTTTTTTCTTTTTAATCTATTTTAGTTATACTTGGCATAATGTTATCCGTATAAATAAATTTTTTCGGATATTATTTGTGTGCTTATAAAAATTGAAGTTATCCTTAACAAAACTAAAAATAAATAATATGCAAATTCCTATTTTTCAAATTTTTATAAATAGAGTCCAATGTTAACATATTTTCATACAAAATCTAAAATTCTCTCTTCTTTCACTATATAATCTCTTCTTTAATTTCATAATCTCTTCACTACATAATGTTGACATAATTTTTTGGAAAAATTACTTTCAAGTCCCTCGGGTTTGCTTAAATATACTCAAAAGTTCCTCATGTTCACAAAATACATTCCTACTTCCCTCTGGTTTGCTTTTAGTATACTTTTGGGTCCCTAAATAAGTTTTTCTTCTTTTTTTTCATTGAAATAACAAAAATATCCTTAGAACAAAAAAATAAAAAACTGCTGACATCGTCTCTCCTTCTAAAAACCCATCCTCGCCGGAGCCGAACCAACAACCAAAAATACACCCTCTCAATCCTCGTCGGCGCCGACCCAAACGATCAACACAAATACAAAATCAACCCGAACCTATAACACCCAAGCTTCGAGAACCAAAAACCTATCCTTTCAATCCTCTCGGCTTGTTCAAGCAAGAAATCAACCCGACGCCGGCATCCAAAAGAGTGCAGAAACCCGCTTTGACGCTGACATCTTCCAAACCCTCTCCAAGAAATCATCCCAACGTGCAGTCTGGCTGGGTTCGCGAAGGCGACGATCTTCTCCTCGGCGTTCTCCTTCATTAAAGTGCAGAGTCGGAGGCAGCGACGCCGTGTAGTCGGAAGCGGCGATGCCGTGTAACGAATCGTTCATCAGAATCTCACCGGTAACTCACCTCCTCCTTCCTCTCAGTCTCTGCTCCTCTTCTCCTTTTCAAGTGCCGATTCCCCCAGCTCTGATTCATATCTGCGATCCCGAGGATTCCAGCGCCCACGATAGGTCACCCGTGAAATACAGGGTCGGTGGAGGGCATTGATTCATCGATGACCGATCACTTGATTAGTTCTGCAAGCGGGCAGGGGGAAGTAGGAAGAAGAAGGAGAAATGGGCTTAAACACCAAGAAGGAGGAGGCGTCGAACTCATGATTCGAGGAGGGCTTGAACTCGTTCTTAGTGAAGGGATTAATTTGGTTCCACGATTTAGGGTTCGATCCCATTGATTTTAGGGAAAGTGGAAAGAGATGATGATGTCATGGCTAGAGGTAGGAGAAGAGATGATATCATCAGTTTTTTAATTTTTGTTCTAAGGGTATTTTGGTCATTTCATTGACAAAAATAAAAAAAGAGTTGCTAACGTGCGCCAGGGACCCGAAAGTATACTAAAAGCAAACTAGAGGGACATAGGAATATATTTTGTGAACAGGAGAGACTTTTGAGTATATTTAAGCAAACCCGAGGGACTTGAGAGTAATTTTCTCTAATTTTTTTTCTTGTTATAATAACAGAATAATAATTATCATAAATTTATTATAATTTATATATAAACAAAAAATATAGTAAATAATATGTGGATGAGAGATAAATTAATTATTTATTCTATGACCTTGGCTGGAGTGAGTTGCGGTAGAAATATTAGACGGGAAGGAAGTACAAGTAACTATATTTTAGTAGCCACCGAAACATCCAAAAAAAATATCAGGAAAGAAAGAACTCTTGGCCAGCAAAAGAATAAATGAAACCAAGAAAAAGAAGAGGCTACTGAAACAGAAGAAAGACACATAGGAATAAGATCAACCAAGGTAAAGCTATTTTTATATTTTATTTAGTGGAAAAAAAATATGGGTTCGGGAAGATGAAATCGTGGAGTAGTTTAGTGGTAAGAAAATTAATGATTGTATGTCTAATATGTCAACAGAAAAAGGAAAGAAATTGGGCTTCATTCGAAACAAAGATTACAACAAAAAAATAAAAAATAAGGTGAGTAAAACTGTATGTAAAAAAAGTGACAACAAAGCAAAAGTAAGTAGTAGATATGTTAGACTTGGAGGACGAATTATAAGTTGCTATGTGAATAAGTTTCCGCCGAACAAGAATTGTTTTCATCAGAATCGAAACTAGACCTTAAATTGGAAAACCAAGGCAGAGAAAATAGGAAGGGGGAAAGAACCGAAACAATTAAATCAAGGGGAAGATTGGAAAGGAAATCACCACGGTAAGCAAATCTTCAATAGTTATAATCTGGATTATTGAAATAAGATGGATATTTAATTGTGGAATTGGTAAGTTAGAAAGAAAGTTATTTGATAGAAAATATAATACAGGGTTAAAATCATGTGGTTAACCGAATGCTGGACTAATGATTTAAGATAACTGAATAATTCGCTAGGTAGTATTGAAAATAAAAGAAAAGGTGGAAGAAATTAGATCTTAAATATTAGATTTGCGATATGTGGTTTGAGTAATTGGAACTAAGAACGTTATTTAACTTAATCTAGAGTGAATTAAGTTGGGAAGTTTATATTTGAGGATATCATGATAAATGAAAGAACTATTACCGTTTGATTTAACTAAATAAGGTGTTGTTTTTTACTTAAGGGGCGATCTGTACCTACAAAACTAAAAGACTAGTTTTGAATCAATATGAACGTAAACATTTAAATGCTTGGTGAGATATTGTGGTATTGAATTCGGAATTCAAAGGGATGGTATTCACATTTAAGAAGGGCGATGAATTCTCAATCGAAATCGGTAAATAAATAATATGTAGTTCGTAATATTTTTGGTGTACTCTATTATTTTTCATGATACAAATTTGATATGTTGAGTGCATATTTTACATTTAATCTTATAATTATGACTCTGAATTTGTGTGACATTGTGATTTTTGAATGTTTGATTAATTTGGCCCTGAAGCGTTGAAAATATTTTATTGTTTGGAGCCTATGAATTTATGTGATATGAAGAACTATATGATATGGATAGTTCCGTTATGTGACATGGACGACTAGTAGGTAGGCAAATCTACCTGTGACCAACCAAGGATATTGGCTTATGGATTCTAATATGATATGTTTGACTGGCAGAGTTGATATATGATGGCTTGAGATATGGTATCCTCGTGTCGGTGTGGGAGTGACCCATTCTATCCGCCAAATGTTCGTCCAGTTCTGTGATTTGATTTTGGAATTATGTGTTCATATGTCAAATTGGGTGACGAAATGGGATGTTGCGTAGTTTGCTCATGTTTCTGTGCCTTTGTGATTAAATGTTAATATTTGGCCATCTGGTAAGTATGAATTTATGATAATGTACATGTCTGCATGATTAAATTGCCATGTTAGTTATATGCATGTGTTAGGTATGTTTATGAATTCAGTGGCTAAATAAAGTGCGATGCATACTTATTTATTTGCGGAGTGTTCCAAAATACTCACCCCCTCTCACCAGTTTTATTATACACGGGTTGTATTAGTTCGGAGATCTATTTTGATCGTGTCAAGTCCGCTTTGTTCTCTAGGACTTGCATTGAGGTCTCCATTTTATTTTACTCTTTGATCTAGTAGCTCCGTAGTGACATGATATGTTTTGATCTTGGGAATATATTAACAAAGAAAAGCTTTGCTTATATATTATAAATTCAGTATTTGAAACTCAAAAGATTTTTAAACTCTGAAATATAGGCCTTAAAGGTGTACGATAAAGAAGTATTTGAATATATTTGAGGCTGGCTAGATTTCTTATGTGATAAAAGGAGTCGAAGTCTAGCATTGGTCGACCTGAGTTCGGGTCGTGACACTTATCAGCTTGTGAGATTGCTCGAATGTAAATTGTCCTTAATGAATAAATGAGTATATAAGTGGGAATAAGATGTAGATAGGCTCATAAAGTACAAAATTGATTGATCGTAAAAGGTTTCAGTCAGAAAAAGGCATCGACTTTGATAAAGTAATTTCACCAGTCCTAAAAAGGACTTTAGTTCGAGTAGTAGTGCTCAGACTAACTACTAGTATGAATCTTCATTTAGAGCAATTGAATATCAAGACTATCTCTATGATGAGATAGTAGTTTCATGTAGGCTCTTATACCCAGCTCAGGCTTGTTGTTTAGCATAAAGTGAAAGAGATGCAACTTGAGTGCATTTTCTCTTACTCCTAGTCCCTAGAAATTGCATGGTGTTACAAATATCCTCAAATCGAGTGAAATGGTCTTGAGAGTCTTTACTTCGTAATCCATTAAATTTGACAAGTTCAATCATTGACGACTTGATCTAAAAAGTGTTGGTGTTTACAGGTGGTTGTTGCACGCCACTTTGATTTCCACCCCAAGTAGAGATGGTAGAGTCGAGCAATATCCTCCTTGGTGGAGCTCTAAGAGGCTCCACTAGAGCTTGAGTACCCTGGTTTTGCGCCATATCTTCCTTTGTGGTCTTCTTCTTGTTATGCCTATTTGTTCTCTCAAGAGCACGAATATCGACCTCAAAGGCTGAATCTACGTTGAGATCAGATCCTTTGCTTTGAGTTTAAGCCATGCACTAGAGGTACCTGAAAAGGAAAAGTGCACAAAATCAGCGGCAGGGAAATTGTAAACCAACAAGTACTTTAACTCTTGTGCCTAAAATCTTCGTCCACGTTGATGGTGCCAATTTGACAAGGGATAAACTAGCTTTAGATTTATCTATCATAATCAAATAGTATAGTGTATAAGTAGGTTTATGATGATGGTGAAAACAAAATTGAATCAAAGAAAGAGATGTAAATAGAAAGTAAAACGGCAGCTCTATCAATGGCAAAGATGAGCATGATATCCTAACAAATTGTTAAGCAATGATTATGATTTTTATTAAGTTCTAACTAGTATTCAGAGTTGTGTTATGCGTCTACCTACTACTCTCGCTAGCTAGGTAGAAAAACTGAACCTCGACCTAATCGTAGAGACTTACCTAGCTCTCGCGGTAAAATAGTACTACGACTAAACTAATTAAATAAAGTTCTCTCCTCAAGGATTGTTCCTCGATAGTGAGATCACTCTTTGCCTACCTCAAGATGTGTTAATTGATTCTTTTGTTAACCATGCTTACTTCTCGAACGTCTCACTGATAATTAAGATCATAGTCTAGGTGATTAGACTAAACTACGCATTACGATCATCGAATTAACGACTACTACTTTAGATATTTAATCCATGACCTAGTCTAACAACTATGCTACATAGACATCGCACTCAATAAAGAGACTACTCCCTACTTATAGTAACTATGCTAGACAATTTAATGAAAAGCATAATTGAAAGCATAGAGTAAGGGAAGAATCATAATAATCATCAATTGACTGCAAAGTCTCAAAATCGATTGATAGAATAGCCGTCAAAGCTTGTGGAAAAGTATGAATGTGTAAAACGTGGTCACTTGACCTACACCCGAGCTGGGTATATATAACGCTAGAAAAAAGAATCTAAAGCGGCGGGAGGCCTCTAGTAGGAAAAAATCGTATGGTATAATCACCTCAAAAAAAAAATGAAAAAATGATGTAAAAGTTTTATACAACAGGCGTGACTATGATTTGGCAACCCAGAGAGTAGCGTACGCTTTAGCCCAGGTGTATGCCATTGTTTCCAATCGCAATTTCCCGCGTATGCTGGACAACCTAGCGTATGCATTCATCCTGAAGTCGGGAATGCTGCACACTTGGTAGGATGCGTACCCTAGTTTTAGTAGCTTCTCACCTCGTGCTCTCTCGTTCTTTAACTCCTAGCTATGCATCCGCTCCTCGCTCCATTTAGCTCTCGAACTCCTACAAAATAGGACAAGAAGTAAACGTCTACTCCCATGACTCAACAAACAAAAAATGGCAAAAGACACGATAGAACGGATACAAAACCAATAAATGTTGGGTTATGGAGCCTGAACGATACTCAGAGAAGGCATTGGATGATCGAGTGAAGACCATGCAAGAGTATAGGCACCCGCAAAATGAATGGAGAGCGAAAAGAAAAATTTTGTGAAGGACCTATCAGACGCTAGGCCCCAAGAAAAAGCTGGGGGGTGGGGCGGATAAAATGTTGGGATGCTGAGGATCCAGCGGCCGCTAGCGGTGCCCGTTACAATAATTAGTTTCCTATTTTGTCCTTCCGGCCCCCAATCCTTCTTGGATTTGTGCCTCTATATATACCCATGTAAGCCTCATTAAATGTGTGTGAGAGTAGCCAAAGAGTGTGGGAGACCAAAAAGTGTGGCATTCATTGTAAAGGTGTGAGTGAAATACCAAAGTGAAGAAGATAGTGAAAATTCCTAGCTTATTATGCCCCCAGATGTAAACGTTCCTGTCAAACTGGGTGACCAAATTCTTGTGTCTTGTCTTTGTGAGTTCCTTTGTGAATTTGTTCTTCTTGTATTGTTTGGCTCCATGTTGTTGTTGGCCCCCATGTTTTCCCAACAACTGGTATCAGAGCTTTGTGGTTTGAGTGTGGGTGGGAGCAAACATGATGGGTGAAGGAAAGTCACCCATGGAGAAGTTCGATGGTGTAGACTATGACTTTTGGAGGATGCAAATAGAGGACTATTTGTATGGCAATGATTTGCACCTGCTCTTTGGTAGGGTGAAGCCCGATGATATGAAGGAGGATGACTGGATGTTGCTAGACCGAAAGGCAATGAGTGTGATGAATTTATCATTGCCTAATAATGTCGCCTTGCACATGGTGAAGTCAAAGACCACCAAGGAAATGTTGGAGATGTTGTCTGAGATGTACGAGAAGCCATCGGCCATGAACAAGGAGCATTTGATGAGGAGGTTATTCAACTTAAAGATTGCAGAGAGTACCACGGTGGCCAAGCACCTCAATGAGTTAAACAAAATGATTGCTCGGTTAAGCTCGGTTGGGATTAACTTCGAGGATGAGTTACAAGCCCTAATTTTGCTTAGTTCTTGACCTGATAGTTAGAATGGTACTATTACTGCAGTCAGTGCCTCAGCGAGGAAAGTGAAGCTTAAGTTAGACGAGGTGAGGGATTTGATTATGAGTGAGGAGATTTATAGGAGAGAATTTTGAGTGCAGGGAATAAGGGGAGGTCTAAGTCTAAGTCAAAGTTTAAAAAGGACCAGAGCAGGAAGAAGTCCAAATTAAAGGGTGGATTGAAGAAGGACACGAGCTCGGTTCAATGCTGGAATTGTGAGCAATATGTTCATTTTAGAGACGAGTGCACGACACCGAAGAGGGAGGACAAGTCGTCCAATGCAACAACAGAAAACCACGGGGATGCGTTGGTCTTGGGTGTGAGTAGTCCATTGGAGGTGTGGGTGTTAGATTCTGAAGCATCGTTTCATTCTTGTAATGATGCAGGGATGATGGAGCGATATACCCCAGGTGATCATGGCAAGGTTTATCTAGCGGATGATAAGCTGTTGCTGATTATAGGTATGAGGGATGTTCGAATTAATACTCCCAATGGATCGTTGTTCTATTGAAGGGGGTGAGCCATATTCTTGGGTTGAGGAGAAATTTGCTTTCCGTGGGGTAAGTAGATGATAAAGGTTATGCGGTGACCTTTGGTTATATGACATAGAAAATTACCAAATGAGCTAGGTGGTGGCTCAAGGATTGAAGGAGGCTATGTTGTATATGACGAGAAATACGCAGGATAGCATTAACCTTGGATGTGCAATGGATGATGCTGATTTATGGCATAGTCGCCTTGGCCACATGAGTGAGAATGGGATGAGGGTGTTATATTCGAAGGAGAAGCTACCAAGCCTCAAGACTGTTGACGCCAGTCTTTATGAAGATTGTGTTCTTGGGAAGCAGAAGAAGGTGAGCTTATCGAGAGGTGGTAAATCCCTGAAGGAGCAGAAGCTTGAGTTGGTCTACAGTGATTTGTGGGGCGCGGCACTGGTGGCATCCTTGGGTGGTTCATTGTATTGCATGACCTTTATTGATGCATTCAGGAGGAAGTTGTGGGTCTACTTTCTAAAACATAAGTCTAATGCATTCGATACCTTCAAAAAGTGGAAAGCCCTTGTGGAGAATGAGACAGGTCTCAAGAATCTGACAATGGCAAAGAGTACGAGCTCAAAGAGTTCAAGGACTACTGTGTGGTGAACGGGATTTGTATGGAGAAGATAGTAGCTGGGACTCTCCAATTAAATGGCATCGCGGAGAGGATGAACAAGACAATCAATGAGAGGGCTAGGACCATGAGGTTGAAGTATGGCCTACCAAAGATATTTTAGGCGGATGCAGTCAACACTGTTGCATTCTTGATCAATAGAGGACCATCAACCCCTTTGGAGAATGGGATATCGGAGGAGGCTTAGAGTGGTGAGGAGGTTGATTTTTCTTATCTTTATGTATTCGGTTGTGTTTCATATGTTCATGTTGATGCAGCTGAGAGGAGCAAGCTAAATGCCAAATCCATTGAATGTACGTTCATTGGGTATGGAGGATATGATCTTGGTTTTCAATTTTGGGATGAGAAGAACTGCAAGGTTATACGAAGCCAGGATGTCATATTCAATGAGAAGGTGTTGTACAAGGATGGGGTGAGTGTATCAGATGATATGGGTCCAGGTGATGAGATTGTTGAGTTAGACATCTCGAACTTGGGTGGGAGCAAGAAGGTACTTAATGGCCAGGAGGCCGAGAAGTAGGTGAAACCAAGTTCTCCACCACCAGTGGTTTTGGTGAGGAGATCCACAAGACAACGTGTGTCCCCGGATGGGTTCTCGCATTGTCGATAGATGGTGGTGAGCTAGGAGATTATGTAGAGGCACAGCATAGTGAGCATATGCGCAAGAGGGTGCTTACAGTGGATAAGAATATGGAGTTGTTGAGTACCAACAAGACTTGGAAACTAGTCAAACTCCATAGTAGCAAGAAGGAATTGCATAATTAGGGGGCTCAAAAAGTTAAACGTGTGGCAGATGGGAAGAAAAATTACAAGGAAAGAGCTCAAAAGAAGAAGACTACAAGTGGTTTCACAGATGATAGAGTGATGTATGCTATGGGGTGTACAAGGCCACTGAGAGCGGTTGCGTGGGAGTAGAGAGAAGTTTTATGAGCAGTCCTGGAAAGCAACAGTTGAAGGCAGTAAAGTAGATACCCAGCCATTTGACAGGTACTGCAGAGAAGGCCTTAAGTGTTAAGGGCAGAAAGGCTAACATGGCAAGATGTGTTGATGCAGATGTGGTGTCAAGCTACTTTGAAAAAAGAAGGGGTACGACTGAGGGTGTGGGTTGTGCAGTGATCTCTTGGAATTCAATGTTGCGAAAGATCATGACTTTGTCAACTGTAGATGCAGGGTGTGCAGCAGTGACGGAAGAGAGCAGTGAGATCTTGCAGCTTGTGAGGAGTCGAGGCAGCGAGAGTCTTACAATTGTGTTGACCAAGGGGGTTGCCTTGGTGAAGCTAAAGCTAGTGAAAATCTCTGGATTGATACGCCCCTAGACATAGACGTTCCTGTCGAAATGGTCACCAAATTCTTGTGTCTTGTCTTCGTGTGTTCCTTTGTGATTTCGTATTTCTCATATTGTTTGGCTCTGTGTTGTTATTGGCCCCCGTGTTTCCCACCAACAAAGACACAATAAACATCACGAAATTGTGCATAAATTTTTTTAAAAAAATATATGACCATTTTAATTTTAAGTGGCAGTAGCTACCGCCACTACTTTCACGTGGCGCTGCCACTTGAGTTGGATACATTTTCATGAAAGCCTCTTGAAATAGGTATACTATACTTGTTTAACTTAAATTATTTAACAACTTATTTTGCTTAGTTTATGAAATAGGAGTCATTTGGTTAAGAACCAAACAGCACCAACGTAAATTAATTAGTCTCTACATGAATCGATCTCTACTCCTTTGATCAAACTGTTCAAAACGCTGAATTCCATTCTGACCATCCGTGACTTGACCTAACCATGTTTAACACGGTATCCTAAACATCTCAAACATGTAAAATCTATTGCATTTTCTCATTCTGTCTGATTCTTTTAACTTGCAATAATAAACCAATCACAAGACAACAAGCAACCTATGTAGCTCCGCCAATCCATCGCCCAATCATGGTATAATAATACGCGAACCATGATGTTTTCTGTTCTTGCTTATTATCACACACAAATAATTGTTGCTCATCTCTTAAATGCCAAACGCTTTTTTATACCACCTAATATTTGGACACCTACTGCATCAAATAATCCAGATTCGAGCAGATCTTTAAGAGGTGTTAAATTTTTTATAACAAGTATTTAACACTGTTTCATTCCGAAGCACTCAAATTCAAAGTTTCTTGATTAAACTAGAACAACTTCTGAATAAATATGAAATGCCAAACACATGAACCCATGTATATTGTACCTTTTCTCAGACATCTTTGCTGCCTTGTCCAAGCCTATTGTCATGTTCTCCTTCAACTTTGTCAAAATCAGAATCTCGTACATACGTTGAAAACAAACGAGAACAGACAATCTTCCACACGAATTAACGTTAAGTTTCCCATATATATTTCGTGCCTAGGGTTTACACACATGTCATAGCTCCTAATTCGAAGTATGTCAATAGTTTCAGTTTCCCTGTCCATTCTCCTTATCGTTGCACTTGGATTAGTATGGAAAGGGCTCGATTGGGTTTGGTTTAAACCGAAGAAGATGGAGAGAAAGTTGAGGAATTTGGGGTTTAAAGGAAATCCTTACAGGATTCTGGTGGGTGATATTAAAGAGTTGGTTGCCATGTTAAAGCAAGCCAAAACAAGACCTATTGACTTAGAAGATCATATTGGACCTCGTGTCGCCCCGTTCCTCTACCAAACGGTCAATAATTATGGTACATCTCACATAATTCTGTATTGATTCTTTCATTTGTACTACTTGGGATTTCATATTTTTTAGATCTAGATAGTTCACTTTTTTTCTTAGCGATTTAATTATAAGATGATGATCGGCTACATGGTTACCGTAAAATTACTCTCTCCCTCTACCTAAACAAGTACGGAAAATTGAAGGGTAATCACAAATTTCGGAAGTCCACTATCTTTCATCTTAAGTAAAACTTTTAATATTTGGATTCAATCAAACTTTTAATATTTGGATTCAATCTTATTTTAAAGAATTTAAATAATATTTGGATTCAATCAAACTTTTAATATTTGGATTCAATCTTATTTTAAAGAATTTAAATCTCTTATAACTGTACCAACTCGTATTGGTATCACGCTATCTAAAAATAGCTAAACAAATCCACTTTTATTAATTAACTAAATGAAACATATTAAAATGAATAGACAAAGAATATCAAATTTCTGAATTTTCAGAGACTTGGAAAAGAGTAAAAAAGAAATAAGTCTCTTCTGAGGGGATGGCCGAATGGTTGATAGCTCCTGTCTAACTTCTTATGCTATGTATTTTTTTGGCAGGCAAGAACTCTTTCCTATGGTACGGCCCAAAACCGCGGATGATAATTTCTAACCCAGAACATATAAGACAAATTTTAACCAAGACAAATGACTTTCCCAAATTGCCTTCGGATCCAAGAGGAAGGCACCTAGCTACTGGCCTTATAACCCTGGATGGCGATAAGTGGGCCAAGCATAGGAAGCTTATGAATCCAGCATTTCGAACAGAGAAGCTAAAGGTACAAATAAAATGATCAAATAATAACCTATACAAATACACCCACTGGGCGACTAATATATGTTCAAACGGGATAGAAACTTTGAATGATAGTTCCCAACAAATGTTGCGTGTTCAATTGTTCGGACTCGAGACATATATGTTAAGCTATAATAACTTACTGCGTAGTTGATCTAAATATCTTTGGTGAAAAATATACATATATACACTTAAAGAAAATATATTTATGTATTAATGGTGTTTGAGGAGTCTTGAGCTTAATTTGCAGTTGATGGTCCCGGCATTTTTTCAAAGTTGTAATGAGATGGTGGACAAATGGGTGGGTTTGGTTCCTGAAGAGGGTTCAATTGAAATAGATGTTTGGCCTCATCTCCAAGATTTGTCCAGTGATGCCATTTCTCGTACTGCATTTGGCAGCAGTTTTATAGAAGGAAGAAGAATATTTGACCTCCTTCGACAGTTAGGTACTCTTACGGTACAAGTGATGGTACAATCTGTTTACGTCCCAGGATCAAGGTGCGCAAGATTATCGTAGGAAAAAAAGAATTTTCGTGTGTGTGTGTCTATATATATATATATATATATATATATATATATATATTGATTAAGATTATAAGAGATTTTATGAAAAATATTGCAGGTTTTTTCCAAACAAAATGTTGAGAAAGATGGAAGCCATGGACAAGGAAATAATAGATTCAATCAAGGCTATCATCAAGAAAAGGGAAGAGTTTATGAGAGCCGGTGAACCTATAGCTGAGGACTTGCTAGGTATTTTTTGGGCGTAAAGTCAAATATTTATAGTTCAGCAAAGTCGAACCCATTTTAGGGTTCAATGATATATTTTACATTTATTAGCCTTCAACCCAAAACTTCCTTAATTGAATGTAAATCTTTTACCACTTGGACTAACTATTATTGGTACTTGCTAGGTATTTTGATGCAATCAAACTACAAGGAAATCCAAGACGAAGGAAACAATAAAGATGTTGGAATGAGCTACGAAGACATGATAAAGGAATGCAAGTTGTTCTACCTTGCAGGGCAAGAAACGACGTCGACTCTGCTTGTTTGGGCCATGATTTTGCTAGCCAAGAACACGAATTGGCAGGAACGAGCCAGAGAAGAGGTCCTGCAAGTTTTTGGCAACAAGAATCCAGATTTAGATGCTATCAATCATCTCAAAATCGTAAGTAACGACTTACATTTTTAAACGACGTATGAAACGATATTCGAATTGAATGATATATAATCGAGCTCTTGAAAATTCAGTAGTGTTAAATACTGGTTGATAGACCGTTTTCATGAAAGGATCTACCCTACTCAACTTGGAGAAGTCGAGTAATGAGTGGATAGCAGGTGGTATAAACCAAAAATACATATCAAAAGTTTATATTGAAGCACTATTGTTATAAAGCAACAATCGGTAGTTATACGCTATAACAAATGAGCTAACAACGTATGTTTATCACTCATAAACTCTTCTTCAAATTGATACCGAAAGTTACTAGTAGAATATATGTATTATGCAAGCTGGAATTATTAGATTTGGGTTCGGATGAAGGCGCTACTATGCTTGAAGAAGAGGCCTAACATTCACAACTATTGTTGAACAAAAAAATCGTTCAAATTGGTCGAGCAATTTTTTTAACAGCTTGTAACCATTGTTTTTTAGAAGTAAATTACCAAATTACACCCGCTAGGGAATGAACCTTGGACCTCCGTCAATTCATTTCTACGTCTTATGCTATTAGGTCAAATGCTTTTTTCAGCTCCTAACCATTGTTGACTCATTGTGATAGGTGACCATGATTTTAAATGAAAGTTTGAGACTATACCCTCCTGCAATTGGAGTAACTAGAGCTGTCCGGGAAGATACAACATTGGGAGATACCAAATTACCGGCCGGAGTCCAATTGATCTTGTCCACTATTTTGGTTCATCATGATCATGAGATTTGGGGTAAGGACGCTCTGGAATTTAATCCGGAGAGATTTTCGGAAGGAGTCTCAAAGGTTACAAATAACAATGTCTCGTTCTTTCCATTCGGTTGGGGCCCTCGGATTTGCATCGGACAGAACTTTGCTTTAATGGAAGCAAAAATAGCAATGGCGATGATCCTCCAACGCTTCTCCTTTGAACTTTCGCCTTCTTATACTCATGCTCCTCATACTGTGGTCACACTTCAGCCACAACATGGTGCCGATTTGATTTTACGTAAGCTCTAGAAAGATAATTGTATTTATTTCTTTACCGCAGAACTTCCTATATTCGCTGAATTATATGCATAACATTTTTCTTTCAATCTTGAATTGTAGAGAAAAGGTTTATACTAATCTTTTTAATAAATTGTGACCAGTATTACAGTAGCTACAGTTTATATTCTTAGATAAAAGTGCGGTTTCATTTTAATACATTTGTATGTTTCCAACTTAATATGTCGTTTCTTACAAATGTTTGTATCATTTAATCAATTAATACTTTGAATTAGTTATTTCAGAAATACTTTGTATTAGTTAACCATCTCAAGTTCACATTTAAATTTAAAGTTTTGTACTTTTATTGGAGCTTGCCATGAAGTTTGGGATCCATCACTTCGATTAGTTGAACTTCACCGCCCTTGCCATTGGAGCTTGCCAGGAAGTTTGGGATACATCACTTCGATTAGCTCCAGTTGAAAGAATCAATCTTACCATCCTCAAACAAAAATTTATTTCTAGCTAGCCATTTATTCCAACATAAATACACAGCATATGATATCATATTCTTTGTCCCAGGTTTTGTGCATTTTAATTATTAAGTTCTGAAACCAAACACAAAAGTTGGCATGTGCATCCAAATCAGTGTTAAAGCCTGACGGACATGAAAAACATGTAAATCTTACATGTGGGCCATCAAAAGCATATGGCAAACAAATTCGTTAGCTAGATAACAGATATTGCAAACGGAGGAGGGATAGAGGTTCCTCCTATTCAAATTCTCCACTACTGGAATGCAATTCTTAGCCAATCACTAGACAAAATGCTTAATCTTGGGTGCACATTTAGCTTCCATTTCTTGTTCCATATGCCTAGATTAAAGGTGGATGTGTTGGGAGCAGCTCATGTAGCCTACGCTTGCTGAACCTGAATCTGTTTAAGGACCTATTTTAACAATAAAATAACCATTATTGGCATGTTTCAAATAATTCTATCAGGACCACTTGATACACCAATTCTAATTTTTACAACGGCATTTTGTTGAGAGGTTGAGAAAAGTCTTTGTGACATTTCCCACTTCCAAGTTCTGGTAGTCAAGCACATACTGACTCAACGGATGCTGTCATTGGTGGAAGTGTTTGGGTCCTAGCATGTTCCAGTACAGGGATTCAAGGATCCTTCAAAATCTGAGTTTCAATTCCATTATAAGCTCTGATTCCAAGATCATCATTCGACATACCAGTTCCAATCTACAGCATCAAATAGTGGAAACTTTATAAACACTTTCTTAATTGCTCCGACTCTCCTTATTTGCACTGTGATAAAATTGCTCTTGAGAAACTAGGAGTATATTTTGAGCTTGCTAAATATATGGGTTGGTGAACTTTTGCATATGATCGTGTGCATGTTGACATAGAAGTAGTTGTTGAACTCTTTGTTACTTTGCAATTTAATCTAGATATGTGAAGCTTTACTTTTCATTGTTTGCGTGAGGAACATGACGTGACCGACTTTAAACTGTGTGACATGCTTGGATTGCCATAGAAAGGCACTGCTAATTTTGATAATCCTGCATATATATATAATGTAAGGGATAGATTGACTGGAGTGCCAAAATTTGATAAGACACAAGCACACGCACAGTTAATTAAAGATAACACCATGCTTTGACTGTATCATTTTATTTCTTCTACCTATGTTGCAAGTACAAATATGGATCGTGTGACTAGGACTGAGCTTTATGCTCTCTTTTATGCTAGATATGGTTATACTTCCTGGTGGCACTATTATGAAAATTTTTCAGAAGTACCTCACTTTACGAAAAGAAGTGATGTGCGATGGCCATATCGTCACTAAAATTTTACTACATGTTTCTTCTAGGAGGACACAGGAGCAAATTAGGAGCAGATGCCAGATAGAGATAAGGACTTTGGATTGCTTGTATCTCGTCGAAGCTAGACTGGTAGCAATAGAACCAAACAACTGTGATGTCCGCCTACTGCCTATGGCAGAAAGACTTGTCTATAAGGGTACCCAGGAAGCACGTGATGCATGCAAGGAGAAAAGGAAGATAGAGATCGAAGCCCTCAAGCAGACAAATCATGAAATTGGCACGCACTTAATCACTCTGATGTCAGCCATTCTAGACCTGACACAATGTCAGGAGGACATGCGCAAGGAGCTTCGTACTTACATATTCTACCAGGACAAGAAACTTCGCACAATTTTGCTCGAACACCGCGATTATGAAGAAGCCCAGCTAAAGCAAAATCGAAGTGTAACAACTCTATTGGAGAAGGTGGCGCAGCACATACCTCCTCCACCTCCACGCAACTGCTGATCAGGACAGTACTGTTCACTCTCACTTTTCCCTTTCAGTATATGTGTTTTTAATTCTATATATTATATGATGTTTTGTGAGTCAGTCTCCCTTCACATTGAGGACAATGTGTTCAATAAGTGTAGGGAGTGTCTACATATTTTTATTTTATTTCTGTATGTGATCAAGTCTAGATATTATATTTAGGAAGTGTGTTTGTCTTATTTGATTGAGTCGCCCACTTGAACTTGCAATCTTGAACTTATGAACTTTTAGGAACTTAAGATCCTGAGAAAAGTCAGTGTTAGGACTAAAGTAGCAAGGATAGTGTAAAGCACATATTGAGAGGTAGTTCTTACTTTTCAAAAATTTTATAACCAGATTAATTGATCAATGAGTTGCGAGATTGTAAGAGCATGTGAGTAGTCGAGGGGACATGCTCTTAGTAGTCGATAAATCTGCCTTGTATATTATAAATATTTTTAATAACTTGAACTTCTGCTTACTGCCAAATACCTCGAACAAACCTTTATGGGGAAGGGCAGCAGTTAGGTATTGACAAACCTCGAACAAAGACAATATACATATATATATATATATATATATATATATATATATATATATATATATATATATATATATATATATATATATATATATATATATATATGAAAAGCATGGGAGGTGCAAGGCAAAAGGTGAAATGAAAAAATATATAAAAATATAAAATACGCCACTAGTTCATAGAAAATTAAAAGGTGGACTTAATAGTTGGGGTTAATACCAGGCTAACTGGGACAAGCTCAAAGATGGTGGAGGTAGCTATAAAAAAATTGAGTCTAAAAAGCCATAGAATGGCTCAGCCTGCTAAAATCCTATAGTGAGTTCTCAAGCCGCCATTCAAGCTAAAAGTTATTTTCGGGTGAGGTGAAATGATGGAGCAATATGTCCTTAATTATCTCTTCATGCCATGTATAGTTGCCATCCCGTGCTTATTGATCGTCACCACTTTTAGAATGATACAATTATGGGGAACTGCCATAATTTGTGGGCTTATCTTGAATTGCAAAATAGAGCTAACAAGGAAGTTCCTCAGATAGTTTGTTTTTGATAGCTTATTTATTCAGTGTGATTGTTTTGCTTTTGTGAGAACATACAAGAGTTCAAGTATGAGGATGTAATGCATGTCAATTTGCATCGTTATTTAATACATTATTATTATTGGTTTATTTCGTCTTTATTTTATCGTATTTTATTCCAGTTGAGTCGTGAGAGTGGACATTTATACGTTGTATTGCCTTATAGGTAGTCGTAGTCCAAAGATCATGTTTAAGTGCGGAGCGAAGGAGTTGCAAATCAAAAGCAGACACGTACGCTGGCATCAGGCTTTGTTTACCTAATTATGCGATTGGGTTTTGCTACGTACACACACTTTGATACTCATATGCTTGATTTTGCATTACAGAGTTTGGCACGTACGTTGAACCCTCATATTCACAAAGGGGGCGTACGCTGAGTCAACCTATATGTACGTGCAGCTTCACAATTTTCACTATTCACTTACGCGCACTAGCCTACGCGTACGCGCAGTTGTCAGCCACCTAAGCAAATCTGTCGCCAGAGACCATTTCTGCCGAAGAAATTAAGAAGGATCTAGAAATAAGATTTTTAACTTTTCGGGTTTCTATTTATACCCCGCTAGTTCTAGGATTTAGACATCCATCTTTCCACTTACATTTTTTCTACACTTTGCCATTTGGTACTTGGTTCGGGTTTCATTTCTATTCAAGTATGTGTGACTTCCGTCATTTGTGACTTCTTTCCTACTCTCTCCTTTATACTTTTCATGATTATCTTGAGCATGATTGCTATGAGTATGGAGTCATTTTTTTATTGTGCCCGTACGGCACGCTTGATGGGTGAGATTGTGGATTAAAAATGGATATGGTTATTACTTGAAATACTCTATGCTTATTTCTACCTTCATATTGTTAAGATTGGAGCATACCTTTCCTATGAATCCTAGGTAGTTGCCTTAAGATTGGAGTAGACCTTTCCTATAAATCTTAGGTAGTTGTCTCGCACCTTAGAGAAGCATAGATTTGAGTTATTTGTTCAAGATTAATAATAGAAGGTGTTATATGATCTCTAGCTAATCTATTATCCTAGTAGATGTAGAGACGCCAAAAAGCTAAGTAGTACCTTACAGTCTGGATGGATAAAACTCTATGTAGGTGATTCATTGGGAGGAGCTTAATAAATGATTAATCTAGATTATTGCCTCGCACTTTAGATATGTCATCTATGTTATTAATAACCTTGTAGTTGCCTTACACCCATATACTATTAATAATGCTTTAGGAACTCCGAATACTATTCCATAATAAATTCATAATTGAACATGTCAACATGTTAGAATATCATGCTCTATTTTATTATCATTGTATTTTCCCCAATTATATTCTTCGTGTTTCCGTGATTCTCATTATTCTCGTTTTCATTTATTTATTTCTACTACTTTAATAAGTCACAGTTTGTGAACCTCTTTTGCATTCACTCTCGTGACAATCCCTCAGTTCGAACCTACGTATTACTATATTATTTGCATAAGATTGATATATAAATTACCAAATTTACCCCTATCAACTATTCACTACATTTATGCGAACAAGGGAATGTGTAAGACATATTAACTGATCGATGATGAGAACTAGTACATAGGGAACTCCAGAGTCTCTAAAGTTGAAGGCAAGGGACGGTCATGTTGAAGATGACCTTGGATAAAGAACTTACTTCGACCGACGCGTTGCATGTGTCCGAAATCCAGAATATATGCCTGAATTATGCTCAACAAGAAAGTCTTTTCGCTCGTGATCGATTTCAGGTGATGAGTTTTTTTTATATAGCCACCCACATAACCACAACCCAAAAAAGTATGACATCAAGAGACTCGAGTGATGAGTTTTTTAGTAAAATTTTTCGGATTAAGAGTCGGACACTGTTAGACCTTATTTAGAAATTGCTCTCCTAATAGTAATTTTTTCGTTCGTAAGGATTAAACTCAATATCTTCGTAATGACAACACAAAACAACAAAATTAGAAAACAACATCAGCCGCGACCATGGTTTAAACTAAAAACTACATCATTCCCAACCCGACAAACTGATGATGGACAAAACTGATTTTGTTGGGTGGGTCGGCATGGCGCCGGCGAGATGCTGGCAAGCAGACGCCTGGGTAACAAGTCTTTTCCATAAATATGGAGTTTAAAATGATTTTTTTTTGGTTCATACATTTCGACACCACTATACAGATTAATCCACATTCGAATCGAATGAGATTTTGAATGTGACAAAGTTATTTCAACAAATATTTCGCACATTTGGATTACCATTGACTCGAATTCGAGACTTAAGCTAAAACAATGTTCTCACTAGTTGATATAATTACTTATTGGTTTAAAATGACGTTTGTTCCATCTGGAAGTGAGACATATGGAGAGAGTATTTAGGGGTGCTTAATACGAGTTTTTTGGCATTAAGGTAATTGGACTATTTTTCAACAAATTCATGTTATTACCTTACCATTTTCCGCAAAGTTCTCTTATTAATTTTTAAAATTACTTTCCCAAAAATGTTGGATTTCAAAAAATGATAGCATTGTGACTTTATGAATTTTATTCCTATTACATGCTTCCCAAAATATTGCATAATAAAAAAACTAGGCATCTCTCTTCTTTTGGTCGTACTTTAAGGACATCGGATTGGAAGGATGCAATGTGCTTTGTCGAGTTTTTGAAGATGTTTTACAATATGACATCGAAGTTCTAAGCTACTACAAGTGTTACAGCCAATGAATTTTTTTATGAAGTCGTGCATGTTCAAAAAGTTTTGAAAATGTTGGTTCTCTAAGAATTCTTTGTTGGGAAGTATAACATCAAAGATGACGTTGAAGTTTAACAAATGTTATGTGAATTAAAAGACATTAACGGGTTGTTGTGGATTGCTAATTTATTGGATCCTTGGTACAAAAGCAAGTGTTTTAGGTACTCATTTGCTTAAAATATACAAAAACACAAGCCAATGAAAAGTCCGATTATTTTGATGATATGTTACTTCGGTTGTATGAGCACTATCAAGATTAGGGGTGTGCAAATGGAATTTGGGATTCGGGATATCCCAATTTTTTTCGGTATTCGGGAGTTCGGGATCGGGATATCGGTATTCGGAATTTAATTCGGTAGCAGTTTTTGGGAAAATTTGGTGAATTTCGATATTCGGTAGAATTTTGGGATATACCGGTATTATACCAAAATTTACTGAATACCGAAGTACTAAATAGAAATTTATCAGATTATAAATATAAGGAAAAAAAACCCACACAGCCTCACCTCTCAAAAGGGACGCAACAAGCCAACTTGGCCACACCTACGTTCTCTTCTCTCTTCTCACAAAAAAAATCCCCTTCTCTCTCTCGACACAAACAAGGATAAACACTCCGACCAACCAACCACGACGCCTCTTCCTTCAGAGCTTCCACCGACGACTTCGGCCACCACAACTCTCGCCCACCATACCTCGTAGCCTCTCTGAGTCCCAGGCCAGCCTCAACCCTAAATTGCAAAATAAAATTAAGGTTCGAAATTTAGGGTTTTCTAATTTGGGGATTTTTTCTAATTTGGATTTCTCTTACTCTACTTGATCATCTGATATAAGTGAATGGGGAATTTCCAATGTTCTTTGCTCAGGTTGTAGAAGAGGAGTTGTAATCGTGTTTACAGCTTCGTGGAGCAAAATTAATTTTCCATATTTAGTTTCACAGAACCTTTGTGTTTTGAACTTGGGAAATTTCGGGATTACAGGTAAATCCCGATCCCAGTCCCGAATTTAATTCGGTATTCGGTATGATACCGAATTAAATTCGGGATCAGGATCAGTATGGAGTTTTTTTGTATTTCGGTATTCGGTATATTCGTTATTCGGTATTTGGGATCGGGATATCCCGAATGCACACCCCTAATCAAGATCGTTCTCGCAAGTCTAGTATTGTTGGATCTATTAGTTAACACCAAGTTGATGTGGAAATTGATGATGAAGAGATTGTTGATGACCCCGGTGAAGTCTTTGGCGGCTCTTCGGCTTTGCTCGTTGCTTGCAGATTTGGAAGAGCCCGATGTGGCTCTTCAAGAGGTAATCTCGGCCGAGGCATGGTGTCTTGCGATTGCCTCTGGATTTTCTTGGGAGAAAGATGCCTCTTTCATCCTCCAAGCGATTAAAGATGGCATGCTTTTCCAAGCCATTTTGGTCTTTTGATCCTCCTTGATTTTGGCTGCAGACTGGCAGTGTTGATGTGGCGGTTTTCTTGCTGCACTTTGATGTGTTTGCTCTTTGGTTTCATTGGGTCTTTGCTCTTTGGTTTCGTTGAGTCTCTTGATTTGGGTTTAGATATAGCTTTATCAAGTATGTGTTACTTGATAGTTGTGTATCTAATCTTTTTGCATGGATGTAATTCCTTTGTGATCTTTTCAGGAGTAATACAAATTTACTTATAAAAAAAAGAGACATTGTTGATGACGACATGATTATGGGATGTTCATCTCGAGAAAATAGGGTAAGCAAATTAAGATGGATAAATCAAGTGAAACGAGTACTGATTTGCCTAAATAATTGCAAGATCCCGTGAAAGAAGAAGCGAGAACTTTGGCATCTTGAGATTGGTGAAAGATTAACTCGTCCTGTAATCGATAATTGGTGAAATTGCACGAGATGTTCTAGCAATTCCCATTTCAACATTATCTCGGAATCTGCGTTTGGCACGGGTGGACGATTGGTTGATCCTTACCGAAGTATCTTAAAGTCTAGTAACGTCCAAGAATTGGCATGTGCACTAAGTTGGTTGCACCCTAAAAGAGGAAGAAGATCCATTGGTTGATAGAAACATACTTGAAGGGAAGTAAAGCAGCTAACATTTGAATTCTTTTTTTCCATCATAATGGATCAAATTCTAACAAGTTTTAGTTTTATGTGTTACTGCAGAACTGGCAGCTGCACCAAATATTTCTCCATCTCCTAATTGACAAGATAAACCCAAATGTAAGTCTACTGTTTGGTCACTTGTAAGGTGAAACTTATAAGAGAATGGTCATATGGAGTCCGTCTAAGAAGGATGCTTCACGATTTTCTCGGGGAGTATGATTTCATTCATCCTTTTCAACATTTACTATTGTTCTGATCAAGTTAAGCCATGATTTTACATTATGATTTAACCCCGGATTATAGTTTTTCTTGCCGTTTTTTGGACTTGGATGTTGCTGCTGCTGAACTTGGTTGTTGCTGTTACATTCTGCTGGTTGTTTCCTTGTTGCTGCTGAATTTAGCTGAAACTTACTGATATTGTTGAAATTGTTTGCTGAAACTTGCTAATTTCTACAACTTGTAAATGTATTGCTGATGCTACTGGTTTTTGGCTAGAATTAGATGTTAATGCTGCTGAAATTTGGTACCGCGAAATCAAGTGCTTAGGCCAAAATTACGACACCGACGATCATGATTTCCTTGCAACAACAATTGTGATGTCGATTTTATTTTGAAGGAGAAAACCACCAAAACGCAAAAACTCACCCCTACCAACAATAAAAAAATGCACATGTACATCGACATCTCATGAAATTTCTCTTATATTATCACATCTCACAAATAAAACATGATCTGCATAGAGTAAAACTTCTGTGTAAGGCCAGATTTATCCCGAAGCATAAAAAATACATAATATCTATCAAGATGAATCATTGCAAACATCTTTATTTGAAATCCATCCATAACCATAATTGCAACCATTATTACATTGAAGTACTACAAGAACAACATAAAACTATACTTCTCCTCTCTCCAACTTGTGTAAAATCAAATGGGCACCATGTTGTGGCTGAAGTGTGACCACAGTATGAGGAGCATGAGTATAAGAAGGCGAGAGTTCGAAGGAGAAGCGTTGGAGGATCATCGCCATGGCTATTTTTGCTTCCATTAAAGCAAAGTTCTGTCCAATGCAAATCCGAGGGCCCCAACCGAATGGAAAGAACGAGACATTGTTATTTGTAACCTTCGAGATTCCTTCCGAAAATCTCTCCGGGTTAAATTCCAGTGCGTCCTTGCCCCAAGTTTCTTGATCATGATGAACCATTATAGTAAACAACAACAATTGGACTCCAGCCGGAAATGTTGTATCTCCTAACGTTATATCTTCTCGAACACCTCTAGCTTGTCGAATAATTGGAGGGTATAGTCTAAGACTTTCATTTAAAATCATGGTTACCTGTCCAAATGAGATTATATTAGATATTCATGGTATTGATATGAAGACTCGTTTTTTTGTTGAATTATCTGTCAAAACCGCAAAAAACTTACAATTTTGAGGTGGTTGAGCGCATCAGCATCAGGATTCTTGTTGCCAAAAACTTGGAGGACCTCTTCTCTTGCTCGTTCCTGCCAATTAGTGTGCTTGGCAAGCAAAATCATTGTCCAAACAAGCAAAGTCGACGTGGTTTCTTGCCCCGCGAAGTAGAACAACTTGCATTCGTTGACCATGTCTTCGTAACTCATTCCGACATTTTTATCGTTTCCTTGTTCTTGAATTTCTTTGTGGTTTGATTGCATCAGAATACCCAGCAAGTCCTCAGCTACAGGTTCACCAGCTCTAATCAACTCTTCTCTCTTCTTAATAATGCCCTTGATTGAATCTTTCACTTCTTTGTCCATTGCTTGCATCCTCTTAATTGTTTTGTTTGGGAAAAACCTGCAATGTTATAATTCTGTTATCTTTGTTTATAAGAATAGTTATATTATCTTAATATATATGCATAACCCAAATTTTATTTGTAATAATTAATTGCTTACCTTGATCCGGGAATATAAATAGACTGTGACAGTAGTTGTACCGTAAGAACGGCCAATTGTTTGAGGAGCTCAAATATTCTTCTCCCTTCTAAAAAACTGCTACCAAATGCAGTACGAGAGATGGCATCACTTGATAAGGCTTGGAGATGAGGCCAAACATCCAATTCATATGAACCTTCTTCAGGAACCAAACCCTCCCACTTACTGATCATCTCATTACAACTTTGAAAGAATGCTGGTAGCATCAACTGCAAAAAAAAAGTAAATATGTTTGTCAGAATCTCCACGTTTAACCCAAGTATTCAAGACAATAGATTGGTAGATTTTCAACTCTTAATAACAAGTCAATCACATTTGCGCAAAAACACGTGATAATCTAAACATGATCCCTGAAACAAAGTATGCAGATGAAATAACGTAATAATTGTGCAAGTAACAATGAGACACGAGATTTACATGCTCTCATACTATCTTAAAATTTCAAGACCAGCCCAAAAATTTTAAATAATGTGCGACTAGATCTTTAACACTTATAAACAAGATCACTATACTTGCACAAAGCAACATTATAATTTCAAACAATTTTTTCTAAACGTATGTTTACATATTCTTTTCTATGTAGGGATGGATGCATGTAGGTATAGCCATAGTTCGAATTCAAACGAATTCGAATAATTATTCGCTGAATTAGAATTATGAAAATTATGATTCATATTTGATTTTTCCAAATACGAACTTAAATACGAATTTGAATTTATAGCACTCAGTTCAAATCCAAATTAAATTTTAAATAAATCGTCTGAATTCTGAATCATATTCCATTCATGGTCCCTCAAACACATATGTAGCTTATGTGAGAACTTTACTTGTACCTTTAGCTTCTCCACTCGAAATGCTGGAGTCATAAGCTTCCTATGTTTTGCCCATTTCTCACCCCTGAGGGCTATAAGCCCACTACCCAAGTACCTGCCTCTTGGATCTGCAGACAGTCTTGGGAAGTCATCCATCTTCGTTAAGATTTGTCTTATATGCTCTGGATTAGAAATTAATACTCGCGGTGTTGGACCATACCATATGAAAGAGTTCTTGCCTGCCAAAAAACCCACATAAAATAGAAAGTTATGGATTGAAAATGCATTCGTAATTAATTAAGTCGTTCGGATGAACGATATCAAATAATTTGTGGCTCTTAGAGATTGGAACTAATCTTCAATTATGGAGAATAGAGAGAAAAACAAAAGACATGTCATTTGTTAATTAAATTTGTCGAACTAACAACTATATGGGGCACGATTTCTCAACTATTTTCTGCGCCGCCGATTAAAATGATGTATGAAGATATTTATAGGAAAAACTATAGTTATGGGTTGAAAATGCTTTTTTTAATTAAGTAAGTCTTTCAGATGAAATACATCAAATAATCTTGAGAATACTCATCACATATTCATAGTCTTCAGAAAATTAATCCAACTTTTATAACTTTCAACCAATAAATATATTCATAACTTCATTTTTTTTCTTAAAATTTACTAAGATTAGGATCATCGATTACCAAAAAAAAGACAAAAGAGAAATTTAAAAAAATTGAGAAATGGAGGGATTTGGCGATGGGCTCGGTTGACCGATCGGATTTTTTTCTTTTTTATCTTAATTCAATCCTAATAATATATATAATATAATATTATTCATTGAAATAGATACCAGTAGATAGTATTTGTATGGTTATAAAAATTAAAATTATCTTTTAATAAAAGTAAAAATTAATATATTTTAATTCTCTATAAATAAAAATAATATTGACACATTTTGATGCACAATCTAAACTTCTCTCTTTTCTTACTACATAATCTATTTATATTTCATAGTTGTATTATTTCTATTTTTATTTTATCATTTCACAAATCTATTTGTAGCTTGGTTTATTTTTTTCTAATTTTATATTCCAACTTTTGTAATCTTAATTGTGTTACTTTATTGTAATTTTTTCTTATTATAATTATGGACGCATAATTTTTATATGTGCATCACAACTTATATGTAAACATAAATTGATTATGGATGATATGTGGATGAGAGAAAAATTAATTATTTATTTGGTGAGCGGATTGGAAAAAATCATCAATAGAGATGGTAAAATGATTGGGTGGATTGGGTTGGATTAAGTTGTATGTATATGAGAGAAAAATTATTTATTTATTTATTTGTTGAGCGATTAATTTCGATCAGCAACAAATATAACCTAATGACTAAATATCTCCTATAGACCAACAGATCACCGTACAACCTTCTTTAGATGAAGCTGATAAAATTCGAATTTCATATTTCTAATATAGGCAAGTATAAAAATTCGATGGAGAATCGAACTTGAAATCTAGGATCTTCAAATCTGATGTACTGAATAATTCTGCAAATAAAAAAAAATTCGAGTAGAAGACGAACCATAGTTGTTGACCGTTTGGTAGGCGAAGGGGTCGACTCGATGTCCAATGTCAACATGGAAGTCAATAGGTCTTGCTTTGGCTTGCTTGGACATGGCTGCCAGTTCTCTGGCGTCGCCCACCAGAATCCTGTAAGGGTTGCCTTTGAACCCACAAGCCCTAAGCTTTTTCTCAATCCTCTTAGGCCTAAACCAAACCCAATCAAGCCCACGCCATATTAATCCTAGTACAGCAACAAGAAGAAGAGTGAGCACTGGGGAAAGTGAAGGAATTGACATAATTCTTTCAATTGGAATTAGGAGCAGAAATAATTGGTGAAGAAGCTTTTTGTGTTAATGAGCCTAAGGCAGGAAATATTTATAGTGAGAAACTTAACGACAGTGATATCTGTAGATGAATTATTGGTTTTGATTGATAGTTGGGATTTTTCTTTTGACTAATTATGTTGGAGGAGAAAAGGACACTAGGCTTGGTGGACAAGGTAATTTTCTTTTTGACTTTTAGCCTTATTAATAAAAAAATATCATCGAGAGAATTACACGAACAATGTAGAGAAAAATAGATATTTAAAATAACCTCCAAATTTTTAAAAACGTTAGTCAAGAAAAATTAGAAAGACGCAAACTTTATTTCCCTCCTCACTAGAATTTCAACAAAACAACCCTACCCCTCTCTTGCTCACTAAATAAAAGAGGCTAAAATATAATGTTTCTAATAGAAACTTCGTACTTTGTTTTTATGTCGACACTAGGCAACGCTCTTTCAACAGTTATTTAACACTGTCGCGTTCTCAATGACTCAAACCCGAAATGTCTGGATTAAACTAAAATAATATATCATTAATTAATCTAATTGTTTGCTTGTCAGTTTTTTAGAGATAATTAATTATATTTAACTTAGTGAAAAGATAGAAAAAAAAGAAAGGGAATTCAAGGGATGGGTGATGTGCTTGGCTATGGGGAAGGTGCATCAACCAATACGAAAGAACAACACCTGGCCTCCCTTTCTTATCTCTTCCGACTTGCTGACGCCTTGGTCTTCCTTGATAGCTACCTTTCGATTATAAAGTATAAACCCCAATCCCCATAATAAATTTATTTACAAAAAGTATATTTTACTTACCTGTGATTTTACCGATATTATATTTATACCGTGTGGTTTCAATTTGGTAATTCAGTCTCTATATTTTTTAATCTTTTATATTATACGGTTCACTCCGATTGACGGGAATGAAACGTCCACCTGGCTTGCCATGTACACTGAAACGATGTTATTTTGGTGAACACGTGTCGTGCTAACTAAATAAATAGTGTATGACGTGTCGTAGGATAAAATAACAAAATAATCCCAAATTTTTTTATGAAATATGAAAAACCCCTCGTCCTCCGCTCTTCCCCCTTCCCCTCTCTCTCTCTCTCATTCCTCCTCCTCCTCTCCCTCAAATTCCGTCGCCAAATTCCAGATCCACTCTCTCCATCCCCTCCCCCAAATTTCATCTTCTTCAAATCTAGTCCATCTCATCTTAGTGTAAGGGTCCAGAATCGTGAAAAGCCTAAGAGTGAAGGTGAATGGAAAACTATACCCAATCCACATCCTAGAGGCCACCATCCGCTCCTCCCCAACCCTAAAGAGCCCAACTTTATCCATTCACAAACAATCCCCTGAAAACCCTAATCCCTATTTCTCCCCAATTCCACCCCGATTCTGAATTATGGTTCCCAGCAAATGGATGAGACGAGGCCCATTTCCGGACCAGAAAATGATACTGTTCGCTTCATGTTTTTCACTCCCAGAAATTGCAACTTACAACGACGAGGGCCACCGTGATTTTAAGACCCATTTTAATGTCGTTTTCCAAAACTAAATGGTGCTTGTCGTTTGCTAGATGGTGGATCTAATTAAAATGGTGGATGTGAGATTCTCTGGGTGACATTTAGGAAGTGGTAGTGGTAGGTTTTAATTTTTGGATGCCTACTGCAATGTCCTCCAACTTGGGAGAGAAACACTTGGAAACACTGTCACTTTTTAACGATGACAGACAGAGAGGGAGAGAGATGGGCAAGGAGACCAAGGGAGAAGGAAAGAATGAGATGACTTATGGGATTTAAAAAAAATTATAAATAAGTTATGTGGGATTTTGGTAATTAGCCACTATAATACGTCATACACGACTTACCTAGTTAGCACGACACGTGGACACCAAATCGACATCATTTCCGTCTACGTGGCAAGTCAGGTGGACGTTTTATCCCCGTCAATCGGAGTGGACCGTATACTGCAAAAAATTGGAAAGCATAGAGACTGAATTACCAAATTGAAACCACAAGGCATGAATATGATATCGGTGAAACCACAAGTACGTAAAGTGTACTTTTTCTAATTTATTTTAATTAACAACTAAATGTTATTTAAAAAAATTGGTACAACTGATAGTCCATCCAAAAAGTAGAGCGGATGATTTCCCATATCGTTTTTAAAACATTGAAAATTGAGACATAGAATAACCAATAAAAGTTATTTTAAGTGATAAGAGACTTAATTTTAAAGATGTTACGACGAATATCAATAGAAAATTTACCCATATGGTTCCATAACAATGATGATCTCTGAATATTGAGGCATGTACCCAATTGTTATAGAAAAAAATATATTTGTTTGATTTTCTGGAAGCAGGAACCCAAAAACATAACAGATCACGTCATTTTTCTGCTTGGGCGATGGGTATGTGGAGTTACATTAGTAGTTTTTTTTTGTGAGATTTAAATTATTTTTACAATTTCGGATCTTAGATGATCATGGGATTCGATTCCCCCACCTCATGCTTAAGGACTGACATCGTATCTATCAGACCATATATGAGTTGGTAGTTACGTTAGTAGCTTGCTATCTTGTAATCGGTTGAAAATTTTAACCATTTTTTGGGGATAAAAGTGGCACATAGCCTATTTATAAACGAGTTACAGAAGCAAAGAGAAAAATACAAAGACAAAAGATAAGAAAGCCAAGCAGAAAATGAAAGTCAGTCCGACGACAGCAGGGTGGCACAGGGGGGAGAGCGATGGGCGGTCGAAAAAGCACGAATGTCAATGACCGAGGCAGAATTCTGCCGAAATAAGTTTCGGCCTATAATCTCAAGATAATGTCAAAAGGGCATCTGAATGCATACGAGATACACTCAGATGAGAGTCAAAGTCGACAAAAATCGACCGGTTGAAAATTTCAACATGAAGAGTGAAATAGTACGTGGAAAAATAATGTTTTGGTTACTGTATTAATCTTGAAAAGTAAAGGGATCGAATATTTGGAACAGGTGAAGTCAAGACCAGAATGGAGTTCAATGTTTTGAAAAGTTTAAAGTTCGACTATAGAGGGAGAGATGGCTAAATAATTGTGGGGGTCACTAAACTATTTATACCTAATTTTTTGGATTCGAGTTCTTAGGGACGAGAAAGGTTAACTGCTTGTTAAGAGAATTTTGTCATTTTTTAAAAGTCTTATCTAGTTCGAATTAGATTAGTCGGCTTAGTCAGTGTCGAATAGTTGATGTGTAAGTAAAACAATCATTAAATTGTGTTGTTTCGTTCATTCTTGTTTTTACTTTTGTTTTGTTCCGTTGAGTTTTGTATTGTTGTGTTTCTTTTTGTTTCGAAGTGCAATTTTATTTGGTATCATGTTAATTTGAAGGAATTGGATAAGTCAAGAACGTTCGAGGCGGGTCCGAATTTGGTGGGGATAAAGCTTCTCCTAACCATGGGAGCAAAGGGGTTTTTGGGTGTCGAATGTGTTGGAATATTATTCGGGTAAGGAGGATGAAATGTAGTAGGAGTAACACGAACTTCAAGGATCTTTCGATTCTTTAAGATAAATAATTCGACCCTCTGAATAAACTTCGCGAGTACAACGGGTCAATGAATTATCGCCCTCAGGATTCAATGAAGCTCTAACTCCGACGTCGAGTTCAAGGTTTTTTTTTGTGGGAATGGAGGGGCAAATGCCCCTATATATTAAGATAATGGTCAATTATATCGCAAGGTCCCCTCTCTGCATCTTGTGAGGTTGCGACCGCCGGCCTCGTCAAAACTCTATCACGAAAAAATCCGGTGGGAGAAACCCGTGATAGGGAAAGAGTACCTCAGGGGGACGGATCCCCCTTTGAAGTTTGAGATATCGCTGAATTGGATTTTGCACCGTCACTAATAATCATATCTCTAGGAAAGGACACATCACCAATATCAGCAAGCAAAAGAGCCCCGAGGCCTGGGGGAGGGGTCTGGAACTCATGAATTCGAACAAAAAATGAGAAGCCTTGATTTGCAAGAAAGTTCGCACTTCTATTCGCTTCTCAATAAATGTGGAAAAGTTTGACATTCCAGTCTGATCCTCTTAAATTTGGCGCATAAGCGTGCTCGGGAGGGTCTGATCCTCTTTCGGGTGGTTAACAAAACCTTCAACAAATTTCGAGTCCATCTCGACAATCAGGTTGCGAACACCACACCTACAAGCCATACGGAGCCCATGAAGGACTCCCCAAAGTTTTGCATTCACGCTCGAGCATCTGACAATATTGCATGTGAATCCCTAGATCCAGATTCCTTCATGGCCTCTAAGAAGACCCCCTGTCGTGGCGTGATTTATAGAAGCATGCATGGCTCCATCCGTGTTTAACTTCATCCAACCTAGAGGGGGATGTTCCCAGCCAATTAAAACTTCCTTTCTCTGCGGAACCAATTGCATACTTCTCGCACTTCAACTGGCATTCATGACCTCCTGGTTCCTGTAATTCACGAATGTGAACTGATTAGGGGGTCGTGCCTTCCCTTCTTCCCAAACAGTGGTATTCCTCCATTGCCAGAATGAATTGGTGGCAGTGATGAACAAGCTTAACCAATTATTAGATCTTGTGAGATTAAACGCGATCCAGCCAACAAGATTGAAGGTGAAGAAACTCCCTATGCTGATTCCTTCTTGTTGAAGGAGTTGGGCCTAGCAAGGAGAGATTCACAGGCAGTCTCTTAGGACATGAAGGACGGTCTCATTAGTCCTCTCGCAACACTAACATTTCGTATTCTGGGTCATATTCTTGTTTCTGTGGACATCATTAGTTAGGATGCACCCATGACCCGCTAGCTACACCACTTTCTTCACGCGTTGAGGCCCCGTCCATTTCCACAGCCTGGACCATATTATCAATTGTGCCTTTAGCGACTGCCCCTCGAGGAGAGCATATGCAGATTTGGTCAAAAAAGCTGCCATCATGCGTCTTCCCCCATCGCAGCTTGTCCTCTCCATCCTTCCAATGGGGCTGCGGAACCCCAGCAATGGTCAACAGAATAGAGGAAGGTAAGTACGGACCAAAGAGCTGCCAATTCCATTTACCCTCACTGTCCACCATTTTCCCAACTTTCATCTCCAATATATCAGGTGGGGGCTATGAGATGCAGGAACTAATCACGTCGCCCACATCCGCTAACCACCAATCAGTCCAAAAGTTGGTAGACAATCCATTCCTTATGTGCCATTGGCCTCCTTGACGCATCATAGGTCAAAAAGCCACTAGGGCCTTCCATAACGACGAGCTTCTGATTCCATGCCAATTCCATTCCTTATGTGCCATTGGACTCCATTCTGTATGAGCACTTTACATACTTTCCCCAGAGGATCTAGGACCATAAAGAGGTGCGATCAGAGATGAGATTCCATGCCAATTTTATTAGAAGGGTCAGGTTCTAATTTCAGAGATTTTTGAAACCCAGCCCTCCATCCTCCTTAGTTTTGCAAACTTGTTCCCAATCTACCAAGTGAGGCTTCCTTTTAGCGCTCGAGGAGCCCCAGATGAACCCTCTCTGTGCTTTCTCGATGGCTTCATAGACCCCAAAAGGCAACTTGGATGTTTCCATCGCGTAAATGGGTAGTAGCACACCCTGCAAAAGATAACTGATCAGCGCACCAGCCTTGCAACCTGTTACAGACCTTCTTAATAACGTAAGTATACGTGGACTTAGTAACCCTATCATGCAAGAGGGGCATGCCTAAGTACTCCTAGCATGGACGATAACTCACGACCCAGAGAAGTGGACACATTCTTAGACATAAAGAGTTTAGACTTAGGTCTACTAATCTGTTGGCCCGAGAAGTCACTAAAATCCTCGAGAATGGTACTAACAACAGCAGCCAGAGTCCTACTAGCCTCAGCGAACAAAAAGAGATCGTCCGCCAAAAATAAGTGGGATATGGAAGGACCCAATCTCAAAATTTTAAAGGGCTTCCACTCTCCCGCCTTGACCTTAGTGGTAATCATATGGCCAAGTCTTTCTAAACAGAGCAAAAAAATATACGGAGAGAGAGGATCTCCTTGGCGTATCCCCCGGGATGGCTTAAATTTCTCTGTGGTTTCTCCATTCCACAACACCTGCAAAGAGGCCGAGAAAACACAAGTTAGAACTAAGTTGGTAACCTGATTTGGCAAATTAAGGAGTTCAAGAGTCTCCCGAATGAAACTCCATCTGATCCTATCATAAGCTTTGGCCAGATTGATTTTGATGGCTAAGAGTCCTTTCCCCTGTTTCATGTTTCGCATAATGTGTATCGCCTCCTGAGTAATAATGATATTCCCAGCAATATTCCAGCCCAAATAAAGCTACATTGACTGGGGCCAACCTAGTCCTTCATATGACTTTGGAACCTGCTTACCAACAACTTTGTGATCACTTTAAGGGAAGTATTGCAGAGGCTGATGGGCCAAAAATCTGCCGGGGATTAGGGACATTCAACTTTTGGGACCAAGGTAATCGTAGTATCATTGATCTCCAAAGGAGATCACCCCCCGGTGAAAGCCTATTGAACAAGTCGCACCAGATTCCCTTAAATAGCCTGCCAGTGCTTCTGAAAGAACAAAGCATGGAGTCCGTCCGGGCCAGGTGCCTTAAGTAGGCTCATAGCAAACAGGCTCCTCCTAACCTCCTCCTCCCCCAGAATATGACTGAGGAGAACTCGATCATCTTCAGAGATCTACATAAAAAGATTAGGATATGGGTTTGGCTTCGGGTTCCTGACTTCTTCCGTGTACAAACTAATGAAATAGTTCCTGAGGAGCACTTTAATCTTCTCACTGTCAGTCACCCAGGCCCCATCATCATCCTTGAGCGCCTCGATCCGATTAGATTTCCTTCTCACAATAGTCGTGGAGTGAAAATAAAGCGTATTCCTATCACCATTTAGGAGGAATTCCTTGCGAGATTTTTGAAGTCATAGAACCTCCTCTTGTTCAAGAGTTAGCTCCAGCTCTCTTTTCAAATCATGTTCAAGACAATAGAGATAAGGACTCAGCCTCAGTTCTAGGCTTCTATGAATAAACCTCAATCTACCCCTAAGTCTAGCCTTTCTCCTATGAATATTCCCAAAGAAGTTCTTGTTCCAATCTTTTACACTGGTTACAAATTTATCGTAGGCAACACTGAAAGGAGCCTCTTTGTCCCATGCCTGGTCCATAAACTCAGGAAAGCACCCATCGGAGCACCAAGCCGCCTGAAAATAGAAGAGGTGCCTCTTAGAGGTGAAGTTAGGGACCGAGGCAAGATTGAACAATAAAGGACAATGGTCTGACTTCTAGCGAGGGAGGTGGACCACTCTAGCCTCTGGGTACTTTAGCCTCTGAGCTCTATCAAGGCGTTCGTGGACTCCACCACGAACCCAGGTAAATTTAGCACCCACAAAACCCAAGTCTATCAAACCACATTCCTCAATCCAAGTTTTGAACTTGAGATGTTTATTCCCTCTTATTGGCGCTCCCCCTATCTTACCATCCGAAGCAAGGTAGACATTGAAGTAGCCCGCCACCAGTCAGGCTGATTGCATAGTAGCGGCCACCTCCCTAAGCTTCTCCCAGAGTTCGTCTCGGATAGGTCCTTTCGGGTGTCCATACACGCCCGTGAAGAACCAACTCCCATTAGAATCATCAGACACCTCTAAATGGACAAATTGGCGATGAACAATAGACACCTGAATAACAGTAGCATCATATTTCCAAAAAAACCAAAATCCCACCCGAGTGGCCCTTCATGGGAGCCTGAACCACCTTCGGGAATCTCAAATTTTTAGCCATCAGTTCAGCCCGACGACCTGATATCCAAATCTCCAAGAGAACCAGAATATCGGGGTTGTGCTGTCGAACCAGATCTTTAATAGATGTTCTAGATTTGGTGCTTGCTGCACCTTGACAATTCCAAACGATGATATTCTTCATCAAAGGTGGATTATGAATCGAGGACGACCCCGAACTAGGGGAAAAAAGGGCATGCATAAACCTACTTACTGGGGGGTTAGCGTGTTGTGCTCCTCCTCACCCTCCTTACCTAAGGAATCTTTAAGCCCCTTCATCGGGGTATCCACCATCTGGACAGGACTGACCCAAAACCTGGAATCACCTGACATCTCATTATCCGAGTTATCCTCGTCCTGCAACTCCATTTTCGCATCTCCAAGATCCAGAAGGGTTTGGTTGAAAAGATCACCCATATCGACCATCATCTCCGGAGGCTGGGACGGTGGCCGGGGGGGTCTCCTTTTGGAGGTTGGGTGGTTTTTGGTTGAGCCCATTGTTTCTCCATACAGCGGCCTCCTAATTCCTTCTTGTGGGGATTGCTTTCCTTTCCAACAGTATTATTCTTCCTTGAGCTGTGAGAATTCTGGCTATAGGCTAAGTTGCTAACCAAATATTTAGACCATTGTGCTGAGGCACCACCTCCTTGGCTTTTCTCTGGGGAGAGCTCGCTGTAATAACAGCTGGGCCGGATTCTTTAATAGGCCCAGCAAACTCCTTCTGGGCTTTAACATTTGAAACTCTCTCTTTTCTTTTAATATGACCGTTGCTACTCCCTGGACCTTTATGGGCCACCACTTGTACGTGAGCTTTCTCAGGCTTACTTTGGGCCTGAGATGGAGTTACAAGTAGGAAAGTAGGGGGGCTTTCCCCAGAAGAGTCACCGAGGACATTAAACCCGTTAGCTTGAAATAGGCCCTGCAACTCCTGCTCACAACTCTTGTCTAAAGCTGATTTCCCTCTGTCAACATTGGAGATGACAGTTTGTTGCCCCTTTTAGTTAAACTTTCTACCACGAGCTTTTTTCTGGACAAGCATCCAGTTACCAAAAGTGGATTCCAATTCCGGACGGGGAGCAATCACTGACAACACTGGTACTTCTCTCACCAGAACTGGATTTTTCGGTGAAGCAGCACCCGATTCCTTTGACTCCCTACAACCCACAGCCATATGCCCATAATGCCTACTGGTAAAACAGATTAGGTGTGATCCTTCGTACTGAAGGGGAATGATTAGCCGACAAGCCCAGAACTTCGAGAGCAAAGGCTTCGTGAGGTCAATTTCAATGCAAAGCCGTGCGAAGCCTCCCCACGGATGTTGCTCCGCCATCGCATCAATGTGGATAGGCCTCCCAATATGACGAACTAAGTTCCTCAAGAAATTAGGACTGTAAAACTCTATAGCAAGGTTTGGAACCTGGACCCATGCCACCACTTTCGTGGTTCCACCAAACTTTGGGTCAAACTTGGGCACCCACCGTTGAACCGTGACGTACCGATCAGCAATCATCTAGGGACCTTCAGTTAAGATTCTATTATACTCCTCGTCCGACACCGGTTTAACCAAGTAGAACTCGAAGCCCAAATTGATCATGTGGAAATCCGTCAGAAGTCCCCACAATTGAGCCAATCTCCTTTTGAGGTAGAAGTAGGCAACCTTATAGTCGAAGACCTTAATGATCAAGGTTTTCCACCATGGCTTCCTCATAGCAATCTTCTCCTCCTTCGTCGAATAGTAGGACAAGTCGGGTCGTCATCCTCCTCTTCCCCTTCCGAATCGCTGGAGACCAGGTCTTCAGGATCAAAGGAGAAAACCTGACTCCCACTACTCGGTTGGTCCTCAGGACCCCATATGGTTGCATCCTTTAATGAGATCTTCCTCCTTCTTTCTTCCACAGTGACCGTCTGAGCCTCCACGATTTTCCCCGGCAGCTGCTCAGCTTCAGTGGACCCAATCACAAACTTAACTTTTTAATTTAAGTGATTTTGAACGAAAACAAGTGCCAGTATTTATAAGTGATTGGCTTCATAATTCATGTCTTTTCATCACCAAAATGTTTCTGTAAGAAGTGTTAATGGTGGCTAATGAAATGGTCATGATTTTTCGAGTTTGAAACCAAGAGTCACAAGTTTGAACTTTTGCAGGCACGCCCGGCGCCCACCGGGTTCGAGCATGCTTCATACACCTGGCATCTGCCGGGTTTATGGCGCCCGCCGCCATGTACCATTTTAGGGAGGGGGCGCTGCCCCCTAGACCTCTGCGACCATATTATGTCAATCCCATTACTCCCGGTCGTAACGGACATATTATGCAAATACAACATATTTGAAAATATCCAACAGAATAGTTCATGTGTAAGTAACATAATCATTAAATTGTGTTGTTTTCGTTCATTTTTGTTCATTCTTGTGTTTATTTTTGTTTTATCCCGTTGAGTTTTGTATTGTTGTGTTTCTTTTTGTTTCAGAGTGAAATTTTACTTGATGTCATGTTAATTTGAAGGAATTGGATGATATGAATATGAAGAGCACTAATATGATTATTTCAAGTGCCAATCTGACCAAGTGAGAGAGCACACACAAAGCGCTTCAAGTCATAACTTAATGGGCTGATTTCCAAGCATACTTTGGAGAGTTGGGCTCAAGCAAATTTATTAAAGTCTATGGACCAAGAGCCACGAAATTCAGCTGAGTTTATGACCTCAATACAAGTTCTAGAAGGTCCTTTCAATAGCAAAGATCTTGAAGATTCATTCTCTCTGATTTGGGCATTCTATTTAGGAAGTTTATTTCAGCCATTAGTTTTGATTAAGAAGTTATATTCCAACAACTCTTGGCTTATTTAGCTTGTTTGTCACGTTTTTAGCCTTCCTAAAAGGCTGAGATTTGTTTCCTTTTTAGTTTCCCTTTCCAGCCAGATTTTTAGGAGTTGTTTGATTTGGAATCTCTTTGTAATATTGAGCCTATTTATAGAGGCTTATGCAATGAGAAAAAGAGACTATTATTGATTGAAAAACGTGGGCTTTTCTCTCTTGGTTCTTCAGAACTGTTCGAACACAACGGAGAGATTCCGTCGAGTTCACTATCGACTTATCAAGCGGATCTTCATCACCGTTTGTGGCGTCTTCGACATATCAAGGTTCTTTGTTTCAACTCAAGCAGCAGGTCCCGGTCTTAATACCAAGGTTCTTGTTTGGTTGTGAGCATCGGGTCGAGATCTCCATCAATCTGAACGTAGATAGATCCGGCTTTTGCGTGGATCCGTAACGAGATTCATATCATTTGGTATCAAAGCTTAGACTTCTATTTCAGTTCTATCTATCTTTAAATTTTTTTTTATCATTAGTTTTCTTTGTTCTTATTGTATTCTGAGTTCAAGAAAGAAAAAAAAGAGAGAAAAAAAATTCTAAAAGAAAGAAAGAAAGAAAGGGAGGCAGCCTAGAAAAGAAGAAGAAAGAAGGCTGTTAAAAAAATCCGAAAAAAAAGAAAAAGTAGAGTGGAAAGAAAAGAGAATTGTGAAAAAAAAATGTTTTGCAACTACACAAGAAGAGATTTTGAAGCTAATTTGTCAATGCTTGATCTAAAGATTTTAGAGCCCATGATGAGTGGGATAAGGCATATAATGAGAACGGAGGTCAGGAAGCTCTGCAAAAAGGTGGACCGGATATTGTACAAACAAGAGCAACTACACGATGTTCCTAATGTCTGTAGGGGAAAACAAATTCAACAAAGGAAGATGAGGGTCAGAGATGAGAAAAATTCAGGAGCTGATTTTGTTGGAGAAGTCGATGTAAAGAGGGAGAACACCATTGATACTAAGCACGACATTGAGGAGAAGGTATGTAGTTCTGACGATTTGGAGGTTACATCTGAAGAGATTATTGAAGAAGAGGTTTTGACATGGGAGGAATTTGGTGAATATTCTATTGACTTATATGAAGGAGAATATTTTGATGAGCATACCATGTCACTTCTTCATTTGAGGAATATGTTCAATGAATCAGAAGTTGTGAAAGTTGTTCACATGAACAAGTGCATAATTCCTATTGATGGTGAACATGAAGAACTTGTTGTTGCTGTTCAAAAGAAAAAGGTTCAGCCCATATCTTACATGTTTCCAGATTTTCACGTTGAATATGTTAAGCATTTTGATTTCTTGGGAGTTGACAAGTTTGATTATGTTGGTGGTTCACCATTGATCAACTTATGGAATAGTTTGAAGATTGGTGAAAGGCTTATTCAAAAAAGTAAGTCTTTAACTTTTGATTTGGAGATGAATTCAGATTGTTTATGTTCGAAGTACTTATTCTGTTGCAGCGGAAGATATCAAGTACAACCACGACGTTCAAAGACTCAACCTTGTTCCAGTATGGCTGTTAATTTGTGGCAGCTTGCCATATGTGCGGATTTGAGGACAAATCCCATTCAAGAGGAGGGGAATGATATGAATATGAAGAGTACTCATATGATTATTTCAAGTGCCAATCTGACCAAGTGAGAGAGCACACACAAAGCGCTTCAAGTCATAACTTAATGGGCTGATTTCCAAGCATACTTTGGAGAGTTGGGCTCAAGCAAATTTATTAAAGTCCATGGACCAAGAGCCACGAAATTCAGCTGAGTTTATGACCTCAATACAAGTTCTAGAAGGTCCTTTCAATAGCAAAGATCTTGAAGATTCATTCTCTCTGATTTGGGCATTCTATTTAGGAAGTTTATTTCAGCCATTAGTTTTGATTAGGAAGTTATATTCCAACAACTCTTGGCTTATTTAGCTTGTTTGTCACGTTTTTAGCCTTCCTAAAAGGCTGAGATTTGTTTCCTTTTTAGTTTTCCTTTCCAGCCAGATTTTTAGGAGTTGTTTGATTTGGAATCTCTTTGTAATATTGAGCCTATTTATAGAGGCTTATGCAAAGAGAAAAAGAGACTATTATTGATTGAAAAACGTGGGCTTTGCTCTCTTGGTTCTTCGGAACTGTTCGAACACAACGGAGGGATTCCGTCGAGTTCACTATCGACTTATCAAACGGATCTTCATCACCGTTTGTGGCGTCTTCGACATATCAAGGTTCTTTGTTTCAACTCAAGCAGCGGGTCGCGGTCTTAATACCAAGGTTCTTGTTTGGTTGTGAGCATCGGGTCGAGATCTCCATCAATCTGAACGTAGATAGATCCGGCTTTCGCGTGGATCCGTAACGAGGGATGGAAAAAGAGCTACTATGTGGGAGCAAGTGATAAGTGAAAAGTTTCGCTCAAGCTAAGCAATCCAGCAATTAGCAAGAACACGCAAGGAGTATCTAACTCACAAAATTATCAATCTCAAAAATTGTGTCCGTTTTATTGCTAGGAGACCTCCTTATATAGGCTCCAAAGTACCCAAATATTCCTAAAACAAGCTAACTCCTAAAAAGGAGTTCAAAGGCTGGCCAAAACTCTCTTTCCTAATCTAAGGAGATTCTGGCCGAATTATTTCAACTAAACAAGAAATAATCTAAGCAAATAATATCTAATAGAATAACTAATAGCTACACGTCCAAAACAAGTAGATGCACGGACTAAATAGGCTGATTCTTCTTGATTCTCCATGTGCGCATGCATCTAAAAGCTTACGTGCATGTCAAGCTTCCAAAATAGCCTCTATCACGTGCATGGGCTTTGCATGGGCCTCATGCACGTCCTTGCACTTGTACGCATTGGCTTGAGCCCAGACTTCTTGCATTAATCCATTAAGTTCTGCCTGAAACTTTTTGGCTCTTGCTCGTGTCACCGGTCCAATTGGTACGTGCACTTGCTGTGAGTCTTGTGGCTTGAATGTAGGTGTGTTCGTAGGTGTGCTCACATCATTCCCCTCCTCTTGAAAAGGATTTGTCCTCAAATCTTCACCTACATCAAACGGACTCAAATCAGTAACATTGAAAGAAGCACTAACATTATACTCACCTGGCAGGTCAAGCTTGTAGGCATTGTCATTGATGCGTTCAAGCACTTGAAATGGACCATCTCCCCGGGTAGCAACTTTGAACGCCGTTGCGCGGGAAAGCGTTCCTTTCTCATGTGCAACCAGACCCAATCTCCAGGCTCAAAGACAACCTTATGCCGTCCTTTGTTCGCTTGTCTCGCGTAGTGCTCCGTTCGTTTCTCTATGTTCATTCGCGCCCTCTCATGCAGTTGCTTGACAAAATCAGCCTTTTTCTTGCCATCTAAGTTAACATGCTCACTCGAAGGCAAAGGTGATAAATCCAATAGAGTCAAAGGATTAAATCCATAAACAAGCTCAAATGGTGAGAATTGAGTAGCAGAATGAACTGAACGGTTATAAGCAAATTCAACATGTGGTAGACATTCTTCCCAAGTCTTAATGTTATGCTTGATAAGTGCTCTCAATAAAGTAGACAAAGTCCTATTTACAACTTCAGTTTGACCATCAGTTTGTGGATGACAAGTAGTAGAAAATAATAACTTGGTACCTAACTTACTCCACAAGGTCTTCCAAAAGTAACTCAAGAACTTAGCATCTCTATCAGAAATAATAGTTCTAGGCATACCATGCAACCTAACAACTTCTCTAAAGAACAAATCAGCAATGTTTGAAGCATCATCAGTCTTATGACATGGAATAAAATGTGCCATCTTAGAAAACCTATCCACTACCACAAAGATTGAATCCCTTCCACGTTTAGTCCTAGGCAGTCCTAACACAAAATCCATAGAGATATCAATCCAAGGCTCACTAGGTATAGGTAGTGGGGTATACAAACCATGGGGTTTTACCTTTGACTTGGCTTGCTTGCATGTGATGCAACGCCCACAAACTCTTTCAACGTCGCGCTTCATGTGTGGCCAATAGAAGTGATCTTGTAGCATTGCCAAAGTCTTTGCGATTCCAAAGTGCCCCATCAATCCGCCTCCATGTGCCTCCTGAATTAGCAACTCTCGCATAGAACAATTAGGCACACAAAGTTTGTTCTCACGAAATAGGTAACCTTCATTCCAGAAATATTTACCACTTGCACTCTTCTCCGTAGCTCGGAACAGATCACCAAAATCAGTATCATCAGCATACAACTCTTTAAGGTGTTCAAAACCAATTAACTTCGCATCAAGAGTTGAGATCAAAGCATACCTTCGCGATAGGGCATCAGCTACTACATTTTCCTTACCTTGCTTGTAGCGAATGACATAAGGAAATGTCTCAATGAACTCCACCCATCGTGCATGCCTCCTATTCAACTTGTGTTGCCCCTTTAAGTGCTTGAGTGATTCATGATCAGTGTGGATCACGAATTCCTTGGGCCACAAGTAATGCTGCCATGTTTCCAATGTTCGAACTAGCGCATACAACTCTTTGTCATAAGTTGGATAGTTCAAGATTGCCCCACTTAGTTTCTCACTAAAGTAGGCAATTGGTCTCCCTTCTTGCATGAGGACAGCTCCAATCCCTATACCTGAGGCATCACATTCAACTTCAAAGGTTTTAGCAAAGTTAGGCAAAGCCAACAAAGGAGCATTAGTCAACTTCTCTTTGATGAGTTGGAATGAGTGCTCTTGAGCTTCTCCCCAACTAAATCCAACGTTCTTCTTGATGACTTCAGTGAGGGGCGCGGCTAGGCTACTAAAGTCTTTCACGAACCTCCTGTAAAAGCTAGCTAAGCCATGAAAACTTCGAACATTAGCAACACTTGTAGGACTTGGCCAGTCCCGGATGGCTCGGATCTTCTCCTCATCAACCTGTATCCCGTGAGCACTAACAACAAAACCCAAGAATACAAGTTTATCTGTGCAAAAGGTGCACTTCTTTAAGTTGGCAAACAATTGATCCTCTCTAAGTGCATCTAGGACAGATTTCAAATGCTCTACATGATCCTCTAAACTCGTACTATAAATGAGTATATCATCAAAGTACACAACGACAAATTTGCCAATGAATGGACGTAAGACATGATTCATAAGGCGCATGAATGTACTAGGTGCATTAGATAACCCGAACGGCATGACCATCCACTCATACAACCCATATTTTGTTTTAAAAGCAGTCTTCCACTCATCTCCTTCTTTCATCCTAATCTGATGATAACCACTTTTTAAGTCAATCTTAGAAAACATACAAGATCCATGCAACTCATCTAACATGTCATCTAAGCGAGGAATAGGGTGACGATATTTTACCGTGATGTTGTTGACAGCTCGGCAATCAACACACATCCTCCATGATCCATCCTTCTTAGGCACAAGTAGGACTGGAACAGCACATGGGCTCATGCTTTCTCTCACGTACCCTTTTTCCAAAAGCTCATTGACTTGCCTCTCAAGTTCCTTTGTTTCCTCCGGATTACTTCTATATGCGGGGCGGTTAGGTATGGTAGCTCCTGGAACAAAGTCAATTTGATACTCAATCCCTCGTATAGGTGGTAATCCAGCTGGTAGCTCTTCGGGAAAGACATCCTTGTAGTCCTGCAAGAGAGAAACAATCACACTAGGCAAGTGTGGCTCAAGTTCGTTAGTGATAAAAAGTGTCTCCCTATACCGGAGTAAGATCATAGACTTTTTTTCAAAACAAGCTTGCTTGATTTCACATGCTCCCACATAGTAGCTCTTTTTCCATCCCTCGGATACCAAATGATACGAACCCTGCCAACGATGCGCGAGACCCGTCCACGAAGCGTTGAAATCCCAGATCGTTCTAGATCAGTTCGTGATGGAGATCTCGACCCGATGCTCACAACCAAACAAGAACCTTGGTATTAAAACCGCGACCCGCTGCTTGAGTTGAAACAAAGAACCTTGATATGTCGAAGACGCCACAAACGGTGATGAAGATCCGCTTGATAAGTCGATAGTGAACTCGACGGAATCCCTCCGTTGTGTTCGAACAGTTCCGAAGAACCAAGAGAGCAAAGCCCACGTTTTTCAATCAATAATAGTCTCTTTTTCTCTTTGCATAAGCCTCTATAAATAGGCTCAATATTACAAAGAGATTCCAAATCAAACAACTCCTAAAAATCTGGCTGGAAAGGAAAACTAAAAAGGAAACAAATCTCAGCCTTTTAGGAAGGCTAAAAACGTGACAAACAAGCTAAATAAGCCAAGAGTTGTTGGAATATAACTTTCTAATCAAAACTAATGGCTGAAATAAACTTCCTAAATAGAATGCCCAAATCAGAGAGAATGAATCTTCAAGATCTTTGCTATTGAAAGGACCTTCTAGAACTTGTATTGAGGTCATAAACTCAGCTGAATTTCGTGGCTCTTGGTCCATGGACTTTAATAAATTTGCTTGAGCCCAACTCTCCAAAGTATGCTTGGAAATCAGCCCATTAAGTTATGACTTGAAGCGCTTTGTGTGTGCTCTCTCACTTGGTCAGATTGGCACTTGAAATAATCATATGAGTGCTCTTCATATTCATATCATTGGACAAGTTAACATCGTTCGGAGCAGGTCCGAATTTAGTGGAGAGCAAGCTTCTCCCCACCATGGAGATAAAAGGAGTTTTTGGTGGTGAACTAGTAAATATAATAGCAATTAGGGGTAATATTGAAAAATAATCCATAAGAAGTGAACCTCATAATTGAGACTTGATTAGATTTTATATCTAATTAATGAACGAGAACATTAATTAGCAATTTTAAACTTATTTTATCTTAGTTTTAACCATAATGGTCGAGTGTCTCCGGATACTAGTTAGTGGATAATAAAATTCATATAAGATAGTTGTTCCATGCTCGTCTTTCTGCACTGGTTTAACCCATCTTATTTTCTATAATGCTTTGCTTTGATTTTTATAACTGTGACAAACACTAATTTTGAGCTCTAAACAAAGAAACACTTCAATTTTGTGGACCAACTCTCGATTAAAAGCCTTACTTTTTTCACTTATTTTTTCAATTATACTATTTATTCGGCCGATTATTTTTTGTCAAATAATCGTCCGTCCAAGACTGGTATAAACCAGAGGACATGCAGACAATTGGTCCCGTAGTTCACCTACACTTTATGTCCTAAAATATGCTAAAACAAAGACAACGGCATATACGAAATCGACATATGATATAAAACATGACAAAAACGCATTGTACAAATTCTTATTACCAAAAATGTCGGGTAAGAAGAATTTTAAGGTTGTTCAAACGGTCAGCAGTAATCTTCAACAGCAGAGGCGACTGATAACTTAATAAATGCTTTAAATTCATAAAATATTTGACATTTTTTCATAACATACGCAATACATGACAATGTTTAACCCTCGGATAAAATCATATGCAACTGATTACACGCACATTTACTTTTCCGAGGAAATGAAAGCACATTATCTGCCGGCCATGGACGATCATGGACACTATAGATCACCAAGCATCTGCTCCCTTCGTTGCGCCGAGAATGATAGCAACAGTAGCAATAATGGCCTGCAACACAATGGCATCAGCTCTTAAGATCTCACGAGACGACAATTTCATTGAGGACCAAAGACTTAAAGACTAATTTGAGCCCGATACCATGTTGAATTATTAGAAAGGACAATGTAACAAGATATGAAAAGCATTCATCTAGTTACAACAAAATATCTAATAGGGCCTGGTAGAATGGTATTTCACGGACAGAAGTTAACCATGCCAGGAAATTCACATACATCAACATCTAGAGTTCATGAAGTAAGTTAACCGATATTAAGAAGAACCCATTAAACCAGGACTCAGAGCAACTTGAAAATTGAACAAATTATATCAGCTCCCTAGTAAGAATTCTGAATTTCAACATATTGACTTTTGACTTCAATAAGTATGCGTCAGAACTATCCATCTATTTCCCTCCCCAACCTGACATCAACTAGCGAGAATAGAGTTATTGGTATAATGAAACTTTTAAAAAAGCACAAACTAACTACATTTACATTTTACTGAAGCAACACATACTCACTGAACCTTGCAATATTGAATTGCACAAGCTATTTAGGAGAACTTCAGAATGACAAGGAGACTATAGGATGTCTATGAGAATTTAGTGTATAATAGAGCACAATGGCATGGTGAGATCTATTTGCTTGACTCCATCATATGGGATAAACGCTTTGCGCACTGTTTTTCTACGTAACAAGAACTCAGATAACTTTACAACAAGAATTTAAATAAAGACAAAAAAACAGATTGTGTTACTTACTGCAATTACACAAGCAACATATCCTGGTTTCTCACGTGGGTCGATCCTCCCGCAAAGCATTATGAACAAGCCAATGTACCAAGGGATAGCACCAAGGAAGAAACCGATTATAAACCTTCAAAGAGAGGAGACAAAGGAAACATCAAAACAGACAAATCCTTATTATGAGACATCACATTGAAGATTCTGCTACAGCTTGAGTAGGCAGGACGCCCGAGCAGTACCCGTCCACACACCACATACCAAAGCTCATTCAAAAAGATCAGTAACAATACAGTCCTATCGATATCCGCATCATTCAGGTACAAGATGTTGCAACAACTCGCCACATTCGACTTCATCAAAACAGAAGACGGGAACACAACACCGCGAAATCACACAAGATTTCGGGAATCAATAACCCCGCTAACTAAAACGGAAACTATTCGCTCTGCCAAAGATCTCGAGTTCACACCCGTAAATAACTGCAATCCAATAGCATCAAGGGAAAACACTTACAAGCACCAGCCCAAACCGCAACCGCAACAAGGGAGGCGCCGTTCCCTCACCGGTCTCCCTTCGGCCACCGCGTAACCTAACATTTCAAATCCCCAACAAATCAGATCCAGAGAGAGAGAAAAAAAACATACAACAGAAAGGACAACGCGAGACTCGGGGGAGAGTTGAGATGTGTATAGTTATTTACCGGGAACGGTTTGGTACCCAGCGGGATAGTGCGGAGGCGGCTCGGACGCTCCCGGAGGCGGTGCGGGCTGGGGGAACCCGACCACCGGCGGCTGGTGATGATGCGGCGGCGGAGGGGGAGGGTAGTTCGCCACGCCTTGGAATGTGCCGTACTGCGGCGGCGGATCCGGCGGCAACCCCCGGCTGGTAGTGCTGTGCTTCTCTTCTTCGCTCATTGCTTTTTATATTCTAGCGAATCCGAATGGAAGAGAGAGAAAAAGAAGAAAATGAATAAACGGTGTGGGTTCTTCGGGAAATTGGGGGAGAGTCGGTTTGAGGACGGGGAAGGGAGGTAAATGTGGGGCCCAGGGGTGTAATGAGGTGCAGCTTCCTTAGGGTGGTGTAGGTGGCTTGTCCACGCGTAAATTACTCGGAACCGAATAATATTTTTTATTTTTTTTAAATAAATTTTATTATAATATACGTCGGAATTACTCAAACTCTTGTGATCGTGTCTTCTTTAAGATCTTGATAACGGTAAATTTTATTTTAAAAAATTATACTAAAAAGAATATTGTCAATATTATCACGAGCACGAAGTTCACTTGTGATTCCTCGTTACAAATGGATCAACCATCTCAAATCTCCACAAATTACAACAACAAAATTATTTTTGTGGGCCTCGGATTTAGACGAGAACTTGACCATTGCTTGCATTCTTCAATTATTTGTTTGGGTTATGTGCCCCTAAGTATCTGTATTACGTTAGTTGTCCCCTCAAATTATCGAATTAAATAACTGGGTAAAAAAGACTCGGGAATTATTATCCGTCCGCCAATTTGAGAAATTTAGGGACATCCCCCCTTCCAGGTTCCACGTGAACACAAGACTTGACTTTCAGAGCTTCTCAAATACCTAAATCCGTTGAATAAATGATTTTCTGATATTGTAAGTCGCAGTGTTTTAGGTTGATTTAGAGGTTATTTCTTAATGATATTTTTTATATCCATTAAGAAAAAAATCAAGATTTTCTTAATAAAAACTAAATTTTTTACCATTTAACTAACTCTTATTTTTTAAAGGATAACCAATTCTTATTGGTAAGCTCCATTCTTCCATTGTATCATATCTTAGTTCCCCCTATTTTTTGGTTAAAAAATAGATAATTGATGAGCCTCATTTATGCTATGAAAATATGGCCATATAATTGCTATATTAATAGTTTTTCATATAATTTGATGTGTTAAGTGAAGTCCACGTGCTTATTTTAGCTCAAGGAGCAAATTTGGACTAAAACTTTTATACGTATGGTTACTATTATTTAGTTGCCCCTCGAACTTTGCCAAAAGAAAAGTTAAATACATTACCTTCAACTATTATAGCTTTTATACATATGGTTGCTATTATAGAATTCCATGTTAATATTTAAGTTTTACTAAATATCTGTTCTTTGCTTTTATTTGTTTGAGAAAATAGATTGATGATTATAATTAGGAAAAAATCTCATAAGTCCCTATAGTTTGATATATTGTATTTATAGGTCCTGTATTCAGTAGATTGATCCTTGAGTTTTAAAAAATTGAACTCATTAGTCCCTCTAACCTATTTATCTCTCAAATAACAACACGAAATTACTAAAACACTCTTATTTCAATTAAAACCATTAAAAAAATCCACGAAAGCAAGTTTCTAACAAAAAAGCACTCACCAAAATAACAAGCATTCACGAAAAAAAAAGCAAGTTTGAAAAGAGGAAAAGGTAATGTTTTGATATCATGGTTCAGCAGCCTATTATCCAATCAGCTTGAACCTGGTGCTTCTCCGACTCATAGACCAGGCTATTTGTTTCATGTTTTGCAGGCAGGGAATACTGACACAGTCATGCGACTACCCTTAGCTCTAACTGAGCAGCTCATTGCAGAAGCCTTAGTAATGTTAATGTAGGGGGTATAAAGAAACCATTTCCATTATGGTAACTCTCTAATGATATCCGGAGGCGAAGCCACATATATTATTGTGGGGACAATTGTCCCGCTTAATTTTTATTTTGTTTGATAACTAGGTATATTTTTTAATATATGTTCTCACTAAAATTAAAAATTAATTCTAATAAAAAATTAATCAACCTAAAAATTGAAACCAAATCTTAAAAAAATTTAAGCATTTCTTATATTGTCTTCACTCGAAAAATTTTATGGCTCTGCCTATGATGATATCCACGCATTTGGCTTAGAAGATGAAAAGAGAGAAGCGATGACCACCATTCAAATTGTGTGTTGTTGATTCTTCTCCCTTTTTTTAGCTCCCATTTTTTTAGCGGTGACAATCAAAACATTACCTTTTCCTCGATTCAAACTTGCTTTTATTTTGGTGAATGCTTGTTTATTGGAAACTTGCTTCCGTGGATTTTTTTTTATGATTTTAATTGAGATAAGAGTATTTTAGTAATCTCATGTTGATATTTGAGATATAAATAGATCTGAGGACTAATGAGTTCAATTTTTTAAAACTCATTGATCAATTTACTAAATACAGTATCTATGAGTACAATACATTAAACTATAAAAATTTATGAGTTTTTTCCCATTATAATTATCTAGATTTTATTCGTCGATGTTGTTATAGTTTATTGTTAACAAAGTAACCTTTCCTTGGGAAGGAAAATTTATTATTTAATTGCTCCTCGACCTGTGGGGATCACAGAAAAAATGTTTAATCTCCAGTCATCTTTTCGTTTCCTTTCTTTTGATTACACCATTAAGATGGTAGGTGGTCTCCCAAACCACACACACATTCCTAACAACATCAACTATTTTTTCTTCCCTCTTTCCTCAACCAACACTTAATCTATCATCTTGTTCATTGCATTCTACTTAACAACAACTAATAACGGTTCAGAATTACAAGTGGAACTTCAGGACAATGGTTAACTGTGTGGCCTGGAAATACGCAGACCATCATATGGAACATAAATTTTGGGTTCTCGCCTGTGAATGAACAGATTTGTAGAGCTGCTCTGAACTTCCCCCTGGAAAAAAACAAAGAACAAAGGAAAAAACCTAGTATCATAAAGGGTTCTGAGACTAATGGTATTGGAAATTGAGGGAGAAAATTGGTATGGAAACAAGCGAAGAAAGAAGATAGCACAAGGGAAGAGTCTAATAATAGCTCGGCGGTATGATTTGAAGGGGCTCAGCAGCCTGTACCAATGTACTCGTTTTTGTACGTAAACATGTGATTAATAAAGATTAGTGGGTTAGTTGTCTCTCGATGTTTGCCAAAAAAACCTAATTGCCCAGAGGTTGAGGGCAACAAATTTTCAAATGCATTTAGTACAATTTTTTGAAAGAACTCAATTCCCATAAGCTGTTTTGAATGTCTGTTAAATTCCGATAGGCTGAGAGCACTTAGGATACTAAATTTTGAATTTTCCTTTAAGATGGTCCTTAAATATGTTTAGTTCTAGATAATACTTCAACAAAATCCAGAAGAAAGAGTACCAACAAAGCTCTCTAGTCAAATTACATTTTCAGAACTTGCGTAGACTGTACCTGGAAATCTGTTCTCCCACTTCCACGTATCAACAGAGCATCTCCGGTGAATGCCATCCGAGGTTGAGGCTGCTCCGGCCCAACCTCCGGTGAGCTGAGGATTTTTAGGAGTGGAAAGAATATTTGCAAGAGAAACTTTGAATCTTGCTTGATTGATACGATGAGGATTCACAGATATTTATACTACAAGCTATAACTAATTAGCTATCTAGCTGGACCCATGTTTAACTAATTACAGAAAATATGTACAGCTAATCTAACAATCTTGCTCCACGTTTTTCTCCACGATCAATTGTTGTGGGTCAAATGTTTCAAAGCGAAGTGGAGGGTCATGGAGGAGAGAATCTCGAGAAGCTGGTGCAAGTCGTTGGAGAGTATTGACCGGCTGGATACTTGACAGCCCCGCAAGTTGGAAGGCGAGGGGAATGTATGTCAAGCATTCCCAAATTGAAGATCAAGAATCGGAGTCATTTGGCTGACAAAGGCTTCGTGAACATGTCCGCAACTTGGTATTGAGTGGGCACATGGAATGTCTTGACGAGGTTTTGTTTAATCTTCTCGCGAACGTGATGACAATCAATTTCGATATGCTTGGTGCACTCATGACTCGTCCTCGCGTAAATTACTTGCTTCAATTTTTATCTGATATTCATAATCGAATAATTTTTTTGTTTTTATAAAAATAAATTTTATTATATTATACGTCGGAAAAATAACTCACTCTTGTGACCACTATCATTTTTTTTAATTCTGATATGAAAAAATTTATTGAAAAAAAATCATACCAACATATTGTCATTATCATCACGAGCACGGAGTTCATTTTTGACTCCTTATTACAAAGGGTACCAACCCATCTCAAATTTCCCCAAATTAGAACAACAATTTTTTTTGGGTAAAATAGTCATAGATTGGTGATGTTTGAATAAATTAATTAATAGGACAAGTATGTATTGGTTAGTCCCTCATGTTTGAAAAATGAACTACTTAGTCCTTCTATCATTTTTCCGGTTAACTTTCTGACAAATATTTTTAAAATTCCGATTATACCCTTGAACAAAACCCAAATTCAGCCGCTTCAAGCTTTGACCTCTCCTCTTCTACGCATCGCCCAATCCCACCAAAAACAAGAAAATATATTAGTGTGACCACAATATTCACCGTCGACTGTCACCAGCGTTCCTCCGGTGGCGGCTCATCGAGACTTTTCGTCGGGCCGTTCGGTGGATCTGTTTCGGTGCTGGTCGACCCAGACTCGTCGACATCGTTGTGGTTCCCCTTCCTTAGGCAAGACCGCCTCGAGAAGCCTTTGGAATCCGGAGACATGGAAGACGGCGCCGTTTTGATTTCGACCGCTCGACGACCGGACCAGTGCTCTTCGAGGTTACGACGGCGCCGTTTTGATTTTGACCGCTCGAAGACCTCCTTCTCTTCTTTCCAGATAGTAGATGTAGAAGAAGACCGAGCCAATGACTAAAACCCCCATGTCGCCAACAACGATCCCGACCACGATGCCCGGTCGAAGCGCCGATGTGCTCCTGCTTTTCCCGTATTGGGCGGTGGTGGGGTTGATGTCGTCCAATCCTCGGGATCGCGGCGATCGCCGGAGACGATGTTTGGGAGGTCAACGCGTTCGGAAGGGTGGAGGCCGAGGAAGGGATCGAACACAGGTTTGGGTCTGATCCCCGCATAGGTCGGTGTTCCTAGCCAAGGAGCTCGCCATTTGGTTAAGGAACACCGGCGAGTCCGGGAGATGGCCGGTCAAATTCCGACTAATATATTTTCTTTTTTTGGTTGGGACAAAGGATGAGTCGAAGAGGAGATTTAGGTTGAGTGTGGATGAAGTGGCTGGGTTTGGGTTTTGTTCAAGGGTATAATCGAAATTTCAAAAATATACGTCGGAAAGTTAACCGAAAAAATGATAGAGAGACTAAGTAATTCATTTTTCAAAACTAACCAATATATTCTTGTCCTTATCAATTAATTTATTCAAATATTAAAGATCTATGGCTATTTTGTCTTTCTTTTTTTTTCGGCCTCGGATTTAGACGAGAACTTCGACGATTGCTTGCATTCTTCAATTATTTGTTTGGGTTATGTGCCCCTAAATATCTGTATTTACGTCCCTTCCAAGTTTCACGTGATCTCAATTTCGAATACAAGACTTTCAGCGCTTCTCAAATGTCTAAATCCGTTGAATAAGTGAATTTCTGATATTATAAGTTGAGTATTTTGGACTTATTTAGAGATTATTTCTTAATGGCATTTTTCTATCCATTAAAAAAACTCAAGATTTTTTAATAAAAACTAATTTTCTTACCATATAACCAACTCTTATTTTTTTAGAGGATAACCATCTCTTATTGTTAAGCTCCATTCTCCCATTGTATCATCTTAGTTTCCTCTATTTTTTGGTAAAAAATTAGATTATTGATGAGCCTCATTTATGCTATGAAATATATGGGCATATGATTGCTATATTAATAGTTTTTCATATAAGTTTATGTGTCTTTGTGAAGTCCACGTGTTTCTTTTAGCTGAAAGAGCAAATTTGGACTAAAATTTTTATACGTATGGTTGCTATTATTTAGTTGCCTCTCGAACTTTGCCAAAAAAAAGTTAAAAGAGTTGTCTAAGTTTTACTAAATATGCGTTCTTTGCTTTTGCTTGTTTTAATTATTTTTGTTAGAGAAAATAGATTGATGATTATAATTATCTAGAGTTTATTCGTCGATGTTGCTATAGTTTATTGTTAACAAAGTAACCTTTCCTTAGCAAGGAGAAAGAAAAATATTATTTAATTTCCACTCCATTCGAGAGCATTTCTGGGGGATCGCAGAAAAAACTTTTCCTCTCCTTTCTTTTGATTACAGCATTAAGATGGTAGGTGATCTCCCAAACCACACACACATTCCTAACAACATCAACTATTTTTTCTTCCCTCTTTCCTCAACCAACACTTGACCTTACCATCTTGTTCATTGCATTCAACTTCACAACAACGAATACCGATGCAGCATTACAAGTGGAACTTCAGGAAAATGGTTACCTGTGTGGCCCGGAAATACGCAAACCCGCAAGAACACTGATGTTTGGAAATGGCGGGTTAGCATTTGGATGTTGTATCTTGCAGATCGCAGACCGTATTTGCGGGGACTGCGACGTCTATCATCTTTGGATATCCCAAGTTCAAATCTGGAACAAAAACTTTCTCCACGTCATAAAACTGTGTTTGTTGAATTCGAAACAGAGAGAAAGAAGCTGCATTTAAGTGTCAGATGATTATGCTGCACTTACTTGTCATAATGTTTTTGAATGTTTCCTGCACCGCACATTAGGTTCATTGAGTAACTATCTGATGCCTCGAGTAGAGGTGAGGAAGTGAGGTAAGGGAATGAGAAAATTTAGCAATCATAAATATGCTAGGAACAGAGAAACATAAATTTGTGAAACTCCTCTTGTATAAGTTAGAAGATGTTCGTCTTTTGGCCGAGCTGTGGTCCTAAAGAAGGATCTACAATTTGTACAATGATAAAAAAGATTTATGACACGGTTAATAGCTGGCCAGTGTTTAATGTCCTAAATGCAACAGAAGTTCAATTATATTTTCTCTGAGGCCAACTTTGTAATGACATCTAGGCTGAGAGCACCTAGGATACTAAATTTTGAACTTTCCTTTAAGCTGGTCCTTAAATATGTTTAGTTGCAGGTAATACTTCAACAAAGTCCAGAAGAAAGAGTATCAACAAAGCTCTCTAGTCAAATTACATTTTCGGAACTTGTGTAGACTGTACCTGGAGATCTGTTCTCCCACATCCGCATATCAACAGGGCATCTCCAGTGAATGCCATCCGAGGTTGAGGCTGCTCCGGCCCGTCCCCAGTAACGTAGGTGATACAACCGACGGTATGACCAGGTGTAGTAGTGTGGGAATAAAAATCAAAGGTAAGTCACAGGCAGACACAGAATAATGTGGTCCTAAAGTAGTTAATTCCCAAAAGCAGTGTTTCAAACATCAACCTTCACAAACACAATTTACATAAAAACATACCACAGGCAGAATGCTGTTTCTGCAGGGATACATACTGTTGCAGACGAGAAGATTATTCCACGCAACTAGTTTCAAATCCTATGTTTCAGACACCGAGTTAAGCCAGATGCAGGTCACTTGAAGTTCTTGATAGTTTGGGTTCAGTTGAGAGCCTATGAACAAGAAAGCACCAAGATGTCTTCCTTAGGTGATCCTACGTTGTACTAAAACTTCAAACCAACCAGCGTGTCAGATTCTTACAGAATCTCGTGCAACTTGATCACATGACTTGAAAGCTAAATTTCAGATTAACGACAATGTAGTAGCCCAAGAGCACATTGAACATCAGGACATATGAGTTACGGCAATAAAAGACAAGGAAATCGGTTTCTAGGTCTTGTGCCATCAAGATTTAAGGCTCCAATCTAAGAAGGAACTAAGAAAAGGTATAAATTCCATGTACAAGTCTACCTCCAAGAAAAGGTCTCCGAAACAGATCTTCTCAGCGGGTTGAATGAGAACATGAGCTTTTGATCCACTTGCTTTTGAAATCACAGACTTCACTCCAGGAAGTTTCGTCTACCCAAAGAAACAATCTGCATTTGTTTAAGACAAAAAAATAGCATTGAACGTAAAGGTAAGGACTAGCTCCAGATCACTTAATATGACGAGATAATCTATCGCAGTCCAAACTAACTTCCAACACAACCAAGCAAAAAAACTAACAACTAAAAACTAAACAACGCGGAACAGGAAAGATTAGAGATGTAGACCTTAATGAGCCCTGTCCCAGTGACGTGATCAGCATGAAGATGGGTGTTTATTGTTGGTGACCACGTGTGTTACTTAGCGCTCACGTCTGTTACTTACCTTATCACATTAGCCTTCTGTTTGCATAGTCCTTATCAGGTTTATTGTTTCCTTTCTTTTTTTTGGGTAAGATTTGAATTGTTTCCACAATTTTGGATCTTACACGGTCATGGGATTCGATCCTCCCACCTCATGCTTAAGGACTATGCAAACAGAAGGCTAATGTGATAAGGTAAGTAACAAACGTGAGAGCTAAGTAACACACGTGCTCACCAACATTTATAGCATAGACAAGCTTCAAACCCAGTTCTTTAACGAGCGACAGATCTCTATCGACAGTTCTGTCCACCCGGATCAATCAACATATAAGCACCCAACAAGCAGAAGTAACCATGGCCTCCACTACAATTGCAACCATAAAATTCCGCTTTTCAAAGGCACAAACTCAACGACACATCAATTTTCAAAGGCAGAAACAAGCGGAAACCAATACAAAGCACTGACCGGGGCGGACTTGTCGGGGTGGGAAACGTCGGCGAGGAGGTAAATGTAGGTGGAGGACTCCTTCTCGAAAAGCCGCCGGAAGAGTAGCTTCCTCGCCGCTGCCTCCGCCATTGATCGCGATCCCAACCTCCAAGGCATGCAACCGGCCGTTCTCATTGTTGGTGGCGACGGCGTGATTGGGTACACGCGGAATTGGAGGCGTCGAAGTAGCATTAGTTGAAATGCGATATACGGGGGAGGAATGTGTTTTCTTCTCTATTTTTTTCTTTTTGGTGCGTTTTATTTGGTTTATCTGTGGATTCTTGTAGTTGTTGCTGATCGTCTCGTTGGTGGTTGGCCTCGTCGAATGGAGGTAGTGACTGTGACTGTGACTGTGACTAAGTATCGTACTTGTCGTTTTCGGTTTATTTTTTTGGTTTTTTTTTTGTTGAAAATGGAGTAGCAACTTAGCAAGCCCTATATATAAATACGAACAAACAATTACATCCTAGCTAAAAGTTCATCTATTCTGCCACATTATTATGATGGCTACTACTACTACTTGGCGCGAGATTCCATCTTTCACGGTTGCGGCCCCCGGTCTCAGTAAAACTCTCTTGTAGTAAAACTCGCAAGAGAGAAAAGCACATCGACAAGGTAGAAACCTGCCTTGATGTTGATACCGATATACATGCAATGCACCATCCATATCACTAACCGTACGATTACATCGAGGGAGACTAACTCTCCGCAAGTAATCTAAGTGCACATCAGTACAAGAAACTAAAGGTACAACAAATACAACATAATTAAAAGAGATCTTCGAGGCGTGCTTCGAGAGCGTGTTCGTCATTTGGTTGTCCTCATGCTATGTTGAATGTCGATCTCCCAAGCTCTCGCAAGCAACTCTCGGGCTCTAGAAATTAGGACCACCAGAGGGTGGTATCGAGCAGCATCACAGTCTACGCAGAGGATGGCCAAGGCCGAATCTACATCCACCTGAACTCTCTGGAAGTTCCTTTCCCAGGTCAGCTCTAGACCGAGCATGAGCGCCCATAGCTATACAGCCAAAGAGGCGCATCTCCCAATACTCTTAGCGAAGCCGCAAACCCAAAATCCACCTGAGTCACGGATAATGCCTCTGGCATACGAACCATTTGTATTGAGATTGATGAAGCCCTTATTGTTTCTCGGAGGTGGTGTACTTGATTAGGATCTTTAAGTCGAGGCAAGATGTTGGACTCTTTCTCCGTAAGACGAGATTGCCCCGTATTCAGTGCTTACGGGCTGCGGCAATCGTCCCCAAGATACAATGACTAGGCTGCTTCCGAGTTCGTAGCACAACGACCCTGGAAGCTTCAGGCGAACCTTGGATATTCAGAACTTTCCGAGAGAGCGAGAGAGAGAGAGAACTATTGCTAAAGAATGGTTATGCAATGAGTTTTTGGGGTGAGATGCAAATGAGGGGGAGAGACCTATTTATATGCACTGGATGGAGTGGAGGCAGACACTTTCGAAGGGGCACGAAGCAATGCCGAGGAGACGCATTCGTTCGGCCAGCAGGCTGCCCTCAAAGTGCTTCTTCAGCCAATTTTGTTCGTGGCTCTTTGGAGGTCATTGGCACCCCTTCAGCAGGCAAACAGTACACTCGCATCCCTTCGGTATTCTGGGAGCTTCTGGATTCACCCGTGTGCCCTTCAGGTTCGCTGGTAACCCTTCGACCTTCTGGAAGTCTCCAGGACGTTCCAGCCCTTCTGCCTCTTCGTCCAAGCTTCGACAAAACTTTAAGGCTCCTCCAGCTCCTCGCGATGATGCGCACGTGTGAAGTGCCAAGTGCGCCACAAAGTGCCCAATGCACCATGCGCGTACGCACGTGCTCGTGCTCGTACTCAGATGGTACTATGCACCATCCTCACCGCGGTCCGAGTTGGCTATCCAGGTAGTCAACTTATTTCCTAGTCAATAAAGAAAGTTTCTTTATAAACTAGAAAATTTTTGTTACACTTTCCAATGTGGGATTACCCTTTCCATATCCACTTTTGGGCCTTCCACTTGGGCTTTCTACTTTGGACTTTTTGCATTGAATTTTCATTCAACTTTCCAACAATCCCCCACATGAATGATGATTAATGCATGCTGATACTTTTTAAGAAAAGTTCTGACGAGTTATCATTGCATCGAGAAAGGTAGTTTATGGCTTTGAACCTTCCCTAGTAAAATGCTATCGGATTTACTTGCTGCTCAGTGAAAGCGATGTCTTGAAATGGTAAGCTTTTTTATGTAAACCAAGACAATAACATTTACACAATGATATTTCTAATATCCTTTGGTTCTCACATTTTGTCCGTTTTGGCTATAATCCATATCTTGGATTCATAAGTATTTTTCCATTTGAAGTGGCCTCACTTCACAATTATATAGATCGTCTCCTATCAGGAGTATCCTGCCATACTCCACCTTATCTAGTATAGGAATTATTAAAAGCGTAGACGCTTAACCTTATCACACCTCTGCAGGTTCGCACTTGGATAGCTTCTGAGAATGGGATGGGATCCAAGTATTCATCTGAACTATCCATAACTTAGTTGCCTCATTGAACTAAGTTTTTGGGATCTCCACTCATCATGGTTGAGTTACCGCTATGAATATTCTTTAATGTGTGGGTTTTAACCCCATTTCCCTTACTGCGTTATACATTTGATCTCTGTTGATTTCTTTCGTCAAAGGATCAGCTATGTTATCCTTCGACTTCACATAATCAATGATAATTATATCACCAGAGATTAATTGCCTAACGGTGTTATGTCTCCTACAGATGTGTCGATACTTACCGTTATACATTGTACTTTGTGCTCTTCCGATTGCAGACATGCTATCACAATATATCAATACAGGGGACACAGGCTTGTTCCAACACGGAATATCCTCTAGGAAGTTTCTGAGCTATTCAGCTTCTTCCCCAGTTTTGTCTAGTGCTATAAACTCTAACTCCATGGTGGATCGAGCTATGCACGTTTGTTTAGAGGATTTCCAGGACACAGCTCCTCCACCTATGGTGAACACATAACCACTAGTGGATTTAGAGTCTTTAGTGTCCGATATCTAATTCGCATCACTGTATCCTTCTAATACAGCTGGATACCTAGTATAAAGTATGTCATAGTTCATGGTATATTTTAGATACTTTAGAACCCTTTTCAGAGCTAACCAGTGATCTGATCCTGGATTGCTCGTGAATCTACTAAGCTTGCTAACTGAGTATGCAATATTAGGGCGTGTACAATTTGTCAAGTATATCAGACTCCCAATGATTCTTGTATACTTTAGTTGAGATACTGGGTCCCCTCTATTTTTAGCTAAGTGTAGACTCAGGTCTATCGGAGTCTTAGCCGGAGGTTTGTCAAAAGTATTAAACTTCTTGAGTACATTCTCAACGTAGTGAGATTGTGACTAGATAATTCCTTCAGTCGTCCAAGAGATTTTAATCCCTAGTATAACGTCAGCTAGACTCATATCTTTCATGTCAAAGTTGTTCCTTAACATGTTCTTAGTTTTCACGATAAGATCATTACTGCTTCCCATGATTAGCATGTCATCGACATACATGCATACAATCACGTAAGCATCAGGTGTGCCTTTAATGTATACACATTTATCACACTCATTGATCTTAAAGCCATTTGACATCATTGTTCTGTCAAATTTCTCATGATATTGTTTCGGTGCCTGTTTCAGCCCGTACAGTGACTTGACCAGCTTGCATACTTTATATTCTTATCCGGTTATTCCATATATATTTTCTCTTCTAGTTTCTATTTAGAAAAGCTATTTTTACATCCATCTGATGTATCTCGAGGTTATAGAGTGTTGCAACAGCTATGAGCACTCTAATAGATGTGATTCTTGCGACCGATGAATACGTGTCAAAGAAATTATATCCTTCCTTCTCTTTAAACCCTTTAGCTACCAACTGAGTTTTGTACTTGTCGATTGATCCATCAGCTTACAACCTAAAGGTTTGCAACCTAGTGGGAGATCCACAATTTCTCACGTGTAGTTTTGCTTGATGGATTATATCTCACTATTGATAGCTTCTTTCAATAGAGAGCTTCTTTCAATAGAGGAGCATCCGGACTAGATAATGCTTGATAGATTGTATTTCCTTTTAAGGATCTACTTACCATTTTGTTTGATGCACGTGCGCATGCACGTGCTTGAGCACGTACGCGTGCTCGTGCTCGGATGGTGCTATGCACCATCCTCGCCGCGGTCCGAGTTGGCTATCCAAGTGGTCAACTTATTTCCTAGTCAATAAGGAAAGTCTCCTTATAAACTAGAAAATTTTTATTGCACTTTCCAATGTGGGATTGCCATTTGCATATCTACTTTTGGGCCTTCCACTTGGGCTTTCTACTTTGGACTTTTTGCATTGAATTTTTATTCAACTTTCCAACAGCCCTCCGGGGTCGCTACTAGGAGACTAAGATCTCGTGTCTGGGTGAAAGTGGAGTAATCGCGTCATCGACATTATTGACATGCATTATAACAATATAACCATGAGAACATGACAATCGCAAAACATCACATGAAAACATAACGTCAGTGTTAGCAAGACGAAATTTTTTTACTCTCTTTCATTTTTTGGTGTTGGATGGATCGGCTAGAGTTAGGATTTTCCGCTCGATAAGATTTAATCTCGTCGAACACCCGAACAACGTGATTTTTTCTTGTTGCTAATGGACGAAATCTAGCCGTGCAGGCACGTGATGAGAAAATTACTCATCATGTAGGAACGCATATTGAGTAATTTTCTCATCTTCTAGACAATGAAAAAACTTTTGAAACAGACCAATGATTGATAAAACTTGGTGTTTTGGACACCTGATTTGGAAAATCCCAGACTTTCCCAGTGTCATACTTCCCTCCTCGACCAACTTGAGTCTCTCTTCCCTAGCGCCGAAACCCGAAGCGACGTCACCCTTTTTTTCCTATGCCAAACCTGTGCTTCTCTTCTCGACCAACTTATGCCTCTCTTCTGCTTGTCACATCATACTACATGTGTCAAAGGATATTTAGTCTAATGACACAAGACGCGTACAAATTCAGAGAGGTCCAAGTTCAAATCTTAACGATTATAATCATAGTGTAAAATTTAATCTTAAAAAAAAACATCATACTCAATGTTGATAAAAAAGTTGTGATAGGTATGATGTGTCAATGCATATGGCAAGGCAACCAGAAAGTATGATGTGGCCTCGAGTTTCAAAGAAATGGAACATCGGGTATGCGATTGATGAATTTTAAACCATAAATGTTCAAAGTGTCATCGATTATTTTACAAGGCCTGAAATGGATTTTCCAAAAATCTAATTGGCGACAGAAAAATTCAAAAGATGATAGGGATTTGAATGGGTGGCAGTATGGGACGTATAGAAGATCCAATTGCCTTGCTGCTTGTTCTGTAATTGTTGTTCTCTTTTTAAAATAGCCAAGATGTCACTGTCAAGAGATCTGGTGCCGAGGAAAAGTCCAGATCCAGAGCCCCTTTTCCCCCTTCTGGAAGAGTACGATATGTTGTCCTTAATTTAAGCATGATAATAAATTGTCCCACATATTTATTCAAACAGAAATTACTTGAAGGTCAATGAGATTTGATATATTCGTTTCTCAGTTTCCTGTATTATAATAATAAATTAAAAAGTTTATTAAATTTAATTTTATTATATTTTTTGTTCCTCAACGTCAGCTATCAACACAATTTTTTAATAACAATTTTACCTTTGAAAAAAAATATAAAAAATCATCTTCTCCCTTCTTCAACCTACCACAAAACCACCATGAAACAATTCCTTTAATCCATTGAACGGAAACCAAAAAAAATCTCCCATTAACATAGATGAACAGACCCAGCGAGAGCGTGCAAGGGGTCGTCTTCTCCGGAGGTCCTCCCACATACTAAATCAGGAGCGGTGGTGGTCACTCGGCTCAAGATGGCGCTCACCGGCGGCGGTGACCAGTTTACCATCTCCTCGTCGTTCCCTTCTTCCTCTTCTGTACCCGATCCCCAATTCACAAAACGTGAAAACTCTAACCCTAAATCGACCCCGAACCTCGATGATTATGAGATGCTCCTTCTCAGCTCGGAGATTCGAATCCTCGGTTGGGATGATGGACAATTTGGAAGAGGTGGAGATTGGGACCTCGACGGCGTCGTTCGGGAGGTTCACCGGCGTCAACCCTCTCTCTCAAGGCTGTCCGAGGTTGAAGGCGAAGAAAAAAAATGGGGATCTTGGGATCTTTTTAAGTGATCTTTTAAGTGATATTTTTGTGTAATTGGCGTCGAAGAAAAAATGGGGATCTTGGGAAGATGAAGCATAAGAGAAATAGGAAGAAAATGATTACGAATTGACTCGACATTCTGTGTTTGATTTAATTTTCCGAAATTCTTGTTGAAGGTTGAAGAAGGAAGAAAAATGGTGTTTTGTTCGTAGATTGAACAAGGAAGAAGACGATTTCCTTTTTTTTTTATTTTTTTCAAGGGCAAAATGGTCATTAAAAAAATTGTGTTGATCGCTGACATCAACGACGGAGCCGATAGTATAATAAAACTAAACTTCATGAATTTTTTATTCTATTGTCGTAATACAAAAAATTGAGAGGCAAATATACTAAATTTTAGGGATTGAGAGTAATTTCTCCTTATTCAAAATATATAACTATTATTTGAAAGTTCAAAATTTTGACTTGTACTTTTCCAAACATGATAATTTACCTTTTCTAGCTAATTTTTCTATGACATGCAATACATCCAACATTTTTATCATTTTATTTAGTTATCTGCACTAATTTCCGGTGTAGCTCAAATTAGTTATCTGCACTAATTTCTTAGTAGGACCCAAAATATTGATTACTTTTGGGCTCACAATGCTCTTATAATTCTCCAAGTGACGCCCCAGAATTATTGAGCTTTCATACCCAAAATTATTGAGATTGCGTATTCCGGAATCGCTCGTCATAACTTATATATTAAAAAAAAAGTCGAACAGCAAATTGCCCAATTAGTCTGTAATGGTCTCCGTCCAATAAATAATAAACAAGATACTAGCCCAGTGGAAAGGGGAAGGCATACGTGGATCTCTAGATCTAGAGCTACCAAATACACGTATTGATTATCTGGAACCCACCACCTCTATCCTATCCGGTACAAAATGTTTTTGTTTTATATTTTCTAAATATCTCAGTAATTGCAAATTGTTGTAGTTCTATTCGAGTTTTTTTAATTATTCCGAATATCTAGACTGAATATTTTAGATCTGGATATGGTAAATTTTTTTAATAGTGATAAATTTTTTTAAATAAATTTTTAAATAACTCAAATTCAAAATATATTACGATTTTTTGGTGATATTAAAATATCTTATTTAAACTAGAACAATTTTATTATTAGTTCATCTAAATGGTATGTAGTTCTTCACGTTAAATAGACTGTGAAGTGTGTCAATTTTAAAAGGAATTGTCCTAGGAGATTTGTGCGTAAAAGTACACTGGGTATAATTATTATATTGGAGTAATATAAATTTTATTTATAAAAAAGTTAAAAGGAATTGTACCAACTGTAAAAATAGACCCAATTTTAATAGAATAAAAATTATTTTGCTGTGAACTGCATAGGACATTCAAATAAAAAACTCTTTATACACTTAGAATTTACTAATGGTAAAAATTTCAGTTTCATGGATATATCAAGATCTAGATGTGGTTTTGGATATTTTGATCATTATCGAATATGGATATAAATTTTTGAAATAATTTTTAAATGATCAAGGTATGAATATGAATCTTTAGTATTCATATTCTGAGTTCTGGATCAATATTTATAATATATAATAATTTTTTGAAAGAAATATTTTATATATTTATACACCAACTCAATTTACCTCATCTCCCTAATCCAACCGGACTACAATAGGCAATAATTCTACAATAAATTGCCCGCAAGAATGACCAAGAGAGAGAGAGAGACTAAGACTCTTACCTTCTTCTCTCCATAGATCGTAGATGATAGGAATTAAGAAAGGAGAAGGAGCGCGACCTCATCTTTGGGAAACTATATTTTAAACGGTGACCTATAAACCGTGTATTCATAATCAAATATTTATGTTAGAATTTTCATATTCAACCAAATATTATTGGATACGGGTAGTATTGATAAGGGTCTCAGTTTTGAAAGCAGAGTCAATTTCCATGTCGAAAGCTGTAATGCCCCGTGATCCGACCAACTATCTCCACAGACCAATACAAGTCTTTTCCAGCGTGTTTTGTCATCACTCACACACATCCTGAAAAACTTCCCAGGAGGTTGTCACAACCCGCTAGAATTTCCAATAACAAGTATAGGGAAAGAAGGAGATAGAAGAGGGAAAGAGATAGAAGTGGTAAAGAGAATGAAACAATACATTCTTTTAGGTTTGATTACCAAATGTCAGAATGATCCCTCATATTCTTTCTACCTTCTATTTATACCCAAGCTACACATTTACCTAAACTCATTACAACTTTTAGTTATTTGTAATTCAGTACCAAGTACATGACAACTCCTCCATTCCAAAAGAACATTGTCCTCAAGGTTCAATGAACATCAAAATCGAACGTGCACCTTACAATCACTATAGCTTCTCGTTGAACTACAGTTGAATCCCGAGTGCACCTTACAGTCAAGTCACGTGTCATGATGTGCTCAACCTTTGAACCAATCCAATACACAACCTCTGCAACCAGATGGTAGCACTTGTAGCCATCAATCTGAATGTGCCAACACCACCAAGGGCCGTCGATAGTTGCAGTAACTCACTGTCCTGCATCTCCACATAATCTTCCAATTGCTGCTGCAACCCAATATAACAAAAGAGCATGCAAAAGCTTGTAAACCTACTGCATAAAAGTGCAGTGTCTCTGCTGCAATAAGTTGAAGTACAGTAGTTGACCAAGGATGTGCAGCTTGCGTGTAATAGCATGAATCTGTTATTGTGTCAAAAACAGATGCACCATCCTTTTTAAGAAGTAGCCAATCAACAACAATAATGCCAACAAGTGCATACTCCTTCCTCTTTGATATCAACTCATCAAACTTAATCACCTTCACTTGATGATCAGAACAACTCTTCGGCTTTATGTATTCCCTCCCCTGCAACCAAAGCAAAAAGTCATAGGAACTCGTATCCCCTTTCCCAAATAGCAGCATCTTATGCTTATGAAGCCTATTTGATGTTGAATCAATTATATAGTCTTCCATCTTAACAGTAGCAAACGTTTCCAGTAAAATCTTGAGCAATTTAATGGAAGTAGCTTCAACAGAGAAGACAACAACACCACCAACAGAGAATAGAAATACCAACTTATGTTCTTCTTTGTGACCCCTTCTGGCATTACTTGCTTTTACATGGTCCTTTTGGCTCCTCTCAGTGTTATAGGCTATCCCGAGCACCGACCACAGAAACCATGAATTTGCCATTCCTTGCACAATGACCATTAAATTCCCAACGTATGAAACTGGACCATTAGCATAAGTAAATGAATTTTTTCACATATAAATTACTTGTGGAAATCTTTGTGATTTTACATTGGCTGGATACACATACTCTGTGCTAGATCAACCCTTGTACAGAGAGGCCTCAACCCTCACCATGATCTCAACCATTGAAAACCAAGTAGTACCTGAAGAGTAAGTTACAGCTGATGTATCATTCTGTCAAATTAATAATTTCCTAAACAAACTGGCACCATTACTATCACTAATTAAATTGCAGAACGCCTCAAGTTTGTTCCTCATCTTACCAAAACTCAAGTCTCCTAGCACACAAACAAAATCCACCTCAACAATATCAATGACATAGATCCCCTTCTCTTCAAGTTCTACATCATAAGCTGGCCATATCTCTATGCAATTAGTGGCAAATTCTGCACTATAAACAGACCACTCTTGACATTCTTGATCAATATCAATGAGTTTGTTTAATGCTCTAGGATTCTGTACATTCTCCATCATCCCCTTTTCATTTCCCAATCTGTCTGCTTTAATTTCCTTCACAAAACTACTCAACTCAGCAAGCAAGACAACAAAGAAAGTATTTTCATCCATGCTAACCATATATTGACCTGTAATTTCTAGCAACAAGATGATCTTTAATCTCTCAAACTGGAGCAGAATGGTCTTCTCATCCATGCTCTTAACATCCAAAAGTTTCATAAATAAGTCGAGCTTCAACACTCTCACGATTCTTGTACTCATCATATCATCAAAGTATCTGAAAAGATCTTCCACAAGATCATCATCAAATCTGAAGCAATTATCAAGCTTGTCCCAAACCATAAAATGATACAAAGATAATTGTGGACGTGATTCTACGAGAACATATGCACAATTCCCTTCAATTTCAAGCACCACAATGGCCTTTATTTTCTCAAACTTCCTCACATATTTCTTAACCACACTCACTTTTTTTACTAATTCATAGCTCTTACTCATGAACATAGAACCCCTTCCAATCTGGAAAATGGCAAAGACAAAATTAGCAACTTCACCAACATTTTTATGAACTCCTTCCAATCTTCCAATCCCACTTTTCTTTCCAAGCATTCATCCATACCCATTTGGCTTCCTCCTCTATGATCCACTACATAATCAGAATCAGCAACCACGTGCAATTTTAGATTATTTCTATTTGGGTTTTCAAGGTGATTGGAATTAGACCCTTCAACGGTAAGTTGAGTAGTACTTTGCGTGGCTGCATTCTCATGTACTTTGGCCAACCTTATGGCATCACTTAAAGAGTTAGGCTCCTCCGCCAGTACCATGGCTCAGATGTCATCTCTCAATCCACCTAGAAAGTTTGATGTGAAATACCTATCAGACAAAAATTGATTCTCTTCCAATATCAAAGCCTTCAACTCTTCAAATCTTTCCACATAATCCTCTACAACACCATTTTGCATAAGTTGACTAAATTCTTGCACCACTGAATCGTATCCGCTGTCCCCAAATCGATTCAACAATGCCTCAGTAAACTCAAACAAACCCGCTCGTTCATGATTTATAGCCCAAGACATGTACCACATATCTACTTTATCATCTAAATAAAATATGCTAAGACTCACTTTCCTTTCCTCAGGTACGTGTTTAATGTGAAAGTACATTTTACATTTTCTAATCCAAAACCTAGGGTTTGATCCTGTGAACATTGGGATTTCCAGCTTAGGAATTGGGGCATTTACCTGGAGATTCTCTTGATTCCTCCTAGGGCGAGGCACATCCCCAACTTCTTGATGAGCATTACCACCTATGACTTCGGTCCACGACCCGCTCTGCTCGCCCATTTCTCCTAACCTTGGATGGTTCGTTGGCAATGGAAGCGGGGAGACCTCCAGTCTTCTTGCGCCTTTGAAGTAGTGAAGGACTTCATCATCTCCAACATTTTTGCCATATGCCCAACCATACGCGACAATCTCTCAGAGTCTTCAGCCATCCTAACCCTAATTTTGAGCTGCTCGTCAGATATTCGTCTTATGAAGACCGATTGTTCCTCACGAATCATAACTTGTCTCATTAAACCTTGCTTCAAAGCTTGAATATGTCCTTCTATGTCACTATTCGTTGGGAATTTGAGGATTGCAGCCTCTGATACCAATTTGTCACAACCCACTAGGGTTTCCAAGAACAAGAATAGGGGAAGAAGGAGATAGAAGAGGGAAAGAGATAGAAGTGGGAAAGAGAAAAAAATAATACGTTCCTTTAGGTTTGATTATCAAATGTCAGAATGATCTCCTATATTCCTTCTACCTTCTATTTATACCCAAGCTACACATTTACCTAAACTCATTATAACTTTTAGTTATTTGTAATTCAGTACCAAGTACATGACAGAGGTCACCCATCCTATGACTACTCCAGGTTAAGTAAGTTTAACCTTGGAGCTCTCTCAAGATGTGTGCCAGAAAAGAAGGTGCATCTTGTTGGTATGGATAGTACCAATCAAATTATTTAAAATTTTCGAAACAGATCAGTTACGGGGTATCACAAAAGTACCAGCTAAGAAACTAATGAATACATGATCATCTAAAGCTTTCCTCTCGACTAGACCTAGAGATCTCCACATGGTTATTTTAACGCACATGAACTGAACGGCTATCTCTGCAGACCAACATGAGTCTTTTTTAACGTGCTTTGTCCTCACTGGCACATACCCTTCGAAACTTCCCAAGAAGTCACCTATCCAAAAATTACTCCAGGTCAAACATGTTTAACTTTGGAGTTCTCCCAAGATGTTTGCCAAAGTGCAACTTGTTGATATGGATAGTACAATCAAATCACCTAAGCCTTTTTCTTAACATATTTAGGATATTACATTCATGCCTCCTTAAATACACCACGTCCTCATCGTGCTATATTCTTATAATCCCAAAATGTCTCATTTTTAAGTGTGGAATCGGTTCATCCATGTCTTCCTTCACCTAGAATGCTTGCCAAGAGTCGCTCATTGTTCGTGCACTCTCACCAATGATCACTCTCCGCCCTCTGGGGCTCGCCATCACATGCCCGTCAGCTTCAGCTTGGTTAGAGTCCCCGAACCACATTGTACTAGTAGAGGTCTTGCTCTGTTACCACTTATAACGCATGTGATCTAAACGACTATCTTCACATACCAAATACAAGCCTTTTTCGGCGTGCTTTGTCCTCAGTTGCATGTATCCTGTGAAACAAAATTACTCAAGGTCAAACACATTTAACCTTGTAGTTCTCTTAAGATATTTGCTAAAAAAGTGGCTCACTTTGTTGATTTAGACAGTACAATTATAGGATACAAGGTATTACTTTTTTTGGTACGTTCAGACACGATATTATTTGATGGAGATATCCTCCTTCATATTAATTTGAACTAGATAACGACAACATCTTGTTATGCAGGTGGATAAAGTACAACAAACGGTACAAAATAAGTTTATTCATAATCGACTAACACCGACAAAGACAACAAACACAACAAGGAATATCATAAAAAGCTTCAAAGAAATTAAAGGCAAAGCATAAATGAGATTAACAGAAAATAAATTGGCCATAGCGAACAGCGGGGTGGGGGGTGTGGGTTAGGGGACCGGCGAAGTTCATGGATTCCAACCCTCCCGAACCAGTGCTTTGTTGGGCTCTGGCAAGCAAGTCATAAGAGGCTTACGATGAGAGGGCGAGCTCTAAAAGTGTGTGGAGAGCGGTCCCCGATGACCTGACAAGCTGCGACTATTGGAGGGCGATCTAGGCAGCAAGCTCTGGAAGTAGTAGACGGCGGTCAAGGCCTACGGAAGAGAAGACGAGCTCCAGAAGTGGGTAGAGATCTGTCCTGGCCTAGGCTATGAGTTGCATTTTAGATTGGGCGGCGGGCGAGCTGACGGAGGGCGGAGGCCGGGCTGTGCTTAGGCTGTCAAATGCTCAAGCCTCGATCGCTGCATGTGTTTGATGCAAAACATACGTATCAATTGTCAGCCGAGGCCTCGATTGTTGTGTGTGTTTCCTACATATGAATTTTCTAATTCGTACGCAAATACATATTGTTTCTCGGGCCGTCAAAATCATACGTATGTGTTTGACCATATGGTTAGAAGTGAAAAATGGTCATACCATATTGTTTTCTCTATATGTTTTATATAGGCTCTAATCAGGGGCGGAGCAAGAAAGTTTAGGGAGTGAGGGCAATATAATTTTTTGGACCCGACTAGCATATGATAAGTTGGTAATGGACTATTCTGGTTTTAATTTTTAGATTGATTAATTTTTTAGTATGATCAATTTCTAATTTTAGTAGGAACATACATTAAAAAATATACCTAGTTATTAAACATAAAAAAATTAACCTCCCTCCGGCTCTCGCTCCAAGATATTTAGATGGAAACTCAGATTAAAAAGTTAAGTATGATCATCCTTATGGACAATTTAATCGATTTTGTAGAGTAATTTTTTTATATTGAAATGAATCATTCTCCATTCTATTATATAAAAAAAAGTTTTAGTATATGAAAGTTTTTTACTGAGTTTTGTGTTGAGAGTTTTTTTAATGAATTTATCAGATTTTTTTGTCCTAAATGCTCCGATCCATCTGAACACAAAAAGGAAATGGGTCCGTCGTGATCGGCGTAGGATTTTGTACATTTCACGCAGGCCACCTGAATCAACGATGGACCACCTGTCCGTCCTTATAACCAACCGTCTTTCAACTTGTGTATGTCCTTTGACAAGTGGCATCCGCGAGCTGTTCCTTTATTTTTTTATATTTTATTCCTTTTCTATTTTTTGGTGTAACATTTAACTCGCATGTTATATTCTATTTTACCAGTAATTCTCTAGTTATTTTTTTATATTCGTAAAATTTAAATTTAAAATATTTTTATGCCCGAAAGAGATTACCAAATCAACTATCGTTTGTTTTTTATTTGCGTTTTGGCATTGTCGTCGTCTTCCTATTGGTCTACGCCTACGGTCGACATCCTCCGTATCCTTAGTTCGCGCCTAGCCGCCGAGTCAAAAGTCAAAAGTCAAAAGTGGAAAGTCAAATGAAATGGCGTAGCGCTCTAAAGTTTTGAGTCGAAATATTGTTTTACTGATTCTAAAAAAAAGAAATATTGTTTTACTGCAAATTTTATATCACTGCCAATATTTATCTATTAATTAGGAAATAGCTACTAATATTTTATATATTTATTTTCTTAATTAAGTTTGGCGTATTCTTTTACTATATTTGATTGATACAACATGTATTTCTAGGATTTGGCTCCACCCTATTCAGATGTCTATAAGTTTACCTAGTTTTACAAATGTAATTCTTTCACCACCCACTCATGGATTTAACTATCTATCATTTTCCACTATAAGCTTTTTAAATCCATCTTATTCTATTTTACCTTCTTTTTTCTTTCTATTTCATCTCCTACCATCACTTCTAACTTTCCCAACTCTTCTTTTCCTATTCTCATCCAATCTATTTTCTATCGTCGTCCCGTCGGTCAATCTGAATCCGTCCTAATTTCTCTACTAAATGATCTCATGTAAAATTTGTTTGTAACAATTGTTGACGCATCCAATGAGACTACTAAATGATGTCTAAGAAAAATTAATTGAAGAGTGCTAAAAAATAACAAGAAACAGTAAGCTTCACTTACCAAGAATTGAACCATATTTAACTCTTTATCATTTTTTTTCTAAACCCATCTAATCTATTCATTGCATCTTTTTTCACCTTTATAAACGTTATTTTCTCAAAAGTTTTACTTATCCAAAACATAAAGCATTTATTATTTTAGAATCCTAGTAATAAAGTACAATCCCATATCTACTCCCACTCATAGGATAAAATCCAAATTATTGAATTATAAGAACTAAATTATGCCATGGAGACAAATTAACTTCTAAATACGTATGACGCGTTAACCAAAAAAAAATCTTAGAACAAAAATGAAATAATAATAAAAAATTAAAGTTCCCAAGGACTTTTAGAAAATAATAGCATTCCGTTTCTTCTTCAACCTCCAAAACTCCAACTCCCTTCCTCGTCGGTTACTTCACACACACACACACACTCTCTCTCTCTCTCCCCTCTCCGTCGCCGTTTCTCTCTCTAACACAAACCATCTCTCTCTCTCTCTCTCGAAGAAGAAATGGATATAACGGAGGTGACGCTATTGCATCACGTGGGGATAGTGCTGGCGATGCTATGGTTGCTCTCTTTCTTCAACCGTTGCCACCTCGTCTTCTACTTTCTCTCTCTAGTTTACCTTTTCTTGGTAATCTCCCTTTTTTTATTGGTCTTATTCTGACGATTCGACTTGAAATGGAATTAAAAGTGGGATTTTTTTAATATGAAGGTCCATGAGAGGTACGTGATCAAGTTGCGCAAGAGATTGCAGTACGAAGAGAAGAAGCACGCCCATCAGAAAAGGGTATTTTGTGAATATCTTTTTCTCTCTTTTTTTTTTGTAATCTGGGTTTTAATTTTTAGTGCTGATTTGGGTTTTTGGGATATGGGACAAAGTTTGGTTTTGTAAAGATTCCAATTTGGACTTATGGGTAGTGTTAAAGTTTGTTTCTTTCTGTCTCTGTTTATTGCCTTTTGGGTTTGTTCTTCCTTTACCAGTTTCCAGCATTGAAAAAGGACAACTCTTTTGGATTCTGGAATATTTTTGAACTGCTTCAGCTTAAATCTTATGGCTTTGTTGTTGATCTTCGGATATACTATTATGTGTTGAGAATCCCACATCGCTTAGTGCAAGGGTGGGGTGCAAGTTTATAAGTGAGGAAAATCTACCAACCCGCGAGTTGATGCCCGGGTTGGATATGAAGATTCTAATATTCTGGTCGATTTTTCCTTTTAAGATGCTGTCTGATTCCGAGACGGTTCGGTGGCTGAACTATGCTGTGGAGAAGATTTGGCCCGTGTGTATGGAACAGATTGCTTCTCAGAAGATTCTGCTCCCCATTATACCTTGGTTCTTGGACAAGTATAAACCGTGGACTGCGGTATGTAATCTTTGTGGTCCCAGTCTTTCTTGTGTTTTAGTCATGTACGGTACAGCTCATATGTGATCTTGATCATCATCCGGGGTGAATTTGGAATTGATTTTTTTGATTTTAACAATTTGAGAAATCTTTTCGACTTGGGAGAAATTCGGTGCTCTTTAAGAAGTATTTGCATCCAGTGTGAACAGACATCCTCTGATCAGATTTTAACAAGTTCATCCCATGATTCCGTGTACGAAATTCTGATCAATTGCTTATCGCCTCATTTGACAGAAAAAGGCTCTGGTGCAGCACATGTATTTAGGAAGAAACCCTCCATTGTTCACAGAAGTGAGGGTTCTTCGGCATAGCACTGGTGACGACCACTTGGTATGTTCTGGTATTAGTCTTATGCAAATATTTGTCAACTGTAAATTTACTGTATGAAGAAAATATTTAAATAAATTTAGTGCAGGTTTTGGAGTTGGGTATGAACTTTTGCACGGCAGATGATATGAGTGCAATACTTGCAGTGCAACTGAGGAAAATGATGGGGTTTGGAATGTGGACGAAGTTGCATATTACAGGGATGCAAATTGAGGGAAAGGTATAAACTTACAGTTATACTTGATGGTATTCATTAAAATCTTCATAAACGTAAGGAGAGGAAATCCCACACCCCCTTCAGCCGTTCAGCGACTATGCTTGCATGCAAGCTTCGCCACTTTTTTCGCACATTCCTGAAGCAGAGAAGAAAAAGTAACAAGGGGAACAATCTAAATTTTTTGATCCAACTACTGTTCCTTCATTTTCTGCTTTTCTGGCTACTTTTAGTCGCATGGCAAACAAGTTACTTTTTGTTGCTCAAGGACAATAGCTTCTATTCTAACAAACCTCCATATAACTTAATTGAAGAGTGGTAGAAGCCAGCCCGGCTAGTGAAACTAAATGTTAACAGGAAACATACAGGCTGTAGTTGCAGCTTTTTTCTTTGAAGTGCAGATGTTTTCTCTTTTCGCATGACATCTTTTCTCGTACCATATTTCATACATCATCCTTTAAAAATCGTAAGGAATTTCACATCTCTTGCTTCTTCCTTGTCCCCTTACCCTTATAAATGTGACTAATTTCTGCATCGAACGCTTCTTTCTTTGGCTTGTGTATGAAAAAACCTTGGATCTAGCTTCTTAGTAGACTTTTGTGATTGATTTAGGTAGATTGTTTCAGTTGATGGCTTGATGGTGCAGTGCGTTTGATCATTTTATAGTTGGTAAAACTGGTGATATGTTACTCCTTACTCAATTTGCAATCTATACCCTCATATCAAATACTCTGCAAGCTGGTGGCACGGACGGAATGAACCTATCCTATTTACCACTACATGGACATCAAAATTGTTCGAGCATAATGTTGCATTTCACAAAAGCGACATCCATATGTTTTTGAACTTGCAAGAGTTCTTTGAATCACGTTTAAAAAATCTAATAGAGTTTTCTTATATGTTGTTATGACTTAGATTTTAGTTGGAGTGAAGTTTCTTCGAAGTTGGCCTTTCCTTGGCCGCGTGAGGGTATGCTTTGCAGAGCCACCATACTTTCAAATGACTGTGAAACCCATTTTCACTCGTGGACTTAATGTCACTGAAGTTCCAGGAATCGCTGGATGGCTGGTGCGTTACATTTATACAAATCTGCATTACTCTCTCTCTCTTTCTCTGTCTCTCACGTTCAGTATCTGCATATGAGCTTCTTTCTCCGTCATTTTGAATATAATCTCATCTTTTTCTTGACCAGGACAAGCTCTTGTCAATTGCATTTGAGCAGACACTAGTTCAGGTAAAGTCTTTTGCTTTCAAATTTGGAAAAAAAAATTCTAACAACCCCATATGCTACACTCTGTTATTGTTCAACACTTCTGTTGGTTTACGTTAAAGGTGTTGTCGTATGAATATTCTGTGGCCCCCATAAACATTGATTTAGTTATTTTCTGATCCAAGGATGATATTTACTTCATTGTCTGCATGTTTTGACATAGATCTAAGATTTCCGTTTTTTTTCTTCTCTAAATTCAGCCTAATATGCTAGTTGTCGACGTGGAGAAATTTGCTTCGCCTGGACAAGGTATTTATGACCTGCATTTCTATGGTTTAAGTTATGCTTCAAATGGTTTTGTTCATTTGGGTTGAACACTTAATAGTTGAATCAATCTATTAAAATTATTGGTGTCAAACATGGTTGCTTCGTGTCCTTGTTCCGAGTAAAACAACATGGTAACGCTGGCGCAAAAGTTTCTACCTCTACATCCAGGTGTACACCTTCTGATCATAAAACTGATAACAGTCAAAGAAAGCAACATCGATGATAGATCCACAAAGGTTCTGCACGAGTTCTTCTCTATTGTCGTTTTGGACGACGTCGTTTTAAACACTAAGGAAGAAAAGGAAAATAAATTCAGGGACAAACATGCCATGCAACTATTGCATATAGAACAGTGGAAAAAGTGCAAGCATCTCGAGTTTTATATGTCTGTATATTGGCAAAAAAGAATAATGATTTGTAATTCCTTGGTATCAATACTTTAGTGTTCATACTTCATTGCGTAAAATTGGTGGAATGGGATTGATTTACTTCTGCTTCATGAATAAAGCACGAACAATATATTGATGCAACATTGTATTTCCCTTAGCCAAGTCACTATAGTTCTTAGATGTTCTTCGCTCACGCTTCAAATCGTAGGCTTGTGAAAAGACCTTCAACTCAATTGATCATAAAGAAAAGTTATCTATACCACAATCTGATGCTTTAACTGGAAGGATCTCAGAAAATGTTAACTTGGTTTTGAATTGCGTAGTTGCTAGCATCTTTTTGCTTACAGTTGTTCTCGTTGTCATTTTTTTTCATCTAGCAGAAGATTGGTTCCGTGTGGATGAGAAAGAACCGATTGCTGTCGCCAGAGTTGAAGTTATCGAGGCTACTGACATGAAACCTTCTGATTTAAATGGTTTGTTTTACTTACCGTGTTATCCTATTTTCTCTGTTTTAATTTCGCTAGCGGATGGGTGGTCACTCGAAGCTGTGGTATTCAGGTTTGTCTGATCCATATGTGAAGGGACAACTTGGTCCATACAGATTCAGGACAAAGATACAAAAGAAAACTCTATTTCCAAAATGGCATGAGGAATTCAAGATACCCATAATAACGTGGGATTCGGCTAACATGCTAGCTATTGAAGTTCGTGATAAGGACCGTATCTATGACGACAACCTCGGGTTTGTCACTTGCACTTCATAATCTCCAGTAGATGCCCTTTGTTTTGCTTTTGACAGTGAACGTTTTCGTGAATACCGTGACTTCTCATTTACGAACCAGTTAATCCTATAGTGAAGTGCATCATTGATTAGGCTCTGCATTTAAAAAGTTTCCCTGGATAGAGGAAGTTCTGAAGTAATTTCATTTCCAAGTCGTTTTTCGCATCCATCAGAAGTTTCGCTAACTTATTTATATTCCATGGCTGCTGACAGAGATTGTTCTGTTAACATCAATGACCTCAAGGATGGTGAGAGACATGACCTGTGGTTGCCTCTTGAAAATATCAAAATGGGCAGGCTGCATTTGGCAATTACTGTGCTTGAAAAGAGTGCAGAGGTAAGTATTGTTACCTTGTATGGAACAATAGGCAACAGTAGTGAAGTAAACAAATGTTTCGAATCTTTCGAGTCACGTATGAAAACTTGCTTATTTGCACATGTACGTGGACGCGAGTTTGACTCATGAAATGCAACTTCTTCTCCAGGGTATTGACAGTAAATCATACGAAGGAGAAACATGGGACAAAGAAGAAGTACGAGAAGTAGTCTCAGGTGAAGCTGCTAATAATGTTCCGGTCCGATCTCCAAAAGTGGCCGATAACCTTGAGCCTATTAACATTGAAGGGCAAGAAAAGACTGGAGTATGGGTTCATCACCCAGGGAGTGAAGTTTCTCAAACATGGGAACCTAGGAAAGGAAAGAGCAGGCGTCTTGACAGCCTAGTCCGCGGGGCTCCTGGTGATTCGATTAGCAGCAGCAACTTAACTGCATCTGGATCTCATCGATCCCCTGGCAATGATAGTAGTAGCACCGATGAAAGTGCCGAGGGTAAAAAGCGGAGGAACAAAGTTCGGCGGGGTTTACATAAACTTGGTTCTATGTTTCACCGACGTCCTAAGAAGGAGGACGATTTTAGCAATATTGGAGACATTAGATCCCCGTACGCCAATGTTCGAGCTGTTAATCAGAAGGAGATTGGTGTGAAGTTAATAGTGGAAGATGATCTCTCTGCGCCTAATTCTGTGAAGGATATCAAAGAAGTGCTTTTGAATTCTCAAGGTAACGGCACAGAAAGCCCGGGCAAGGGAAACGTGAGAGGCATGGCAAAGAGCATATTCAGACAAGCTCGCAGCATAAAGCATACCCTTTCTAGAAAAGGGTCAGATAAATCTGGCTCGTCGTGCACAACAGACAGGGATATAGTTCTCGAGTCTGACTCGTCCGAGGATGAATCTCTTCCATCGCCCCAAGTTCAGAGGATACCTGTAGCCTCCAGCCCCATCATCTCCCCGAGGTCGACTGATGTCGCTAAAACTTATATCCCGGTCAAGGAGGTAAATGCTCAAGGGCTGGACAGGATATCTGAGAATGAGATTGCCACTTTCAAGGAAAGTGATACTGGAGAAGAAGAGAGTGCAGAATCCGAACTCCCCGACGGCAATGTAAACAAGGTACATTAGAAACTCTCACCCGAATCGTCGTTCCGCCTTCGGTTGTTGTAATTATAGCTGTGTATATCTCAGAGGCAGTGCTGTGAATGAGGACTGAGGAGTGTAACTGTCCGTCTTAGATGCGCAGTTGCTTACTTTTCAGCAAGTGGGTTTTTTGTACACTAGAAAGGTCTTCTGATTTTATTGTCACAGAGCATGTGCAGTGTCGTTCAGGAAAAAAAGAATTCTTGTTTTTTCATCTATTGCAATTTCAAACCCTTCAAAAGTTATTATGAGAACAAAATCCAAACATTAGAACCCAAGAAGTTGATTCACCCGAGGAACCTTCAATGGACCACCGGCAAAGAACAAGATCGTCCCAGAACAAGGTCACATGTGCCTCCTTTGCCGGCCCATTCGACGTCCATTTCCGCGCTGATTCCGCTCTCCGCAAGCTCCGCATCTTCAACTCTGCTGGCATTCCCCTCTCCGATGCCCGTCTGGCGCAACCACGATACGCGTCTCGTCTTCTGAAACTCAAAGAGGGGAAGTGGGGGAGCATGGAGAGAAAGAGAGTTAGAAAGCTGCGGGCTAGGCCCAACTTTGATGGCGAGGTTGAGGCCGATTTCAACGCATTCGGGTTTGGGGCGGGTTTGGGTCCGAGAAGGCAAAGACCTCGGATGGCGGGGTGGGTTTGTGGTGGCAAGCAGGATACATCTTAAGGTGTCACTAATAGCTAGTATGCTCTCTCATCCTTCACCTTCCCTACCCACCCATAACAGTTTCAAGAGAGGATGCATTATCCTCAGCAAGTACACATCTCAAAATTTGCTTCCACATCCCCATCCTAGGCACAAACCCTTGCTTCACCATCTGCTTCAAAACCCAATCAACATCTGCAACCAACTTTTCCTCGCAGAGCCCGCATATCAACTCCTTGTACGCCACAAAGCTCGGCTTATGCCCTTCCCCGAGCATCCTACCCATAAACTCTTTCGCCTCCATGAACCTGCCTGCATCAACTAACCCATACAAAACCTCCAAATAAGTCCCCTCATTCGGCTCACACCCCTTCGACACCATCCTCTCAAACATCTCCATCCCCTCATCCACCCTCCCGTTCTTCCTCAACCCCGAGATCAAAACATTGAACACGACAGCGTCCACCTCCACGCCCTCCCCTTCCATCATCGAAACCAACCCCGCCGCCTCCTCCACCCTCCCCCGCTCGCACAACCCGTGCATCAGCGTAGCATAAGTCCTCGCATTCCGCCTGCACCGTTGAAGGGGAAATTCGTCGAACACCTTGTATGCACCCGCGAAATCCCCAACCTCGCACAACCCCTTCACGAGTATATTCAAACAACAAGAATCGATCTCCACACCCAACATGGGAGCCTTCAAGTAGAGCTCCCGCGCCTCGTCCAACAGCCTCGAACTCACCAGCAAATTAAGCACGAAATTAAAAGTCTTCGCGCTCGGCCAGCAGTTATACCCCGAGGGCATATCCGTCAAAACATCAATCGCCATCCTGATCCGGCCGCCCAAACCGCCGCACACCTTGACGACATTGTAGAAAAACTCGTCGGAGAGGCGGCACGGAGGTTGCGCCCTAATCTGCGCCAAAACCCTCTCGATGACGTCGAATTCGCGGGAGCGGGCGAGCTTGGAGACGACGAGGGTGAGGAGGGGTTTGTTGGGGGCGTAGTCCTTGCGGTTGGAGTACTGGTCCCACACGGAGACGACGGCGCCGCGGCCGTCGGGGAGGGACTGGAAGAGCTTTAGGGCTTGGGCCGGGGAGAGCCAGTCCTTGTGGGTGAGCTTGTAAGAGTGGGGGACGGTGGAGATCGGTCTTCGTACGAGGAATCGGAAGATAGGGTTTTGGGTTCTTTTTGAAGTGAACAAGGCTCGAGGTATCATGTTTTGGTTTCGGGAGTGAAACGGCGTTGGTCTTGGATTTGTACGATGATGGAGGCGGGAAACTAGCTCGGCGGTGATGAGGGATTTTGGTATATGTAGACTGAATTGATTATACAAGGGTTGTACTTTTTTCTCCGTATTTTTTCCTACCGTGGTTTTTTTCATCGAGTTTTATCGCGGTAAAATTTTGACGAGGTCAACGGTTACAACATTGATTGAGGAAATTCAACACGTGGAAGACAACAGGGGAGGCTTCTCGGCTGACGACAGATTTGCCATCTGGAACGGTGCCGAAGCTGCACTGCAGGAAATTTGCTGTTGCTGCGGCTTGCAACTACTCATACGGTCAAATGTCGTCGTCGTGGCAGCGGTGTTGTTGTCCATCAAGGACGACATAAACGAGCCCCCTCCCACCGAGAGATAGCTCCCCTTCCTCTCCAAAATGGCACCGAGAGGGGGGACCTGTTGGATCGGAGTCATGTAATACTCTCTCTCGTTGCTGGCGATGTGCTCGGGAGGAGGATGAGGGACTAATGTACCCTGCCGGAAGCGGGCAGGGCCGGTTCGTGTGCGGTCGAGGAGGGAGATAATGTCAGCCGATCGTCGATTGCATCGTGAACGTCCTCGCCGACAAGGACTTCGACTGGGGGGAGGACGAAGACTGATGGGATCATGCCCACAAATTAAGGAAAAGAGATGCCCACAAATTAAGGAAAAGAAAAAGATGGACATGATGATGAAGATGCCCACAAATTAAGGAAAAGAAAAGATGGACATGATGATGAAGATGCCCACAAATTAAGGAGGAAAACATGGAGGATTTTATGGAACATTTGTTCCATATGAACTTTCCTCCTCTATAAAAGGGGAGATGATCTTCCATGGAAACACATCCACAAAATGAAGAAAAACTCCAAGTAGAGAGTTTAGAGAGAAATAGAGAGTTTCCAAGTTCTAGAGAGAGAGAGAGAGCTTGAGGTAAAAATAGAGTGAGTAAAAATTCTCTACTGTAAAATACGAGTGAAACACGAGAGTGGGATAACTCGGGGTATCGGGCAGTGAGGATATTTTTACCACTGTAATTTCTCTATTTACTAGTGGATATTTTTCGGAGCTGGTCCCGTGGTTTTTCCCTCTGGTATTTAGAGGGTTTTCCACGTAAATCTTGGTGTTCCCTCTTGGTGGTGTTTTTCTTCCCCATCTACTTTTGACCGTGGTAATTATTAATTACCGGGGTAAATTTTATTTATCGCTTCCACTGCGCGAGTCAAATTCCCAACAAGTGGTATCAGAGCCTTGGCTTTGTAGCTGAGATCTTTGGGTGTTGAAGATGGAGGACAAGCCTGTCGAAAAAGCCATCAAGTTGACTTCGTCAAATTATGCCGTCTGGAAGACTCTGATGACGGATGTTTTATACTGCAAGGATCTTTTTGATCCTATTGAGTTAAAAGGTATAAAAGACGATGCAATAGCAGATGCTCTCTGGAACAAGATGAATCGCAAAGCCTGTGGGTTAATTCGACAGTCGATTGACCCCAGTCTTATTCACCACGTGGCTGACGAGACGGATGCATTCAAGCTCTGGGAGAAGCTGGAAAATCTGTTTGAGCGGAAAAATGCCATTGACAAGGCTTTTCTGCTCAAACGGCTTATCACAGCCACATACCGTGGTGGAAAAAATACATCTGAGCATTTGAGTACGTTCCAGGAGTTTGCAAATCGTCTAGTAGCAGCAAAAGTTTCGCTAGACGATGAGTTGCTGGCTTTGATGTTGCTGAATTCCTTGCCGGATAGTTAGGAAACACTCAAAGTTTCTCTGACAAACTCAACTCCAAGTTTGACATTGTCTATGGTCAAGGATAGTATCCTGAATGAAGAAACTCGGAGAATAGAGAATGGCATGATGAGCTCTAGCAATGAGGCCATGGTCACAGAGAACCGTGGGAAAGGCAAGTTTGAAGGAAGATCCCAGTCGAGAGAAGGACTGAAGTGTTACTATTGTGGCAAAGAGGGGCACTTTAAAAGAAATTGTAGACTGTTCAAGAAGAAGCAGGGAGGCGAGCAGAAGAATGAGAATGACCAAAGAGCTACCACATCTACACTAGAGGAGGTGGCACTATTTTCTTGTGAAGAAGATATTTGTGAGGTCAGTGATCCGTACACTGAATGGGTCATTGATTCTGCTGCATCATACCATGCAACTCCCCACAAGGAGATGTTCACCTTGTACAGAGCAGGAGACTTTGGCAAGGTTAGAATGGGAAATAGCAGTTTTGCTAATATTGTAGGAGTTGGTGATATTTTGGTCAAGACAGATGTTGGCCATAAGTTAACATTAAAAGACGTCAGACATGTTCCTGATCTGCGTCTGAACCTGATATCTATACATGCCCTGGATGTGACTGGTTTCCATAGCCATTTTGGCAATGGATTATGGAAGCTGACTGCAGGAGATCTAGTTACAGCTAGAGGAAAGATATCTGGTACACTTTACAAGACTCAAGTGAAGCTGCTTGGAGATGAGGTGAACGCAGTAGAAGACTCTACCTCACCAAATCTGTGGCACAAGCGGCTTGGACACTTGAGCGAGAAGGGAATGAAAGCACTACGGTCTGTTGTTCCAATCGCCATAGGTACAAAACTACAACCTTGTGATTATTGTATCTTTGGCAAGCATCATAGAGTCCCTTTTGGCAAGACTGCTAAAAAGAAGAAAAGTTTTTTAGAACTTGTGCATTCTGATGTGTGTGGTCCCATTGAAGTGGAGTCATTAGGTGGTAGCAGATATTTTCTCACTTTCATTGATGATGCATCACGGAAGTTGTGGGTGTATTTTTGTAAAAACAAAGACCAGGTGTTTGATCACTTTAAGAAGTTTCATGCTATGGTGGAAAGAGAGAAAGGTGCGTCCTTGAAGTGTATCCGGTCAGACAATGGCGGGGAGTACACGTCAAAAGAGTTTGAGCAGTATTGCGCAAACTATGGTATCAAACATGAGGAGACAGTTCCAGGCACCCCACAGCACAACGGTGTTGCAGAGAGAATCAACAGAACCATTATGGAAAAAGTGAGATGCATGCTCAAAACGGCTAACTTGCCTAAGCCGTTCTGGGGGGAAGCAGTTCGTGCTGCCTGCTACCTAATCAATCGGTCTCCATCAGTTCCGCTAAACTATGACACCCCAGAGAGAGTGTGGACCGGTAGAAGTGTTTCTTACTCACATTTGAAGGTGTTTGGATGCAAATCTTTTGTACATATACCAAAGGAACGGAGACAAAAGCTAGATGACAAAGCAGTTCCCTGCATATTTCTTGGCTATGGAGAAGAAAACTTTGGCTACAGGCTGTGGGATCTAGAGAGAAAGAAAGTCATCAGAAGCAGAGATGTAGTGTTTCATGAAAATGAGACATGTTCGACCCCAGTAATAACAGAGGCAAGGATAGAGGCCGGTGGTGGAATTGATTTGGCACCGGAATCTTCTCCAATGACAACTGGTGGAGAAGATGCAGATCAATCTTTTCGGGTGGGTGCTGAATCAGAAGAGAATTCTAATCAGGGGGAGCAAACCCCTGAGGTCGGCGAAGTAACCTCGGAATCTCAGGAGGATGAGCAACTCAGAAGGTCAACAAGACAGAGGATGTTGTCAACCAGATACTCCAGTTCTGAGTATGTCCGATGGATGGAGGCTATGCTTGAGGAATTGAGTTCCTTGAGAAAGAACGGTACTTATGAGCTTGTGGAATTACCCCAAGGAAGGAAGGCCTTGATGAACAAATGGGTATACAAGCTGAAACGAGATGGTGATAATCTCGTTAAATACAAGGCTCGGCTAGTGGTGAAAGGTTTCAGCCAGAAGAAAGGCATTGACTTTGATGAAATATTTTCACCAGTCGTAAAGATGTCCTCCGTTCGAGTAGTACTCGGACTAACTGCCAGTTTGAATCTGGAGTTAGAGCAAATGGATGTCAAGACTGCTTTCCTCCATGGCGATTTGGAGGAGGAAATCTACATGCAGCAACCTGAAGGTTTTCAGGAGAAAGGGAAGGAAGATCTGGTGTGCAGGTTAAGAAAGAGCTTGTACGGCCTGAAGCAAGCTCCTAGACAGTGGTACAAGAAGTTCGACTCATTCATGATGAGTCATGGCTACACCAGGAAAAACGCAGACCATTGCGTTTACATCCGTAGATTTCATGATGGTAAATTCATAATTTTTTTGTTGTATGTGGATGATATGCTGATCGTTGGACAGGATGCTGAGATGATAAAGAAGTTGAAAGAAGATTTATCAAAGTCCTTTGACATGAAGGATCTTGGTGCAGCAAGGCAAATTCTGGGCATGCAGATTATTCGTGATCGACAAGCTAGGAAGCTGTGGTTATCCCAGGAAAGATACATTGAGAAGGTACTAGAGAGATTCAATTCAAAGAATGCGAATCCAGTCAGTACACCTCTTGCTGGCCAGTTTAAACTCAGCAAGAAAGCATATCCTACAACAAAGGAGGAGAAGGAAGACATGGCAAAGGTTCCATACTCCTCAGCAGTTGGGAGTTTGATGTACGCCATGGTGTGCACGCGTCCAGATATTGCTCACGCAGTTGGTGTGGTGAGCAGGTTTCTCTCTAACCCGGGGAGACAACATTGGGAGGCTGTAAAATGGATCCTAAAATACTTACGAGGCAGTTCAAAAATGTCTTTGTGCTTTGGAGGCTCAGAACCAATCTTGGAGGGTTTTTCAGATGCAGATATGGCGGGAGATATTGACTCCAGAAAATCAAGATGAGTCAAAGTATATTGACTCATCTGTTTACTTTTGCAGGGGGAGCTGTATCATGGCAGTCCAAACTGCAGAAATGTGTTGCCTTATCTACAACTGAGGCAGAGTATATTGCAATGACCGAGGCAGGAAAAGAGTTGCTTTGGTTGAAGAGGTTCCTTCAGGAGCTGGGTTTGGAGCAAGATGAGTATGTGGTTTACAGTGATAGTCAAAGTGCTCTAGACCTGAGCAAGAATGCCACCTATCATGGTCGCACGAAGCACATCGATATTCGGTACCATTGGCTCCGAATGGCCATTGAAGAGCAGGAGATGAAGTTACAAAAGATTCATACGGACAAGAATCCTGCTGATATGTTAACAAAGGCAGTGCCTCGTGAGAAACTCCAATTCTGTGCCAGGTCATCTGGCACGGGGGTTCATCATTAAGCTCAACCAGAAAGTTTCTCCCTCAAGTGGGCATGAGGGGGAGAATTGATGGGATCATGCCCACAAATTAAGGAAAAGAGATGCCCACAAATTAAGGAAAAGAAAAAGATGGACATGATGATGAAGATGCCCACAAATTAAGGAGGAAAACATGGAGGATTTTATGGAACATTTGTTCCATATGAACTTTCCTCCTCTATAAAAGGGGAGATGATCTTCCATGGAAACACATCCACAAAATGAAGAAAAACTCCAAGTAGAGAGTTTAGAGAGAAATAGAGAGTTTCCAAGTTCTAGAGAGAGAGAGAGCTTGAGGTAAAAATAGAGTGAGTGAAAATTCTCTACTGTAAAATACGAGTGAAACACGAGAGTGGGATAACTCGGGGTATCGGGCAGTGAGGATATTTTTACCACTGTAATTTCTCTATTTACTAGTGGATATTTTTCGGAGCTGGTCCCGTGGTTTTTTCCTCTGGTATTTAGAGAGTTTTCCACGTAAATCTTGGTGTTCCCTCTTGGTGGTGTTTTTCTTCCCCATCTACTTTTGACCGTGGTAATTATTAATTACTGGGGTAAATTTTATTTACCGCTTCCGCTGCGCGAGTCAAATTCCCAACAAAGACGACGTCTTCGATGCTCTGGGCGAGCTTATCGTCGCCGCTGAGTGCGTCTCCGACTTCGCCGAGTGCCACCTGGGAAAATTAGCAATACAGCTGGTTTTTTTTCTTCTATATATTTTTGTTTTTATGTCGAATGGTATGTCCGGTTTATATGAAATGGTATGCCGATTATATCGAATGGTATGTTCGGTTATGTCAAACGGTATGTCCAATTATATCGAATTGTATGTCCGATTATGTCAAATGGTTGTCCAATTATATCGAATGGTATGTTCGGTTATGACAAATGGCGGGCCGAATTCAGTGCTGCTTGAGGCGGCCCGTGAGCCCTTTTAACAAAGAAATGTGTTTGGTCAGTGGTAACATTCTCACCCTTCTTCCGTCCGCGCGCTTTTGCCTACACCGAATTCGAGGGCGAAAAATGGTATGCCAATTATATCGAATTATATGTCTGATTATGTCAAATGGTGTGCCCAATTATATTGAATAGTATGGTCGGTTATGTCAAATGGTATGCCCAATTAGATTGAATGATATATTCGAATGCTATGTATAAATACTTATAATAAAAAATTAATTAAATGATATAGTACAGAAGCTGTGTACGACATACCATTTTATTATGACGTGGCATACCATTTTTCATTATCGCGCAACCCATTTTTCGACGCACGTGCCATTTATTTTTCCTTAGTCAGTTTTGTCCATGTTTTTTGAATATATTAAGATTTTGCCACTAGTCCAATTGTGAATCAGATTGGTTAAGAATAATGAATGTGAGGCCTAAATCTGGTCTCATTCAACACTATGTAGGATATAAATATTACCATTAATAAGTTTTACTTATCGGAATAAAATAAGATTAAAGTATACTTTTTGGTTGGTTAAAATTTAGGTAGGTTGACATAAACCCTCGAGTTTTAGTTGGTATTTGGCTTTGTTCCCTCCCCAAGCAAAAAAATTTCTATTTTCGCAAAAGATGAGAGTTGACTCACCAATCCTAAAAACGAAATAAGATTTGTTGTCATACTATTTATCAACTGTTGGTAGGTTAAAGTGTACCTTACTATCACATGATTTTGTGTTTTATTAAGCTTGGATTCGGTGTTGCTGACTCTTTAGTAGCATCAATCGAAATAACATGGGACCGGCGACACATCATCTTCGGTGGCATATCAATCCGGCGGCACATCACGACGGTACATTCAACAATACACTAAATCACAAAGAGAATTGTTGTGCCGTTGGATATGATATTGTTTATGTGTGCCATCGGGGTGATGTGTCGCTGGTCCCATGTTATTCTCATTGGTGCTACTGGGTTCATGTTGTTAGCACTCGATTTAACTCCCATCAGTACAACAATTAACTTCCCGATAAATGTATAGACCTTGATCCTCAAAAAAGATAAACGTATTGACCTTTCCTTTCCAAGGAAATCATTGATGCGAGAGATGAGTGGATGTCTGGAAACTTGGCTGGTAATTGCTTCGTTGATGAAGTTCACCACCAATTTGATAAAATTAATTATGCGATATTATGCGCGCATAAAATTAATAATATGCCACGATACACAATACAACTCAAATAATTAGAGTTAGTGAGTTAAATGTGTCACTTTCAAAACGTGAATCATAATGTGAACTTTAACCTTAAAACAAATTAAATGAACGAGAATATATATTACTCTTGAAATTTTTAGCTCCATACCATCCCTTAAACTAAGCTCTAAAGCCCAAGACTTTTGTCCGGATGTCCGAATAAATTTAGAGTGGGATAAGTATCTTTTCAAGTCAATGGTCAAAATAAATATAGATATTAAAAAAAACTAAAATCAATAAAATCAAACTGATAAACTGCAACATCATTTTGCCTTGCGATTTGCGAACCATTTTGAAAAATGCCAGAATATACCAACAACAAAAAAAGTCCATTCAGCGGCTCAAATTGGACTTCGAGCGGACAAAAAGTCCATCCGCACTGAAGCAACTTTCTAGGTAGCTGCATGAATTTGGAGTCCAAGTTTAACGTTTCTAAATACATTTTATTAGTTAACTCTCAATAAAATATTGAACCAAGTAATCTTTATCTACAGTATATTATATGCACTCTCCTACTGTTGCTTCTATAACTTGGCTAAGTGACTTGGGAACCACTGTATCAGGTAAGCTTTGTTACAAAAATTAGTTGAAGGCTGTTTGTTGTATCTGCAGAAAACTATCTTTCCTTCTTCTTCTTCACAGCAAGAATTGGCTGTATCTGCAGATGCCTGTTGAATGCTTCGTTGAATAGGAAACGAGTTTGGAAGGCGGATATGATCGGCAGCCATGCTAGTGTAGCTATGGGAGCAAACAGCACAACTCCCATTCCATAATCATACCACTTTGCGAGGACTTGTGTGAAGTCCCATAATCCGGTTGCCTCGATCTTTGGTCTCACAGCTTGCGCAATCTGATCAAACCCGGAACGTTAAAACAATAACCTGGGATGGAATCAACAAAAGCACTAAAAACCATGCTTACCAGTATCAATCCCCATCCGGTGGGCAAGAATGCTAAACTGCAGACAATCAAGTCTTTTGACGACAGATCGCAGACATTGGCAAGTATGATTATGATGGACAGAACGGCGATGAAGAGAAATGCTTTGAAGAACCTAAACCCCAGATGGTAATTGTTACTGAGCAGCTGCCTTCCCATGTTCACAGCCTGCATATCATAGATAACCGAGCTAAGCATATATCCACTTGGAAAGTATTTTAAATAACGAAGTCGAGCTGATTAAAAAACTTAAGCTGTTACAAGTTCAAGCAGCTTCTGCATAATCATAGCATTGGTCGATGTCCGTTAAACTAATTCAAGTGTGCAGTATATGTTATGCAGCAATTTGGATGAGACTTGATTTACCTTAACTAGAAGGAAAACTGCAAGGATCACGACCCACGAAAGCACATAGACTAGAACATTTTTACTTGTTCCAGAGATGTCGAGGTGATACACCAATCCATACTGGTACATGAAAAACCGGAGGGAAAGGAATATCTCCAGCAGTCTGGCACCTAGTCCGCACCGATGAAGATGGGCTTGCTCATCAACCCACCAAGACTGCCAACTTTTATCTTGCTGCATACCAATACCTCCTTGTTGCCTAATCCACTTATTCCATTCTTTCCAGTCGTCTACTATTTTCTCCCAATTGAAACCAGACGGGTTAAACAAAAATGGCGCAAACAACCAAGTGATTGACATGAACCAGATGGAGTAAGTTATTAGCACATACGCCATGCTGTTCTGAGATGACCTCCTGAATATATCGTAGACGATCAAAAGGAGGACCAGTTCAAAACCTTTAACAAAGTGGCTGCGCGAATATAATCTGTAAGTCTCAGAGAAGCTGGAGTGGAAGACCACAACCTTACGCCCTGTTGGCCTGTACTTCGCACCGCCATGCAGCATAGTTCGACCATAATAATGAATTTTTGTCCCAAGGGAGAAAGTGAAAAAAACAGCAGCTAGCTGCAATTGCATGAGGATAAAATCCTTAATAGCGGTCAGAAATCCTTTCTCGAGTCCGATTTCCATCACCATCGGCAAGCCAGTGAGAAGGCCGAGCTGGATAAAAGATTGTGAAGCAAGAGCTGTTTCCAGGGACTGTATGTTGTGCAATCTTGCCTCTGCTATAAGTGTCTTCTGAAGCCCGCTCAAGACAAGGTATAGTTGCCCATAGAGGAAGACATAAACACCGATGACTGAAATCTGAAATCGAGGGAAAAATAAAATTATAATGACTTGTGAAGTATTAAGGAAGCATTTCTCACAAATTAAGGTTTAAGCAATTGTCTGACGCACAATTAGAACCAAAAGTTCACTGGAATATAGTGAAATAACTTGTCTGCTGCAACAATCACGATAGTTCAGCAGCACAAACTGTAGCTCAAAACACATATTTCCGAATTACGACTTTTAACCAACAAGCCTTCGAAACAACTCTGGAGCATAGGATCCTATTTCTTTGGCATTTTCTTACAATATATTAGTGGTTAGAACTTGCACAGGGACACGACGAGGTATGCAAAGTAGCAAACTATTGTGTATCGATGATACTGCACAGGAAACACACAATCTTTTAGGCTTACCAAGCATCTGAGAACCCGGGTTTTTTCAATATGCTAACATTAAATTCACCAACTCCAATGTTACCACAAAACATAAGGCCGATTGGTAAAGCAGTGCATAATTTCAGGAGTGAAGAAGAAGTACCAGGTTGCTGAAGTAAAACCCAGTGGTAGTAAAGTAACAAGATAACATCCTGAAGAAATCAAACAAGTGCCCAAGTCTGTATATATCACGGCTTATTGTTTGTTCACTATTCCCATTTGCTACTTTGGCTTCAAACTTTGATATTTGGCTTAGTCCAACATCACGGCCCTTCCCGACCTGTAAGTATTCATGATATGTAATGCATCCGCGGCGCAAGGTAGAATTAAATCCTGCAAAGATAGGGTACAGTTGAAGTTAACCAAAGTACCAGAACTTCAGCAGCTAGTGAAGACAGAGAGACACTAACCCGCAAATACATCTTCGCTCAAGTTCACCGTTTTTGAAGCTTTGCTGATGCCCCCTCTTGTGATGTGGAATAATTTATCAAACACGTCAGGGTGTCCATAGTGAAATCTTACCCTTTAAACATCACAACATAGGAAAAGATTATTTATGAAACATGAGTTCTTAAGAACAATTAAAACAGGAGGAACTGGAAAAGTCAAAGCATGGGATGAGATTGGAAACTTTTCTTGCACCAAGCACTACCGCGAAAACAGAAAGGCGCATGCCTATACAATATGTTCAACTGCTGTAGAATTTGAGAAAAAAGAGCTGATAAACTAATGGGACAGGAGTTACCTAAGTGGATTGGCAAGAAGCCTTTGACCAATAGTGACAAAGCTTGTCTCTTGATAAGACATAAACCATGCTAAAGAAGAGACGCTGAAATGTTGGCCAGTGTTAGAATCTAAAGTGATGAATGAGTAGTGAAAATATTTCGATGTCACAACTCGAGATTTGTCGAGTTATGTTGACTTTATTTATGTACTGTGTGGTGCTAGTACAATATATCTCATTTGTGGTTTTATATGCTCCTCAAGAACCGCTTGTTTAAGACAACAAAATATCACCTTCCAGTAAATATGTGCTCTCTTAAACCAAGTATTGTTGGAGGTCTTCGTCCTTGTTGACGAAGAAACTCTTGTAAAAGGTTCCTCATTTTGAAAGCTTCTTCCAAGTAATTATCCTGTAGAACCAGAGAACCTGAGCAAGGGCCAACAAAGTTAAAGGAAGATATTTCTCATTTCAATTATACATACATACTTGGTTCATATCAATAGTTTGTAGAGCTTCCCCGCGTGTGAATATGATGGCATGATTTTGATTTTCAGGTTTTCCCTCGCCAATATTCGGTGGCCCAGGTAGCTTTACGCGATAAATCTCCTATTATATACAGCATACCATATCCAAACAACCACTCAAATTTAGTCATTTGAAAGAAACGTTACACAGGAAATCAAAGAAAGAGCTAGTAGTCCACTCTTCACTCCTTTAACATCCACCTCGAGAGAGGTATCAATGAACTGTCCCTCAATAGATTTCCTTTTTCAAAATGGTTAACAAGTTAATTTGGAAGCCCCGAGCCTCTAATATGAGAAAGAAGCACCCAGAATCGGTGTACCTGATCATAACCGTTAACAGCTTTAACCAGTACGGAAGAATAAACCTGAGTCTTGTCGGCCCCAACCTCTTCTTTCTCTTCCACATATGCAACACGAACAGACGGATACCTTCAAGCATGTACAGCATAGTCATATTTTAGAAGTACGATGATAGGAAGAAGATTTATTCTCCTCTAATGAAGTACCTTATCATCAAATCAAGTATGTCTTTTGCATGAGGATCTCCAGAGGACTTCTGCGATCCATACATTTGGCAAGAAATCACAAAAGAGAACTTCATATCCGTGAGTGCTTCTAATTGAGCAAATAAGGTACGGTTATGCTTTTCAGCAGCCTCGTAGCCTTCAAGAATATCTGAAGAATCAACCAAAAAAAGAGTCATGATTTGACATCCTCAAAACCAGAAACTGCATTTCTGGAGAGACCAACGATCAAAATACAATAGACGAGAAACCTTCATCCTCGGCCATGTCAAGAAATGCTTGAATTCTGAGGGCTTCTCTGTAGTACATCATCCCTCTGACTGAATAAATAAAATTAACTTGGTTCAAATTATGTAGAGCAGCTTGGCAAGTTTAAACTGCATCTTGCAACCTGAATATAGCTGGATAAGTTATTCACCTGTTCTGCTTAATGTTTGACCTCGGCAAGAAGCCCAATTTCTTAATTCTTCGTCCTTCACTGCATCCATATTATCACAACCCATCCGCTCTAGGAAGTTTTCCCATTCATCTGAGAATGTCCGTGGTATAGTTACTATCGTCAGTTTCTCTCAACCGAAAAAACAAGTACCAAAGGGAGAACATGCACTTTACTTTTACTTTGGAAAGATAACTTTCTTTTTTTTTTACCTGGATATATCCTTTGCATGTAAAATAAGATAGAAACTTGTTCTTTGCTCGAATGAAGTTCCTTGAGTGAGTACGTAATATCCTCCAAAAAGTGCGGAGTCATGACACTGTCAACAAGACGATTCCGTGATTGATTTGAATCACAATTTACATCTGTTTAATCAGCAGTTTCTAATTGTGCAAAGTTATGGATTGGATCACTAACAAAAAGTGCCAGTATGATACTTGTGTGGAATTGGCAACAAACTGACAGATGATGATTCATTTATTATTATATGAAAGAAGTTTCGATGACAAAATTATCCCTAATGACTATTTACTGAGACATTGAACTATCAAACAAATGACCAATAAGTTGCAGAACTTGGTTAACAACCATATCATTCAACCTGCAACTGAATAACAACTGACAAACCTAATGATAAGAAATTGAAAGTCCGAGAAACTGTATTTTCTTGGTGTTACTCAATCATGCAGAATTATTCATGAAGCTGACCAACTAGGCATAAATATCACAAGAATGAGGCTGGAAAGTAAGGCCATTGATCACCGGAAATTTTTATTGGAAGGGATCATTGATATCGTATGAGCAGCTAAGTCTGGTACATGATTACACATTATTTGGTACACGGTTTCAATTGTATTTCCAGTACAAGTATGAAGGCAAGGTTTTTTACATCAAAAAAATAAAAATATTTTTTAGTTTGGTAAGATATAAATACGTTTTGAGTGCTTGAGCCAGACATTCACAAGATGACATCCAATAAAAGGGGTTTACTGATAATCGGAAAGAGGGGAACAAGAAGGTTTAACCTGAAAGAAATCATGTTCCGTACTTTAGGGGCAACGGGCATTTTACTGAACAGCGATGTCGCAAAGAAAGAAATACGTCTCCGAGCTTCTAAATTAGAAGGCACGTCCGTAGCCTTATCTCCAACAGTAAGCAACAAAAGGAGGCGCTTAGTCTGTGATGCAAAGTTCAAACTTTTAGCAACTGTCCAGGTCAAATTGACTCATTTGCAGATTCAACAGAAAAATTCAAGAAATTGGCACATTCTATTTAAGATGTTGAAAAGCGGCTGGAAGGATCAGCATTCAAAAATCAGCTAAGTATTAGATACTTCATTAAGTGCTCTCTCTCAGAAGTGAGTCCTGTTTATTTAACACATAAACTAGAAAGAGTAGTAGATTCTATGTTCAACAGGAGAGGGCAGTCTCCTTAAAAGCAATCAATTAATTTTGATGATCCTTTCCGTGAATTTTATTTTTCATGTACGAAGCAAGTATGCTAACTAGAGACGGGGCTTCCCATTAATTGATCCTTACCAGATCAAACAGACCAGTTTACGATGTTTTTACTTGGTGCAATCTGACCAACAACCAAACTTTCTGTATCTGTAACTCCAAGTTCTAGCATCATTTGGAAAAAGATTTGATTTCTAATAAGAAATAAAAACAAAGGAATGTGGAAAGCAGTATGACCTGCTCATTTAGGAAGTCGCTATCTGGCAATGGAAAATGGACTGATTTCTTATTGGCATATGATTCAAAGAGCTGTGGTTGAATCTTTCTTGAGAAATCAGCAGAATTCTCGTCCGTTTGTTGTGAAGCGTAAACCAAGTCCAATATCCTGAACATGGTGTGTGGCAAGTCCGATCAGCATGAATGTGTTTATCGTTAGTTCCAGCAAATTAAAGTAGGTGGGACAAAATTTCGTACCTGGAAGCATCTGTCATCATATCTTTTGTGACAACCTCAAACACGTCTTGAAGAACCTTCACCACATTTGTGTAGTGATTTTCATTTCCATCGACCTTTAAGAACGCAATAGAAGAATTTATTATAAGCCCAAGCAGGTACTCACATGTACATTTGTTAAGAACCAGAAACACAACTTTTCAATGTTTAATTCCAGGAGAAAAGTATTTTAGGTTGCGCTTACTAGAAGTTCAAGTAATTCAACGCATTTTGATTGCAGAACTGGAAGCTCACTCATCTTGAAATCGTCAAGCAGACTTGATCTTGCTATGCTTTCTTCAATTTCATTTAGTAAACTGGAAACTACCCTGCAAACAGTATAACAAGAAAAATAGAAACAGAGGTTGAAATAAGGGAAAAGGCGGAATGCAATCCTGAAATGATGAGCCCCGAAATTATATTGGTAAGTTCAGAGACGAGATCAAAGAGAACTTCGCAATCGGCAATGCTAACAACCTAATACAATTTGTTTTACTCGCCTTTTCTCCAGATGCCCGACAACTAGAATTTCCAGGACATGCTTGATGGACTCATAGAACTCCTTGATAGCATGGAGCATGTACTTGTCTTTTTTTATCTTCCTGAAAAGATTTGTTTCCTTCCCATCGAAATCCCGTGCAATACTCAGTGCTGTTGAAAACTAGCAAGGAAGGAAGTTCCTATATATATTAATAATGTGTTGATTGGAATCGTTTCCAGGAAATCAGTTCAGAGTTCAAACCTTATGTGCCAAAAGGAAGATGGGCCAACGAATCGTTCCGGCAAATAATTCTGAGGAAACTGGAATCATCATCAAATCCAATTCCCTGTGGACAAGCATATACGTTTATGCAGTGTTTCTCATGAAGGCAGCCCGAAGAAAACTAGAACATTTTATTTAAGGACACCTGTTGCTTATCAAGTCCTCTTCTCTGAAACTATTGACTATCTGATTCCAGACCAGAACAAATGTCGCAACGCCATTCTTTTGGTTAGAAGGGATCTGAGTATTTCCATAAAATGGAAAAAATACAATTAATACATGGAATATGTATCGCAAGTCCTCGGAATTTGAAATGTACTAGACCTCTAGTAAACTTGTACCTTGCCAAAGAATCTCCTAAGTTTTTTCTTATCCCCTTTGGCTGAAGGCGGAATCAGGCATCTACTAAATGCAGAAGGCAATGTGTGAAACCTGCTTCTCAACATTCCCAAAGTCCGAATCTACAAAAACAAATATCGGAGAAATTAGAGTGCCTAAACATTATTGTCATTAGAAATAAATATATATACTCCTTACCTCACCCAGATGGTGGAGGATACCATAGAGTCCACCAAAGATTGTACAAAAAACAGAATACCATATTTGCGTGTCCATGAAATACACCTGTTAATGGACAAACAAGAACTGATAAGTATCAAATGTTATTAGTACAACTTCTCCATTGATATTCAAGTGGAATTATAGAAAAAGAAAAAGCAGCACGTCAACATGTTTCATTTTTATCTTAGCAACCATGTCAAAAGAGTAGTAACTTACGATTATAATCGGAGCCCATATAGCCACTATTGCCCCGGCATTACTTTTAACTGCAAAAAATGAAGCCCTCTTGAATGTTTTCTGGAAAAAAGTGTCCTTAGAGCTAATATAGTATGAAAAAACAAATCATACCTTTCGGGAAAAGTTCGTGCCAATCATAGCTCTGCACTCCAATTTTCAAGATAACTCTTGTGGGTCCAATGAGAGGTTTGATCTGTATTTCTCCATCAAGTTCAACAGGAGGAATTAATTTTCAATTGCAGATCTGCAAACAAGATAGCTTCGCATGTGCTAAAAAGCTTTTCAGATCAATGTAATTGTAACTTTTAGTTGTTAACTCCTACAGATTTATCATTCTGGAAGATACTTCTTAAATATATGAATCTTGATTTCAGTATAACAGAAAGTGCAATCTTGGTACTTCTATGTAGATGATGGATTTCCATTTTATTTTAGTTTTCTCCAAGACAATTCTGGAAAGCACCATTTGGCCTAAAAACTTCTGTTTCCCAATTTAAAAGCATTTCCAAGTATGAACTTGGTTTACATTTAGTTATAGCCGGTACAGACAACTCAGTGAACCACGGTAATATGCAAATCCAACTACAAGATTTCTAAAAACAAATCCAACAAGCAATATGCAACAAAAGATCAACTAATTCAAATGTTTAAATTTGTTGAGGTAGTTTATGTTCTCTGATTTTATTTCTTCCATTATTTACCCTTTTCATAGATTAATCAAACACTAATGATACTGACCAGACATGACATATCACTGGATAATGAAACCACGGTAAATTACAATTCTGTTCTCACCTCAAAAATGTAGCTGAAACAGAATTTACTCACAAGTACCAGTATCCAGAATGAAGTATATCTGGATGGCAAACGCAGAAAGTCAAAGCTATACCATCAGAACAGAAATTCAAGGAAAAAAGACATTGTCACAAGGAAAGCGTGCATACTTGAAAACCGAAACTTGGGTTTCTTGCATGCCACGGCCAACATATAATCTTGGCTACATGAAGAAAAAGCTTATCAGTCCAAGAACTGACATCAAAATGGAAATGTGACATAATGAATGTTGAGGAGAAATAAACGAATAAATACAGCCATACAATCTAGGAGATGAAACTCTAAAAGACAAAGAAAGTTGGATAAATGATAGAAGATCGAGAGGATGATTATAATGAAAACTATTTCTCCAGCCTCACCAAGAAGCATGCAAGCCTCCACTTAACATTATGGCTATTTAAGAGTTTAGAAGTTTAATTTTCTAAGAATCTATGGCTTCTATATCTTTAACCCACTGACTGTTGCACATAACTGTTTGATTTTCCAAGAGACTACACTGACCATAGCTCCTAAAAGAAAGAACTAGAAAAATACGGACATTTCTTTTTCGCCGAAACACAAATTGCAGTTTTAACTTCTGAGTTATTGTAGCATCCAGAGACGTCATAGTACTAGTATCATCTAATTTTTATGACATCAACCACTGACTGCTTCACTTTTTCTCCCCAAAAGTTCACTTCATTACCAACTAGGAGCACAGCAGATAGTCCCATGAGATTGCCAACTAAACTAACTATGAAATATGTCTAGCATTTGACTCTTACCTGTGTCCACCAGCAAAGAACTCTGAATACCCGAAAGTTTGAGATTTCAATGTACTTGCGGACGACAGGAACCAAAAATAAGACCATTTCAATGGCGTCTGTCATCAGATATACCCCGACTGCAACCATATAGGCAGAAAAGCATAACTCCCGAAACCAGCTCTGATTTGTCGAATAACAAGTATATTTTCGCCGGGTTGTAGCATACAACACGGGAAGAACAATGGTCCAAATGGTGGCCAGACCAAGCTTCATCATTTGCTTTCTTTTATCAGAAACATCCATCACAAATCTAGCTTTCCATGTGAAGACAATGTCAAGAATCCCTGAGAAGCAAATCATTGAAGCTTAATAGTCCTTCAGGATACAAGTTATGCATATTATAATGCACTCACATACGGATATAAGTCAAGTGAGATGATAGATAAAGCTAATGTGGTAAAGGAAAATATACTATCAGATATTAATAGTACACCAGACTAATCAGAAGACAAGACATGTTCCATTTCACAATGGCCCAATTTGAGGAACTTGAACTGTAACCATTTGTAGTTGAAAGCATTCTCAATGTCGTCCTCGAACTAATGAAAGTTGGAGTCACAGTGAATCAATTCCAAGTTATATCCAAACACAAATTATACTAGATAGACGAAATATGGATGACTGAAATATCGAACTTTAATCAATTCAACCGATTTTACAAAATGCTATCATCACCCATTCCATATTTTTCCATCTATTCGATTTTATTATTTTCACCATATAACTGCGTGATGCCACACCTTGTAAGAGTTTGAGAACTGCAGACGTGATGAAAATGCTCATTATATCTTCAAATATAAAAGCATCAACCATCTCAATTGGAGACTCTACATCATGGCAACCCATTATGATCATAACCTGAAAAAGGATCATAAGATGCTAAAGAAGGTAGAGGAAATATAAATCAGATATGATATTTCCAGCAACATACGGGTGTTATAGACAAACCTGGAGAGCTAGGATGAAGAAACTCCACATTCTATCAAAGCTCCTGAAAATCTGCCAAAATGAGCGAACCTCTACAAAGTTAGTCTTCCCCAACCACTTTGGCTCACAAGGTTCATCCGGAATGGCCTGTCAGAAAGTTCAAAAAAGAGTCAAAACTATGAGGAATCGAATAAAGGTTGCTCCAGTCAATCACACTGTTAAGTATCAGACTCTTTTCTACTTCTTATATTCGCAAAGGTGAAAAGAAATAGTGCCCTGGTAGATGATGAACTACAAAACAACTGGATCAAATTCTAGGTACAGATGACTGAACAGTTTGGCTATACAACTTTACCCCTTCTGCATCATCTGTGTTCAGGCCAGTTTCTTCATCATCGTTTACTGGTGTCGTCTTCTTGTCTTTTTTAAGATTTTTCTCTTTTTCTTTTTTGTTAGTTGAAGATTGTATACAGAAGAAATCATGATCCGGACGCATTGGCCAACCAATTTGGAAGCAGTCTGGAGACCTGAAGAGATGCAACAGCTTTAACAATCTGTGGACCAAAACATTCAACTTTTAAGCTCATCTCAGACAAGCTAACTCAAGTAGATGGGATTCTCACCAAAAGTATTCATTCAGGTCATCATAGTTTCTCCAGGTCGAGTGGTCAGCTGCTCCACTCTTGTTTTTCTTTGCTTCCTTCAGTTGTAGAAAACCAGTAAGCCACATAATTGTTTTTACTATAAACAATTTTATGCAATATACATAAGTATGTCGAAGGTACCTCACCTCATGTATAACTCTGTATATGGGCGTGACAACTTTATTGAGAAAAGATTCAAAACCTCCTCCGTAGGCCAGCGTAGCCATATTCCCAGATTCCATGCTAATAACTCCAATTAATATGTCATGTAGTTCGTGTGCCATCTAAAAAAGTACATTAGATTTTCATAAATGTTGTAGTGAACTGCAAACCGCAATCGTAGGTTGTATAAGTAGTATCAAAATAGTTGTAGCCTGGCTTGGCATTGAATTTTTCTTTTGAGTGTAGCGTTATACTTTTCAAGTCCACTAAAATGAAGCAAACCTTAAGCAAAATCTCAAAAGAAAGCAGCACTCTGTTGAAACCATGGTTATTGTTCCTATATTCATGCTCGCCAAACAAACATTTGTCTTGTGCCAATTGTAGTTATCTTTTTAAGGGATGTTTCCATCGTAGTCTAATATGAGGAAAACATTCCGTAAACACGTCTATGGCGGATTTCTGAAGCATGTGAATGCTTATATTGTCACACTAAATATAGCATTTTTCTGTGACCATTTATCTAAATTAAGAACCTTGCACACGTGTATCAGTCATGTAGGGTAGGGGGAAAATATGATTTCATCTATTACAGATTTTTTTGTGAGAAGCTAATAGAGAGTTTGACAAACATCATATAGTGTTAACACATTCTCCAAAAGTTATAAAATGGTGTCATGGTACATTCTGCAGACTTGGCCTCAGAAAGCACAAGGATGAGGGAATTACAAAATATAGGTAGTTTCTTAGCTCTGATTCTTATATAGTTGGGGTATATCTGAAGAGTAGAGAAAACAAATTTTATACTTACATGGTGAAAAATGTAACATAGACACTCTGGCATAAACCGTAAGTTTGCCGCCTCCCCCCATATAAGAAGGTAAAGGCCTATATACAAGATTTTATACTGCTGTGCTTCCTGTTTGACATAAGGCAGTCTGCACAATTACATATAAAGCATAAGTTGAAGCATGCTAATGTTCGAGGGGAAAAGAAGAAAGCAAACATATCTCCTCTCTTACGTGATATTGCTTTTTCTATCCAAGAACTTGCACCAGTTAGTATAATTTTTGAAAAACTTGTTCATCAGCTTGTCCACAGCTCCATCTACTGCCTGGTATCATGCACTAAAAATCAAATAAAATAACAATAAACCAAAAAAATGTTTCTGGAAAAAACGTTAGCAGGTCAAACAGTAGAACCTTTGTTGCAGATGATTGCTTGTTCAATTGTCTAATATGTGCATTAGCAAGCAGTAGAATTAGATGTTCCCTCTGATTGGCTGTATTTCCTTCCTGATGAAACATTTGTAAGGTCAAGTATTCAAACACTAAAATGAAGAAAAAGAATGACTCTACATGCATGCCCAATCACAAGTGTAAGTTTTAAAATACCATATCGGTTGCATGCTGCAGAGAACAAGAACAAAAATATGAGCATTGTAGGAGGGTTACCTGAAATCCAAAGTAGCACTGGAGAAAATCAAAGACATCAACTAGGGGCCCCCTTCGCCCAAAATCTTGGCCCAAAGGTAAGCCACGGATGTTGCGTACAGCTGCAACTGCAGCTTTAATCTGTAACAAGCCATGTAGAGGAAAAAGAGTTATTCGGCTGTAAACCAAATCCACGATTCAACATTTCTGTCAAAAACAAATCCACTCTGCAGCGAAAATGGAAAATATCATCTTATCCACCACTTGACCTGAAGCATATCCAAGATACTTGCAGTTTCACAAAAGCCAGGGGCTACTACTTAATAAGATTGTGCAATAAAAATACACAGTATATAATAACTTTAGTGTTTAGATTTACAGTACCAAATAAAGAGTTAAATGGTTGGAAGGAAGTAAAAAGGTATCATACAGTTTATACACACTTAATTCAAAAAGTAAAATTTATACACACAGCACCAGACCTCAGGAAGTTGCATAATTGCTTGCAGAATACCTCCATGATCAAGAGGAAGAATGTTGTACGGCACAAAGAAATCAGATCTTGCGCGAATGTTTTCCCTGTCGGCAATGGCCTATCAAGGAGGCGTCAATGGATAGAACAAATTGACTTAGCAACATGGCAACCATGTCCGGCATCTTCACTGGACATTATAGCTTAAGAGGAGGCATTTCATTAAGGAGCAAGAACATAAGAAAAATGAGATAAATGACCTGCGGTCCCGTGGCATCTGTAACTTTCTTTAGTACTTCAAACAGGACAGAAGCGATCCTACGTGCGCTAATCAACTTCTCTCTGTGACTAATGAAACATTTCAACGTATCAGCACAGACCAAATTAAATATCAGTTGCAGGCAAAGAAATACCATTTCTCAGCAAGTCACCTGTCATCCAAATCAAACCCTCCCCCACTTTTGATAATGTAGTCCCTATATGCATGGTAAACACGCCGAAGTTCACGCATATCACTCTTCTCCTTTCGCCTCAGTAAGGTGGTTTCTTCATCCTACAGTCATCAAAAACCATTTGTGAGTTTTTTTTTGTCAGCAAGCTAGTTAGCACAACATCTACTAGTGCTAAGCCACAATTAGCTTTTTGTTTTCAATTTCTAAGCCTTTGTTTGGTTGCAAATAAGTCACAAATCCATTACATAAAAACACTCAAGTTCCTAATTCATGGAATTCAACTGCGAATTCTATCCGCGTTGGTGGAACTTGTTCTAGTTATAATGAAATGTAGTAGTGTTTGCATATGAATCATACATATTCGAGCCGTTGAAGAAGAGAAGTCTTGAACTGCCTAACCCCGCGCCCACTCGAGTTGTGGTCGAGGCTATGCGCCACCTCGAACGCATGAAACCGACCTGCCCCCCAAACCACAAAAAATCCATCACTCACATTAACAAACAATAGCATTCCTCTAGAAAACTTAACTACTTGTAGAGTGTCCAATTGGTGACTTTTTACTGTCCAAAATTAAAGTTTTCCGGTTCAAGTTATGCCATTTATTTTCATACTATGGTATCACAATACGATTTTTTTCGCCGTAGTAACCACATGGTCAAGTACGGAGGGAAAAAGTTGTATTATGGTTAGTTTGGCAAAAAAAAAAAGTCGTATTGTAATGCCACAAAAATCAAGTATATTGAGAGGAAAATATTTTCTACTAAAGGAAACTGCTTAAATTCACATTAAGAAATATTAGGAGTCATTTTTATGGAAATATTTTCGGGCGAGACCTACAAGGTAATCCGAGGCTCTGCACACTCACATAGGTAGGCAATCCGAGGCTCGTCGGGCTCGATCAGGTTGGCAACCCGAAGGAACCGCTGGATATCGCCGGCCAGAGTCGGCGGGAGCCGCTCGCTCTCGAACGGCTCGGCACTGCCGTATATTCTCCTATGGCGGCTCCCGCTCCGTCTTCCGCCTGCGGAGGAGGAAGACGGAGTGACGGCGCGGGAGAGATCCTCATCCTCCGCGTCATCCGTCTCAGCTGGTCCGATTTCGATGGGGTCCTCGACGACGACGATCTCGGAGCAGGACGACATCGTTTCGCGGGAAGGAAGAGTAGGAGTAGTAGTAATAGGAGAATGGAGGGAGATTCGGGGAATATATACCGGGGATATTCCGGGATTTCATTTTTCTTTTTTAATATAAAAAATTGAAGAGGAGGCGGCTTTTGCTTAGCGAGAAAGAGATTGGGAATTGCTTTTGGGGAAGGTGGGGAGCTGCTGGTGGTGGTGGTGGTGGAATTGCTTTTGGGCGCTTTTTCTCTTTGGGGATGGATGGTGGAGTTAAGCAGTTGGAGAGACGCAGGAAGACCGAAGAGAGAGAGAGAGAGAGAGAGAGAGAGACGAGGCGTTTTATTTCTTTTCTTTTGAAAAAAATGGTTGGGATTGGCGGGGGTTTCTGTTTTCCCCTTGTTGTTTGTCTTTTTGTCTTTGCTTTTCCTTGTTCCCTTTTGGTCACTATAGTTCTGGATTTGTGACGCTGGTCTACAGAAATTTCGTACGGATCAAAATTGCGACTTGACCAAGGTTGATGTTAGAAATTTTCGCTGAAATATTCGATTTTAGATACCACTCTCGGCCTCTATGCAAATTCACAGGTCGGGTAGGGGAAACACATACCCACTAATCCACATACATACATATATGGAATTGCGGCGCAGCCTCTGTAAAATATCATGCCGCCAACAGTAGGGAAAAAAGTGACTAGGGTATCACTGCGACTCTGCGAGAACCTAAAAAATGGGAGGGGTAGATCTTGTCCCACAAATTGATGCAAAAAATCTGGAGCAAAAGTTCACCAGCAGTCGATCTAGAGTTTGGAGAGCGTGTCGACCGCCATATTACCACAAGTTACAAGTGTAAAGATTTATTTATAAATATGGAAAATCCATCCGAACTTTGACTCAAGATTTTAAGTTGGTTATGGAGATTTTAGTATGATATCAGAGCCAATTGTTCCTGCAATATTCGTGACCCATTGTTATTGTCAACACGACTCATGTATCGTGGTACATTGACGAAGTTAAAAACTGTACAAATACTTCGTTTGACTGATAAGATTACCGCATATAATCATTATAAAATTTTCCAAAGAGCGAGATGAAAAGTTGGGCAAAAAAGCACTACCACCTAAATGCTAACCTCTGTTGCAACGCGAACCTCAATGAGGTGAAGGCCTAAGTTGCCAATAAAAGTGTCAAAATACATTCATCCTTTTTCCTTACAGATTAAGAATGGAAAAGACTGATCTAATTTATAGGATATTAATATAACAATTCATGGCTTTCTTTTGCCCCCTTTCTTTTGTCACCTTTACGTGATTTGTTTGCCTTCTGTCCAACTTTCCTTTCCTAAACTTTTTGACGAACTTTGTCAGAGGTCACCAACTCATACGGCACTGCTTTGGAAAAAAGATGATAAACTACAATTTAGTACTGTAAAGACAGTTTTACTTTATTACATCGTAGTTCAAAAAGAAAAACTCGTCATCAGATTTTTGATTAAACTTTGGTAATGATTAGATGTCCCACATATTAACCAAAAAATGTTATGGAAATAAATAATACTTGTTTTACAAAAACGAACCGTGTCAATGATATTGCATGGTGTCGAACTTGGACAAAAAGATTCTATGAGTTTATGGAAAAGGTTGAATTGGACAGTACACCTCATCATACTCGTGACAGACTAGTGTAAGATTTTTCGGAAATTTGAAGTTGCACAGGTTACTTTTATATTTGATTGGTTCTCTTCCTTTCCATCTTTATGATAAAATGGGGCCTTTTGAAAGAGTGTATCGGCCCATAATCTTGTGTTGTTGAAATTTGCGTATCCAAACTGGGGTCCGAAGTCTTTCAGGTTAGCGTAACCCAACATCCGGATTTTTTGGAATTGGCTTGCCTCAACAAGGAAGTTTTTGGGATGTGAACGTCGCGGGAGGAGTGTAAAATAGATGAACCGGATACCAAGAATGGACTAGTGTTACATTAGTCGGAAGAGTTTTACTACCATTTTAAGATTTTACCCGACACAAAATTTATTTCCGGATACCACGTTATATCAAGGAAAAAAACATGTAAATTGCATCCTTGTGTGCTCAAGAGCGGATAGAGACAGTTTCCGAATTTTGAAGAAAATTTTGATGCGGTGCTAAAAAGTGCAGTTTTTGGGGTTGGACGTCAAGAGGAACAGCTTCAGAGTTTTCTAACACATCAGAAATCTTTTCGTACCCCGACCACGAATAATGATGAGTTCACTTCGTTAATAAAATATTTATTCGACAATATAACGGAAATGGTTATTAGTTTTTAGAAGTCCATATCCGTATATTATTCTGCATAAACAACAAAACCATCAGTCAGTCTCGGCCATGAGAATGGCGACATAAGCCGGGTGGAACAACATCTCCCACTTGTTGATCATGGCATCAAGTTCAGGGATATCAACGTTCGCGTCCGCCAAGGTGGTCTTGCACGCCTCGACGCTATCCAGCGTAGAGTGGAAGTCCCATGAAGGCTGTCCTTCTGCTAAACCCTCGTAGGAGAGGAGCAACTGTTTCTTCGTATCATCAAACTTGGAGGCGCATTGTCCAAGTGGTTCGGCTGCTTCGGGATGCGAGTTGATGGTTAGCGCAAGGAACGATACGATGCTGCTCGATTGATCGATAACTGCTTGGAGGGCGACTACAGCAAGAGATTGAATGTCCGTGGCCGACGGTACATTCGGATTCTGTTTAAAGACGGCCAGGCACGACTCGTACCCCCCACTTGATGGATTCCTGCACAAGATGTCGATGGTTTCCTGCAACGGGACTCCATTAATGCTCAGAAAGAGGGCAGCCAAAAGGGCTGCTAGGATTAGATTACGAGAATCCATTGACGTGGTTTTGGTTTTTTTTTCTTTCCCTCTCTCTATATATCTCTGCCTTTGTTGTTGATGTGATATGGGTTAAAATGTGTGTGGTTGAATTTATATGGAGAAAAGACGAAGGTTAATGACTAGTTTTAGAAAAATTAAGTTAATACTTGTATCTAGATAAGCTTTGGAAGTGTCCGAAAACATATGTATTAGATTCATGCATGGTTTTCTAGATCCACGCATTTTTGCAAATACTAAATATGTGCATGTTCTCGATATGTTAGATCCATGCATCAAGTTTATGGTGAGGAAGACCAAACGAAACTATTAACTTCAAGTTAATGGTGAGGAAGATCAAAGGTTCATATTAATTAACTTCAATTTGGATCTATTTATGATTGGTATATGTGCAGTTCAGAGAAAGTGCATCAATGATTCGCCTACTCTCTTCCAATAACTTCAGTCGAATTACCGGCAAAATTTGAATATGTAAATAGTTTCAAATTTGAATTGAATCCGAATCCGAACGAATCAAGTCACCCTTTGGCCAAGCGCAGAGATCAACTGCTTTGGGGAGTAGCTGCAAATAAGTGGAAAGAATCTTTGAGTTGCTTAAGCAGCTAATAGATGTTACTCCTCCAGCCGTACACACGGTTTATATCTCATGAACGAGGTAAGCAAATTACAAATATTGATTTACAAGTTTATGTATGCACGTGTACTTGGACTAGTTTAATGGTTATTTTTCTATATGAATTGACAATATTTAGATTGTTAATCTAAGTTACGAAAGAAAAAATAACCATTTTTCATTAAAAAAGTACGGTACATTTCTTGGATTGATCATGTCTCTAGGTGTTTTTCCAAAGTGGACGTTTTGATTTGGTCTATCCTTGTAATTCATATTCGAAGTGGAATAAAATTTGTCTTAACACTTGGTAAAATCATAATCAATGGATATACAAGTTATATGAACATTGCTTGCACCCCACTTCTATCCAATCCCAACCATTGTTGGGCCGTAATATTTCCATTATCTGTCAAAACGCTACCAAAAAGTGAGTCGATCTCGTGGTTCCATTTTTTTGGAGTCCTCGCACTTGCATCGCCCAAAATTTTGATGATCACGAGGCTAAATTGGCCTCGGTCCTGGTGTACCTTTTATCCCTTCTACCAAAATTCTAAAAGATATAACGATCCCTTCAATACTTTTCAATAGATCTCCTTCAAGACTCTTTAATCTTGAGACAGGATACGCCAAATGTGGATTCTCTCTCCCCTTATTGTTCTTCCATGACTCCACTTCCAGCCTTACGACACTTGAGCATATTTTGGTGTCATTTACTCTTGTCTCCGGCATCGCCCTCAATTTAGAGAAAATCAGAATTGTTAGAATGAATACTAATGAAGTCTGGCTGGAATCCATAATTGACTGAGGTTGTAAGTTGGAGAAGATATCTTTTAAACACCTTGGTATCCCTAATTTCGATGAAAAATAGTAGTCATTGAGAGTCTATTTGGAATTGTTCAGGACTAAATTGGCCATCCGGAAAAGATCCTTACTATCACTGGGGTAAGAGACAATTATCAAGTTAGTTTTTTCAAACCTGCCTACCTATTACATGTCTCACTATAAAATTTCTAAAGGTGTGTTGTCCTCACTAGATTGTAAGATTAAGAAATTCTTATGGGTTGGGGATTTCTCCAAGTGTAGCATGTCCTTTATTTCATTGAGTCATACACTCATCCCAGTAGAACATGGTTGTCCTTCCGCACTATCCATAGAGACAAATAAATGGACTCTATCATCTATCACATCTTTACTGAAAGGATTAAAGATTATATAAGTAAAAATGAGAAAAACAAATCACAAAACCTTGAATTCCTCTAATTTACAATTTCAATTTTAGGAGAAATCATCATAATTTCATCTAGAAGGTTAGTTATTGCAACTATTCTTTGGTTGTCCTTCTCAAGTGATTTTTTTTTAAAGGTATATGTTATATTACTTTGAGAAAAAAAATTAAACATGAGTAACAGAAGTACACGTCACCGCAAAGACAATAACTAAGAGAGTTCGCCTGGTGAAAACATACATCGAAACTTTCTATGTTTGTTTCATCTATTTACATCCTTCCGTCACCTCGCGAATTGCCTCCCTAATAATTGTCTCTACTTCGGCACTCCCTTCAACTCCGAGATAAGTTGCCAAATTGTATGAAGAGAATCTTTTCAAAGGACCCTGTCTCTTGATTAAATGATTCATTAATGCTCTCGCTTTTGTTATTGATTTTTTAGGTTGGGTACTCCTCCTTAGTTGGATATCCGGTGCAAATTTTCCCAACTCATCCTATACCGTAGTTAAAACATGGTCTAAAAGCTTTCAAAACCAGACTCAATATCACTAACTTTAAAACTTTACCTTTACGAAAAGACGATGCACATAAAAATTAAAGATTCTCTCGAATTCTTTCAATTTAAAAGAATTGCCATCTCGAATCGTGCGTATACATGATTTGAGATGACAATCCTTTCAGATTGAAGGAATTCAAGTCAATCTTCAATTCAAGGTCAGCTGCTTACTCTGGATGGCGCTTCAAATAAAGATCAAAACAAGTGACAACCTCTTATGCATCAATGTTATTGACAACAAGATTCTAATTGTGTATCCTATAGATCGAAATTGGAATCCTCCAACCATATTTTATTTTTCGATAGAACATCACCTCAAGGTTATGGAACCATATTTCGTCAAACCATAATCGTCAAACTGTATTTTCAAGTCAAAGTTATATTTCGTCAAATTTCATAACCTAAAAATATTTTTTATTTATATATGAGGAATTTAAACGTCCACTCATTTACTCATAAGAAACACTCATATATGCAAGCTCCAATTAAAAGTCTACTATGATGCTTTCCGAGCCCACCTCGTCCACGTCGGGTGGACGGTGGAGACGTGCCCTAGACGCAACTATAGCTACTCTTTAGGCAACGTGAGCTTCAGTGCGATGTGGAAGGTTCGTAATTTCTTGCTAGAGCTAGGTTTGTGGTGAGCTTACAGAGGAAGACTAATTCTATGGGAGATATTAGGATTTTGTATTCTCTTGTGTCCAATCGCAAGCTTATGTATTTTTCGTGATGACTAGGAGATATTAGGGTTTAGATTTGTTAGGATAGCAAATTCGTTCGAGATTGGATTGGTTGTTCTCGATATTTTTGTATTCTCTTTGGCGAAGGCTGCTTTGTGGGTTGCAAGCCTTCGTATGGGGTGTGTGGGTTCCGAGGAAGAGGAGAATAAGGCCAATCCCTTACCTAAATTGAACAAGAGGCTTTCACTTGTGAAGTCTACCAAGGCTTTCAATTACCCTCCAGCTGAGTTTGATCACACCAGGTGGCTGCTTGAGACTAAAAGAACGTACAAGTATGGGAATGCGGTGTGGCCTAAGGACGGGTTTGGTGGGAGTAGCGGTGTTGGAGGAGGAAATGGGTTCGAGCATCCCCGAATTTTGGGGGAGGTGTACATGCCTTTTGACAAGGAAGGTTGGGTATCTGCTGCCATTCTCAAACCCTACAGGTACATGTCTTTACATCAGTCAGCCGAATTACATATATCTATTGTGTGATGATATTACGACATGTCACTCGCCTGTAGACATCATACTTGACAATGTTGTTCTGACACGTCTTGTGCTCCGAATTAGCGGGAGGCAAAGCTTAAAAATTTCTTACATGGTTGTGGTCGAAGCTATGCTAGAATTTGTTGTTGAGGATCTTAAAGAAAAGGTGGATTTTTTGGATGTCAAATGGGTATAGAAAAATAGAGTCGCTATTTCATTTGAGAAAAAGATGCACATCTTGTCATATATAGCAAAAGCGTTCACGGACACTATTGATGAGTTTGAAAAACCAACACTTGAGTTTTAAATTCTGAAGACAAGTGTTAATGCACCAGTAGCCCTACAAGGTGTATTTACTATGTTTTGAACCATAGCAAGGTTCTTGTTAATGTGGCCAGGATGTAAGAGCCTTACCATTTGATGACAATCCTAGAAAATCCATACAGTTAGAGATTCTATAAATTAAGAGATTTTTGTCTAATATTTTTGGTTAAAAATAATAATTGACATAGTAAATATGTGGAAGACATCGAGCTAGTATTTCACTTTCGTGACCAACCTTGTCATTATTGATAAATGGTATAAGTTTATTTTGAATCCTATAATTTATACGAATTTTGTGATATGATCGTGAGATCTATAAATGACTTTTTTGATACTTGTGGTTTCATATTTTTGCGTTAGAGGCTTGGGAGCTTTTCCGAACCGAAATCAGCTCCGAACCTAGAAACGATGTAATTTTTACTGCTAAGTTGTCACGCCGCGTTGGAAACTTTTGCCCGGTTGGTATGTTGACTTTGCACGAAAAAATATTCATTTCAATCACTTATTTATTTATAATTTTTTTTAAACTCCTCATTTAAACCCAACCCAACTCATCACTTTCAACCCGCAATCCAACCCAACCTAACCCATCTTCTTCAACTTTCAAACCCATTAAAAAAACCAAAATATGCCGTTTGGATACGCCGACGCTTGCTATTTCATCTCCCTCTTGCCCAAATCCATCCCCCTTTTGAGTTAAAGAGAAGATTCTCAAGAATACGCCACCATTTGGATACACCGATGCTTGCTATTTCATCTCCCTCCCTCCAAAGAATACGCCGCCATTTGGACTAGAGAACAATGATAGTAGACAACTCTACCTGACGGACGAGTAGCTAAAAGAGTTGTCGTTGAGGAAGGATAGAATCGATGAGGCTACCAAAACTACTCTCCGAATCTACGCCTGCGATTGCATCCAAGAAAGCGGCATCCTCCTTTAACTATAATAACCCCTCTTCTCCTCTATCCTTTTACGAATTCCGTCCCCCCTTTTCTTTTTAATTTTATTTTCGATTCCTCCTCGGTTAATTTTGGTGGTTAACTTAATTAGTTCAATTCCTATCTGAGGCTTAAGGTGGTTTGATTGGTGCTCATTATGCCCACTGTTAGTAGTAGCTTTTTTTTATTTTTATTTTGGTTTTTTTAAACGGGTTTAAAGGTTGAAGAAGATGGGTCGGGTTGGGTTGGGTTGGATTGTGGGTTGAAAGTGATGGGTTGGATTGGGGTCAAATGAGGAGTTTTTTAAAAAATTATAAAGAAATAAGTAATTGAAATAGTTTTTTTTGTGCCAAGTCAGCATACCAACCCGGTAAAAATTTTCAACGTGGCATGACAACACAGCAGCAAAAATGACTTCTTTTCTAGGTTCGGAGCTGATTTTGGTTCGGAAGGCTCCCAACCCTCTAACGCAAAAATATGAAACCACAAGTACCAAAAAACTCATTTCTAAACCTCAGGATCATATCGCAAAATTTATGTAAACTATAGAATTCAAAATGAACTTATTTAGTGACAGTTACATTCAGTTAGCATTAGGTAACTTGAAATCATATTACCAAAAAAAGTTAACTTAGTAAATCTCATATAATCACATTGAACTAGATCAGTGGACCAATTCTTAATCCACGAAAAATTCAGTATGATTATATTGTACAAACTTTAAAAGTCTATTTTTTAGTTGAGGTTGCTGAGGACCAGCAGAAAAAAACTCCCAACTAAAGATACGAAAAATCGATAGACAGACACATAAAATAGTATCTTCTAACAAAAACATCGACAATCTAAGTGAGCATTAGAGACCACGATTTCAAAATCATTTTTTGACACAATTTTCATTGTCAAAATAACCATAACAGTTAAATGAGTCTAACTTTATTAGCGATGTATCCTTCCCTAGATCATTTGTAATAAAATAGTTAATTATTAATAAAATCCACTAGGTGCATTGCCCTTCTTCCCTAACAAAAAAAATGTTGCAAACATAAAAAGAAAATTGCATACACAAAATTCTTTGCAGATAAACCAGTTATTTAACAAACTTTCTTGCAATGTAACAAAATGAGGCATAATCAAGGAAGTTTTGGTACTTAGAGCTGCAGGGAATACAAAAATATGAAGAAACATAAACGTAACATTAGTGTTGGAACTCCGCAGGTCGCAACCTGCCGTCTTTGCATGTTGTAATCATCATGATCATGATGTAATGTCGCTACAAATGCTCCCTGAAATCCCACTGATGCCACTGTAGAAGCCAATATCGACTGGAACATTAAAAGAATACAACTAATTCAACATAAAAAATATATCTTTTATAGATAACAAAGAAGTACTTGTGTGAAGATTTGAGTTTTCTATAAAAATGTGATTTCTTCTCATCTCATCTTTGTCGCGAGGTATTCCAACTTAGATGAAAAATGCTCACACATTTTTGTGAGAATTGAATAAAATGGATATTCTTATGCACCATCCCTTGAATTTCGGGGAGAGGTGTACACGCCCTTTGACGAGGAAGGTTGGGGTATCTGCTGCCATTCTCAGCCCCTACATGTACATTTTTTTGTATCATTCAGCCGAATTACATATATCTATTGTGTGATGACATTGCGACATGTTACTCACCTGTAGACATCATACTTAACAATGTTGTCCTGACACGTCTCGTGCTCCGAATTAATGGGAGCCAAAGGTTAAGAATTTCTTACACGGTTGTGGTCGAAGTTGTGCTACAATTTGTTGTTAAGGATCTAAAGAAAAAGGTGGATTCCTTGGATGTCAAAGGGGTAGAGAAAATAGAGTCGCTGCTTCATTTTGAGAAAAAGATGCACATCTCGTCATATATAGCAAAAGCGTTAATGGATACTATTAATGAGTTTGAGAAACCAACACTTCAGCATCGAATTTTGAAGACACCATCATCTATCACATCTTTAAGCTGAAAGGATTAAAAATTATACAAGTAAAAATGAGGAAAAAAAATCACAAAACCCTTAATTCCTCTTACTTACATTTTCAACTTCAAGAGAAATCATCATAATTTTATTTAGGAGGTCAGTTATTGCTACTATCCTTGGTTGTCCTTGTCAAGTGATTTCTCAATTCTTTCCACTTATACCATAGTTAAAACTTGTTTTAAAAACTTTCAAAACCATTACTCAATATCATCGACTCTAAAACTTAACCTTTACGAAAAAATGATGCATATAAAAATTGAAGATTGCCTCGAATTTCTTCAATTTGAAAGTTTTGCCATCTCGAATCATGTATACCATGTCTATGAAATTCAAGTTTTCTCTCTGATATATATACTGAGATCTAGAGCCATTAATTATGTGTCCAATAAGGATAAAGATCGATCATGTATCACTGCTCTGCAAAACAAATCACGCTTAGGAAGAACTATGATTAACAGATATCAAGACTCGCAAAATAGTGGGAAGACATGTATCTTCTATCCTTCTCGATGCAAATAGGTGATTCAAGAAGTTTTAGTATAGCTTTCTCACGCTCATGCAGCCAGTTGCGCGCGATATCGTTGTCAAATAATGACTTCAACTAAAAAGAAACAAATATATGTTAATTTCACAAATATCATTCCACAAGAACCCCTAATTAATAATAATAAAGTAGATTATACTTATCACATCCCGCAATTAATCCCAATGACTTCACCAAACAAGAATTAAGTGACCAAGGCATAACATATCATTCTACAGAAACCCAAGTAATAATATTAAAATAGATTATATTTATCACATTCCCGCAGTTAATCCCAATGACTTCACCAACCATAGCATATCATTCCACGTGAACTCCTAAGTAATAATATTAAAGTACATTATACTTATCACATTCCTGCAGTTAATCCCAATGAAAGGTCGAATAGCTTAGTTGGCTAGAGCTATTAACCACAAGGTTGAAGATTCAAGTCCTCCTTCTAGCATTTTTTTTCTAGGTCTTAATTTTTAGGAAAAAGTACACTTTTGGTACTTGTGGTTTAGCGGTTTGATAGATATGATCATGTGGTTTAAAAACGACATTTTGAATCATGTAGTATGTACCCTCGTGTCACTTTTAGGCTCGGATGTTCGAATCGTGTAATCATGGTGCTCTTTCTCTGTCATAATTTTTTCCTATCGGATTTAACAATGTAGGGACCTAGGGAGGCCACGGCTACCACCGGGTACAAATCGCACTTAGGAATTCAACACCCTTTTCCCCATCTTTTAGATAGTTTAGTTTAGTTACCGTAGGATCACGCATAATCATCTCTTGCCGAGTGATTATTCATGTTGACTTGAATTCTTTTTTTCTTAATAAAATATTTACCTTTCCAAAAAAAATTAATCCCAATGAATTCACCAACCAAGACATAACATATCATTCCACATAAACCCAATAATTTAATCTAAAGCAGATTACAAGGAGGATGCTTGTGTTTTTAACAGTGAGTTATCATTATTAAAGAACAAACAAATACTATATATAATACTTATTGAAAACTCCCCATAGTTTGGCAAAATTATACTCTGGGATCCTTGAAGCCAGAATTAAAAATTTTTCTCTGGTGAAAAGCCACATGAAATGACTTAAATGCACACCCTTTTATTTATTATACCATTCTCCCTTATAAACCCTCGGTAAGACCAGCCTCTCCCAAAACCTACCTTTCTCCTCCAATTTTTCACCCAAACAGCAAAAAAAAGGGGAGGTAGCTAGGCATTGAAGATTGTAAGCGCGGCGTTAGTTTCTAGTTGGGCATTGAAGATTGCAGGCGCGGTGCTGGATTAAGGGTTGTAGGAGCTGGGTTGCAGAAGCTGTATTTAGGATTGCAAGAGGTGGGTTGCAGGAGCCGTGTTTAGGATTGTAGGATCTGGGTCGTAGGAGCTGAGTTTAGGCTTGCAGGATATGGGTCGGGCTATGTCATCATCCTATGCCTCGTACAAGATCGATGATGGCTCGAGGTATAGTAATATAGAGTGCAGGTTGGGAGTTCATGCTTTGTTAAGATTTTTGTGAGTGAAAAGAATCGGGAGAGTTTGTATTATTCTTGTGCGAAGAACAGTTGTCGGTGGGTGGATTGGTTTATCTACGGAAAGTTAATAGTTGTTATCGTTCCCCAATTATGCAGTCGACGCAGCAACTGTTTAGTTCTAATGAAATGGTGCCTGAAGACAAGAATATGATGACCACGACGTTGAGAGAGGTTACTGGTTCAATTATGTTGTTGAAAAAATTTGTCTATGCTTTGATCATCTGTAATATTGTCATTTACGTTCATTTTCTAGTAAGATAGATTACTTATTCTGAATATGTTGTAAGTTATCTATGCAAAATTAATGAAATGAAGGAGTTTCAACTTGATTACTTATCATAGATAAGTTTCTTCTGCCAAAAGGCTGAGTTTAAGCTAACAGAAGCTAAACAAAAGGCTGAGTTTCAGTTGTTGTAGTTCATATACACTACCAAAAGAAAATACCTTATCTAGCTACTGAGTTCAAGTTAACAAAGTCATCAAAGGCCGACATGCTGCCAGGTGGTCCAGGTGGTTGTAGACTGGCTTCCAGTAGCAGCTGCCGAGTTTGCAGATGTTGAGCTCGCAGGTCCAGTTCCTCTACTTCTTACAGTAGCTGCTCTTCCTCTTCCTCTTCCAGGACCTCCAGTACCTCTTCCTCTTACAACATTTGCTCTTCCTCTTCCTCTTCCAGCAACTCCAAAACCTCTCCCCCTTTGAGTTCTAAATTTTGCAGCTCTAATGACTCCTCTACTAGAATCTCCATGTTCATAATTCCTCCCAGTTTGCGATGACATGTCAATGGGCTCCATTGGTCCCCCAAACAACTATAAAACAAAAATATATCTTAGTCATATGTAGACAAAATTTGAATATGTGGACAAACACAGCTGTTGAATTTGAAAAAACTCTAAATCTCCTGTTGCACACTTAACTCATGGGGTGTATATAAAGGTCCAAGTTGGACTCCTTTTCTACATTTTCGCTGCACCAAAAGTAATCAAAATTGTATTAAAATATGTTAAACACACCCACACAAAGTTAAATATATCAAATAGCACTTACCCAATCACTTCTTCTTTTGCTCTTAGTTGGTCCTCCTTGGCACGATCTTTTATTGTGGTCCAATTTACTCCAAGTTGCACGCTTGACTGTGTTAGATCTAGCTGATGGACGACCTTCAGTTTCTTGCCTTTTTCTCAATTTCTCGAGTCTGCTAGCTCTCCTAGTCAGTGGAGGAGGTAAGTATGTATCATATTCCTTCCCTGGTTCTAAATCTGCATCAAGTAAGGGATGGACACTCAACTGATACATCTTTTCCATATTTCTACCTTGAAGTATTCATTTTACAAGTTGTTGTGATCCTTGACTTTTCATTCCTTATAAACTCTATCTCGTATCCACCCTTGATCCCATAACCTTTCAATGACTCCCTAAACTCCTCATAATCCTTGAATATCATATTCATACTGAATGAAAACTCTTTAGTTGTCTCACCGATAAATGGTATGCCATCATAAACCGGATGCATCTTGATCTTCTTCTTCGCCCTCCTACGCGCTCCTCGATCAAGTTGTTTTTCCTCATCACTATCTATCTCACTATTCAACACATTCGTATTGTTAGTGTCTGTCGCATGAAAGTCTGAGATTTTCTCACTCTCCTCAGAAGCATCTCCCCCACTATCTGACATATCAAAGCTGCTTTCATCGCCACCAATATCTAACTATTAAAACTACTGTCATCACCAGTCTCCACACCAGTCTCCTCACGAGCCTCCTCACCAGTCTCCACACTGGTCTCCACACCAGCTTCCTCCACATCACCAGCATCACCAATCTCCACACAAGTCTCTACACCGGCCTCCTCCACATCACCATTACCATCAGACCTGACACCACCAATAGAACTTTTACCCCAACAAAGCCTGGGAATCTTTGGTCTTGTCCGTATACAAACATTTAACACCTTTCTCTTCGAACTTATAGTAACAAAGGGTATTCCTCTTTCATCAGGTTCAACATAAACCCTAAGCACATCTTCATCATGGTAGATTTCAAATATGACCTCAATATCATCATCACAATTGATTTTGAAACCCGATTTTAGTCTATAATGGCAAAACACACTTTCTATTGTAAATGCTTCATAAACATATTTAATCATGTGATGTAACAATAACAATCTGGATCGATATAGTCAAAAAATTGTGACTTACCATCGAAGATGAACTCCAACATGAACAATTTATTTGTCATGCTTGAGAAACTCTGAAATTATGGTTTCATCGAACCAATTTGGGGGAACCATAAATGGGAAAATAAATTAGGGTTTCTCTGACGAAATTGGGAAAAACCCTGGCACGTGAAATTGGGAGAGGAAGCGAAGGACGGAAGGATGGCGGAGGGACGATCAAGGAAGGGGCTGTTAGGAAAAAAAGCAGGCGAGGGGCGTCAGGGTAGGGGAAAATCGGGTAGGGAGGGGTAACTCTCGAGGTAGGAAAAAATAGTGGTTTTTACTGTTTATTTTTTAGAAAGTTAAAAATGGGTATAAAAAATAGAATGGAGGGCATTTATTTCATTTCATGTATATGACATGATGCTAATATCGGTAATCCGGTTGATTATTGTCAAGTGGTATCTATTTATATCTGTTAAAAGAACTTGGTCAACATGAATATGTTACCTAATCAAGTTTTTCGTTACTAGTAAAAAATTTTGGATAAATTATCCTCAAGTCTCTGGTCTATAGTAAAATTACATTTAAGATCTCTTCTATTTAAAAAATTATTTTGCCATCCCTATTTTTCGAAAAAATGTTAATCTGGCTAACGTTAATACTCAATTTTCTCTTTTTTTATCATGTGAAACGATATTTATACTCTTATGTTAAAAAAAATTCTCTCTTTCAACCTCAAGACTATCCAAGAACACCTTAAGAATACTAACTCAACCCAGAAAACAAACACTAAATACAACTTCAACAATTAAACCATAAGAACGAGAACGAAACAGAGAGAAAGCCGTATCTCCTCCTTTCTTTCTCCTCTGCAATAATAATACATCAAATAGCTAATTAAACCCTAAGAACAAGAACTCTAGAACCGCAGAGAACGACAGTTCAAAAATGACAGTTCAATTAAACCCAAGAACTCCTCGGTCCTAACTAAGTGCTCCGCCTCCTAAACGACGAGGCAGCAGAGAACGACGACGTGTTCGTCTTCCAAGTAGTATTAACGATGACGGTTCGTTGTTACAGTTCTAACCTAGCCATCCGAAACCCAATCACCGCCCAAGAAAACCCACCTAAAATCACAGCCTCAATTCGATGCTCTTTTGGAAGTTAACGAGGTAATTCAGTTTATCTATTTCGATTTGTCTGGATCTTGGACAATCGGTACACGACGGCGTCAGATCTGTTGAGGCGGAGGCGGCCGAGGGGGTAGGAGGAGGAGCATCGCTGTCAGCGGCAGTGTCACGGCAGAGATAATGGTTGTTGACGAGGTCGAGGAGGAACGCTTTCCTTGAAGACAGAGTTACGCTCTCCTTCCTGGAATTTGGTTACTAATTCCTTGAAAGAGAGAGAAACATATAAGAGAGAAAGGGGAAAATAGAGTTTCTCTCTTTCCTGGACTTAGTTTTGGATTTCTAGTTGAACTGATGATGATTTAGTTGAGTTGAGTTTATGTAATTCTGTTTGGATACTCTTGCGGTTGAAGGAGATTAAATTTTTTTTTTAAGAGTATAAATATCATCATATGATAAAAAAGAGAATATCAGGTGCTGAAGTCAGTAAAAGACTCTGAGATCAAATTTTTTCGAAAAGTTGGGACGGCAAAATCATTTTTTAATCTAAAATTTGTACTATAGACTAGAAACTTGAAAATAATTTGCCCAAAATATTTTGCATCATGTATAGCACTACGGCAAAAAATTGTCAATAAAGTATTAAAAGTAAACTTTAACTTTTTTATATAATAACCGGTTATTATGTTGCTCCGGCGAAGTTCACTAGCCAACACGGACAACGGACGTTTACTTTGCTTGTATGCATTCAAACTGTCTTTTCATATTCAACCGCATTCACCTAAAATGACACGCGATCGACTTAAAATCCAACTCCAGCCTTTGTGTCAATTTTTGTAAATCTATTGAGTCGTTCGGTTCTACTTTAGAACATAATTTTTCGAATAGTAAAATTTATAGGGATAAATTTATTTTAATACTTTATAGTTTTAGGCATTTTTAACTTAATACTCTCTAGTTTGGCTTTGATTTTTGGTGACGGGATTTTTTAACATAACATTTTTAGTGACAGAATTTTAACCACGATTAGTTTGTTCAACATTCTCTTTACACGTCATATTTCTCTCTTCTAGGTAACACACGTGACAAATTTAAAACTCCCAGTTTGAAGCCCTAATCTAAAAAACCTAATTTAAACCCTAATTAAAAAAATTTCATCTTTTATTTTCCATGTTAGCGCTACCTAGGAGAAAAAAATATGATGTGACGATGAAGTACAAAGGCCATGTTAGACAAATTAATTCTAGTTAAAGATTTGTTACCAAAAGTGTCAAATATAGAAATTTTCGTCACGAGAATAGAAAAAATTAAACGACACGATACTAAATTAAAAATGCATGAAACCACGAGTTGCTAACATAAATTAATCCCTTTTATATTTATAAGATTGCATATCCAAAAACTCTTAAACTTTTTTTTTGAAAGATCCAAGAACTCTTAAACTAAATCCAAATGTCAACTCCTAGCCTTTGTATTGTACCAATGTGTGCGTCATATTATAGAAAATAATCAAATATGTCGCCGTTCTTGTACTAACTCCAACCTCTTAGTTTGCTTCTTATTCCTCTCTCTTCCTCTCCTCCCATTACAATTAATTTTCAGAATGAAATTCCAATTTGCCTTGGCTGCACTCACGGCTCTCTTGGTTGCAGTTGTAGCCTGTGGTTGGTGGGTTGCGAATTGGGTGTGGTTTAGGCCAAAGAAGCTTGAAAGAATTCTGAGGCAGCAAGGTCTAAAGGGAAACCTTTATAGGCCTTTGTTTGGGGACTTCCGAGAATATACAGAGGCGATCAAGCTCGCAGGTTCCAAGCCCATCGACTTCGACGACAATATTATCGGGCGCGTCACCCCTTATCTTCAACAAACAATCAAGACTTACGGTATGTGAAGATGTCATAAATATTTACATATTCAAAAAAAGCAACCCTTAACTTTTTGAAGTTCTTCTAATTTCATTTTATTTTTATTCGATATTTTTACTAATCAATATTACGTTTTTTTAATACGGTTTACGTATTGCAATTATCCCGTGGTTTCGTACTTTGAGATCGGTATATTGATGACACAGGAAAAAGTTGCTTCTTATGGCTTGGGCCGTCGCCGATGGTCCTGACGGCGGATCCTGAGGTGACAAAAGAGATATTCACCAAAATGTACGACTTCCACAAGGCAGGCACAAATCCCTTGGGCGACTACCTGCTTGCTGGACTTGCGTTTCACGAAGATGAGAAGTGGGCTAAGCACAGAAAGATCATTAACCCAGCTTTTCACCAAGAGAAATTGAAGGTGATGATTATCTCCCCTCAAAAATTGGGTCCATACTGTATAATATTTTTTGTTAGTTCGTACATTTAAAAAATTAATCTAATTATTTCGAAAGGAAACTGGTATAAGATTGAATAAATATGTTGTTGGTTATTTGACCAAATTAAATTATTGGGTGTTGACTTACCGAGTAGATTATTCCTATATATATAGACCTATCTCTTGGTCTTATGTGCGTAATTGAAAATTTTGAAAGATAGAAAAAATCTCTCACGAATATATTGTACTTTGAATTGGTATGACTCACACAGTGACTATCTTTTGTCCGTGATTTTTCTCCGTTATGGAATTTCCCATTTAGATCTGGTGTGTCGTGTGTTTTCGTTTCGATCTAGTTTCCTAACATACTTTTATACCGATTCATTGAATAGCTTATGATACCAGCATTTTATGAGAGTTGCAATGACCTGGTTGAGGAGTGGAACAAGTTGGTCCCGGACGAGGGATCCTGCGAGTTGGATGTATGGCCTCATCTGCAGAATCTGACAAGAGATGTTATATCTAGAACTGCTTTTGGGAGTAGCTACAAAGAAGGACAAAGAATCTTTGAGTTGCTTAAGCTGCTCATAGATGTTACTCTTCCGGCTGTTCTATCGATTTACATTCCAGGAACAAAGTAAGCAATTTATAGACATGTGTTTACCAGTATGTGCATTACAATAATTGGCCGGCGATTAATTTGACTTTTCTTTTTAATTAACATCTCATCTCCAAGGCCTAACACACAATTTGTATTTTGTATTGGTCTATTTCCGCACTCGGAGAATAATTTAATTCTCTAACATTAAATTATTTAAATAACTTGCAAGCTAATCACTTAGACTAATAGGGTGAGGACGTTCTAACTTAACTAAGATATTTGAAATCGTGTTTTTGGAAATGCAGTAGTGTTAAATATTTGTTGGAAAAATTTTGTCATTTTCCAAATGTCTCACCTGACTCGAACTTAAGTTAGTCGGATAATACGTGGTCTAGAAAAAAAATAACTTACAAGCTCTGCTACTTGCTTACTGCACACAGGTTTTTGCCAACGAAGACGAACAAGAAACTGAGAGAACTCTACAACGGCATACGAGATGCAATCATGAGGATCATAAACAAGAGAGAGACAGCAATTGAGGGAGGCCACAACTTGCTAGGCCTACTGATGGACTCCAATGCCAGGGAAATACAAGAAAATGGGAACAAGAAGGACTTGGGAATGAGTCTTAAAGATGTAATCGACGAGTGCAAGATTTTTTACTTCGCCGGCCAAGAGACATCCTCGGTGTTGCTTGTCTGGACTATGATTATGTTGGGTAAGCATCCTCAGTGGCAGAAGCGAGCAAGGGACGAGGTTTTGGATGCTTTTGGTGATAAGGAGCCCGACTTTAACGGATTGAATCACCTTAAAGTTGTAAGTACCTATTGCTGTTTTGTGTGACGTATTTTTTTGTGATAATTTTGTTGATGCCACTTGTTATACTATCATCTACCCAGCCAACTAATCTAAAATATGTAACACACTAATGACATAAATTAGAGATATTTTAATTAACCTAAAATAATTTTATTATTAGTTGATCTAAAAAGATCATCTCTATTCCGAAATGTATGAAAACTTTGGGTAGTAAAAAATAGTGGAATACTATAGTTCTAAGATTCGATTTCATATCTGAGATAAGGGCGCTCAACTTTGTTCCCAATTCTGGGACTCCTATTTCACCTACAACTTTATCCAATTGCTATGATCACTTCTTAGACAACTTCGTAGCGAGAATGCTCTTACAAACCTGTAATAGATTCCCAACCCAGTGCTACCTTTTGCATGAAATCCCAATCAAAATTGTTGTGCAACACACACTTGCTTCAGTTTTGTTGCAACAACACAGAGCCTAAAAATGAATTGACAAATATTCATGATTTAATTATTGACTAGTGTAAAAATTAACTTTTGTAAAGTGTAGTGTCTAATTTTCAGCTCAAAACATGACAGATGACAAATATCTTCTATGAGGTTCTAAGGATGTATCCGCCGGTACCGAGCTTTATAAGACATGTGGCAAAAACAACAACAGTTGGGGATCTAACCTTACCAAAAGGTGCAATGGTCAGCATGCTGACCATATCCATGCACTACGACCAACAACTATGGGGAGAAGACGCATTGGAATTTAACCCGGACAGGTTCTCCCATGGGATTCTCAAGGCAACGAAGAACCAGCAAACTTGCTACTTCCCTTTCGGGTGGGGCCCTCGAATATGCATCGGTCAGAACTTCGCGCTGATGGAAGCCAAGATGGCCATGGCCATGATCTTGAGGAAGTACTCGTTTGAAGTGTCTCCGTCTTATCTTCATGCCCCGAAGATGGATATTACACTTCACCCTCAGCACGGTGCTCCGTTGATCCTGCATAAGCTTTGTTGATTTGGTGTTTCTGTTGTGAGTTGGTATAACATACATATATTTCTACGTATATATATACATACATATATACACATATATATTGTTTTTGTTTCTCGATGTTTCCCGATCAGATTGGTTGGGCCGCCAGATAAACGAGATATTTTTATAAATTAGTTTTTATTAATTATATTCAACATTGAAATGTCAATTAATTCTAAATATTTTCTAAGTTTGTTAGAAACTATATCATTCAAGTACCAAAATCTTAAATTTAATATTTTTAATCTAACACAATTCTGAATTTTTTAAAATAAATAGTAATTTTTGTATTTTATACCAAATGTCTTCCAGATTTTGGTGCAAAAATGCAATCGTTTTGGTTGGTGGGTACGGTTAGGGGTTACGATGAATTGTCCGATTCGGATTCAATTCAATTCGATTCATGCAAGCACGAATTCAAATTTAAATTTGAATTCAAAACTGAATCTATATATTTAAATTTGTCAAATTATTCGATGAATTAAATTTTCGATTCGATTCGTCGAATAATTCTTTAAATTATGTAAAAAAGAAAAATATGATCGAATTTTAAAACGGGGAAATGGGGGGATCAAAATTTCAATTCTCTAATTCTGCAATAATAATTTGATCTATATACGTATTTTCTCTTAAATATTACTAATTAGCTTTTTTATCATATTATTATTTACATAATTAGTCATATTATTAGTCACATAATTAGTGATATGTCTCTATGAATTTTTCAACGATTCTTCTTTATCTTATTTCGGATCAAATGATAATCGTCGAGGAAGTAGTTCTATGTAGAACTCTAAAAAAATAAAAAATTGAAAAATTGATTAAAAAATAAAAATTATTCGAATTTGACAGTTTAAAATTCAAAATTCAAATTTATCGTTGGATGAATTAAATACGAATCATAATATTTCTAACTCGAATTCTACAAATTATAATTTGAATTCAATTTGATTCGATCCGGTGTGACCGATCGAATTGATGATTTTAAAACCAAGTTGGTATCGTGTTCTTCCCGCCGTTTCGAAGTTGCGCGTTTCCCCTTGGAATTGGACTATGGATTTTCCTCCTCATCGTCGATAATGCTCGCAATCAGAATACCGAAACTCCTTCGCCACGTGGCACTCCATCTGATTTCCTCTTCCAAAGTGAGATTCTCCTCCCAAACTCCCCCGAAGCCCACCAACTCCATCGTCCAATGCAACTCCCGGATCACCCAGCATGGACGAAACGGAGAGATCGGACAGGCGGAATCGCTGTTCCGCACGATGCCCCGCAAGACCGCCGTGTCGTACACCGCCATGCTGACGGCCTACTCGCAGAACGGCCGGCTCGCGGATGCCCGGAAAGTGTTCGACGAAATGCCCGAGAGAACCACTGCGTCTTACAATGCGATGATCTCCGCGTACACGGGAAGGAACCGGATGGTGGACGAGGCGTATAGGTTGTTTTGCGAGATGGGTTCGAGGAATGCGGTGTCGTACGGGGCTATGATCACGGGGTTTGTTCGCGCAGGGGTGTTTGAGAAGGCGGAGATGGTGTACGGTGAGATGCCGGTGGGGTTGCGGGACCCGGTTTGTTCGAATGCGTTGATGAGTGGGTACTTGAAAGCGGGGAGGTTGGGGGATGCTGTTCGGGTTTTTGATTGTATGTTGGAGAGGGATGTGGTTTCGTGGAGTTGTATTGTTGATGGGTATTGCAAACAGGGGAATGTTGAAGAGGCGAGGAAGGTGTTTGATTCTATGGTGGAGAAGAATGTGGTTACTTGGACGTCCATGATTGATGGGTACATGAGCGCGGAGAAGTTTAGTGACGGGCTTGGGTTGTTCGTGGAGATGAGAAGGGCGGGAAATGTGGAGGCGAATCCGAATACATTGACTACTATGCTTGATGCTTTTGGAAGTGCAGGAAGGTGCAGAGAGGGGATTCAGATTCATGCTCTGGTTTGTCATTTGGGATATAAGTCTGATGTCTTCTTATGCAATTCTCTGATAACGATGTACTCCAGGCTCGGATGCATGGATGAAGCAAATGTGGCATTTCAAGAAATGGCGAAGCGAGATGTTGTCTCGTGGAATTCTTTGATCAACGGTTACGTCGAGAACAACCAAGTCGAGAAAGCTAATGAGATTTTCGAGAGGATGCCGGTCAAAGATAGAGTTTCTTGGACAATCATGATTGCAGGATTTTCTGGCAAAGGGGATGTTGAGAAATCCATGCAAATGTTCGACATGACACCGGAGAAAGATGATTTCACTTGGACTGCTCTTATATCGGGTTTTGTGAATTGTGGTAAATACGAGGAGGCTGTGCACTGGTTCGCTCGAATGCTGAGGAATGAAGTCCGGCCGAACACAGTTACTTTGAGTTGCGTACTGGGCGCCTCAGCTTGTCTGGCAACTCTAAACCAAGGGTTGCAGATCCATGCCTTTGCAGTGAAAATGAATATGGAAGGGAGCTTGTCTATTCAGAATGCACTCGTCTCAATGTACTCCAAGTGTGGTGATTTAGCTGAAGCATACAGTATCTTCACAACCATTAGTTCTCCTAATGTTGTTTCCTTCAACTCCATGATTACCGGGTTTAGCCAAAACGGGATGGGAGAATCAGCTATTGAACTATTTAGAAAAATGTCGAACAATGGCTGCAAGCCTAATGAAATCACCTTTCTCGGGGTCCTTTCGGCTTGTTCTCACATAGGTTTAGTAGAAGAAGGACATAAACATTTTGATTCCATGGGAACTGTGTACGATATTGAGCCCGGGCAAGATCACTACGCTTGCATGGTTGATCTCCTTGGCAGAGCTGGACTACTCGACGAAGCTGTCAACTTGATTGACACAATGCCTCTTGAGCCACATTCTGGTGTTTGGGGAGCCCTTCTTGGTGCTAGCAGGACGCACGTTCGCCTTGACCTAGCAAAGCTAGCTGCTTCTCACCTTACTAAGTTGGAGCCGAAGAGCGCTACTCCTTACGTGATCTTGTGTGACCTGTACAGTATGGCGGGGAATAGGGAGGATGAGGAGCAACTAAGGATGATGAAGAATGATGCAGGCTTGAGGAAGAGCCCAGGATCCAGCTGGGTAACAGTTAAAGACCAGGTTCATGTATTTCTGGCAGGCGATCGGACCCATGCTGAATTGGGACACATCCAGGTAACACTACGGGCACTTGCAAAGCAGATGAGCTGGTTTGATATCAATAATTGTTGTCAACTGAAAATCAGCACATAAGTTTACGATCTTTCAAGGCTCGACGGATATCTGAACCTGTGACCTCTGCAAGATGCTCCAATGTACATAGTCAGGCAGTTACTTATTCAATTGAAAGATTGAAAAGTCTCTCATATGCTAAAAGATGTTCGTCTTTCAAAGCCAAACGACATGAGATGAGCACTAACTATTGTTTCCGGCTGAACGTGCGCCGGATATCTATTCACCTGTCCAGTGGTGCAGCTAGTAACTGAGATGTCAAGAATGACCCGTATGTTGCAAGGCACTAAACCAACTGTTTATGATGATAGGCTCACATTGACTTGAGGATGTATCGGCAGTTGATTATTAACCTTTCGATGTTCTATCTACTTCAAGACATAAAAGGAGATTTTTCAACTGCTATCTGTCTGTCATTCTCAAAAGAGTTAAGTTGAATGCTGAGGAAGAGGTCGAGGTCGAGGACTTGAACAGAAGATGATGTCCAGTGTCATGGTTCCCAGAGGAAGTATAGAGTCTGAAAGAGCAAAATTATCATTAATCCATTCCTGGTCCCTTCATCACAGCTGGAACCATTGCTCTGCTGGAACATATTGTTGTGTGGATGAGGAGGTTAACCAAGAGATTGATTAGTGCCATTTTAGAAGCAGCGGAGTCGTAACATTTTATCAGTAAACGCTGATGCAACCAACGTATCACCACCGTTCAATTGCAGAGCGCCAAAACCATGTTTAAATTTCAGGTAGATGTGCTTGTTAAGATTCTTACATGATCGTTAATTAGTGTTTGAAACCATGTTTAGACAATATATATATCACCAATCTATGAAGAGACAGACTTCAAACAATCAACGATATGATATTTCTGTTGCAGGAAAATCTGGCAAGAGCTGCAAGTAAACCACAATCAGCATGGCCACGTGAAATAGAGCGCGGACCTGGCGTGACACTAAACACATTCTTGGATTATTAGATGAAACATCTCTAAAAAGCTAGTTCCATATTTATGAGAAGAATCTGCCTTTGGAACAAGAAATGCCTGCCATGTGTGAAGATGAACTTCGTTAACATGAGCAAGTTTGTGTGAAGATGAACTTCGTTAGCATGCTCCTCTATGCATGAGCCTACCTGTCTTTCCTAAATGCATACGGACTTATTACAACTTATCCAATAATACGGCAAGCCAGATGCAAATCAGTATCTTGGCACAACAAACTTGAGGATTACGGTGAGGTCCAAAGTTCCATATCATGCTCATGTTCGACCAAGAGTCACTCTGCTGGATACTTCAAAAGGTTGCATTGTGTCCAAGCCAAATCTAAAGCTTGCAATGACGTCGAGGAATCTGCATTCTTCGGTACAGCACATTGCTGGCCACGACAGTTCAAAAAGACATGTTCAAGCTGGATTCTTTGCAAGGATGAGCTGCAACTAGCCAAATATAAACAGCACTACATAACAGGCATCAAAGGTAATGAATGTTGTTCTCCGAAAACATGTAGCAGTTTAGAACCATTACATGTCTGTTGTATATATGACAATGTTCAAAATCAGTATAATAGTTTCATACAACCATTTATATGCTTCGAGTTTTCGGAAAAGCAATCGTGATGCAACCTAAACTCCGATGTCCGAGAACGAGAAGGAATCAGCTAGCAGATGCTGATTTAGTCAAATGGGCATACGACTAGAAGCTCGGCACAGCAGTAGTCTGCTACGCCTGGAGAACCTCCAGACAGACAATGCAAACCATCATAAGTACCTGCTTGTTCATCACATTCCTGCCCCCCTCTTCCCTACATACTTCAACATCAAATCAGATGCTGCGAATTTCGGGTATTTTCATGTGAAAAGTAGTAATCAACTGACAAAAAGCAAAGACTCAGATGAGTAAGGCCAACATCAAAAAAACGCCTCGACCACCCGCCTACGGCCGCAAGCCGGGCAAACAGTCTGGCATATGGATTCAGGCAATCCACTTTCTTCATGGTCCTTGCTCATACAGCATTACACCCAAAAAAAAGCATCAAAAAGTGAATAAATAATCTCAAATGCGGACAAGAAAAGGGAAAAAATGAGCCTAAGCCCAAGAACTGAAACAGCGTCCTTCATCCATAGAGAGCCCAACAAACCAGGTTATAGCTATACAAACAGATTACCAGCCAACCAAGAAGCTATGCGTGACATGTCAAAAAAGTACAAAGAACAATAAGAACATAGTTAAGCTATGTCGAAGATTTAAGACCCAGAAGACCTTATATACAGGAAGTGGATGCGATTTAACCTGGGACCTGAGAGGCGGGGAATGAAGGTTGCTGACGCAACGAGGTTTTAAGGCATGTCTTTGAAGGCTGTTGGGTTCGGGCCTACTTGCGGCATACTAGGTTGTTAGCTTGGAGTTAAATGAGCCGACAAATCCAAATTTCGGTCAGGTCAACAAATATTTAACACTATTACATTTATAAAGATTTGAACTCGAGACTTGGTTAAAACTAGAATAATTCTCTCATCAGTTGATCTAAGTATGGTTATATAGTTGGGGTTTAGTACACTTTATTTCTATGGTTTATAAGTATTTTTTTTACAGAATACCTCTAATTTTGCAAACCCATAAAAATAGTCCTAACTATTCTATGTGAACCAAATTTGGTGCATAATTTTCCAATTCGACCAAAACAGCTTTAACCAGATAATTTTAAAAAAAATCTAAGAAATTAGATAGATTAATAGATTTTAATTTTTTCCCTAAATTACTTATGTTTTTAATTTTATTTTAGGGATATCTCTGTCACAAAAATGATGGAAGTATAAAATGTCATCTAAGTGTCAACTATGAAAAAACTTTTGTCATCTAATTGTCAATCAGAAATATAACTTTCACAAATATAGAAAATTTGCAACCATACCATACATACTTAGACAAAAAAAATCACTAAATCAAATAATTATATAATCAACCTTTTCTTTTCTTTTTAATTGGAAGGCTTGCCATTTTGATAGCAGATGTGGAATATAGGTGATCTATGGCATTTCACTCTGTAAATAATTATTTAAAAATAAATAGATTTTCGCATTCGACTTAGATAAACAAGTCCAACAAAGTGAACTAATCGGTCAAATTGCTATTTAAATTTTGGTATAAAACAACTATGTTTTAGTGCCAGGTTATCGTATGACCGATGAGGCTGTATTTTTTTAACAATGCTGAAAATTGGGTTTAATTCGACTCAAATTAAGCACATTACAACTATTTGAGGAGAAATAAAAATGTGTCCCATTTGAAAAAATTTATATTCAATTTATAGTTTTTGTGGTATAAATTCAATTTATAGTTAATTACACTTGTTGAAAGGTTCATCTAAAAAGTGAATTCCATCCCAAAGAAGTTCCATTCGCAGAAAAATGTAGCTTAGTAAGTTGGCCACGTAAATAAGCATGGGCCATCTAATTGGGACAAGCTCGCGCCACACATTCCCAATATCTTACTTCTTACGCCACAAGAAAATAAATACCGTATAAGTATATATACGTGGCCACCAATAATTGGAAAGGCATCTAATATATAAAACATCATCTACTAACAATATTAGGTTAACGAGAGATTTCGAGTTGAAGACTTTATTATTAAATATTTGTTGTGAGAATTTCGTCACTTTTCAGATGTCTCATTTTGTTCGAACTTGAATTAATCTGCACACGATTCCGAATACGAGATACTCTAAACCAAAAGTCTATAAAACGTCATCCTAAGAGCATATATAGCTGCACTATTCCCTGGACTCCACCCAACAATGGCGGCTTTTCTCAAACTGTTCAACCTCTGGGTTCTGTTAAGCCTTGTATCGAATGCCAATATTGGCGGGCTCTGGCACGGGAGCAACAACAAGGGAGTGGGAGTATTCCCGCCGACATGCACCCGAATAGAGTGTCCAAGCTATGAAGTCGCCCAGCTTGGAAATGGCTACGAAATTCGCCGCTATAATTCGACCGTTTGGATGTCAACGTCTCCCATTCAGGACATCTCTCTTGTTGAGGCCACCCAATCCGGGTTCTTGCAGTAAGCTTCAATCGAATCTCGATTAGTCGGTATGATTGATATCCTTATATGGTATGATTGTTTGCTTGCTCTGCAGGTTATTCGATTATATTCAAGGAAAGAACGCGTACGAGCAGCAGATAGAAATGACAGGTCCGGTCATCACCTTAGTCTTTCCAAGCGATGGACCGTTCTGTGAATCATTGTTCACGGTCAGCTTCTACGTGCCGAAGGAGAACCAAGCCGATCCTCCACCCGCGGAAGGCCTCCATGCTCAAACACGGAAGCCCCGATATGCTGCAGTGAGGCAGTTCAGCGGATTCGTGACAGATTACAACGTCGGAGAGGAAGCCGCTGCTTTGCAGTCCAGCCTTGCAGGGACCAAGTGGGCAGCGGCTATTGAGAAGAGCCATGCCGCAGCTAACGATGCTGCGACCGCCGTGTACATCGTTGCACAGTACAACTCCCCGTTCGAGTTCGAGAAGAGGGTGAACGAGATATGGATGTTGTTTGACATGGAAGAGGAGCTTGCCTTGCAGCTCTAGAGGAAGCAGGTCAGAGGCATATTGTAGTAGAAGTTATCCTTGTCTGTACTATAATTGGGACATGATCTGCCTAGCTTACCACTCTGTAACCTAATTCATGTTCCTAGGCACCAAAACCTAGTGGCAGAATGGTTAGGTGGACAAGCTAGGTTAAGTTTCCGAGCTCGATAGGCTTTTGTACTCCGATTTCCCAATTTAATACTAAGCATCTAATTTCCACCCCTCAACAAAACTATCTAAATGATGAGCATGAATGGACAATACCCCAAGTCCAAAAGACGCTTAGGTAGCTCTTATATAGATAGAACACTGATAGAGCAGACAAGGTACCCGCAGAGTCGCAAAAGGAAAAGAGCTACCGGAGGGTTCCTAGAGAGTTGACATGGTACTCACGTAGTCACAAGAAGAGCTACTGGAGGGTTCCTAGAGAGTTGACATGGTGGTTTGCACAGAAGTCAGCACGCTACATCACCGATTAGCCTATGGCTTATTTACAGTCGGGCTAATACTAACCCACAAAATGGAAGCGCGTCAACGTTGGTCACGATTTTGTAGGCTTCACAAACTTCAGCAGAAGAACATAGAGCTGCGAACTGTCTTATGCAGCACAGGAAGCTCGGGAACAGGAACTTGTCCGGAAGAAGACAGGCTTCCATGGCTGGAGTTTGTATCTGACATGTCTTCGAACTTCATGAAGGTAGAAATCTGAGTTGCTGCCAAGTGGGCATAGCGAACAGGTGCAACTGCATGTCACGAGAGGAAATGAAAGTAAGGAAAATGGCTAACACCCACTACCTTCAAGCAGTAAGGTAGCATTTTTAAGGAGCTTGGTGGCACCAATTAGCTCAACATGGTAATTCCCTTCAAAAGAGCTCAACAGGGTGAAGAGCGAGAACTTCCATAGCAAAAGAAATGGAAGCCGGGAAATCCATAATGGAGAAGGCAGAATCAGTGGCAAGCAACAAAGTTACCATGTTTGAAGAAAGTCAAATGGCTCGAGGAAGAAAATACCATATGAAAACTGAATGTATGCAATCATTTACTTCGGCAGGGACTGGGAGTGAGTGAGATCAAAGAAGCAAGAAGGATGAGCATACCTAGAGATATTGCAGTTGAGCTTCTTTGGTACCTGCAAGAGACAGGATACGTTAGCTCACTATGCAACTTTTGGAGCAAGTTTCACTTCAGCCACTCGCATGACTTACACATAGGACAGAGAATGAACCAGCTCTTGCAGCTCGTCAGTTGAAAAACCAATGTCATCGTACAGAACATGGTAGTGAGTTGGTCTTGTTGTCCCCTTGAGAGAGAAAAAAAAGAGCAGTTAGATGTCCGAACTTTCATGAGGCGTGAGGAACCAAACGCATACGACGCTGAAGATCTGATAAAACATTTGCACGATATGACAACTTACCAAGAACGCAAAGCAATAACTAACATAAAAAATTTATTTCCAAACAAACATTCAATTAAAAACCTGCAAATAAAATAACATTTGTGGAACAACTTACTATCATTCCAGCATGTGCACACATGTAGAAGTCATATCTAGTTGGATGGCAGACTCCAGTATCTACAACAGTTCCTGTGCAGACAAATGCAGAATATTAACCTTTAGTTTGTCAAAATTCCAGCCTAGAGGAGCAGGCTTCAACCTGGAGGAACATTGTCTGGAGATCCAGATTGGAAGAATTTTGTGTGGTGGTTCTTCTGGGCAATGATTACTGCAAATTTTGGAGTCCAATTTGGATCGAGGAACTTGCATGCCTAATGACCAAAACGTTAAGATTTGAGAATGAATTTGAGAATGGCTTTGAGAGCTGAAATACATCGATCATTATACAAGTTAACTGAATCTAAACGTGTAGACAAACCTCCATGATTTGATCCAGCTCAATATTAAGCACTTGATTGAACTGAGACTCGCTGACGCCATCCCTTCATTTACAATGAGAATGCCAGACAAACAACAAATTAGTACAGATGACGATGTAAATGATAATATGAAACACATGCTTTACATTTGTTTGCTCATGTAACTAGCTCCTAACAAACAACAGTTTATGTCATTTGAAGCACAATTAGAAGCGTCAACCAACAAACATCAACAGACAAACAGAGATGCACTCTTTATATTTGTTTCCCAAAATTATTACATGTGAGAGAATAACAACAAAATGACTATCAAAGGAGCAATCAATAGCAACAATTGAATCCTGCGAACCACATGGTGCTGCATAACGCTAGAACTAACCAGCTCGTCTTTAGCAGCATAAAAGTACTAAAACACAACGTGGGTAGCTTTGAAGACCTGTAGAAGTTAGGAACTATTGAACTCTACAATTTTAATAAAAAATACACTTTTGAGGACCCTGGTAAACACGGCTTCCAAGGAAAAATTAATATGAAGCACAACAAAAATAACTCAGACTACCCCAAGAAAAATGTTAATGCCGTTGCCAGGTCAAGCTCCCTTGCATTCTGGATCGAAGTTCAAACCAATTATAAGCAATACAGACAAATGTATGACCTTCTACAATGAAGAAGCAGTCCCAAATAAGAAGGAACTTAACCTGAATATAATTATCTGAGATGGCTTTACTTGGCCAGAACTCTGGTAAAAATCCAACAAGAGCTCCCTGTTTGGAAAAGAACAATTAGTGCCTTCACAAACTAATACCAAAAGGGGAAAACTAAAAAGTTTCAAGGCACTGGCAATAATGGTCGAATCAAGATTTCACTACATCCACAAAAGTAATTAATACAAGTAATAGAAATACTTTGATTCGGGATGGAATTAAAAAGAGCTTCACCTGATGATACCATTATCATCTTTCCCAGATGGTTTGAAGAGAGCATCAAGCATTTCTACCTTGGCAGACTGACTGCGAACGCTAGCCCTATAACGAGACATTGAAGGCCAATTTCTTGAGCTGACAACCTAATAGTTTCAAGAGAATACAGTGAAGGCTAAAAGGTATCAGTCCACTAAGGTCAAACATAAAAATTTTGGCTGAAATTCTTTAATCTGCAAATAATAGTGCCTACCGCAGCAATTGATGGAATATCTGATCGGCCAGGAGAACCATGAGAAACATCCATCCCAAAAATGATTGTAGGCTTCTTAGAGACCACAGGCAGGTTTCGTGCATGCTCAATAGCCAACAAAGAATTCAAACCACCAAGCTGTTGCAGGGCACAGAAAAATTCAAAATCTTATATTTATAGATAAAATAATTGGGTGCACTAGCATCCAGTAAGACATTTGAACCCAAGCTCACCTTGGCATTTATCTTCAGCATGACATTCATAAGATATTGATCGTTAACTCTATTTGGTGCTAGGCATTGATTGAAGATTCCAAATTCTGCAAGTGTTTTTTTCTTCCAAGGACCTTGAAAATATATCAATTGGTAAATGAAATCATAATTAAATTGAGTCAATAAAAAAAGAGAGAATGAACAGAACAATAGTAAGGACTAAGACGTACAACCCACCATAGATTTCAGAATTTTTCCTATCAGCAAGAAGACACACAAGAAACCGGGGAGGTTCTTTAAATCTTGGCTGCAGTTGTTGAAACATATTGTCCACTCGAACAAGAGGTGGAGCTCTTCGAGATTGAGGACTCTCTTCAAAAACATCTAATGGGGGGGTTATAGACTGAAACGACAATTTTCAAAATGAAGTGAGCACAGAGGAAGAAGCACTTCATTCTCAAGAGTCCACAAGAGTAATCGTATCATACAATTCCTTTCATTTCTGCAATTCTGATCAAATCATTAACAAGACCCCGCACATTGCAGCGAGCCGAAAAGTTGACCACTGCCCAATTATCAACTTTGGCAGCCTCAAAATACGTCTGCACAAAAGGAAATTTACTTGTAAGATGTTTAGCCTCCGTAATAGTAAGACAACAAGTTCACACAGATCACCTTATGATTGAAGTTCCACCTCCCATTTCTTGGCATAATCTCTTCCCCATTTCCCACTTTCAACTGTCAGACAAATTGAATAAGCACTCAGAAGGCAGCAAATTAATTTTTTTTCCAGTGGACAGAATATGCAATTCTTAAAACACAGAAAATAAGTCCAAATACCAAATTACCTTTGGTGCTGATAAAACACGGCCTTCAACTTGCATAAATTGGTTGCTGATAGTAACGCCGCAAGACCGTAACATTGGTTCCGCAGCATAATTGTTGATTTTCATCACCTGGCAAACCAGCACCTTAGATTCCAATAAAGAACTACAGAAGAAAGATATAGTTATCAGCTTAGTAGCCAACATACATCAGTCAATATTTTCATCTTCTCTTGGGGCTTCTGCCTTGAAGTTTCCACCAGCGTAGACCTTTGAAAAACTGTTAAGGCCTTTGTATAGCGTTGCAAAGGAAGCAGTGAACACAACTACACAAATAAGAAAACAATGTTAACTTGCATGCCAAGAGGGAAACCAGGGAAGAGCAGCAGATGACCTGCATTTCAAATGGTAAATAAATCACCTCCACAGGGATGTAAGTTGGCCTCTTAGGCTTGCCAACATTAATGCAAGGCAGATCTGCTGAGTAACGGAGGTCTATATGACGCTGGTTTATGAAATAATCTGCCACCGTAATATCCGAGCTTTCACCATCAGCATTCCCATCTCCTGATCCTCTCGATTTCAGCGTAAATCTGAGGTATAAACATTCATAAGCACATGGAAGCATCCAAAGCTGGGAGAACAAGCATTTTACAGGAGAAAGTTCCCTAGGCCAGATTCATCAACTAAGAATAAGAATAACTAACATTTGATCCTTGCATGGCTGTTCACTCAGTCCAGTGATTTTAAATTCCATATTGGTCGGCGAGACTCTAATCCTCAAGTTTTTCAATGTCCGCTTTGCCTGTCATTGAGCTCATGGAGTTAGGCATCTGAATATAACTAAATTGACGTCTAGATTTAGCCAGAAATAAATTAAATAGAAGTTTGATACCTTTGCCCAGTCAAGCTGGAAAGGACTATTAACATTCTGGTTTGCTATAAGGAAATCAATTAGTGGCCCAGGCTGTATAATAGTTGTGGTCGATCCATCTAGCAAATGCATGAGAAAAACCAGTTGTAACAGAACAGGAATTAAATGAATGGAACCGAAAACCATGATTTAGTGCCAATGACAAACCCATATTCAGGGACAATCCCCCTTGGGTAGCTCGGAAGCTTGAATGGAATCCTCTGCAGCCAAGGACGCCACCTTTCAGATCAACGAAATTATTCGAATCATTGTGAAAAAATGATTGGCGAACAAGGAGGCATCCCCTGTAAGAAGTAAAAAAATAAGGAGTAAGTAAAATATATGTCAATCTCATCGAGAAAATATATAAGCAAGCTTTACGTACTGTTTGGCAGCGTGCTGTCTTAGAATGATGTCTAATACTCTAACAGCTTCTTGAGAGTTCTCTGATTCTTGACCGCGCAGCGCAGCTGTGATTGCCTGCATTGGGATTTTGGCAGCATAACTGAGCTCCACTTTAAAGGTCTTGGAGTTGAACGAGCGCTTCAGCCTCTTTTTATCATTCTCATTCGGACTACCATTAGCACCAGGGCTGCTGTTACCGTTCGCCCTGGGGACACAAAAGAAACAACAATCACATAAACAGAAGGGAAAAAGAAACACAAACTATAAAGGCGACGACCTGTTTGGAGCGACAGCATCGAGATAAACAGTGAATTCCATCTTGTTGTTCGGCAAGGCGCCGATAGTGAACAGGCTTTTCTCGCCGTCATATGCAAAATCCTTCCCAGCAAGATCCGAGTGATAAGTCTCGTGAAGTTTTTCAATCACCCTTCTCCCTATGCCTTTGGCTTCGACCGGACGGTCATCTTCGTAAAACAGGGATACCTAATCACATAACGAACGAACATTTAAAGAAGACTACAAAAGTAAAACGGATCACTCTGCACTAATAAAAAAAAAGGAAAAGCTTACTTACACTGTAATGGAAAAAATGGCCATCGGTACCAGAGACACCGACTTTGAAGTGATTCGACAGCAACTGTATTCTTTGGCCTTTCGACCCATTACCACGTCTCGTCACAGGAACCAGCTTTGGTTTTGGGGGCTTTTTAGCTGCCTCCGGAAGAGGGTCTGCGGGCTTTTCTTCCGTCACAGGGTCTGCCGGCTGTCGTTCAGGTACCACATCTGCTGGTATAACCGGTGGAGGCGGAGGCAAAACGTCCGGTTCTCCGACGGATTCCATCCACGACGAGCTGCAGAGCAGAGACAACAGGTTTATAAATGCAAGACAAGGAAACCAATAGATGCAATTGTCCGATAACAAAATCGGCAGATTCGTAGTCGAACCAGCTGCATTCTCATTCGCGGAACGAAAAGCTCGAAACATGCTTCTAGTTCTAGTCAATCCAGTTGACTCTCGCAAGTATAATCCCAAGCTCGTGGAAAAAAGTCGGACCTGACAATGGATAGCGTAGCCTTTTTCTGTAACAACTTCCAAGGTTGCTAACTAAACGGTTATAAACCGACGAGAGTTGGTCCGAGCGGTAATAGACTTAGATTCGGGTTTTCGTGTGTTCAAGCCGCCCCGAATACCCACATGCAAGAGGTTACAAAGGTAATATAGAGGTAAATATAATATAATTTAATAAAGAGATTAAACATTTTAACAATCAGCACGTGGATGAAGCGCGAGGGGTAAAATCGTAGTTATCTAAAAAGGACAGGGGTAAAACTGGAAATGGAGGAGAAAATAGCGACGGACCACTCTCCAACCACCCCGCCTACGTAAAGGACAAGACGAGAAAAAAATTAAACCAAAAACGGCAACGTTTAGGTGAAAACCCCCTCGCTCCGACGAAACGCCGCCGTTTCACGGAACCGGACCCGAAAGCTTCACAAAAGACGAAAGCATTTTAACTGAAAACAAAGACACAGGCTAAAAAAGCGGAAGAGGAAGAGAAGAAGGGGGAGAAGCGGAACCTTAGGGTCGGAAATGTGGAGTGGAGGAGGAGCTGAGCTAGCTTTGCATGGAGAGAAATTGGAAGTGGAAGAGAGTGGGGGAGTGGAAGAGAGAGAGACGCGCGGAGGAATATAATGGGGTTTTTTGAGGTTGTTGGAGAGAGAGAGAGAGAGAGACATGGATAGAGTGACAGGTAGGTGTGTCAAGGCTCCCCCCTCCTCCTTGGGTGTGGTGTGGCTGATGGATGGTAGTGGGGGACCAACGGCGCCGTTACCAATCCCACTTTTTCACTGTTTTACCCCTCCCTCTCTCTCTCTCTCTCTCATGGGGTCTGTGCTTTTGATATCACAACAAAAAAAAATCACTCTTAAGAAGGTATTAATTTAACTATTAAATAGGAATCCGACGGTATTAGTTTTGCCAAAAAAATGTAATTCTTTGCTAAACAAATTAAACTAATGGATTTAATCATTGTTTAAGAAGGAAAGGAAAAGGATATTATTAAGTCTTTAAATGCGTCGCTTCATCTAATTATGCAATCTGTCGTCCATGCAAAAAAAAAAAATTTTAAAAATATGGTTTTGTTGAGGTGGGAAAAATACACTTCGTAGGGGAAGTACATGGTAAATTACTCGGGTTTAAAAGAGTACTGAAACACCCCTTTCTGTACTTCCCCGGGCCCACCCCAGCAGAGTTTGACACGTATCATTGTGCTCTCCGTTTTGTACTACCGTTTTTTGAGAGTACTGAAACGCTCCGTTTGTTGGTTATTTATATATAGAAATCTAATACTGAAACGCTCCGTTTTCGCACGTTTTTCTGAGGGAAAAATCTCCATTGTTTTTGACCGGCGGTCCGACCGGTCAGACCACGAATCTGAGCCAATATCGGGTCAAAAAACCAAGTTCGAACGGTTGCCTAACGAACCGGAAGATTTCCGGTCAGACCGGGTGGTTGGCTCGAATTTTTGACCCCGGAAAAATCTGGTTCGTTAGGTTTGACCAAAAAATCAACCCAAAAACTAGATTTCACCTAACCCAACCCAAAAAAATCAGATTTTATACTCGATTTTTCTAAATCAACACAAAATAAACTAAATTTACAAAGATAATTATACTAAATATGAAATAAATTTACCAATATTTCAAAAAAATTAATTTTTAAACCTATTATTTACTAAATATATATTAGAAATATATATAATAAATTACCAGTCCGATCACCGGTTTGACCAATATGACCGGTTGACCCGGAGAACGGACCAAAATCCGGGTCGCTCTCCGGGTCGTTTTTTAAAACAATGAAAATCTCTTTAACTACTTTGTCTTCCAATCCTAGGTCGAAATTCCCTAAGAACACTTTGGATTGCCTCGAATTTAATGGGCTTCCGTAGGGGTGTTGGGGTATTTTTGAGTGACTGGTTGCTACTGCACATTAGCGATGTAGCTATGGTCGAAAAGGCGGGTAATTTTTCTCAAAAAAAAGAAAAGGTGGGTAATTTAGCCGTGGAATGAATGGCGTTAGTGAGGAGGCGTTGGTGGTAGGGGAAAGCGGCGGTGGAAGATGGAGGGGAAGGAAAAGGATAAGAATGAGGGTATAATAGACATTTTAATACGATAATTTTGATGGTTTTAATTATTCAGGACCTTATATGGGTGTTTTTATTATTAAGGGTTATAAATACCTATTTTTAATAACACAGTGTACCAAAGTGTAATTAATTCTAAAAATTAATTAATCAGTCTAATGAATAAGCAACTAAATACAAAATAAACTCGTTTAGACGGAATTAATAGTTATATGGTTAAACATAACAAATTATACGGCCGACCGGCGATGAGTGAATAATTGCGGATTGTTTGAAGCAAACGGTTTTGATCATAAGGACCAAATATGAGAGCGAGGAATGAATTCTGAGTTTTACACAATTTTCCTTAGTTGAAGAAAGAGCGAGGTAGTCAATAGTCGTCTGTAAAATTGGTAGTTTCGTTATCATTCCATGTTTCGTTAACATATTCATAAAAAGAGATCCCAAAGAAGAACCAACCCAGTGTACCCAGAAACCATTCTACCCACCACAGTCCCAACCTACCAACTACCCTCACCATATAGAGCTTCCCTAGTATAAATTGCATGAATTTGTATCGACGGTCTTGTTAAAAACCTTATTCCAAAAAAAAATCAGTGATAAAAAATCAGAACAGAAAAAAGAAATGCAGAACTCTTCACTGCAAGGATGCACACGTCCTCGTTATCATTCCATGTCATTAGGTGATTTGGATCAAGTAATTTTAATAGTTATACAGAAGGGAAAATTATATTTTTAGTACCTGTAATTTTACTATGTGATTCTAAAGTCTGGTTATTTTGCGTCAGAGGCTCGGAAAGGGTCCCGAACCAAAAATGACTCAAAACCTAAAAACGGTGTCGTTTAGCTGTTGAGTTGTGCACGCCATGTCGAAAATTTTTGCCTGGTTGGTATGCTGAGTTAAAGGAAGAATTTTTGAACAACTATAAAGAAATAAGTGATTTAAATGAATATTTATTTTGTGCCATACCAATTGGGCAAAAAATTTCAACGTGGCGTGCACAACTTAGCAGCGAAACAACATCATTTTTAAGTTCGGAGTCATTTTTGGGTCAAGACCATTCCCGAGTCTCTGATACAAAAAAAATTGAAACTATAGGTACCAAAAAAGTCATTTCCAGACCTCAGGATCACCTTGAAAAAAAGTCAAACTACAGATACTAAAAGAGATAGTTTCCCTATTAAAAAATGTAGGAAGTTCGAAAACAAAGAATCTTTAGATTTTACCACACTTTTTTTTTGGTAAATAGATTTTACCAAACTTTGTAACTCACGAAAAAACATATAGAGAGTCTTCGAAAAGCGATGCAGCTTCAGTACAGAATGGAACCAGAAAAAAATAATTCGAAGAAAATACCTGAATGAAACCAGAAAAAAATCCATAAAACCCCATAACAAGAAGCTTTAAATGAGCTAGAATAATGAAACTTTAAAAAAATATCGAAACCATCCCCCACTAGATAAAAGATTCTGGCATATGCCAAAAAAATGTCCATCCAAAATGGGTTCTATAAGTACATGAAGAAGAACTTTTATACTGGATCCAAAACCCTTTAGAAGTAAGTAAATTACAGTTGGAGAGAGACACAAAATGGTGCAACCAAGGTATCGGGCTATAGGATCGAGGGACATTCGAAAACCCTTCACCAAGAAACATTTCGGAATATCAAGGGATATTCATCCGGAAAGAAAGAAACATCCTTCCAGATGGTCAAAGCGAATTAATGGCGATGGTTCATGTTGGACCACTCTCCACCAATCATAGGAATGGAGCCCGCAGTTGGGACTTTGGATTCTCTCATAAAAGGATAATGCAAGGGACAGATGAAACAACCTATAGGCTATATCTGAGGCTAATAACCAACAAGCAACAAAATTTAAATTCATCCACGAGGCAAAATTCAGCTTCACACTGAACTCCTTTTGTTGGCAAATAGAAAAATGGGGTGATTAAAGAGCCAATTTTCTCTCTAAAAAAAAGCCAATTTATCAGTATTGATTTTGAAAATTTTTATTATTGATTATTATTAATATAATAAATGAATAGTCAATTTTGTTATCATATAAATTCGAATTCTAGATTATTCTAATATGAATTTTAGCAAATCTTATCTTGGATCTAGTGATGTATTGTACAGCCTCATGAGAGGCCATTTATAAAACCGATGTTGAAGTCGTAACAAGGTAGCCGTACTCGAAGGTAATGCGTTGGGTATGTTGGTTTGACACTGTTTCACACCCAAAATCAAATCACATGAATATTAAAAAAAATTATAGGAAGAATCACTTCTAAAATAAGACTCGATAGTGCTCGAACTCTGAAATTTTTTACATAAAAAAATAACCCTTTGTTTCGTCTCCAACGCTAGTCCCCTACTAGGCTGGTTCAGCTGGAAAAATTGAAACGTTAGGTACCTTCGTTTTACTTGAACCGATGAACCTCCCGGACAAGCCTATCCATGAAGTGATACTTCTTGTTATATTTCCACCCGGGATTGCTCTGGTTTCAAAAAGTTCAGAGAAAAATAGTATTATCGGCAGCATCAAGACAAACAACATCGGTAAGGACACCGGACATTTCTCCGTTGAATAACTTTGTTTGAAGACATTTTACAGTGGCAATCAACAGAGCGACTAATGAATACTTAATTAATGCTGATTGGTGTCAGCATGAACCAACAAAAATGAGTAAAGCGTGACACAAGACGATCGTTATTTTCCCGTCTTCATTAGACACGAAAATTCAAGAAACGAATGTGGTCAGAATCAAGATACGAGCAATTTGGTAACTGAATGTTGGTGATGAATGGAGATTATTATAAAGATTAAACCAAGCAGTGTGCTAATAACTTCATAAGTGATTAGGAAAAGGTGATATTTATTGGAGAGAATTTTGCATTTGAAGTTACAAGTGTGTTGAGTGGGTTTATAAACGTAGAAAATTTACTGTGATACCCCGTTAATGATCTGTTCTGTCTGAAAAGCCTTAAGTGATTTGATTGGTACTATCTATACCAACAAAGTGCACCTCTTTTCCGGCACACATCCTGAGAGAACTCTAAGGTTAAACGCGTTTGATCGGGAGTATGATTAGGATGGGTGACCTTCCGAGAAATTTTCGGGATGCGTGTTAGTGAGGACAAAACATGCTGGAAAAGACCTGTGTTGGTTTGTGAAGACAGTCAGTCGGATCACGGGGCATTATATTTACCGTCTTTTTGTATTAATATTTTAGGTTAAATATGAAGATTCTGACATATAATAGAGTTAATTGCTCGAACGAGACCCATAGCCCGTTGCGCATGACCCCCTTTGGAAGCACAATAGATAGTGTCTACCTGTGCAAACTTAGACCCGATGGACTTCATTTGAAGGGTCGAGTTTTAGAGAATTCCACGTTAAAGCTTGCAAGTATGTTAAGCTAGTTTATAAGTGTAGAGAATCTACCTACTCATTGTGTTGTATTTTACATAGAAATTTTAACAATATTATCATTAGGCTAAAGGTTGGCATGAACCTGTACGATTTGTGAACTGTTTAAAAGTAGTAGGTGTGCGAGCCGATAGACTTTTTGCTAACTTATCCAGTTCTTATTGTTGCTTATTTGATGATATTCTATCAGGTCCGCTGTAGTAATCAACTTTATCTTTTAGCATTGGGACATCATTCATTACTTCTTCCATAGCCTATGGATATAAAACAAAATTTATCAATGCAAGGAATACTATTTTCTGATTTTGACCTGCAACACAACCATTGTATCATAGGCATCCAGTTTTGGATCTTATGAAGTCTCAGAAGGTTTGCAAGCAGAACGAAAACCTTAACCATTACGTAAACAACTCTAAAATATCTCCACCGGACAAAATTATTCTCGCGTTGTTAGGAAAAAGTCTACAAAATTTTACTCCAATCAGAAAATATTTTACCGTTGGATTTCCCCACCAACGAGTATTGTTCCTTGAAGTCCAAGATTACTCTACATCTTCTAAATGACATCTCTACCATCTAGAATCTTTTCCAATGTATTAAAAATTATCTCTCAAATATAATAAAAATGTTGATTCTTCATAACTGTAATAAATAAAAAAGAGCGAAAATTGATTTTCTTTTTTCACATTTTTATTTACATCAGCTAACCAACATCGCTTTCAAAGTTTTAAACAAATTGTAAAGTCACCCCTTTATATATATATATATATATTATAAAGGTAAATTTTTTTATAGCTAATTACACCTTACCAAATGACCATGGGCTATTTTTTATTTTTATTTTTTATATACAACTACCCATTTCTAAAATTTGGTTAGTTTGGCAAATTAGTGAAAAATTTAAACAAAAAATAAAAAATACCGACTTCTTTCTCTACCCCACTTAGAGGATGCCACGCTTATTTATAAATTGTTAAAAAGATTAAGGGTGACAATTTGGTGGTTGGGTGTATGTAACTTAAAAAAAATAGAAGTATCAAATTGAAAAGCTTACTTAATCTCAGCTATCTTTGCAATATCTGTTTCAACGATAAAAAGTTACTTTCTCACTATATATGACATTTTTTTATGTTAAAAAATTATGCAAAATAAAGAAGACATTTCAGGTTGGATTGGTAGAGGAAAATCAAAATGTTGGCTAGGTTCAGGTTGGATTGGGTACTGCTGGGGATAACTAAAAAAGGCCCGGCCTCACCCATCTCCGCTTTTTTTGGCTAAATTTTACTTTGGTACCTAATATTTATACACGATTTTATTTCGTACATTTTAATTTTTTTTCATGGCTAAATTTCATTTTTGTTATAGAATTTTTTACACGATTTCATTTTCATACATTTTAAATTTTTCCAGGCACGGCTAAACTTAATTTTGGTACTAAATATTTTTACGTAATTTCATTTTCGTACCTTTTATTTGTAGTTGAAGTCTTATTTCTACGGTACATCAAGTTTTTCAATAGAAAAATCACAACGGCACATCAATTTCAACAGCACATCAATTTTCAACGGTAAATCATCCAAATGGCAAAAAATTTCAACGGCAAAAATCATAAGTTTTTCAATGAAAAAATTACAACGACAAATTAGGTTTTTCAACAAAAAAATATCCCAACGGCAAAATCACCCGAACGACAACATCATCCCAACGGCCAAAACCGACGGCACATCGACTTTTTCAAAAGGCAAAGCAGTAATTCATGATTTTGCCGTTGAAAAACTTGATGTGCCGTTGTGATTTTGCCATTGAAAATTGATGTGCCGTTGTGAATTTTCTGTTGAAAAACTTGATGTGCCGTTGAAGAACTCGATTTACCGTTGAAAATGTACCAAAATAAAATTGCATAAAATTATTATGCACCAATGTGAAATTTACCACTTTTATAAAAATTTAAAAAATATCTGAGACGCAGGCCACGTGTCAAAAGCACGGACTCTTTGCAGCAGGTACCGCTGGCCCGCTGTTGCCAGCAACCAATCCGGGGGTGGCTAGGCTAACGTTCTTGTAGTAATAAGAAGAGTAGTTATGAACTTACCAACCACTCCATGTGGTGGCGAAGACATGCCCCAACTGATTTTAAAAAAAAAAAACCTAACACGCCGTGGGAAATATCGCGCACTTGGAAATAAAATATAGCAAAAATTGTAGTTCTTCGTCGCTGTAATAAATATAAAAAAGAGAAAATTGAATTTTTTTTCTTCGTCTTTTTAGTAACAAACGCTAACCAATTCATCGTTGTTTAAATTTTATAAGAAATAGTAAACTCGCCTCCTATTTATATTTTTTTATACAACTATCCATTTCTAAAACTTTATTACAGTTTGGAAAATTTAGTCAAAGTTTTAGTGTTTTACCAAAAAAAAAACCCAGCATTTCTTCCAAGTTGAATCTACTTCTTCCTCTCCCCCAACACCCAAGAATACGTCCACGTGGTAGAAGACAGTTCGGACACTAAAACTAACACACCCGCCCTTCCATGTCCGAATTCCCCGCCCAGGTTCATCCCAAACTCCAACTAATCTCTAACTATAAATGTCACCAACTTCTTCAACGCCACTCCTAACAATGGAGGCCCCACGAGAAGAGATGGAGAACCCACCACCACCACCTCCTCCTTCTTCTTACTCTTACTGGAGGTTGAGGAAGGAAGACTTCTTCCCGGAGGCAACCTTCGCCTCCTTGTCCACCTACAAGGAGGCCCTCTTCTCCCTCACCTTCCCTCGCCTCAAAGACCGTGTCTTTTCTCGATCATCCGACGCCACCGAGCTTGTCTCTCTCTCCGTGGCCAGCGAGAACCCCCTCCGCAAGTGCCTCACCTGGTGGGACCTCACGTGGCTCAGCTTCGGCTCTGTCGTGGGGTCCGGCATCTTCGTCCTCACCGGCCAGGAGGCACGACTCCACTCCGGCCCCTCCATTGTCCTCTCCTACGCCATTTCGGGTACCTCCGCTTTGCTTTCTGCTTTCTGTTACACAGAGTTCGCTGTTGAAGTCCCCGTGGCTGGTGGGTCGTTCTCGTATTTGAGGATCGAGTTGGGTGACTTCGTGGCCTTCATTGCCGCCGGGAATATACTGCTGGAGGCGGTGGTGGGCGCGGCGGGGTTGGGGCGGTCTTGGTCTTCCTACTTTGCCAGCATGATCAATAGTGACAACCCGGATTTTCTGAGGATCAAGGTGGATTCTTTCGCGGATGGGTTCAATCTCTTGGATCCGATTGCTTTCGTGGTGTTGTTGGTTGCCAATGGGATTGCCGTTGCAGGGACTAAGGGTACCTCGGTTTTGAATTGGGTTAGCTCGTTGTTCACTGCTGGTGTCATTGTGTTCATCATCGTTGCCGGGTTTGTTTATGGCAAGTTTGATAATTTGGAACCCTTTTTCCCTTATGGAGTCAAGGGGACGTTCACTTCGGCTGCGGTGGTGTTCTGGTCGTACACGGGGTTCGATATGGTTGCTACGATGGCCGAGGAGACGAAGAACCCGTCTAGGGATATACCGATTGGGCTGGTCGGTTCTATGTCTATGATCACTGTGGTTTACTGCTTGATGGCTTTGGTGCTGACCATGATGGTTAAGTACACTGAGATTGATCCAGATGCAGGGTACTCTGTGGCCTTTTCTCAGATTGGCATGACTTGGGCTAAATATTTGGTGAGTGTTTGTGCCCTTAAAGGGATGAGTTCGAGTTTACTTGTCGGAGCACTGGGCCAAGCGCGGTATACTACTCAGATTGCCAGGTCTCACATGATTCCTCCCTGGTTCGCTTTGGTTCATCCCAAGACCGGAACCCCTATCTACGCTACACTTTTGGTGGCCATTCTCAGTGCTGGCATTGCATTCTTCACTAGCTTGGATGTGTTGTCTAGCGTCTTCTCCGTGAGTACGCTTCTTATTTTCATGCTCATGGCTGTTGCATTGCTTGTGAGGAGATATTATGTCAAGGATGTTACTTCAAAGAGCCATTTGGTCAAGTTTCTCGTATTCTTATCCGTCATTGTTGGCTCTTCTATTGGCATTGCTGTGATTTGGAGCCAGGGTGGTGGGTGGATTTGGTACGTGGTTGCTTCAATTCTTTGGTTTCTAGGCACTCTGGGCATTGCTTTGTTGCCAAAGCAACGTGCGCCGAAAGTGTGGGGAGTCGCCCTTGTTCCTTGGATTCCTGCATTTTCGATTGGGATGAACTTGTTCCTAATCGCATCATTGGAGGTCTCTGCAATTTTGAGGTTCATTATTTGCAGTGCTGTCATTATTCTGTATTATTTCTTTGTTGGTGTCCATGCAACATATGATGTGGCCCATGGTAATGAAGTAGTGAAAGTTGATGCGTTTCGATGAAGCGTACTGTTTGAGCCTCGTGCAATCTTCGAACAGCAAGCCAGCTCACGGGATCCTCCTGTTTGATCACAGACAGAGGTTCCCGGCTATCAGCGTACGAGGAGGTCGATCTGTGGCTGTTAGTATATATGAACTTGGATGATCTATGCTGTTTTTTTCATTTCCAATTTCTGCAAAACCTACTGCTTTAGAGAAAGAATCATTAATTAATTTTTATTAAGGTTAACAGTTGATCTCAACCGACAAAGTGTATGTAAACTTGGTTGGATTTAAAGAAGCAAATTCTTTCCAACATTAGTGTGCATCTGTATAAATTTATGCAGCTGATCTTTGTCATATGTTCCCCGCTGAAAGTGTTAGATGACCGAAAATTGGACGTAGACAAAGCCCGAAAACGAGAAGTTGAAGTCCCATCGGAACTCCATTAGCTTCTTAGTGGTAATCGTAATGATTCCGGAGGACACGGGTCGGTAAAGCTGATTGCTCCTTCCATTAAAAGTCAAGGGAATTTGGGCCCAATAATCATGAATTAATTACCTCATAATTAATGAAATAAATTCATTAATAAATAACAAGACTTACTTGTTGTAGCGTGCTTTAAACAGGATCGGATAACGAGATATTGTCACTGGTGGTTTACGATCACAAACGGATCGGATACGTAAACGATTTCCACGAGTTTTCTTGCTTTGCAAAATCTGAGAACTTTAGGGACTAAACTGAAAAAGCTCTCTGAAGTGTATATCTCTAAATGGGAAAGTTACATATTAATCACCAGTGATTTCTCCCTTTTATAGGGAGATCCGGCTCACACATGAGCGCCACGTGTCATCCACGTGGTGAAGCTATCAACTAGCTTTGCCACGTGGCGTCCGCATGGCGTGCCACGCGTGTCACTAGCATTGTCACGTGTCGCCCACGTGGCATCCGCGTGGCGTGCCACGTGTCACTAGCATTGCCACGCGGCGTGCCACGTGTCACTAGCTTTGCCACGTGTCGGCCCAAAAGCCCAATGGCTTTTGGGCCTAATGGGCTTGGACCCATTTTTGCCCAATAATGGGTGACTAATGGGCCAGTCCAACATCTCCCACTCACACATTATTGATTATAATCAACAATGTCTCAGATTATGTTTAGCAAAAATTTCGTGCGACCAGCATACATCGAGTGCACGTAGCTAAACTCAAGAGCACACACACACGGGCTACTTGAATGATAGCATCTCGACATTCTCATTACGTAAGGTATGCCTTATCCTAGGTCTCATCTCATATTCTATTGTTTGCATATGTGATTTCAAACAATTTAATCGTGTTCAATATTGTATTACTTTCAACACAATAGGTGCGCACCATTGAACAACGAAACTTAGGAATGTGATCGATGAAAAACCTTTTCCTTTATAAGTATTTCTTCCATCATGATAAAGCCTGCTTTTCTAGTCAGTCTTGCCAGGTCGAATAATAAATCATGACCTTTTCATAGACTTTCCAAGCTAGCAGCACAGAATCATATTTTCAAAATACGCTAAGGATCATGATGATAGAGTATTGAAAAAACATATTTTTCGGAATTGGTCTCACACAAGGGAAACAGAAATCAGTTAATGATTTCCCATCCATTGGTCGACAAAGCAAACATGGTACAGTCCACGTCCTATGATGTTCATTCATTAAAAAAAATGAGCGCATGTAATTAAACATCATACTAGAGCATCAGTCTCGATGTTTTACTGAACAACGACTTTAGTTTACTAAAAACTGCTCTAGGCTATATAGACAGATTAATGATAAGTTTCACTTATTCCTTATCATTTGGATTTACAAAATAAATCCAATGCAGCAACAGATGCATGCATTATAAAAAATCTCGCACTTTAACAAGAACATCTCTTGTAGTTAAGCAAGACAGCATTGAAATTTTAGAACAGGCACTCGATGTAATGATGTTCATAAAACTGCCTCATCTCAACAAGGAATCAACTCATTGACTCCCACTGAGGTAAACACCCGTGTGAGTGGGTTACTTTTCTGTCTCACATGCTCAGGTAAATATTTCCCAAAAAAATATTCACACATTCGTATTATTAGAACAACCATGTTATATTGAACAACTGATTTCTTATAACATGTACAAAAAACATCAATGTCTACGCAAACCTAGGGATCTGACGTATTTTTCGAACACATCTCTGGATACAACCTTAGTCATAGGATCTGCTATCATATCTTGCGTAGGCATATGTTTTATGCTGACCTCCTTATGTACAATCATATCCCTAACAAAGTGATACTTAATGCCAATATGCTTTGCTCTGCTATGGTATCTAGGATCCTTAGCAAAAGCTATTGACGCTTGATTATCGCAAAATAAGCTCACTGGTCCTTTTGAGTTGGTTAGGGATAAATGGCTTAGAAATCTCTTCAACCATACTGCTTCTTGTACTGCTGCGGCAGAAGCAACGTACTCAGCTTCCATAGTTGACAGAGAAACACACTTTTGTTTCTTGCTACACTATGATATAGCACCTCCGTCAAGCATGAAGACATATCCGAATGTAGATTTATTCTCATCCACATCACCACCTCAATCAGCATCGGAGTAACCTCTCAATATCAGGTCTTGACCTTGATAAACCAGTGAGTATTCTGCAGTCGTATTCAAGTATTTCATAATTCCCTTGACTGCTTTCCAATGTGCTTGACCTGGATTAGACTGATATCTACTAGCTATACTGACAGCATAGCAAATGTCTGGTCTTGTACACAACATTGCGTACATCAGACAACCAACTGCATTAGCATAAGGGATTTTTATCATATCTCTTTTCTGTTGAGCTGTTATAGGACATATATTTTTATTGAGATGATGGCCTTTGGCAATCGGGACAAACTTGGGATTACTATTATTATAATTAAACCGCTCTACTACTTTATGGATATATGTCTCTTGTGAAAGAGATAATAGCCTTTTCGAGCGATTTCTCGTAATCTTAACTCCGAGAATGTAATTAGCTTCACCCATATCTTTCATTTCAAAGTTGGACGAAAACCAAACTTTGAGTTCATTAAGATATCCCTTGTCATTTCCAGTTAACAGTATGTCATCTACATACAGTGTAATAATGATAAACTTATTATCCGAACATTTCAAATAGACACAATGATCATCGTCTATCATTTTAAAATCATATGACATGATCGTATTATGAAAGCGAATGTACCATTGTCTAGAAGACTGTTTAAGGCCATAAATTGATCTCATCAATTTGCAAACTTTACGTTCGCAGCCTTTTTGGATGTAGCCCTCTGGCTGAATCATATAGATTTCTTCATCCAATTCTCCATTGAGAAAAGCAGTCTTAACATCCATTTGATGTAGTTCAAGGTCTAAATTTGCCACTATAGCCAGAATTATCCTAACGGATGTAAATCTCACAACAGGTGCGAAAGTTTCCTCATAGTCTATTCCTTCCTGTTGTTTGAATCCTTGGGCAACTAAGCGAGCTTTATACCTTTCGATACAGCCATCTGCTTTACGCTTAATCTTGAGAACCCACTTGTTCCCAATTGCCCTACGTCCACTAGGCAGATCAACCAATTCCCAAACATGGTTTTTCTTCATCGAAGCCATCTCTTCTTCCATTGCTTTAATCCATTAATTTTTATCAGGAGATGATAGAGCAGCAGAAACATTCTTGGGTTCATTCTCATCTTGTAGGATTGCCAAAAGAATCTCACTTGGACCATTGTTCTCTTTCAATGATGCCAAGAAAGCATTAGCAGCGCATTCAACCTCAAATCGTTTGCGTGGAATGCTAGTTCTTTTGGTTCTATGAAGTTCACGATTTTGATAAACATCTCTAATATATTCATCATAACCAGGAATAGTACTCCCACTAAAGGGGTAATCCATACTCCCACTGGAATTTGGAAATGTACTGACATTAGGATCGTGAACTACCGGATCGATTTGAGATGGAAAAACTTGATTTTCCTCCACAATTCTCCCACTCGGTTGGAGCGATCCAGATGATTCTGCCTCATCAATTTCGTATAACGTAAGATCATTACTTACGACTCTCAATTTTAGAAAAATATTTTCCAAAAAAGTGACATCTCGTGATTCAAATTCTGTCACTTGTCCATTTTCGAGTTCACCTACGAAAACGTATCCCTTTGATACATCAGAATATCTTATAAAGACACTCTTTCTACCTCTCGGTCCTAATTTACCGAAAGAACTAGAGGTGGAATGGACATAAGACGCACAGCCCCACGGTCTTAAGTAGCTTAGATCGGGTTTTCGACCTGTCCACATTTCGTAAGGGGTGGTAGCGACAGATTTAGAGGGGACTCGGTTGAGAACATATGCTGCGGTAAGGAGCGCATCTCCATAAAATGATATAGACAAATTTGCCTCAGCCATCATAGATCTAACCATGCCAAGAAGGGTTCTGTTCCTTCTTTCTGCTACCCCATTTTGTTGAGGTGTATAAGGAATGGACAATTGATGTTCAATTCCTTTTTCTTGGCACAGAGTATTAAATTCATCAGAAAGATACTCATGGCCACGATCTGTTCGTAAGGCCTTAATCTTTCGATCATGTTGATTCTCCGCAAAATTCATAAAAATCTTGAAACAACTAAATGCTTCAGATTTGTGAGAAATCAAATAGACTTGACCATACTTACTATAGTCGTCTATAAATGTGATGAAGTAATATGCTCCATGTCTAGCCCTCACATTCATTGGACCACAAATATCAGAATGAATTAACTGCAGTGGAAAGGTGGCTCTAGTTCCTTTACCAAATGATTTTCATATCAATTTTCCTTCTAGACATCGTTCGCATGTGGGTAAAATAGCTTTATCTAAATTACCTAATAGTCCTGCCTTAGCTAGACGATTCATGCGATCTTTACCAATACGGCCCAATCTAGAATGTCACAAAATAACGTCATCTCGAGACGTTTGAACATTAGTGACTAAGGAAAAACAAGATTTTGATAACTGATCAACATCCATAATTAAGAAACCACCTGATTTAAAACCAGATCCATAAAAAATATGTTCTAAAAATAACTGTACAGAACTATTCTCAAACAGCAATCGAAAGCCAAGAGCCATCAAGGTTGAAACAGAAATTAAGTTCCGAAAAATTTCTAGAGCAAACAGCACATCATGTAGAAATAGGGTACGTCCTTGACGTAGGTTCAATTTACATGTACCCATACCCTTAACATCCACTCGTGTGTTGTTACCAACAAAAATGTATTTTGCTCCAACCGGCAACTGTCGGAAATCAACAAAAGCTTCACGATCTTTTGTTACATGGTCAGTCGCTCCTGAATCAATCACCAACATAGGATGAGTTTCAGATAGAAGAACAGTACTAGATACATATAATTTACTCACATAAGAGTGAATTTGATGTACCTTCTTTTCTTCCATGCAATCTTTAGCGAAATGACCTTTTCTTTGACAGTTGTAACATCTGACTTTCTTGATGTTAAACTTTCTTTTTTTCTTTCTTCCAGAACTTTTCTCACTAGTTCCAGAATTTTCAGCCTTACTCTTGTTTCCATTTTTCTTACCCTTGCCCTTTTTACCTCTTATTCTCTTACTCCCTGTACCACTAGACTGAGTCATGTGGGCTTCAGGGTGTACTCTAATAGCTAGGAGACGATCCTCTTCTAGCTCAAGGTGTCGGGCCATGTCGTCAAATGTCGTAACATTATCGGCATGGGTAAGTGTCATTTTCATGTGTTCCCAGCTCACAGGTAGGGAACGAATGACAGCCTGGATTTGTTGCTCATTACTTAGCATGTGGCCAGCCTCAACCAGCTCACCAATCATGTTTGACATTTCCCTGAGATGCTTTTGCATAGAATGATCAGGGCGTTTCTTATAAGTATCAAATCTTATTGTCAAAGCACGTAGCTTCGAGATAGCCTCCCGAATCTTTCTTTCAGAGCATCCCAAAGGTCCTTTGTATTGTCATAGACACGAAATTGCCTGGTAATGTTATCCATCATTGCACTTAGCAAGATGAGACGAGCTGTAGAGTTTTTCTTTTTCCAAGCTTTAAAAGCGTCACTATCACGCTTATGATGTGCAGTGGTACCTGACTCAGGTTCAACTAATATTGTAGATGTCATCTCGAGAACATCTTGTTCTTCTAGCACATATAGTATTTTCATACTCCAATTATCGTAGTTGTCACCATTAAGCTTCAACTCCTTGTTGAGCTCAGCGACAATTGATTTTGAAGCAATTGACATAACTAATGGGAATTATAAGAAAAAAGTATATTAAGGAGTCATTCTAAGCAATACGATACAAATTTACTATATGTTATAACTCCGAATGATATAAAGTCCTTGACTAATCTCGAATTTAAAGTAGGTCACGGGTGTGTTTTCCCTTACCCTTCAAGAATTAATCTCAAACTTTAATCATTCTAAGTTCTTTGATAGTAAATACAAGTAGATTTGACACGTGTAATTAAATAAACATATTATATAATCACAGAAATAAAAAGCTCACAAGCCTTTTATTTATATATACAAGGATATACATGAAGTTTTGAATACATACCTATGTATATAAAGCTTCTATGAATACCTAGTATACAACAGAGTTTCCCAAAAACAACATATGTATATGGAAACTATCAACAAGATATACAAAAATACATTAAGAAACTATTTATAGACACAAGAGGATTCAAACAGTCACAACTGGGATAGGTGCGGAATCTAAAATCCACACCGCACATGGAATGGGAAAACTATAAAAGTATCCCTGACTACAATAGCGACGTATCATACGTCCACTACGTAGTTCCATAGGAGGATTGGGGATCATTTCCTCCAGAAGTCCTTTATTCTGTAAATAAAGGACTAACCCTGCCAGTGCATCTCTGTGTGAGCAATCCTCAGGTTGTAGGAAAAATTCTATTTTTTCCTTAATCCTGAGTGTGATCAAAAGATCACAGAACATGGAAGGCCAATCCTCTCCATGGTCGTATCCTCCGGCCCAGACGCAATCCTGCATCATATGATGAACATTGTCTATATGTTCCATTAGAACATACATATCATCCTTTGGTTGTCGACTCGAAATGCGGCACATGAGTATACTTTCACGTATTTCACGTGCACAAAAGTTCGAGTGCACAATCGTCTTATATTTCATCATCGTTAATCTGCAACATATGCAGGTCAATTGTTTTTGGGTCAATATACTTATTTACCCAATGATCAAAAATACATAATTTTTAATCAAATGATGAACACATATACAAAGGATCTGTTCAATTCTAGATTCTTAAAGGTAATTGTATATTTTGTTCAATATATTTCAGAACTTATTCCAAAATATATTTATGTCATTAAAATTATTCTAATAATCTTAAAAACTTAACTAAAAATTAACTTATAATTTTTTAATGAATTTTTATTGAATAAAAAATAATTTATCCAATTAAATCCAACAAAAATAAAATTCTGCCCAATTTTGACTTAAGTCAAAGTTGACCAAAATCGAATTCGGTCCAACCAAGAACCAGACCAATTCGCCCGGTTACAATTGAATCGAACCGGGGTATAAATATTTCCGAGAAAAATCATAAAATTACGATTTTGCCCCTCGCAGATTTTTCCCCTTCTCTTTCTCTCTCCTCTCCCGCGATCGGCGAAATCGCCACCGTATGACCTCCTACGACCGCCGCTTAACGGCGGCGAACCAGCGGCCGAGACCGGTCGCAATAGACGCGTCTCGGCCTCGCGATCACGGCCGTAGCGGCCTCGCGGGCCATCGTCCAGCCGTTCTCCGCCGCGAAGCTCTTCTCCGTTCGGCGCCTCTCCGCCGTCGTCGTCCTCGATCTCGCGATTCCGGCGACGTCGATCCGAAAACGTGGTATCAGAATGTCGGGGAGAAGCCGGAGAATCGACTATCGTCGATCTCTAGCATCGAAATCGTCAGATTTCCGATGAAATCGATCGAATTCGATTTCGGGCGAAAACGCCCAAATCGCCCGATTAGGGTTTAACTTCGATTTGTGGATTTTTGGGAAAATTTCCAATTAATCCCCAAGTTTTCAAAAAATTGCACCGAAGTCCATGACACTCAGGTGCCACGTAATCGGTCAAATTTCTGATTGGTACCTTATGGTTTCGCGCGTGCGCAAATTTTGCCCGCGTTTTAGGACAAATTTCAATTTAATTCCATTGTTTTTAAATTGATTGCAATAAAGTACACCAAATTGTAATTTTCATTAAAAATCACAATTAAACTCGATTTTTGAACCAAATATGCACAATTAAACTTGATTTCAAAAATAATTTAACAACCAGAAAAATATATAAGCAGGTTCTGATACCAATTGAAGGGAATTTGGGCCCATAATTAACGAATAATTATGAATTAATTACCTCATAATTAATGAAATAAATTCATTAATAAATAACAAGACTTACTTGTTGTAGCGTGCTTTAAACAGGATCGGATAACGAGATATTGTCACTGGTGGTTTACGATCACAAACGGATCGGATACGTAAACGATTTCCACGAGTTTTCTTGCTTTGCAAAATCTGAGAACTTCAGGGACTAAACTGAAAAAGCTCTCTGAAGTGTATATCTCTGAATGGGAAAGTTACATATTAATCACCAGTGATTTCTCCGTTTTATAGGGAGATCTGGCTCACACATGAGCGCCACGTGTCATCCACGTGGCGCCACGTGGTGAAGCTATCAACTAGCTTTGCCACGTGGCGTCCGCGTGGCGTGCCACATGTCACTAGCTTTGCCACGTGTCGCCCACATGGCGTGCCACATGTCACTAGCTTTGCCACGTGTCGGGCCACGTGTCGTCCACGTGTCGGCCGAAAAGCCCAATGGCTTTTGGGCCTAATGGGCTTGGACCCATTTTTGCCCAATAATGGGTGACTAATGGGCCAGTCCAACAAAAAGTAACCAGGACGTATTTTTAATTTAATTTGATGTGTTTGTTATGGTACGTAAACAAATTTCAAGTCGATACAGTTTCGAACTAGGTCGTATACTGGCTAAATGTTTGTGGACTTGATCGCAAAAAGAGTAAATCGCAGACCAGGGCAGAAAATGGCAGAATTAGGAGCACTCATACGTAATCATTTTTGAAAATTTCTGGTCTACCCGGTCGGACCGGTCGGGTCGTCAGTCGGACCAAAACTTTTATTTTTATTTTTTATATATAAAGTAAACTATATTTATTTTAGAATAAAAATAATAAAATAACAAATAAATTTTAAATAAAGTAAAATGTTGGTTTTTTTATCATTTAATCACTTGTTATTTTACAATTTGATTACAAATTATTGTTCGACCGCAGGTTTAAAAATATTGTTTGGTTGTTAAATGGCTTCACAGTTGCTTCCGTGGGATTAAAATTTATTAGAAAGTTTACTTTTACACGTTTGGTTGATTAGAGGGGGTTGGATTGGGTATGAAATGTCCCCATTTCGAACCGTTTGGAGTGAAGACACGCGGGAGTATTTTTACAAAAAATGCTAAAATATAGGGACCAAAATAAAAAAGTCATGCGCGCTGCTATCGTAAACACAGGCCGGAACAAAGGCCGGTATCACATAACGGCGCATGCCGGTATCGTAACCAGAGCATGCCGGTATCATAAACGGGGAAATGCCAGTGTGACTTTTGTGCAAAAATGCTAAAATACGGGGACCAAAATAAAAAAAGCTATGCGTGCCAGTATCGTAAACGGGACATGTCGCTGTCACAAAAACAAAGGCCATTATCACATAACGGCGCATGCTGGTATCGTAACTGGGGCATGCTGGTATCATAAACAGGACATGCAAGTGCGGTCCTCTCTTCACTCCAAACCGTCTGAAATATTTTTTTCATTCCGGACCCAATCCACAGCCGATTAGCAGACTACTGCCTACACGTGGTCTAAAAGTGATGGATTGAGTGATAGAAGTTTTCTGCAGTTAATGTTGTTGTGGACTGGAATGAAAATTTTCGAAAAGGGAATTTGATTTATTTTTTCACAAATATATGTAATTGCTCAGTTCTTCTACGAATCGATTTTTTACGATTGACTCAATACAAATAAGTTTATTGGGTTTTAGGCCGAAGAGTTAAAATTAGAAGAACAATCTTAATAAAATTCAACTACTCAGTAATTAATAGACAATTTTTAGAAGGAATTAAGGGACAACTTTGAGAAAATTAAAATGTAAGTCATACCAATTATTTTGGGGTGTTTACGAGATCAATGAAAATCTCGTTGACAAAATTTCGCAACGAAATAAAATACTTGCAAAAAATTAATTCTTTGGAGTGAATAAAAATTGGCTTTAAAGTGGTATGACTGTGACTAACGTAAGTGCAATCTCACATGGAATAGGAAAGCAGGCTAAGACAAGTTTAAAAGGGATTAGAAGTCTAGCATGAATAAACTAATGGAGAAAAGAGAAGCTTCTCGTGCTGTCCGTCCAGCTGGCTCGGCTCAGCACACACCCGTGCACGCTTTGGGCTAAGACAACTTGTTGCATCAATTCTGGGCCCAAAAATCCTTTGGACTTCCGTTGGACAAACCCACTCTCTGAAACCTTCTTCTCCTTCCAGCAGCTAACATTTAGATTTGAGTTTCGAATTTAAATTTGTGACAAGTAAATGAAAGTAACAGCGAAATAAATATGAGTTTTTTATAATCGAGTAACTGCCTATTTACTGACCTAGCTAATGTGTGGGTTAATGACCATATTAGATTCAGATTTGACTGTTGATCGTTGTACCTTGGGAACTCTCTTACCCTGGAGGCTTAAAGCATATAGGCGGGTGATAAGAGTTTAAATGCACACAGTTTGTTGCGGCCTCGTTAATGATTCAATCTGAAAGTCCCAACCATGACGACGATGATATTACACACTTTGCTCAAAGTGTGAATTTGAGTATACTTCTACTATCTCTTATTTTTGTTTATCTCAATATTGTTAAATCCTTGTATGTTGAAACAAGCACCTATGTAGTGGCACGAAAAGTTAGATAGTGTAATGCTATCAAACAGGTTTGAATAAATTAATGTGTTAAATGTGTCTACCTAAAAAGAGATGATATAGACTATGTGATAATATGTCTCTACGTAGATGATACGTTGATTGTTGGTAATAATGATAATATCAAAATTACCAAAAGAAAGTTGTCGTAGAATTTTGACATAAAAGACACGAGACAACATAACATATGACGTGTGATGAAAATCACCCAAGACTTTAGAAGGTTATGCGCTTTCCTAAAGTCACTATGTCAAAAAGATACTCGACAAATTTTATAAGGATAGCAATGTCATTGCGAGAACTCCTATGGAAGTTGTGTCAAGTCTTTACAAGAATCACAAAGAAAGTATGCAACAACTACATTATTATAGAGTTATAGGGAGCCTAATATAACTCATTGACTGTACTAGACCAGATATTGCGAACTTGGTTAACAAATAATCGAGATATAAGAGTAATCTCAATAATAAATACTAGAAAGCGATAGTTAGAATTCTTAGATATCTAAGGTACACCGCTAACTATGGATTATAATATATGTACCGAATGAAGTGAACAGTAATCATATTCCACCATTGCAGGTAGAAATGTACTGCTCCACTTCAAGAACTTCTGAGCTCACCTAGATAGGTTAATACTTGAAATTTAGGCCGACACCAGAGGAACTCTTCCTAATGGAAGAAGAGAGATTCTATTGATGGTGGTATTTCAATAATTAATCTACCTAACCTATGCAAATAATATGGCGAGTAAGTAGGTTCTAACTGAAGAATTTAGACACAAAGTGAAACAAAATGGTTTGCGGGTTTGATCAAACAGAAAGGAGAAAATGCACGATTTCTAATGGCAATAAAAGACACAACTGAAATAAAATAAACGAAACAGTAAACAAACAACGACTCATTCAATTGTAAAGATGATCATGATACCCTAGCGAGGTGCTAGACGTCGGTTATGGATTTTATTAAAACCTAACTAGTATCTAGAGTTATCTAATACAACTGCCTACTACTCTCGTTAGCTAGATAACAAAATTAAACATAGCCACTAATTCGGTTCTCGCATTTAACTAACTCTACAATCAAATTAATTCCAATTATGAAGTTCCCTCCTTAAGGATCATCCCTCAATAGTGAGATTTCTCTCCACCTACCTTAAGATGTATTATTCGACTATTTATGTTACCCCTAAACACCTTTTACGGATTTATGACTATTGAATAATAACTACTACTCTAGATATTCAATCCATAACCTAATTTAACAGTCACGCCATACAGACACCGTACACAATAAAAGGACTACTCCCTACTCATACTACTTATGCTGAACATAATGATATGAAAAGCATAAGAACAAGGATAAAGTGAAATGGAAGAAATCTCCAATATGATGGAAGTCTCAATACCAAATGAATGAGTACCAGAGTACCAACACACGAGTATGTAATGTAAAAAGAAGGTGTTAAACAGACCTAGACCTTAAAGGGTTTATATAGACCCAGGATGAAAAAAAACTTAATGGCTGGAGGCCGCTAATAAAAAAAGTTAAATACACTTAGGTACCTTTATTATTAAAAATAGACATTTAGGACCTTATATTATAACATACCCAAAAAAACCCAGATTATTTACAACACTAAAATTTTCATATGAAAAAGTCCATTAGGTCCCTCTGCAATATAAAAACCTTAGAAAGTTTATTTTTCTTTACTTTTCTCCTCTTCTCTTTCTTCTCTCACCCGGGAGCCACCACAAAAAAATGTAGACTAGTGCACCCATGCTCCTCCTCCTCTCCATGAAACCAATTCAAGTACGGGGAAAAGAGAAAAAAACCATCAAACCCTCATTTGGTCATCCTACGCTAGTAAAAGACCACAACTTCCAATGAAAATTAATTGGACATGGGAACTTGATTTCAAGGCCGGAACATTAGGAAGTTGGTTAAGCATGGAAATGAGGAGGAGCATGATGGTTCGTCACTAGTCTACTTTTTTTGTGGTGGCTCCGGGGAGTGAAAAGAAAGAGAGGAGGAGAAAAGAAAAAGCAAATTAATTTTCTAAGTTTTTATATTGCAGAGGGGCATAATGGACTTTTCCATTCGAAAATTTTAGTGTTGTGAATAACTTGGGGTATTTTTTTGGGTATTTTTATAACACATGACTTTAAGTGTCTATTTCTAATAATACATGATACCTAAGTATTTTTAACCCTGAAAAAAACTCTAGTCTGTAGTCGCCCTGATAATAGACGAAAACAATGACAAAAATACGTGAAATGTTTTGTGAATTTTTTGACGTGGCATATGGATCAGCATACGCTGATTGAAGGCAAGCATACAGTGATAGCTTCAATCGCAAAATCCAGGGACTACTGGTAAGGTGTAAGCGTACGTTGGTGGCTCTAGTTGTAGAATCCAACGTACGTTAATAAAGTGTATGCATACGGTGGCCGGTATTTGCTCCTAATTACCTCATAAACTTCTCACGTTCCTATGCTCCAAGTTTCTTATCTGCTCCTCACTCGAAGTAGTTCTGAGACTCTTACAAAATACAAAAAGGAGTAAATATCCACTCTCACGACACAACTAACACGAAGTGGTAAAATTCACAATGAAATGAATACGAAACTGGATAAAATACGTCTTAAACATCATGAAAGACATTAGAAATAAGTATGTGATTTGACTTGCATTAGCTATCGCCACCAGCCCAGTGCCTCCCTTTCCAGCACCGCTAACCCTTCCCCTCTAAGTGGAAGGAGGGATGTTGTCGATACACATCCAAGTTTTAACCGCCCTACCATCACCGCTGTCCCTTCGAAGAAAGAAGGTAATGAGGGGAATCGATTTGAATTCATTAAGCAAACAGAGGTTACATATATACAGGCTAGATACCTACGTGATATGCTAAACAACTACTTGATAAGCTAGAGAACTATCAGATAATTTACGTTCTATTCTACATGATATACATGGACAATACTACATGATAACTACAGTGTGTAATTATATCTATCACTACAGATAAGCATAATCCAATAGAAGGGATGCTGCAGACACAGAGCTGCTGGCTGAGAGGAGCTCTCAACTGACCGGCTCTTGAAATGTTTACGTACTTGTTCGTTGATTTCTTAGTTCTGGGGGTTTATTTCGGGTTCCTGATGATTTGATCTATTGTTTCTGTTTAGTTTTCTAGGGAGAGTTTGCTAGAAAGAGAGAGCGTTCAAACCTATTACTTACTAAAGTTTATACTGGTGATATAGAGATGACACAAATGAACACCACTAGTGAAATGAGTACCACCATCAACAGCATAAACGTTTTTGCAGTAGCAATGATGCCAGTTCTGAGAAGCCCACCATCGTATTCTCAACTTGAGAAATAAAAAAAGTTCAAGGGCATTAATTTCAAGATGTGACAATAAAAGATGATATTTTTTACTGCCTTGAACTTGAGCTGGTATATCAAGGAGGATAAACCCAAAGAGGATGTGAGTGATCCGCAACAAACTATGACACATGCCACATGGATAATTAAGATTATCTTTGTCGCAACTATATATTGAACCCTCTCGATGATACACTTTTCAGTGTGTACTCTCCAAAAAATACTTACAAGGATCTTTGAGAATTGTTGGAGAATAAATATAAGGTTGACGACGACGAAGCAGTGAAATCGGTCGTTGGACGCTTCCGCAACTATAATATGGTCGATCGAAGAAGCGTGTTGGTACAATACAATGTGCTGCAATTGATCTTCTATGATCTTATAACCTAGAAAATCATGATAAATAATTTTCTTCAAGTGGTGATGGTGATTGAGAAATTACCGCTATCGTGGAAGGACTTTAAGATGTACCATAAGCACAAAAAGAAGAAGATGACTCTTGAGGATCTTATCTGAAGGTTGCGCAATGAGCAAGACAATCAAAAGGTTGAGAAAAAACCAAGTGGCATAGTTGCCAAAGCCAATATGATCGAGGTTGGGGGGGAGCTCCTTTGGGAACAATCAGAAATATGATGAGCGCAAGAAACGCTAACTTTATCACCTCATTTTAGGGTCCTTTAGATCCATTTTTTGAGTCTTTCTGAGTCATTTATGTCATTCTTAGGTCTGTTGCCTAGAATAATTTTACCCTTTTATCTTTGTGTCTTTAGGAAGAGGATCTTGCAGGGATGCAAGGATCAAGTAAGAAGAGGCGAGCGTTGGAAAAGTCAGGCCAAGAAATAACTAGCCAGAACCAAGCTGTAATTGTCGAATGGAAAAATCTGCACCGGCTAGCGTCTCTCCTGCAGAAACACGCTGAGCAGTACTACCCCGACGAACAGCGGGGGAACTTCATCCGGATTTTTCTCAACCCTCTGTGTCCTACCGGACGCTGCCCTCCAGCCCACCGAGCAACGTTCAAAGAGAATGGAGGTGAGCTTTTCACGAAGAACCTGCCGAATGGCAGAATCGTCCACTGGATGGCGCCCATGATGCCGACTGAAGTCCGCACCCGTCGGTCGGTGCCCAAAATCCAAAACTTGCCAGCCAACTCAGCTTTTTGGATGGTGTCACTTACACCGAACGTTGTTTTTGCCAAGGACAAATAGATATTTTGAGGACTTTTAAGACATTTTCACCTTATTTTAGGGTTGAGGGGGAGACTTCTCTATAAATACCCCCTCAACCCCTCAATTTGTAAGCCTTGACAAAAGGACATAAACTTAGGTTTTATTAAGTAGTTGGAGAGGATGGAGCGGCTCGTCACCACGATTGAGCATTCTCTATCCTTTCCTTTTAATTATGCTCTTATGACATTATTACCTTTCATGCATTGTTGTTTTAATTAAATGATGATGTGTGAGTAGTTTCCTTTTGGGTCGGGTGCCTTAGTGCTCTCAAAATGCTTGGTTTTGAATGGACTTAGCTTTTAGAGCATGTAGCGGTTAGAGGGCATAATGCGTTGGGTAACGAACCTCCGTTGGAACCTAGGGGTGAGTAGTACTAGTAATGACCTAGAGTCCTTCCCAATCGATTGTAGCATATCCCAAAATACTTAGTCGTGAAGGGGAGCATGAAAAAGCTTAACCGCTAGATTATACATTACCCAATGGACTTAGCTGTGAAAATGGACTTTGCTATGAATGGTAGTGTGTAGTTGGCCCAAGGGTAGTGCATTAATGAGTGAGGTTTAGGAGGGCAAGAGTGGTAGTCTCGACACCTAGTTACCAACTTTGGGTGTGAGTGACGTTCTCGTTGGGACCCCCCTAATACCTTCTTTGTGGCGTGAAGTACTTAGCTATGAAACCATGCCTTTGTTCACTAGGCCCATCACAGACATAAAAGCCTAAGAGAGACCAAGTACGTAGGGATGTACGAAGGGCATCTAACCCAATTTCTTTTAAATTGTCTTTATATCCTTTCAACTTAATCCTTGTTATTTCTTGTTGCACTTAAACCTTTCATAAATGACTAATCAACCTAATCTTAATTGTATCTCACTCGGGATGTCTTGAACCTGCTCCTTATGGTTCGACATTATACCCGTACTCTCCATTATTGCTAGGTGGACCGAAAAATCCACTCTTCAATTGGCGCTATTGCTGGGGAGTGGTGTCTCCCCAAGGCACCCTAGTTGATTTGCATTCTTGATTTGGTTATTTTTTATTTATCACTATTTATCTTTTTTATTTTGTGTTTGATCCTAGTATGAGGACCCCTTGATCTCAGGTATATCTATGAACGAGACAATGTAGGACAAGTATGGGTCCTCGTGGAATGGGAGAGAGGACTTTGAAGTGATACCATTGTTGCTCTCCATCCTGAAGACTACAGTGCAATTTGATGGGGTGACAGAAAGTGACCCTAATGACCACCTTTTAGGATTCTTAATCATTTGTGATACCTTTGAGATAAAGGAAGTTCCCGAGGTGAGGGTGAAGATGAAGCTGTTCCTATTCACCTTGCAAGGGCAAGCAAGGAAGTGGTATGAAGGAATGGGCGATATCAGAATCACCACACGGTATGAATTAGCAAATGCTTTTTTAGAGAAATATTTTGAATTTGAAAAGCAAAGACATGTGGTGACAGACATTGGGACCTTCAAGCAATTTGAAAATGAGAATTTGGTGGAGGCATGGGGAAGATTCAATAAGTTTAAGAATGTCAACCCCTACTTTAAGTTTACATCAAGACACCTCATCCAAATTTTCTACTTTGGGCTGGATAGACCATTAAGAGACTATTTAGACATCGTAGCAGGAAGCACCTTCATTCAGCAGTCTACCGAGGAAGCGGTTGTGTTGATGGAGGAGATGATTAAGAGCCATGAGGAGTTTATGGCTAGCATCAATCAACAATTCTTCTGGATGGTTGATTTAGAATGGGTTGTGCAAGGGAAAGTTATGGCCTGTAGTGAACTTGAAGAAAAAGTGGACAATGAACAAGAGAATCCCATACCGAAATAACAAAGAGGAATAGTTTACACCATTAAGGCTAAGCCATCGGAAGAATGTGCCATGCTAGCTAAGGTGAATACTCCCAAAGAAGGTGCAGATAAGACTCGGGAACTTGTGGAATTTCGAGGGGACACCTCTCAATTGTGGGAAGGTGAGCTTGGATACGAAAAGAAAAACATTACAACCTTATCGTATAACAAGGAGGTGGAAGAAACCCTAAGAAAAAGAAAAGCTGAGAGAGAGCAACACGTCCGAGGAGACCCAGGAGATATCATAATTCATGTGGATTTAGGAGGAGAAATTGGACAAAAAGCCTTTGTGGGTTCGGGATCATCAGTAACTATTATGTCCACCTCTTTGAGCAAGAAAGTAGAACTTAATGAAGTTGTCCCGACCACAGGAAACTTGATCCTCGCCGACAGGTAAGAAACTTCAAGGAGTCATTAAGGATGTTCATATGGAGATACAAAATGGTATTGTTCTCGCGGACTTCATAGTTATGGAAGTATTCCCGACAAGGGAAAACATTCCAATTCTTGGTCGCCCTTTTCTAGCCTCAACAAAATCCAAGCTTAATTTTTAAAAAAGGTGCGTAACCCTCAATTTTGGAACAAGCAAATACACTAAGTTTAGGGGTAAGGCTAGAAGAGAGATCTTTTTAAGGATGTGGGCCCGGTCGGATCAATTAACCAGAGTAAAAAGGGCAATGAAACTGAGTAGAGCAAAGCTTTCTTTTAAGAAGCACTTTCACAGGAATGCTCCTTTTGCCAACACTGCCTGGGCACTTTTTCATGAGTAAAGGGACTTGAGGAAAAAAGAGGTCGGTGATCTGCTCCAATTCTGCCATTCTTACGAAGAGGAATGTGAGAGATCAAAGCATGAAGACACTGAAATATCACGATTGATTCAACATTGTTATCAAGACCCAGGGAGTCTAAACCATTCAAACATATTCTTGGAGGCAATTGCTTGCGTAACATGAAAGACTGGTTCAAGTGCATATTTGGAGAAGAGAACACCACCATGGCCTGACCCTATCACCTCTAAGTTGTGAAAAGATTACAGTCAAGCTAATGACTATAAATTAGCACATTTTATGGTGTAATATAATTTGGACATGTAGAACTTCTTGTAGGAACCCATCACTAGGTGGTGGTGTATTTTGTGTGATCTCAGGTACCCTGGTGATGACAGCGGTGGGCATGAGCTCGAGCTTCAAGGCACAACGTACAAACCTGATTCACCAGAGGTAGCCAAGCCAGGGAATCTCTCTGCTAAACAACAAAGTCACATGCTCGTTCCACCACTTTGAACAGGGACATCCTCTCAACCCTCCTCCATATGTTTTTTTGTGTCTTGTGTTATCTTGAATGTTTTGTGTCAGTTTCAATCTTAGCATGTATTGTTGCCACGGAGGCCATGACGTATGATTTTGATTGAAGTATTTTTTACTTCTTTAACCATAGAGGTCATTGATGCATTTCTTTTCTTTGTCGATTTAGCTGCCTAAACCCTCTCATAGTGTGGACAATGTATCATTCAAGTTGGGGGGAGGGGGAGTTCCATCTAGGAACTTGTATGTTTAGGTCTAGATCATTATAAGTAGGTCGAGTTTTGGAACATTTTTGGCAATTGAACTCCCTCAATTTTTTATTTTAGTCAAAAGCTAAACCCCATATCTTTTAGGGATTAGACCCCGGGTGTAAAAGCATAGGAATACGGATTTTCTATACCCTTGATGGTTTAAGCTCGCAATCTCCCATTGTAGGGTGAGCGTATGAGGTTGATGTGGGACCTTATGAAAAGATTTGAGTCAAAGGAAGAGTCTACCATCTCCAATTTTTGTTCATGAGGTACCTATATGTTTTGGATGAGTGGGGTATCCTACTAAAAGTGTTGTCATTTTTTTCGAGTGGGTGATTGGCGGGAGGACGGGGGCCATTTTTGATTGGTTTGAGCCTAGAGCTGTAGAGCCATCCCTTTGGTTCTCCATTGATTTACCCCTTTTTGTGCCTAGCCATTCTTTGCATATACACACTTGTCATGCTAAACTATTTCCCAAAATTCTCCCACCTTTGACATCTAGTCCGAGGTTACGCATAGGTTTTATCTTATGGGGATATTTGTAAGGGAAGCATAATGGTGTAGACTTTATTTTGTTGGGTTTGATCTTGGAAGAATCGGGTAGAAAAAGGGCCAAACTAAAAATGTCAAGCTTTGCCAAACCCAAAATGTTGCCAAGCTTGAATAAAGAAAAGTGGAGAAAAGTAAAAAAAGTAAGGAAAAAAAAAGAAAAGTGAAAAAACAACAAAAAGAGTAAGGTGTGTTAAGAATAAGGCAACCAAACAAAGCAAGCTTGTGCTATGTGGCCATAGGACTTAGGGAATAATGGGTTGAGCAAAATTAGAATTAGGGTGAGCATGTAGAATAGACGAGTGCTAGAGTACCTTTGTAACTTGCACCTCAGATTGGGTGGTTTAGCTACTATCCATGCTTTTTATCCTCACCTAAACCTTAACCCCATTACAACCTGAGTCGAAGTCCCCTTGATCGCAAAGCCCATTTCATGAGAACCGACTCCCAGTGGGAGTAGGATAACTCATGACCACAGACATATGCGCGAGTGATTGGAAGTTGACTACCAGATAGTGAGCTTAAATAATTTTCTATCCTCTGAGTGGTCAATCTGCTAGCCTCACCCTCTTTGGCTTAAAGCTTGTTTAAGCCTTCGAGGGTGTAATCCTTGTGTATTCCTATTTTTGCACCCGGGGAAGTGAACCACTTGGTTGTAGGGTGGTCTTGTGACGTGAGATCAAATTTTGGGGGCGTTCTTCTTACTAAGGGTGTGCCAACTTTTGCTTTATTTATTTATATCTTAGAGTCTTTCTGGATCTTTTACTTAAGTACAGGTAAAGATTCAAGGGTGGAGGTGTGATGAGCATAAGAAACGTTCACTTTATCAGCTCATTTTAGGGTCATTTAGATCCGTTTTTGAGTCATTTTATGTCATTCTTAGGTCCATTGCTTAGAATGGTTTCTCCCTTTTATCTTTGTGTCTTTTGGAGGAGGATCTTGCAGGGACGTGAGGATCAAGTGAGAAGAGGCGAGCATTGGAAGAGTCGGGCTGAGAGATAACTAGCCAAAACCAAACTACAACTGCTGAACGACAAAATTCACACCGGTAGGCGTCTCTCATGCAGAAATACATCGAGCGGCACTGCTCTGACGAACGGTGGCTGGACTTTATCCAAAATTTTCTCAACCTTCTGTGTCCCACCGGACGGTGCCCCCAGCCAGCTGAGCGGCGTTCAAAGAGAATGGAGGTGAGCTTTTCATGGAGAACCCGTCGAACGGTGGAATCGCCCACCGGACGACGCCCATGCTACTGACTAAAGTTCGCACCCGTCGGTCGGTGCCCAAAACCCAAAATTGCCTGCCAGCTTTGCTCGCTGGACGGTGTCACTTACATTGGATGGTGTTTTTGCCAAATTTTACCAGGGAGAAATAGATATTTTGAGGGCTTTTTGGACATTTTTACCTTATTTTAGGGTTAAGGAGGAGACTTCTTTATAAATACCCCCCTCAACCCCTCAATTTGTAAGCCTTGACAAAAGGACTTAAACTTAGTATTTTTAAGTAGTTGGAGGAGGAGCAAGGAATGGATGTCGGGAGAGGATCGAGCAGCTCGTCACCATGATTGAGCATTCTCTATCCCTTCTTTTTAATTCCTCTCTTTTGACATTGTTCCTTTTTATGCATTGTTGTTTTAATTAAATAATGATGTGTGCGTAGTTTTGTTTTGGGTCGCACGCCTTAGTGCTTCTGAAATGCTTGGTTTCAAATGGGCTTAGCTTTAAGAGCATGTAGCAGTTAGAGGGTGTAATGCGTTGGGTAACAGACCTCCGTTGAAACCTAAGGCCGAGTAGAACTAGTAACGACCTGGAGTCCTTCCAAATCGATTGTAGCATGACCCGAAGTACTTAGCCGTGAAGGGGAGCGTGGAAAAATCTAATCGCTAGATTATACATTACTCGATAGACTTAGCCGTAAAAATGGACTTTGTCGTGAATGGTAGTATGTAGTTGGCCCAAGGGTGGTGCATTAATAAGTGAGGTTTAGGAGGGCAAGAGTGGTAGTCTCGACACCTAGGTGAGGTTGACAACCTACCAACATTGGGTGTGAGTCACGTTCTTGTCGGGACCCCCTTAATACTTTTTTTGTGGCGTGAAGTACTTAGCTGTGAAGTGCCATGTCTTAGTTCACCTAGGCCCACCACGAACATAAAAGCCCAAGAGAGACCAAGTACGTAGGGATGTACGAAGGGCACCCAGCCCAATTTTCTTTAAATTATCTTTATACACTTTCAACGTAATCCTTGTCATTGCTTGTTTCATTCAAACCTTTCATAAAACATGAATCAACCTAATCTTAATCGCATCTCACTCGGGATGTCTTGAACCCTCTCCTTGTGGTTCGACATTGTACCCGTACTCCCTATTATTGCAAGGTGGACCAAAAAATTCACTCTTCAAAATACTCAAATGATTCCGAAGGAGATGCTTAGAATAAGATCTTCACCGGTGCCAAATATGTTTGCAAAAAAGTCAACCATAGAGTTAAGCATTGCTACAAGCATCAGATCCCTAAGGATAAGAAGACGACACGACGTAGCAATGGCAAGAATTAGAAGCCTGCTCATGCCAAAATTGTGGAGGCTAGCTTGATCTCAGACCTTGATGAAATGTAAGAATAAGATTGAAATTAGTGCTGCCAATAAGGCTAGCACTAGCAATAATGTAATGCATGTTGTCGAAAAGTCTAATGAGAAGATGAAGTTTGCTTATTCTTATGAGTCATTACATTTATGGCATGGTAGGCTATGTCATGTGAATATAAGTCTTCAATAAGGATTAAGATTGAGGTAGAGAACCAACTTGACAAAAATATCAAGAATCTTTGAAGTGACCAAGGTGGTAAATATGAGTCTCCATTTGCACAAAGATGTGCCGAGAATGGAATCATTAATCAAAACCACGACACTTTATTCTCCCAAGAAAAATGGAATTGAGTAAAGAAAGAATAGAACACTCAAGAAAATGATGAACCCGATGCTTATTAGTTTTAGATTACCAAGGAACTTATGGCAGGAAGCTGTGCTTTCTGCCAACTGTGTGCTCAATAGAGTGCCACATAAAAAATTGAATAAAAAACCTTATGAATTATGGAAAAGATGATGCGTGTAGCTAAAAATACCTTAGGGTATGAAGATGTCTTGTTAATGTTTCTCTCCTACTTTCTAAAAGGACTAGGATAAGACCTAAGACGATAGATTGTCTCTTTATCGTCTATGAATAAGATAATACTTCATATCGGTTCCTGTTGCACAAGTTTGATAACTTTGATGTCCATGTAAACACACTGATTAAAGTTAGGGATGCTTCATCCTTTGAGAAAATCTTTCCTCATAAAGCTCAACTAGAGGAAGACTGTCAAGTTGATCAAAGTGAGAGCAATATGGGGAGAGAGAAATCTCAAGACAAAGTTGAAGAACCTAGATGTAAGAAAATGGCAAAGAAAGAAAAGTCTTTTGGATCGGATTTCCTAACTTATCATTTGGAAAATAATCTCGTAACCTACAAAGAAGCAATGTATTTTTCAGACTGTGCTCGTTGGAAGGAATTTAGTGAATAGTGAGATAAAGTCTATCTTACATAATCATAGTTGAGAATTATTATATCTACTTGAGGGTTGTAAACTACTTATCCACGAGTGGAAATTCAAGAAGAAGATCAAACCAGATGGTACCGTGGATAAGTACAAGGCTAGAGTTGTAGTTAAAGACTACAAGCAAATGAAGGGTGTTGATTATTTTGAAACGTATGGTCTTGTCTGCAGGAAAACCTCTATAAGGTTATTCATAATCTTTGTAACTTTGTTTAACCTAAAGATCCATCAGATGGACTTGAAAGCGACCATCCTAAATGGAGGCTTAGAAGAAAAGATTTGCATGGAACAACCTGGAGAATTTGTAATTCCAGGAAAAGAAAATAAGGTTTGAAAACTTGTTAAATCCTTGAATGGATCAAAATAAGCACTTAAGCAGTGGCCTAAAAAGTTTGATAGTGTAATTCTATCAAATGAGTTTTGATAATCAAATGTGATAAATGTGTCTACGTCTAAGAAAATGATCAAGACTATATGCTAATATGTCTCTACGTATATGACATTTGATCGTTGGTAATAATGATAACATCAAATTTACCAAGAGAATGTTATCGCAGATTATTGACATAAAAGACACGACATAAGTTAACGTAATACTTGGGATGAAAATTCTTAAGACTTCTGAAGGTTGCATGCTTTCCTAAAGTCACTATGTCAAGAAGATGCTTAAATTTTTTGATAAGTATAGTAATGCCATTGCGAGAACTCTTATGGAAGTGGTATTAAGTCTTTGCTAGAATCACGTAGAAAGTATGCAATAACTAGATTATTCTACAGTTATAGGTAGCCTAACTGTGGAGTAATCCAAATGGCGAACACTAAAACACGATAGTTAGAGTCCTTAGATATCTAAGGTACACTGCTAATTATGTTTTACATTATAAGAGACATCTAACCATTCTTGAAGAATATCCAGACGCGAACAAGATCTCAGACTCTAAGAAAATAAAATTCACGAGTGAATACATATTTACAATTCGAGGAGCATCAATCAAGCAAACAAATTTGCATTGATAGATAAACTATAGAATCATAATTTGTAGAGTTAGATCTACCAGCTGAAGAGTCAGATTAACTCAAAAGTTTCTTGGAGGATATTCTGATATGGTCGAGACTTAGCTATTGGAAGAGCACAAAGCAATATGTATAATAAAAAGTCTAGGCACATATGTTGTAGACATAAATCCGTGAGAATGTTGTTGGGAATGGATGTGATACCTTTAGACTATGTAAAGTCAAAAGAAAATATTGCGGATCTATTAACTAAAAGTTTAACGAGAGATCAAGTTGAGGTCTCAATAAGGGAATGGGATTAAAGCCCACGAAATGACCTAAACTCATAACGATAAGCTAACCTGAATTGTAAACACCAATTTACAGGTTCAATGGGACAACTTAATTGTGAGGAGAGGGTCGAACAAATCACTTGGGAAATTGAGTTCCCTACCTATTCCTATGATAAAAGAGTGATAGACCTGTCCATGGGAAGGTTAAGCTATAATCTCTTAATCATCTTTATACTTAGAGTAAATATAAGTGAGTTGTGACAAAATACTCTTTATAAGAGATCACCTATATCGAATGTGAATGGGTCGCTTCCATGAGATCAGTGCTCATCGCATGGTATACAATTGCTAGTTGCATAATATACTAGTGTTCCGAGCATGGTTAGGATTATAATCTCAATTAATGATAGTAGTTGTCTTTTGTGAAACATATCTCTTGAGAACTATAATTACATAATTGAAAATATAATATCAATTAGTGATAGTAGTTTTCTTTTGATGACTGAATAAAGAAAAACTCCTTGAATTACTAACTTAATTTGAAAGACTCCTTGAATTACTAACTTAATTTTCTTTATTTGTACCAAAAAATCTTAGTTTTCATTATGAGATTGCACACAAACTTTTTGTATTGTCCTTTATGAAGGTACTTGAAGATTAAGCATATCGACGGCGTTAGGTGAAGCGAGGCTAGATGAAAAAGATAAAAGATCATAATCTTGTTCTCACAAAGACAACATATATGAGAGTGAGTGGTCGCGATATTGGTGCTTGGATATGTTTCTCATGTCCCTTGTTTTTTATGGAGATGAGAGACATCCTGAAGTTTTTTTTTAAAATTATATATTGTATTACTCCGGAATAGATAATTATACCTTGTTTAGTTACACCATGAGTACCGAAAATACAAGAGTGTAACTAAACAAATCCAAGAAACATCTAGGACGTAACACCTAGTTATTTTTTAGAAGCTATCCTCGATTTTATATTTCGAGGAGCCAACAGTTGTGTAGATAGACTTGTATATATGAAACTCGCGAACCCATTATGATAGAGCTATATGATAGACCCTCCATAAAAAAACTAAACAAGTTAGAATGCGTGACATAAACGATGTGAGTATGCACGATCAGTTGTAATAGACTATTTGATTTCTAATAAAACAACAAATCCCTTTTTATTCGACAAAAATATTGTACTGCTTAGAATTTATAGATCAACAAGTAATAAGATAAGAATTTTTAACTCTTAATTTATTTATTGAGCTTAAGAGCATTTGACTCTTACTTTATTTATCGACCAAACCAAGTTAACATAAGAAGATTGATAATCAAGAGCTCTTTGACTACTTACACCACTTATATCTCACATGCCCTTCTCCCAGGGATACATAAAAATATCAGGAGGAGGAAGCGTTCTAAAACTTCGGAAATAAGCTCCGTCATCCTTAGCAATCCCAATTGAATTCATCGCCAACACTGAGGTAGTGGTCTCCAAGGTCATCCTCCTTGGACTTGCAATGCACAAACATCTGAGGAGGGCCACTTAGGTTATTGACCACATGCACATGCCAATGCTGTGCATCACAATAAGTAGGAGGATCTACTAGCATAGTTAGAATAATGAAACAAAGTAGGACATTTGAGGGAGATTTTTTCATTGTTCCTTTGATTCTCTCTTTTGCAGATTGTTTCATCAATCTTATAAAAGCAAAATTTGTTCTACTATTACTATGATTTTATAGTGGCTTTCTCATTTATTATCCTGCCAATTATGTGCTCGATTTATCTTTTTATATTTGGTTGTATAGTTAATTCTTAATTAATTAATAACCACGATAAAATTTATAAATTTTGGAAAGTTATTGAACTTCCGATTATGGGCTTGATTTAACATTTTTTTGTAGTATATATGGATTAATTTATTGTATTACCAAATTTGAAGATTTATATATGGGATATTTTTAATTAATATTTTAAGCAATTTTTTGGAATTTAATTCATATAGGCTAACAAACAATCCCGCATGTAATTAGATTTGCCAAAATTAATAATCTTGAAAGTTACTTCATATAGGCTAGCAAATAACTTGCCAAAGAGTATTTAGCCTAATAACATAAGACGTAGAACAATTTGACGAAAGTTTATGGCTCAAATCTTAGAAAGATAATTCTTTGATTTTTTTAGAAAGACTAAAAAATAACTGACTATGCAATCTTTCAATAGAGAATTGTTGACTAATTAAAAAATAGTCGATTTGATGGATTAATGATATACGACTATGTATTAAACAATAACCAGAGGCAGACTAAGTATTTGGTCCGATTTCTAGGTCGATCAATTCAATTCGACTAGTCGCTCATGAGATCAGAAATTTTTTAACAAAGAACATGCAAATGTGGTGGAGGCCAGCCCATCCATCGAAATCCGTCCCAGTATCTGGGGCCAAGCCACTTGCCATCTTATAAAGGACACGTTCGTCTCACCAATCTTGTCATCTCATGTAATTAAACCCATGTAAATCAAAAAGGAAAAAAATAATGGACAAAAGAAGTAAAGAACTCTATTTATGTATAGAAAATATAAAAAAATATTAAAAATTGAAAAAAACTTCAACAAGAAGACCCAAAAATAGGCAGAATTCACGACTTGCATGTGATTCAATTCTCACGAATCCCACAGTTCTAAAACTATACATTTCATCCTTTTTCTATTCTTTTTTCCTCCGTTGGGTGCCAATTTCTAATAAGCTGAAAGGAAACCTTTAAACAAAGGGATCCAAAAGGCATTTCCTGGAATGATTCGTCGTTGAGCTTCAGCACTCCCTCCTCTACCCTACTTTTAAATATAGACTCATACTCATATTCTATCCTATACCTAGTCAAAATCAATATATTTTAAACCCGTAGAATAAAAATAAGATCTGATTCACAGAATATGACTATTTCTGCCATCCCGACGAGATAGATAATCAAGAACTATTTACTACCTCCACTACTTATAACTCACGTGCTCTTCTCCCAGGTGTACATAAAAGTGTCAGGAGGAAGAGACGGGATAAAATTCCGGAAATAGACACGATCATCTTTAGCAATCCAAAAGCAGTTATGTTGATCATTTTGTAGCGTGTGACACCCCCAATAAAAGTGAGCCCCTGCTTTATAAACATCGAAAGAGGAAGCATAGTGTTGAGTATTAATGTTCAAGGTTTGGTTGTTGGCATGCTGCAACCTTGCTGTCATCTGCTACTGCAGTTCATGAAGATACTGCCAAGTTATTGATGATTTACTCAAATCATTTATCCATACTTGAGTACGTAAGGATCATCAAATGACTTGGCATGTAAGGACCATCATAAAATTTCTCCGTATATATTGGTGGAATTAGTGTAATTGAGTTGGAGGTTATGCAGCATTTATTACTAGTCATTGCTTCTTAGCTGTCATGTAATGTATATGTTAGTCCCAAGATTAGCCTCCTAATTAGCCGTTACGTAGGTTGCTTTCCTCTCTGTATATATACCGATTGATGTAATCAATAATAATCAAGTCATTATTTTCTCATATTCTCAGAATTTACATAGTATCAGAGCCTTTCATGGCTGAAAATAATTCCCTAAATCTTTCAGAAACATCTGCCGCAATGCAGCAATCAACACCTCCTCTATTTCTCGAAAGATTGTCGCATCAGAAAATGATTCCAACATCAGTCTGAAGCTCACACCTATGGCCTTAAATGGTTTCAAGATCCCCCCAATACTTGGATCTGGAAGGAAATGTTTTTTAAACAAAACTCATAAATTAACTGAGAGCAATAACCATGAGTTTCAGGGGGAGTGAATGCAGACACATGTATGAACAAGTTCCTGATCATCCTGTTATGTCCAGAACCTCAGTCTCTTACGAAGACATTTATGGTAATGAACGAAGTGGTAAGAATTCTGTAGAACATCAAAATTCTGCAGATAGGAATTCTGCAGACCAGGGGTTATATAGAACAAAATTTTGCGGGTCAAATCTCTGCTGCAGAAAATGTTGGTCAGCTAACTAACGATGCATCTAAAGAAATTAATGTGCATGCAGGTTTACAGGAACAACAGTGTCGGTCAGGAATAAAAAGAGCATGAGACAGAGATCAGAAGATCACATCGACCTCACTGAAGAGAATTGGTTTACACCATAAAATTGGTGATCTTGTGCACGGCAGACCAATTTCAGCCATGAGGGATTGTATTCATATGATTTCTGAAGCAACAGTGGCTAGAGCACGGTGCTCCGCTTCGGTGGACGATCGAGAGATGGAGCGTTGCTTCCAAGATGTCCAGGAGATTAAGTTAGGTCCAAGAAATACTGTGTAGCCCATTGTAGGCCGTCTATCCAAGACGCAGCTTCCCCAATCCGCATCGGAGTAACCGGACAAGGTAAGATTACTTGATGGCCGAAGGAGCAGCCCATAATGAGGCGTCCCTTGTAAATATGCAGACCGCCCTCGTCTGAAATAGAAAAGCGAGATGTCCGTGTGTGAACCACGACATTGTAGTCAATGCCGGGCCTTTGTTGAAACCCTTTCACAACCATACGAGCTTTGAAGCGAGCAATCGAGCCATCCGCATTTTGTTTCACACGAAACATCCACTTATTGCCTAGGACATTGTACCGTGGATTTGGTGGGACGAGTATCCATGTACCATTCTGTAGGAGAGCATTTCTCTCTTCGGACATTGCTCGTCTCCAACGGGGATCTTTGATAGCTTTTGAATGGCATGTTGGCGCTTCTGGAACAGTAGCGAGAAGAGCCTTTGGAGGAGGTAATTTACCTGTTTGGGATCGTGTTGCCATCCCATGCTTACGAGTTAGAGCAGGCGGCCCGTTGGAAGGCACAAACTGTGTGAGAGATTCGACTGCTAGGCCAGTTGGGAGAGATGGCCCGTCTGGAAGTGGATGGCTCGGCTGGTGGACCGGTGGAGACAAGAGGCCCATTTGGTGAAGGGGCCCGGCGTCGCGTGTACACAGATCGGTGGAGCCATGGGCTGTCCAGCTTATGGCCCGTTTGGTTGTGATGGTGGGCTTTGTTGCACGCCTGCTGTAACAGCACCCTTTGAATCTGGCGACAAAAGAAATAGCCCAATGGGGTCCACCGTAGGAGACCACAAGTTCTCAGGGACACTAGATTGCGAAACACGTTTCTCCATGAGTTTCGGATCCCGAAATGGAAAGACAGACTCATCAAAGAGGACGTGGCGAGATATATGAAGACGAGAAGTGACCAAATTTAAACATCGATATCCTTTATACTATTTGTTGTAGCAAAAAAAAAACACATGGTGAGGATCAAGGTTCCAATTTCTTTTTGGTTAAAGGGCGCAACCAAGGGTAGCAAAGACAACCAATTACTCGAAGGTGAGTGAGTGACGGTGCCTCTCCAAATAATTATTGGTAAAGCGTTCGATTCTCAAGCAGTGGCATCGTTAGATGATTGATCAAATAAGCTATAGAATCAAAGATTAGTGGCCAATAGGTCAAGGGTATAGACGTATGGTGTAATATTGCCAAACATGTTTCAACAACATGGCGATGTTTTTGTTTCACACACTCATTTTGTTCGGGTATATAAGGATATGAAATATGATGTTCAATACTATTATTAGATAAATATTTAGTAAGAGCTTGGTATTCTCCACCCTAATCAGATATAAAAAGCTTAATAGGTCGGCTAAAATATTTTTCCACTTGGGTGCAGAACTTGATAAAAATAGCAAGCAGATCGGATTTTTGACGTAATAAATATCACCAGAAAAATTTGCTAAAATGGTCATAGAAGAAACGTAATATCGAAAACCATCAAATAATTCAACGGGCGATAGACCCCAGATCACTACAAATGAGATCTAATGGGCCAGACGCTTGGAATGACGACACAAAAAATGACAACTTATGGATTTTGCCTACACTGCAACCATGACACAAGGGCGATAAGTGTTTATTAGAGAACAAAATAGAATGAGAACGTAATGCGTTGTTGACAACAGAAGCACTAGAGTGACCAAGACGTTGATGCCACACGTCAAGTGAAGGCGTGGCGGACGCAAGGTGGACCTGAGGCTAGCAAGGATTGACCGAAAGTGAGTAGAGACCATTGTTACTCCGGCCGCGATGAAGAACCTCCTTTGTAACCTGATTCTTAACAAGAAAATGATCATAAACAAATTCGACAATGATAGGGTTATCACGGGTTAGTGCACTTAAGGAAATAAGATTCTTATTAGCACGAGGAACATGTAAGACGTTGGATAATGATAATTGAGACTTAGGTAGTGAAAGAGACATATGACCAGTAGAAAAAATAGGTAGGGTTTGACCATTACCAAAGGTGGAAGTCCGGTATACTCGGAGCGGACAGCTAAATTTCCAAGATTCGATGTCAAGTGATGCGGTTTTCCGAAATCTAGTATCCATTGAGAACCTTGTGGTGACGAGACATGGTGAACCTGTGGGTTGGCCGATTGTTCAATTCAAGTCCTACTGCTTTAGAGAAAGAATTATTGATTAATTCTTATTAAAGAGATTCTCGCATATTTAAGGTTAATAGTTGATCTCAACTGACATAGTGCATGTAACCTTGATTGGATTTAAAGAAGCAAATTCGTTGCAACGTTAGTATGCATTGTCGATGTCTTTTGGTGTTTAATACCAAATGACACATCAATTGGTTTAAAACCAAGAGACACATTTGGCCAATTAAGTGAAGAAGTATGAGAAATGAAATGGTTTGGAAATGATTTTTAAATTTGGGTCACTTATGACCTTTAGGACTTGTTCTATATGGTCATTGAGTTCCTATAAATGGCAAGTATTTTCTTGCCATTTGAGATGATCCAAAATGAATCAATCTCCTCTCCATCTCTTCATTTCCAGCATAAGACATTGTTATTATAGTTGTATAGGTGATATTTTATTGCTTGTCATTTAGAATATCTATATTCTTGAATAATCCTATAAGTGTAATCCTTTGGCAATAAATAGTGGGGAAAAATAAAAATTTAAGGATATAGATTATTAATCACGTCTCAAGAACACTAGTTCGAAGTCTTCTATTGGAGTGGTTCAAGCATCGTCGAGTCAATTTTTTGGACGATCATTGGTGACTCAACAACCAGATTTAGAGTATGAAATTTGCTCGAAAATCATTCGTACCTCGTCGAATTTATCGACACTACAAAAATCAGATTCTATCCCCACTTTATCTACAACATGGATCTGTATAAATTTATGCAGCTGAAAGGTTGGAAGACCGAAAATCGAACGTAGACAAAGCCCGGAAACGCGAAGTTGAACGTAGACATCTGTATAAATTTATGCAGCTGATCTTTTTCATAGGTTCTCCACGTGCACACGCCATTCTTTTCAGGGAAAATTACTCTATTCAAAAGAGGCACAAGATTTGGCTTCGCAAGATTCAACACCAAGGTGGACTATCAAAGCATAATAAAGGCAACATCGGGCAGCCTCATAGAAGATAGAAAAACACGCCATTCTACCAGGGTAATGTTGCTATGGCCACGAGAATTTGTTTTTGATTAGGCGATTTATATATCCAATATTTTTCTCATTGTAATTTTGTCGTTTATATATAAAAATCTACTTTTTTCAAAATTGTTTTTTGAAAGGTCCTTCCCAACTAAGAGGAGGGAGAGAGAGGGGAGGAGAAAGGAAAGAGAGAATGAAAGATGCGAGAGAATAAGCCCAAGGACTGAAAAATGATAATCTCAGCGAGAGACCGAAAAGTATAATAAAACTAAATATATGGAACTCAAAAAATTATTTTTTGAAACTGAAAGATGCGAGATGCGATTTGACTAAACTCCAAGGATCAGATAATAATTTATCCTTCTTTTTATAGGTCATATGAACGGCTCTAAGTGGGTCTAGAATAAGCCTAGTAGCACCACACAAACAAGGGTAATGGGCTCAAAGCATAGTGTACCACTGCTCAGCAATTAGTATACCATTGCTCGTCGCATAATATATCAGTTTTCACCAGCGCATGGTTTACGATGTCTCTAGAACTAATAGTTGAGAACCCTCATTGCATAATTAAAAATATAATTCTAATTAATGACAATAATTGTTTTTTGATGACTGAATAGAGAAAGTCTACTTGAATTACAAACTTATTTATCTTTATTTCTACAAAAAAAAAATCTCCCTTTATGAGATTGCACACGGACTTTATGTATTGTCCTTTATGAAGGCACTTGAAGATTGTGAATATCACGGTGTTAGGTGAACCGAGGCTAGACCACAAGGATAAAAGATCTTAGCCTTGTTCTCACGATGACAACATAGATGACAGTGAATAGTCACGAATATGTTTCTCATGTCCCTTTTTTTTTTTGGAAATGAGAGACATCCTCAAGTTTTGTTCTTTAGAAGCTGTCCTCGATTTTTATATTTTGAGAAGTTAATGGTTGTGTAGATAGACTAAAAAATATGAGATTCATGAACCCATTAGGTCATAGCTATACGATAGATCCTCCATCAGAAACTAGACTAATTAATGCGCGGCATAAACGATGTATAATATCCGCGATTAGTTTGTAACAGACTAGTTGATTTCCAATCAAACAACAAAGCTCCTTTTATTCGACAGAAATATTGTACTACTAAGAATTTAGAGATAAAAAAGTAATAAGATAAGAATTTTTAACTCTTAATTTATTTATTGAGCTTAAGAGCATTTGACTCTTATTTTATTTATGAACCAAAGTAAGTTAACATAAAGATTATAATCAAGAGTTTTTTGACTACCTCCATCACTTATAACTCAAGTGCTCTTCTTCCATGGGTACATAAAAGTATCAGAAGGAGGAAACGGAATAAAATTCCGAAAATAAACACCATCGTTTTTAGTAATCCAAAAGCAGTCACGCTGATCATCTAGGTATTTGTGACACCCAAAATACAAGCGACGATTTGCTTTATAAACAACGAAAGAAGAAGAATAACTTATATTCGGTGCCACATAGCACCAAAAAAGGGTCGTACCTCAAAAGTTGTCTCTAAATGACCAATTTACTTCATCGTCAACACTGAGATAGTGGTTTCCAAGGTCATCATCCTTAGACTTGCAATGCACAAGCATTTGAGGAGGCCGCTTAGGTTATTGACGATCTACTAGCATAGTTAGAATAATGAAACAAAATACGACATTTGAGGGAGAGTTTTTCATTGTTTCTTTGGTTCCCTCTTTTGTAGATTGCTTCATTAATTTAATAAAAACATAATTGTTATACTGCTACTATGATGCTTAATTATTCTGGACGAGTTCCATTGCTGCACTCGTAACATCAAACATAAGGCGATAAAACAACTTGTTGCATGAAGCAACAAGTGTCTTGACAGTACGTACGTGATCGTGTATGGATCAAATTAAAAAGTAGGAAACAATGACTTAATTATTTTTTGGTGGAAAGAAACTATGACTTAATTGACGACCGGAGGATAAAGTCTGCATGGGAATGCAAAATTACTAGTTGAACTCATATCGAAGCACATACAAGTGCGATCCGTACAACGTGGACTGCCTTTCTTGCACTGATAAGGGCCCTGGCAGATGAAGTTGCAATCTTGGCCTGCTGCGCAGTCATACTTCGCTACTCCTGCTTCAATTTCATCTACTAGGAAACATGATCCAATTAGCAGGGTGGCGAACGCAATATGGACTATTGAAGCTCTCATCTCGTCCTTTACGTGCGGCTCTGGAATTTGCCTCTCTTTGGTAGTATGATTTTATAGTGGCTTTCTCATTTATTGCCTTGCCAATTATGTGCTCCATTTATCTTTTTATATTTGGTAGCATAGTTAAATCTCTATTAATTTTTTTTGAGGGGTAAATACTTCTATTTCATTAATAATAAGATAGGTAACCAATACATCCATAGAAACAACTCAAGAGAGCAACAGACGAAAATAACCTAAGCTCCAAAGCATGCAACAGCACGAGATGGAGCACTACCCACCTAGTCCCACCACCCTCCGCCTGGTCCTACAAAGTGCCTGAGCTACCTACCCTTCCTAGGGTCCATCGTACATCAGCACGAGAACACTACCCACCTACCAAACTACCCTTCAACACATAACACTCCCCTCGCACAAGTACGAGGTTGCAGCCGCCGGCCTCGGTAAAAACCTATTCTAGAAAACCCGCCCCTACCGGGAAAAAACCGGACATAGGAAAAGAGCGCACCGCGGTAAGAACCCGCTCTAGCGATATCACTGCTAAACCTGAGTGTTATGTGTTGCCCCTGATACATCCGCAAACCCCTGGCACAAATAGAAATTCCCGCCCGCCTATCGCTACCCAACCCACCCCACCCTTTAGCAGTCCGTTACGTCTTCACAGCCTCTCCTTTGATCTTCTGCAATGGCGTCGCATATATCCCGAGGTGGAAAAGAGAAGAATTGATATTGTCTCTCCCCTTCCAACTGTATCTCCCGCCTGGCGAATGAGAAACAATGGCCAAGAAAACCCTGACCACCCACTTTACAGTCCTCCACAAGTAGAGCCAAATCCTTCTATCGACCACCTGATTGTTCAGAGCCTGCACTAAAGATAAACAGTCAGATTCTAAAACAACGTACCTTAGCCCAAGTGCCTGGCCAAGTTCGACTCCAACTAGCATCCCTCGGGCTTCAAGCACAGTAGGGTGAATCAGACTATGGAATCTCCGAACAAAACCTGCCACAAACTGTCCCCTATCATCTCTAACAACCACACCAACTTGCGCCTCTCCAGATCGAGCAATCCCAGTGTCCGTATTGATTTTAAACCATCCCGCTTCTGGTGGGCGCCATAGCTCTATTGGCCTTAGCCGTGGAGAGGGTACCGAGTCAATGGCAGATACATAATCCCTCCACAACTGGTTGACCGTCTCGAGAGCACCTTGGGCCCTCTCCAAAGTTACATTTTGAAACACCACCTCATTTCGCACCTTCCATATGCCCCACAGCCAAGTCCCTCTCCTACCTTGCTCTTCCCTGTCAGTCGTCTCAAATAGCCTAGTGAGAATTTGGGCCAAAGTAAGTCCATGTAGAGGTCGAATATCAAGTCCCCCCACAGACCATAACTATACCGCTGCCGAGCATTCAAAGAAGAGATGGACAGCTGATTCTTCATTACTGGCACAAAGAGGGCAGCTCGTATCCAATTGAATACCACGCCTTGCAATGTTAGTACGAAGTGGCAAATTTCCATCTAGTAAACGCCATAGGAATGACCTAACCCGAGGCTGACACATAAGATTCCATACACGCTGCCACATCTCTCTAGCATGGGTCTGAACCTGAGCCCACTCTGAACCTTGCCACCACTCTTGGAGATCAATGAAGTAACCTGAACGGACAGTATACTCCCCATCCCTATTATGTCTCCATCGAAAAATATCATTCGGGAGGCGGAAGCTGACTGGTAAGGCTAGGATCCGCACCTCGTCCTCCTCCCTGAATAAGGTAGATAACAACTCTCTGTTCCACTCATTTGTCCCATCAACTAATAACTCTGACACGAATTGAAAAGCATCGTATCCGGGATAAGAATATTGTGGGTGACCCAACTCAAACCCTGGAAGCCAGCGGTGATCCCATATACGGACCTTGTTGCCATCACCCACCCTCCACTCTATGTTAGGAGCTAATAAATTAACTCCCTCCAGAATGCTCCTCCACGTGTAGCTCGGCCTGTACCCCACAGATGCTGTAAGAATCTCCCCCCGAGGATAATATCGTGCTTTCAGGATTCTTGCAGGTAATGAGTCTGGCGCTTTTAGCAAACGCCATGCCTGCTTTGCCAGCATAGCCCTGTTCGAACTTTGAAGTCTCTTGAAACCAAGCCCGCCATCCGCCTTAGACTGACACATTCGAATCCAACTGCGCCAATGCATTTTTCGTTGTCCCTCCTTACTGCCCCAATAGAATGCGCATAACTTCCGTTCAATTCGGTCACAAGTCTCTTCAGGAAGACGAAAACAGCTCATGATATAAGTTGGTATTGACAGTAAGACAGATTTTATGAGTGTCTCTCTCCCTGAACGCGATAAATACTGCTCTTTCCAGTTCCCAATCTTTGTAATGATCCTGTCTTCAATTGAGGAGAAAATTTGCCTCTTTGAACGCCCCACCATAGTCAGTAACCCTAGATATGTGTCCCTCTCTTCACTTCTCCGCATACCCAAGATGGAGCCTAACCTTCCTTGAACCTCCTCACTCAAGTTGCGGCTGAAAAACACTGAGCTCTTCTGAAGATTCACTTTCTGTCCCGAAGCTCAAGAATAAACATCCAGTATTGTGAGAATATATCTGAGCTCTTCCTCTGTGGCTTTGGCGAATAGAAGAGAGTCATCTGCAAAAAAGAGGTGAGTAATAGCAGGGGCCCCTCGCGCCACTCGTAATCCGTGAATCCGCCCGGACATCTCAGCATGCTGTATTAGTGCCGCCAAACCCTCTGCACAAATCAAGAATAGGTACGGAGATAGTGGATCTCCCTGACGTAGCCCTCGTCTCGGTGTGAAAAACTCTCCCACCTGTCCATTAACCTGCACTGCATATCTGACTGTGCGCACACATCTCATGATAAGGTTAGTGATAGAGGACTGGAAACCCATAGCATATAACATCCTCTCAAGAAAATGCCACTCTATCCTATCATACGCCTTCATCATATCTAGCTTTAAAGCACACCAACCCTGGTTACCCAAAGTCTTCTTTTTTAGGTAGTGGTAGGACTCAAAAGCAATGATAGCATTATCCGTAATTAATCTACCAGGCACAAAAGCTCCTTGATTTTCATGAATGATGTCATGCAGATAGCCTTTTATCCTGTTAGTAATTGCTTTAGTTATAACCTTCATCACTACATTAAACAAACTAATAGGGCGAAACTCAGAGCAATTACATGGACGCTTAACTTTTGGAATTAAAGCAATTATTGTATCATTTAAGAAAGAGGGGTCCACACCATTATTAAGAACATCAAGGGCGGTTTGGGTTACCGAAGGGCCAACAATAGTCCAGTGCTTCTGAAAAAATAGGGGAGGCATGCCATCTGAAAAAATAGAGCAGTGTGGACCTCCTTTGCCGTGTAGGGCGTTCCTATTTGCCTATTCATCTCATCCGTCACCCGCGGCGTCACCATATCTGTCACTTCCGAAACCTGCTCAACAATATCAGAGGAAAATAAGTTAGTATAAAAGCTCCGAAAAGCCTGCTCCAGCGCTGCCCAACCCCGAATCTTCTATCCATTTGGTCCATCTAGCTCTAGAATTCTATTCCGCACGCCCCGATTTCTCACTTTCTGATGGAAAAACTTCGTATTTCGATCTCCTTCTCGTAGCCAGTCCACCCGCGATCTCTGTGCCCACATTGCTTCCTCCCTGGAAAGAAGTTCCTCTCGCTCCTGAAGTAGAACATTCAACCTCCTTTTCTTTTCCGCATTAAGAGGTTGATCCTGAAGAGCTCCGATTTTCCTCTCGATTTCCCCTTTCTGCTTTCTAACACTTCTGAAGACTGTCCTATCCCAATTTCTCAAATGAAGTGCACAATTTGCCACTTTTGAGACCAGGTCCGTACTCGATGAGCATGCCCAGGCGTATTGTATTTCCTTGTCGATATCTATATATCTCTCCCACATTTGCTCATACCGAAAATGTCGCTGAGGTGGTATTGGCTCCTCAGATTGCAAGTGACCCACCAGCGGTGAATGGTCCGAACCCACTCTAGGCCTAGCCTTCACCCAAGAGTGCGAAAAGAGGTCAAACCATACTACCGTAGCAAAAGCTCTATCCAGTTTACATTCTATATGATCTTCATCTTCCTGACCATTTGCCCAAGTAAAGTGAAGTCCTGTTTTTCTAACTTCACTGAAGCCACAAGAGTGAACTACCTCCTGAAAAGCATCAATCCGTCTCTGGGGGATCAGATTACCCCCTCTTTTATCCATATTAGACCAAAGCTCATTGAAATCGCCCCTGCATAACCAAGGAAGATCAGACCTACTCTGCAAGTGATAAAGTAGATTCCATGATTGAGACCTGTCTTCTGTATTAGGCCATCCGTAGAACCCTGTCAACCTCCAATGGAAAGAATCCACCACTTCAACATCTATGTGATGCAATGAGAAAGACAACAAGCTTACATTTAACCCATGTCTCCAAAGCAAGACGAGTCCGCCATTGCGCGCTCTACCCGTACCTTGACAAGAGATAAAAACTCCACACTCGAAACCCAATTTCCATTTTAGATTTTCTGCTTCCCCCTCCTTTAGCCTTATTTCAGACAGGAAGAGAAATTGGGGATTGCAGGACTTGGCTAATCTGCTAAGCTGACGAACTGCCCTCGGACTCCCCAATCCGCTGCAGTTCCACCAAATCACCTTCATGGCTCCTGGCGGGGCTGTCTTGTAGCCTCCGCCTGAACAGTAGAGATACTCTGAGCTTCTGAAACAGTGAGTAAACGCTTGCTAGCATGAAACTCTGAAGTGACCTCAAAAGTACCCTTTCTCTTCTCCCCAACCAAAACCGTCACAGGATTTATACTCGGGCTAGCTCCATTTCCTTGAGCCCTTGCCCTTTTCTTCTAGGATCATAGAGAGGCCACATCCCTGTTTCCAAGCTGAATTTGATCCACTCCCACGTCCTCTCGGTCATTCTCCCTCTGTGCAAGGCATGTAACCTCTGTACCAACTAAGTCCTCACGCTGAGTCATGACCACATCCCGCTGTACAGTAGGGTAAACTTCTGGCTCTTGTTGAGCAATATCGATCACCTGTTCCTGCACAAGAAAAATACGACGGTGAGGAGGGATATATCGTTTGGGTAAGATATCAGATAAGAAAAAAGTGAGGTTAGAAGTAGCCTGAGGGAGGGGGATAGCATCCCTCCACGTAGTGATGGTCTGATGAGGGCCTCCCAGAATATTGGAGCCCCCATATCCCAATTGTGTCATCCCTTCCAGTCTGCTACTCGGCTTCCTCTGCAACGCCTTACGAACGGAAGGGCCCTCACCATCACGGTTCAACACTATCTTCCCAAGAGAAAGTCCCACCTCAGCCACCTTTGCCGAGTCTTCTTCCATCACTATAGCCGCTGAACTCGTCGAGCTTGAGTCATTGTCCGTCAGCGTTACTCTCCCTGATATCGTACACCGATTTGGGCGTCCCTCCACCACCATCATCGTTGGCTTCCGAGGGGGGGCTCGTAACCAGTCCCCGAAGGTATAGCCAGAAGCCACTGGTGCCACGTCCTCCGCGTCCAAGTCACAATCCCTATCAATATGGTTTAGCCCTCCGCAGCGATAATAGAATGATCCAAGCCGCTCGTACTTAAAAGATACCAGCACCACTATCCCATTTCTGAAACGCACCAGTTTGCTCCTTACCAAAGCATTGCGCATGTCCAGCACAACCCTAACCCACATATAGTTCCCCTTTAGATCCTCCAATTCATCCATTTCAATGAAATCACCTAGCATACCTCCGATGGTACGGGCTACCCCAATATCATAACCTCCTATTGGAAGATCATAAATCTGAATCCAGAAAGGCACGTTGAAGAGGGGGATTTTTGAAGGCTGCATCAACTGTGGCACTTCTGCAAGGATAATCACACAACGGTCAAAGAGCCACGGTTGATTGGATATCACCTTATGGACGTCCCGCTTGTTCTTGAAGTTGAACTTGAATCTGTTCCCGCCGATTTCCGACGAGTCCATTCCATGTTTAGGCCTCCAGAGGTTTCGCATCATCGTTAAGAACGTCCTCGCGTTGATCGTCTTCTCGGTCCAGACGGTACCGACAAGGCATAAGCTTCCGCCTCCCTGCTGTTCCTCCGGTAGAGCAAGAGGGAGATCAAGGATGTCCTCCTTAGCATCCCTATCGTGGATCGCCACATGTCCTTGTCCCGCCATCTTTGCAGAAACACTTTCTCGACAGCCACTTATCCGAAAAGACAAAGAAAGAACACTAAGAAGATTTTGTCGCAAGGAAATCAATAGTCACCAATCGCAACAGCTTAACAAGAACTTTTGTAAAAGAATTGATCGCTGGAAGATTAGTAGAGAAAGCCTAGATTTGATCAAAACCTAGAGAGAACGGCGGAAAACCCTAGTAAAGGACAAAACCCTAAGAAGGGACAAGCTTTGAATCCTAAATCTCTATTAATTAATAACTAGGATAAAATTTATTAATTTTGGAATGTTATTGAGCTTCCAATTATGGGCTTGATTTAACCTTTTTTTGTAGTATATATGGATTAATTTATTGTATTATGCATGGATTTATAAATGTCCTAAATCTTTCACAGAAGTTATAAATATTTTAAAAAGTTTTCATAATTATGTGAAAATGGAGAGGAGGGGAAATAAACGCAATTACATCCTAATAGTTCGTCCTACCACAACCTAGCCTCCTACATGAATAGCTTTCTAGCACATTAACGTGATAGCTAATACTACTCCTATGTGATGTGAGATTTTCACTTTCGAGATTGCAGCTGCTGGCCTTAGTAAAATTCTAATGCGGTAAAACCAAGTGAAAAATCTACAGGCACGATAGAGCACCTCGGATAGGTCAAAATCTACCTTGATGTTGATACCACTATACAAGAATAGCACGAATCTGGGGATTGCTACCTGATATTTGGGGCTCAAGAACAGCAAAAAAGTTTGGCTTATACTGTTGTAACAAAGTCCTAGCAGTTTGCAAATATTGGCAGCTACCAGTGCCACAACAGTTCCAGAACAATATACAAAGACTAGACATAAGGAAAAATAAAAGGAGGTGTAAGGCAAGAAATAATGGTTGAGTGGGCATCAGGCATGCCTCAGGTCCGGGTTGGCTAATGTTATTGGCTGGTCTATCTCGCTCAGATTCACAACTTCGGGGGCTTGTTGGGCTGTCTGGGCGTCACCTATCTTTTGGTGGCCAACTGGATCCTTTTTGAGAAATGGGCCAAGTCTGAATCAGGTCCATGCGGGTCGGCCTCTAGTATCTCCATATCCACTTCAGCCTCGTGGGCTTGGGCGAACGTGAAAGGCCCACTGGTCAGAGCAACCATGTCTAGGGTTGAGGGTCGTTGGTGTTTCTGACCTTTGAGCTAGGGATGACAATTATACCCAGATCATGAGGGTCTACCCAAAATCAGACCCGAAGGGTCCAAGACCTAATGCTTTGACCGAGTCTATACTCGGATCCTACTTGGATCGTTATTTTTAAAAGGATAAGGGTATGAATTTGTGTATATAGGATCCTACCCTCACTTAATCGCTCTATCTCCCTCTTCACGAACCTTAATATAATTTTAGAGAAATTACTCTGAAGTCCCTCGTATTTGCTTAAATATACTCAAAAGTTCCTCGTGCTTGAAAAATATACTCCAAAGTCCCCGTGTTTAAGGATATTTGCTTCATTGCCATGACAAAAATGGAAAAGATCGAAGATGACATTAGCAAGGGACCCGAAACTATAATAAAAGCAAACTCATTTTTTAAACACGGGGACTTTTGACTATATTTAAGCAAACAAAGAGGACTTGAGAGTAATTTTCCCTATAATTTGTTTGTCGCCTGTTTGTTCCCTCAAAAGACGGGAGTAATTTTGTCATTAACAAGTGAGCAATTTGTCTGTTTGTACACTACTTTATTTGTTTTGAAAAAACAATTTCTGTGATGACTCTGATCAAAACGAAGAGGCACTCTCGACTAGTGTCGAAGAGGCAGTCCCGTGAACATATGATGATGTTTCTATTTTAAGTTGTTGTTCCTATTTCAAGAGGTTGATATTTTGTGGTGGTGTTGTTCTCATGTGACAGTGCACATGTCCTTTCCTTGTCATTTAAAACTATATATGTCCTACCTTATTTTTATGAAGACATAAAAATCTAATTCGAAGTAAAAAGTAACTTATCGAACCAATCTTTCTTGACCTGCTTCTTTCTCTTCAATTTTGATTTCTTCATAGTTTCCATTTGTTTTGCCCTTTTCTGGATGATTTCTTGTCTTATAAGGTCTCTATGGCCTTGAGCTCTTTGTGTCACTTTACATGGTTGGCAAATGATAACTTATGATTGGTTCCACCTCATATGTGGTCCAATCATGGTACAGTACATTGTGTCCTTTTTTCACCTACTTCCATTGCGTATTGCCTAAATTTGTTTTCTGATCAATTGTAGGTCTATGTGTCAAGTTTCTAAATAATATTCAATTGTCTAATTTGTAAAAAAATTGAGAACATTTCGCCCAATTTACCATGTAGGTGTTAATGCTGTCCAAACTTGTTCAACTAACCTCATAAGGCTAGAGAACTATATGAGTAGGCTCGTTGATGTTGATCTAGAATCCTGAGAATACTAACTCGTGTCTTACACTCTTCATAAAGATGTAGGAACATGAATACTTGTTGAAATAAAGACCGAGAAGTCCAACCGAGGCACTTTAAGAACTGATAAGACAATGTGTTGTTTAACCACTCGCTAGGCTTGATCCAAATTACTAGCATGACAAATCCATGTCTTTCCGAAGCTTATAGGTCCATATCTTACATTTCAATATCATCTCCTTTGAATTCCAAATAAAGAACTTATGATCAACTTATCATAACATATCTGAGGTAGTCCGAGATACCAAATGCTTTTCTTTCAACTATCTTTGGCACTCTATTTACATAGCAGTGTTATCCAAAAACTAATCTAATACGTCAATAAGACTAAGTATACTTCATTTAAGTCAGACAAATATGGTTAAGGAAGTAAGGTATTACATTCTCCCTAGTCTATCATAACCAATGATCATAAAAAGAAAGGCTATATTTCTATCATGGCATATTTTATGGAGGACTCTTGGACACTTCAAAGTCATATTTTGAGGTAACTATTTATGCGCCACTTGTTGTATCATAAGTTTGAATGTGCTTATTATGTTTAACATTCTCTCTTTATTGAGTGTAGGTTCATTCATGTTCCTACTCCACATACTTGTCAGGCGTTGTAAAAAATGTTGTTTATATGCATGATGGAATGGAACATCGATAATAAGGTAGCGGCCATTACCTTGGATAACTGCTCTACTATTGATGCTATGATTGCACATCTTTTAGCTAAATTAGATAGAGACAAGTTGATGATGAATTGTAAATTGCTTCATATGAGATGTGGTGCACATATATTGAAATTGATTGTGCATGATTGATTAGATGTGATTAAGGATGCAATTTAGTTGGTTCGTGAAAGTGTTCTATATTGGATTGCAACTCCAAAACGAGTTGAAACTTTTGAAGAAGCTACATGACAATTACGTTTTTCAGTCACAAAAAGTTGAGCTATGACTGTCGAACTAGGTCGAACTCGACTTTTATAATGCTAAAAATTGCTATTATCTTTAAGGAAATGTTTACCCATTCGAGTAAAATGGATGATTCATATACTTGTATGCCAAGTAAAATACAGTGGAAAAATGACAAGAGAGATTTGTCGAAGATTATCCATATTCAATGATGTGTCAGAATTATTTCCAAGAACTAATTATGTGATAGCTAATCATTTATTTCTTAAGATATGTGAGATTAAGAAAGAATTAGATAAATGGAAGAGCTATGCGAATATTGTAATTAGAGTGATGGCAGCCAATATGTTGAGTAAATTTGACAAGCACTTGAGTGAAATTGTTAATGTTATAACTGTTGCTATTCTTTTGGATCCAAGATACAATGTGACTTTGGTCGAGTTTTAATTTCTCAATTCTATGGACAAGATGCTGCTTTCTATCTCGAGCTTGTTCGTCAGTTATGTTATGATCTAGTGGCTGAATACCATGCTCATTCTTGAGAAAAAAATAGTTTTACTAGTGAAAAGGATGTTGGAAGTGAGTCTCCCTCTAATGGATCTTTGACCGAATTTAATTTTTTTTGTTAAGAGCAAAAAACCATGCACAATTTTGTTAACAAATACTGAACTAGACCACTATTTTGAGAAATCTCTTTTACCACGATCTGAAAAATTTGACATATTAGGGTGGTGGAATCAAAGTGGACTTAAGTATCCCACTTTGCAAACTCTTACAAGAGCTATTTTTTGCATTCTTGTCTCAAGTGTTGCTACTGAGGCTGCTTTTAGCAGGGAAAGTAAACTGTTGAGTATTCATCGTAGCCTGTTGCATCACGATACACTTGAAACTTTGATGTGTCTTCAAAATTGGTTGCATACAACTAAGAATGCACAAAATTAAATAATTTTATTAGATTATTTATTTTATTTAAACGCTCCTTGAAAATCTTATTGATGTAGTTTTGAATTGGAACATAAAATGTTGTAGAGTTAGCTTCAATCCTTGATGAGGTTAATATTGACATTAACTCGGATAGTTCACATATATGTAATTGAATTATTCTTTTCTTTTTTCATTCAATTTAGAATTTATCTAATTTAAAATGGTTATTTGCATATTTGATGAATATTGACAAATATTGATCATCTACTAGTTGAAGATAAAGATGAAAATGTCAATGTTGATTGATAGAACCACAAAGTTGTGAAGGCTCTTACAAGAGTTTGATGGACATATGAGCTACAATGTTTTTTTCCTTTGTATATTTATCATCCGCCCCCCACTTCTCATTTGCCCTTCTCATGTACATGATACATACACACCACACTCAAAATCAAAATTCCATGTAATAGTTTCTACCTTCACATCCTTCATTCTCTTTTCTGATGAGGACACCACCTGGGGATTACAAGATTTTGCTGACCTGCTAACTTGACGAACTACACGTGAATTCTCAAACCCGCGACAGTTCCAACAGACGAATTCATGGCACCTTGCGAGACTGATCCACAGCTTCTGCCTAAGAATGGAAATTCTCACGAGCCTCTGAAGCACGCTACAATCGTTTCCTAACACGGGATACATAATCAACTTCCTCAATACTTTCCTCCTCTTTGTCGCCACCTCCTCCTGCTACGTATCATTAAGAACCTCAATCTGAACATATTGGCAAGCCAGCTTCCTCTAGTGTCAGAGAGACGAGTGACCCCTGCTCTTAATGTTACCCTCATCCTCAGTTACTGAGGTCTCCATAGCACAGAGGGAAATGAGTCTTCTGGAGTTACATGCACTATAGTTGGTCCCCTATACGTAAGAGTAGAATTCCTTAATTGCTGCCCCTCAGTCGATTATGCGATAGTGCTTCCATATTCACCTGTGCAATAGTTGGGATTCCAATAGCTGCGATAGTCTTATTAACGGCTGCCAGAAGTGACTCCGGGACCAAAAGAACATGAATCACCTATGTAACTCCTTCATTAGGAGAATCATTGGCACATCGAATAGGTGATGCATCACTAGACTGATCATAGTTGTTGGTGTCCAAAAAGTTTGGAACATCATCTGAAGCTAAACATCATCTAAAGCTAAGTCGCAATCAAGTTCAAAATGCCTTAAGCATCCACATCTATAACAAAAAGAAGGTAAGCATTCATATTTAAGGAACACTGAAACCATTATACCTCCTATGAACTTCAACTTCGTGCGTTTCAGCAGAGGCATTACGAACGTCCATCAAAGCCCTAATCGGCACATACTCCTTTTGATGGCCATGGATGCGTCCATCAACGGGAATTCCCCAGTAAGATCACCGACCAACCGTGGATACTCTCCATATAACCACCTTTTGCTAAATCATAAATTCGAACCTAAAAAGGCTCATGAAAGAGATCAACAGTTAATGGTTGGACTGTGGGCTCTAGCTCCTTCACGAGGACAATAATCTTATCGATGTGCCATGGTTTATCTGCCACCACTTACTCCATATCTCGATGGTCCCCAAAATAGAACATGAATCTATTCACAGGATCTCCACGACTCCCCGTCGGGCTTTCTATAGGTCTTGCATCATCTTTATGAATGCCTCCGCATTATTATTCTTTTCTGTCAAGATTTTTCCAACCAGGAGGCTTCCCGATGTGTCACTCCCCTCCCCATGAAGCGAGATAGGTACCTCCACTGCTTCCTCGTCATCATCACCACAGGCTCGACCTTGATCATCGTTCTTTTCTGAACAGCAATGTAATTCAAGAAAGGATTAGAAATTGGGGAAGATAGAAGAAGAAGAAGAGAGAGAGAGAGAGAGAACGAGAGAGAGGATAGGAAGAAACAATAGTTTCCAATAAGATACTTTGTACAATATCCAGAATGGTTCCAACCTTTACATTGACTACTATTTATATCCCTTTGTAAAGCAGTTATGTGGCTTATTACAAAATAGTACTTAAACTCCTGCTAATGCTCATTTAAGTCCCCGGGTACATTGTAACCTTCCCTTTAGAAAGAACATCAAAATCAAAACAACAGAAGTGTCGATGCACTATAGCCTTCTGTTCCGTTGGTCTATAACAAAAGCATTTTCACGTTCAAGAGGCAAAGCAGGGTATTGATGCAATAAAGCGGATGGTATGGATGCACCTGTAGAAGTTGGAGAACCTTCCAATCGCTGCTGCCAAGAATGAGTAAAACAAGATTTTGCAGGTGTGAACATCAGAGTCCATTAATTCTATAACATTAAAGCAAGTAATGAATCTGGCTTCTGCAAAGGTGCAACTGATGAAGAACCTGCATCTGCAAGAATTGCAAAAATTGTAGCAGGTGGTAAACCTGCAAGAATCTGCAAACAAGACTACTGTAGAATTGCAGACAACAGCAAACTTGAATTCTACAACTTTGCATCAGATAGTGATTCCACAGATTTCTGCAGACCTGGTTGTTGCAAGCCTCCAACAGAAAGTTGCAGACCTGGTTTTTTCAGCAACCCAGCACATGTTAGACCTGTTGCGATTAGCATACCTCCAATAAAAAATTGCAGATCTGCAGTTGTCCTCAGTCTTTTTACATCATGAACTTCTTCTAACTCCCCTTTGTTAGCCTTTAAAATAGAAGATTGCAACTGATGACAACAGAGCAACAGAAATCTATAGAAATTTTCAAAGAAGACTTCTGAATTGTATATCAACAGAGCAGATGGTAAATTCTGCAGACCTGGGTTTTGCAACAACAAAATAGATGCTAAGTCTTCAGTAAATGGCAGAATTGCAGAGGCACACTTTTATCTTAAACTAGGAGCTTTTTCCATTGCATCCAGAGATGACTGACACTCAACTTTTTACAGCTGATGATAGTCTATGCATGTCAATTCTACATCAGGAATGCCAACTATCATTATTTCTACTAGACTGAAACTTGTATAGTTCCACTTCTGTCATGCCTTTCAACACAATTGATCTTCCATTCTTCTTTAAGATGGCTCACCTATTCCAGTAATCGAATTCAAATGTTGTTCTAGGCCTATCTCCTTGTAACCAATCTGTCCCGAAGACTAAATCATAGCAACCCAACTTCAGTATGCGCAAATCACCTTAAAATTCATGGCTGCTCATTTCCCATTTAAACCCAGTGCACTTCTCTCTACTAATCATCTTTTCACCATTTGCCACGGTCACTTCTATGTCAGGTATTGATTCAGATTTGAGTGACAACAATTGAACGAGTGCCATACCTACGAAACTAAACGTACTTCCCGAATCAAACAACACCAATAGAGACTTCAGCTGGCTGCTTCCCAGAATTTTCAATGTGCCTGTTTTGTTATTCTTGTCCACAATTTTCACTGCCTCCAATGATATGATAGCAGCCTCTCCAACGTTACAATTGTCCTTATACTCATCCTCTGACATCAAATTCAGATATGGCTTCTTCTTTACCATACAAACATGCCCATGAAAGTACTTATCTCTGCACGTAAAACAAGTAGGATCCTTCACCATTGACTTACTCCCTGTACTACCAACATTGTTACTCGGCAGAGAAATTGTTGGCTCTCCTGTTGTTAGCAGTAAAACTAGCAGCATGCACACAACTTCTCCATTGCTTCCTAGTAAACCTTCCCATGAGGCTTCCCGGTGTGTCACTCCCCTCCCCATGAAGCGAGATAGTTACCTCCACTGCTTCCTCGTCATCATCACCACAGGCTCGACCTTGATCATCGTTCTTTTCTGAACAGCAATGTAATTCAAGAAAGGATTAGAAATTGGGGAAGATAGAAGAAGAAGAAGAAGAGAGAGAGAGAGAGAGAGAACGAGAGAGAGGATAGGAAGAAACAATAGTTTCCAATAAGATATTTTGTACAATATCCAGAATGGTTCCTACCTTTACATTGACTACTATTTATATCCCTTTGTACGGCGGTTATGTGGCTTATTACAAAAAAGTCTCTAAACTCCTACTAATGCTCATTTAAGTTCCCGGGTACATTTCAAGCAACAAGTAGTCGCCCTTCTTGAAGAGCAACAGAGTCACGTCACGTCACTAAGGGTTTTTCAAGAGGCTATATCCCTTCTAACAAATATTAAGTCAAGACTCTGCAGAATTTTTCGTGTAAGAAACCCTATAAACCAAGGACCCTACTCTTGAAGAGAAAAACCTAAAACCAGGGACCAGTAGAGCGTTTATCGTTTGCTTACCGCATTGCATACCTTATTTCTAAAACTAATAGTTGAGAATCATAATTAAATAATTAGAAATATAATCTTAATTAATGGCAGTAGTTTTCTTTTGATGACTGAATAGAGAAGTCTCCTTGAATTACTAACAAAATTTCCTTTATTTCTACCGAAACATCTTAATTTTCTTTATTTCCTACCAAAAAAATCTTAATTTCCTTTATGAAGGCACTTGCAGATAATGTATATCGACGGTGTTATGTGAACCGGGGCTAGACGACAAGGATAAAAAACCTTAGCCTTGTTTTCACGATGACAACACAGATGAGAGGTAGTGGTCGTTATAGTGGTGCTTGAATATGTTTCTCATGTCCCTTGTTTTTTTATGGAGATGAGCGACATCCTCATGTTTTGCTTTTTAGAAGCTGTCGTCGATTTTTATATTTCGAGAAGCTAATGATTGTGTAGATAGACTTGTAAATATAAGATTTTTATATTTCGAGAAGCTAATAGTTGTGTAGATAGACTTGTAAACTTGAGATTTGTAAATATGAGTTTTGTGAACTCATTAGGTCACAGTTATATGATAGACCCTCCATCCAAAACTAGACAAATTATAATGCGCGACATAAACGATATATAGTGTTGTTGATCGGAGGTGGTGTACTTGATTAGGATCTGGTATAGTCGAGATAAGAGTTGGACTCTTTCTCCGTAAGACGAGATTGCCCCGTATTCAGTGCTTACAGGTTGCGGCTATCGTCCCCAAGATACAACGACTAGGTTGCTTTCGAGTTCGTAGCACAACGACCCTTGAAGCTTCAGGCGAACCTTGGATATTCTGACTTTTTTGTGTGAGAGAGAGAGAACTTCAATGCTAATGAATGCTTATGCACTTGTAGTTGGGATGAAATGCAAATGAGGGAGAGAGGCCTATTTATAGGCTGTGGAGGGCTGGAATCCGAGGGATTGCCTGGCATCTCTGAAGGGACTCCATCCTTTCTGAAGAGGCATCTCAGGCCTGCCTGTGGGCCCGAAGAGACGCATGTTGCTGCTTCGCATTTCTTCGCCATTCAGTCTAGGTTTTGGTCGTGCCCCGTCGGATCTTTTTCTGGCCGCTACTTTCATGACCGTTCGGTGGGCATTCTGGTACTCTATGGCCCTTCGCACCTCTTCGTCCGTGCTCTGGAGCTTTCCGGAATCCTCCAAAAATTTTAGGCTCCTCAAGCTCCTCGTGACGTAGCGTGCTTGCGAAGTGCAAAGTACGCCACAAAGCGCCCATTGCGACCTCAATCCAATGCGTCATGCGCACGTGCACGTACTCGTGCTCGTGCTCGAATGGTGCTACGCACCATCCTCGCAGGTAGCCTGATCAGCTCTTTAGGTGGAACATTTAATGTTACACCAGTTTGGACCTTCTCCTTATAAACAGAAAAAAAATCTCTTACAATTTTCGATGTGGTAATGGCTTTTCATTCCCACTCTGGGCCTCAGCTTGGGCCAAATGCATTAATTATGTATTTATTCTAACAATCCCCCACATGAATGATGATTAATGCATATGGACACTTTTAAGAAAAGTTTCGACTAGTTATCATTGCATCGAGAAAGGTAGCTTACGGCTTTGAACATTCTCTAGTAAAATGCTATCGGATTTACTTGCTGCTCAGTGAACGCGATGTCTTGAACTGGTCAATTTTTTTAAGTAAACCAAGACAATAACATTTACACAATGATATCTCTAATATCATTGGTTCTCACGTTGTGTCTGTTTCGGCGATGGACCTTATCTTAGATTCATAAGTGTTTTTCCATTTGAAGCGGCCTCACTTCACACTTATTTAGGTGATCTCACATCAGGAGTATCCTGCCATACTCTACCTTTTCCTGGTATAGGAATCATTAAAAGCGTAGACGCTTAACCTTACCACACCTCTGCAGGTTCCAAGTAATCATTTGAACCATCCATAACTTAGTTGTCTCATTGAACCAAGTTTGTGGGATCTCCACTCATCATGGTTGAATTACCGCTATGAATGTTCTTTAATGTATGGGTTTTAGCCACATTCTCCTTACTGCGTTATACATTTGATCTCTGTTGATTCCTTTCATCAAATGATCAGCTATGTTGTCTTTGAACTTCACATAATCAATGGTAATTATACCACCAGAGATCAATTACCTAACGGTGTTATGTCTCCTACGGATGTGTCGAGACTTACCGTTGTGCATTATACTTTGTGCTCTCCCGATTGCAGACATGCTATCACAATTTATCAATACAGGGGGCACATGCTTATTCTAATATGTAATATCCTCTAGGAAGTTTCTGAGCCATTCAGCTTCTTCCCCAGCTTTGTCTAGTGCTATAAACTCTGACTCCATGGTGGATCGAGCTATGCACATTTGTTTAGAGGATTTCTAGGACACAGCTCTACCTCCTATGGTGAATACATAACCACTGGTAGATTTGGAGTCTTTAGTGTCCGATATCCAATTCACATCATTATATCCTTCCAATTCGCATCATTATATCCTTCCAATACAGCTGGATATCTCGTATACAGTATGCCATGGTTCAAAGTATATTTTAGATACTTTAGAACCCTTTCCAGAGCTAGCCAGTGATCTGTTCCTAGATTGATTGTGAATCTACTAAGCTTGCTAACTGAATAAGTAATATCAGGGCGTGTACAATTTGTTAAGTACATCAGGCTTCCAATGATCTTTGCATATTTCAGTTGAAAAACTGAGTCCCCTCTATTTTTAGCTAAGTATAGACTTAGGTCTACCAGAGTCTTAGCTGGAGGTTTGTCAAAAGTTTCGAATTTCTTAAGTACATTCTCAACGTAGTGAGATTGTGACAAGACAACTCCTTCAGTTGTCCTAGTGATTTTAATCCGTAGTATAACGTCAGCTAGACCCATATATTTCATGTCAAAGTTGTTCTTCAACATGTTCTTAGTTTTTACGATAAAATTATTACTGCTTCCCATGATTAGCATGTCGTCTACATACAGACATACTATCACATAAGCATCAGGTATGCCTTTAATGTATACACATTTATCACACTCATTGATCTTAAAGCCATTTGACATCATTGTTCTGTCAAATTTCTCATGCCATTATTTTGGCGCCTGTTTCAGTCCGTACAGTGACTTGACCAACTTGCATACTTTATGTTCTTGTCCGGGGACAATAAACCCTTCAGGTTATTCCATATATATCACCTCTTCCAGTTCTCCATTTAGGAAAGCTATTTTTACATCCATCTGATGTATCTCGAGGTTATAGAGTGCTACAACAGCTATGAGCACTCTAATAGATGTGATTCTTGTGACCGGCGAATACGTGTCAAAGAAATCATATCTTTCCTTCTGTTTGAACCCTTTAGCTAACAACCGAGCTTTGTACTTATCGATTGATCCATCAGCTTTGTATTTTCTTTTAAGGGTCTACTTGCAACCTAAATGTTTACAACCTGGTGGGAGATCTACGATTTTCTACGTGTGGTTTTGCATAGTAGATTCTATCTTATTATTGATAGCTTCTTTCCAGAGAGGAGCATCTGGACTAGATAATGCCTCTATGATTGTCCCAGGTTCATTTTCTAACACGTACATTAGAAAATCTGGACCAAATGACTTGGCCATTCTGTCCCTTTTGTCGCGTCTAGGTTCCTCAGAAACTTGATGAGAACCTTGAGTAGCTTCATAAGCTCTTTTATGAGAGCTTGGATCTTTTCTCTCCTTGTTTGGAAAGATATTCTCAAAGAATGTTACATTCCTTGATTCCATGACCATTCTCTCGTTGATTTCAGGGTTTTCAGACTTGTGCACTAGAAATCGGTAGGCGCTACTGTTGTAAGCATATCTGATAAAAATGCAGTCAACGATCTTGGGTCCTATTCTCACCCTTTTAGGCAGAGGTATTTCTACCTTGGCTAGGCACTCCCACAATTTAAGGTAACCGTAGGAAGGCTTTCTCCCTTTTCATAGTTCGTATGGGGCATTGTCCCTTTTCTTGTGTTGTAGTTTATTTAGAATGTGATTAGCTGAGAGCACAGTTTCCTCCCACATGTTCTGGGGTAAGCCCGAGCTAATCAACATAGCATTCATCATCTTCTTGAGAGTTCGATTCTTGCGTTCAACTACACCATTTGATTGAGGTGAGTATGGAGTAGTTGTCTGATGGATAAAGCCATTTTGTTGATAGAATTTCTCAAACGGAGCCACATATTCTCCCCCTCTATCACTTCGAATCATCTTAATTTTAGTGCTAAGTTGATTTTCAACCTCATTCTTATAACTCTTAAAAGCTTCTAGAGCTTCGTCTTTTCCTTTCAAGAGATATACCTCGTAAAATCATCAATAAATGTGATGAAATACTTTTTTTCACCTCTAGTTTGCACGTGTTTCATATCGCAGATGTCGGTATGAACTAACTCTAAAGGTGTAGTACTTCTTTCCACTGAATGAAAAGGTATTTTGGTCATTTTTGTATCTACACATACTTCATATTTATTGTTCGGGTCCAACTCTATTTTAAGCAATAAATTTAAACTTACTAATTTTCTTAGTGAGCTCAAATTTACATGTCCTAATCTATCATACCATAAATTAGAACACTCAGCCAAGTAAGAAAAATTAACAACTTTATTAGGCCATTCAAAGGCGCGTTTAACTGTTATTACATTCATCTTAAAGAGCCCCCTCTCCAGGTAACCCTTTGCTACAAAGATACCAGCTTTGGTTAATACAAATCTATCAGTCTCAAATACAAGCTTCATCCCGTCTTTGCTCAACAGGGAGCCGGATACTAGATTCTTACGAATATTTGAGACATGCAACACATCCTTGAGGTTCAGCTCTTTTTCGGAGGTCAGCTTCAGCACTACCTTGCCTAGTCCGACTACGGGGGAGGTTACAGAGTTATCCATAAATAACTTCCGTCCGTTGATCGCGGTATAGATTGAGAACATCTCCTTGTCTGAGAAGTTATGTCGGGTAGCCCCTGTGTCAATGAACCACTCTCTTGGGTTATCCATCAGATTGACTTCAAACACCACGGCGGATAAGTCTAGCTTAGACATGTCTTCGTCCAGATTTACCTTCTCTCGATCATCCCTCTTTGGCAGGCGATAATCTTTTGCCATGTGTCCGAACTTGTCGCAGTTGTAGCAATTATCCTTGATCTTCTTAGCCTTCTTTTGCTTTGGCTCTTGCTTCTCCTACTTATTTTTGGGCTTCTTCCTCTTCTTGCCGATGTCACCTTCGACGAGGTGTACCTTAGCCTCGAAGTTGGTCCTGTTGGCCTTGACCTCAGACTTTCGATTGTCTTTCTTAATCTCTAGTCTCACGATCCGGTCTTCCAGCCCTATGTCTTCCCTCTTATGCTTGAGGTAGTTCTTGAAGTCCTTCCACAAGGGGGTATCTTCTCAATTAGAGTAGCCACCTGGAAAGACTCGCTGAATTGCATGCCTTCGGCGTGAATCTCATGTAGAATTAGTTGCAGCTCCTGAACTTGATCTATGACCTTCTTAGAGTCCACCATCTGAAAGTCGAGGAACCTTCCGACGATGAATTTTTTTGTTCCGGCATCTTCCGTCTTGTACTTCTTCTCCAGGGAATTCCACAATTCTTTCGCAGTCTTGGCACCTGCATAGGTAATGTAAAGGGTATCGTCTAATCCATTTAGGATATAGTTACGACATAGGAAGTCGTTGTGACTCCATGTATCCAGGGAGTTGATCTTCTGTTGATCAGCCACATTTTCTGCCACCTTCGGAGCTTCTTCCTTCAAGAACTGAACCAAGTTGAGCATTGTCAAGTAGAACAGCTTCTTTTGTTGCCATCTCTTGAACTCGGTGCCATTGAACTTGGATGGCCTTTCAGCGTGGACAGCTCTCGGGACAGTCGGTACTGGTGCCTGAGCAGAGCTTGATGATGCCATCTTCAAGTACACAAATCTCGTCTTACGATTGTTGTTGGTCGGAGGTGGTGTGCTTGATTAGGATCTGGTATAGTCAAGGCAAGAGTTGGACTCTTTTTTCGTAAGATGAGATTGCCCTGTATTCAGTACTTACGGCCTGCGGTAATCGTCCCCAAGATACAACAACTAGGCTGCTTTCGAGTTCGTAGCATAACTACCCTCGAAGCTTCAGGCGAACCTTGGATATTCTGACTTTTATGTGAGAGAGAGAGAGAACTACAATGCTAATGAATGCTTATGTACTTGTAGTTGAGATGAAATACAAATAAGGGGGAGAGGCCTATTTATAGGCTGTGGAGGGCTGGAATCCGAGGGACTGCCTAGCATCTCTGAAGGGACCGCACCTCTTCGTCCGTGCTTTCGAGCTTTCCAGAATCCTCCAAAACTTTTAGGCTCCTTAAGACGTAGCGTACGTGCGAAGTACAAAGTGCACCACAAAGCGCCCATTGCGACCTGCGTCTAATGCGCCATGCGCACATGCGCGTGCTTGTGCGCGTGCTCGAATGGTGCTACGCACCATCCTCGCAGGCAGCCTCGGTCAGCTCTTCAGGTGGAATATTTAATGTTACACCAGCTTTGAGCTTCTCTTTAAACAGGAAAAAATCTCTTGCAATTTTCGATGTGGTAATGGTTTTTCCATTCCCACTCTGGGCCTCAACTTGGGTCTTTCCAGCTTGGGCCAAATACATTAATTATGTATTTATTTCAATATATAGTATCAATGATTAGTCTATTAGTGTAATAGACTAGTTGATTTCCAATAAAACAACAAAAGCCAATTTTATTCGACAAAATACTGTACTACTTAGAATTAATACATCAACAAGTAACAAGATAAGAATTATTAATTCTTAATTTATTTATTGAGCTTAAGAGCATTTGATTCTTATTTTATTTATCGACCAAAAAATGTTAACATAAGGAGATCGATAATCAATAGCCTTTGACTACCTCCACTAGTTATAACTCACGTGCTCTTCTCCCAGGGTACAGTGCTCTTCTCCCAGGGATACATAAAAGTATCAGAAGGAGGAGTAGGAATAAAATTTCGGAAATAAACACCATCATCTTTAGCAATCCAAAAACAGTCATGTTGAAGATTATATTGTGTGTCACACCCCCAATAAAAGTGACTACCTGCTTTATAAACATCAAAAGAGGAAGCATAGCTATTATTTGGTGCCACATAGCACCAAAAAAGGGTGGTACCCCAAAAATTATCTTTAAATTCCCAATTGACTTCATTGCCAACACTGAGGTAGTGGTTTCCAAGGTCATCATCCTTGGACTTGCAATGCACAAGCACCTGAGGAGGGCCACTTAGATTATTGACCACATGCACATGCCAATGATCTGCATCACAATAAGTAGGATGATTTAGTAGCATAGCTAGAATAATGACGCAAAGTAAGGCATTTGAGAAAGTCTTTTTCATTGTTTCTTCGATTCCCTCTTCTGTATAATATTTTATTGATCTTATAAACGCACAATTTGTTCTACTGTTACTATGATTTTATAGTGGCTTTCTCGTTTATTGCCCTACCAATTATGGGCTCGATTTATCTTTTTACATTTGGTAGTATAGTTAAAGCTCTATTAATTAATAAATTTTTAGGATAAAATTGGTTAATTTTGGAATGTTATCCACCTTCCAATTATGGGCTTGATTTAACCCTTTTAGTATATATGGATTGATTTACTGTATTATTACTAAATTAGAAGATTTATATATGGGATAATTTTTTATTGAGTACTGTAACGCTCCTGATCCGACCGACTGTCTTCATAGATCAACACGGGTCTTTTCCAGCGTTTTTGTCCTCACTCGTACGCATCCTGGAAAATTTCCCAGGAGATCACCCATCTTAATCCTACTCCCGACAAAACGCGTTTAACCTTGAAATTCTCTCAGGATGTGTGCCAGAAAAGAAAGTGCACCATGTTCATATGGATAGTAACAATCAAATCACTTACGACTTTCAGACAGCATATATCATTTTTTGGGTATCACATACACCCCTTCTTAAATAACAGTCGATAACAGTATTTTCTCTAATACCAAATATAACGCCAGACAGAACACATAACAGTCCCAGAATCATATTTGCTTTGATACCAATTATAACGCCACGTGATTTGACTGACTGTCTCCATAGACTAATAGGAGTCTTTTTCAGCGTGTTTTGTCCTCACTCGAAAGCATCCCAGAAATTTTCAGTAGGTCACCCATCGTGATCCTACTCCAGCCAAATGTGTTTAACCTTGGAGTTCTCTCATGACGTGTGCTAGAAAAAAAGGTGTACCTTATTTATATGGATAGTACCAATCAAATCACTTAAGCATTTCAGACAGAACAGATCATTAACAAAATATTACAGGTACATTAATATTTGTCAATATTTATCAAAATTACTATTTTAAATATATTTTTGGAATTTACGTCACATAAAAAAACAAATAATCCTGTATGTAAATAGATTTGTCAAAACAATAATCTTGAAAGTTGCGAGGATAACGGCACAAAATGTTGTATATCTATGAAAATGAAATTTGTTAATTTTGGAATGTTATCCACCTTTTAATTATGGGCTTGATTTAACTTTTTTTAGTATATACGGATTAATTTATTGTATTACTAAATTAGAAGATTTATGTATGGGATATTTTTTTATTGGGTACATTAATATTTGCCAAAATTACTATTTTAAATATATTTTTGGAATTTACTTCACATAGGCAAACAAATAATCCTGTATGCAAATAGATTTTTCAAAATAATATTCTTGAAAGTAGCGAAGGTAATGGCACAAAATGTCGTAAATATCTATGAGGTTTAGGACAATGTTAAAATGCGATCCGACCCGCTGGACTGCAAAACGGGGTACAGGGCGTACCAATTTTGGACATAAAAATATCGACCTAACGAGCCGCCCAAAATTTGGTTAGACCGAGCAGTTCGTTCAAAAAATGACCAAAAAAAATTCAGTAAGTAAAGTTGAACCAAAAAATTGAAAATCTTGTTTCTCTCCCCCCGACTTTTTGTGAAAACAAAAAACAAAACACACTACTTTCCCCCTTTTGTCTCCAGAAATCAGAAGGCAGAAACCCAAAAAAATAAAAAACCCTTTGATAAGAAACCTAATTTCCGACGATTCCCGACGCGATGCAGAGCGATTTCGACCCCCCTCTTCTCCGGCGACCAGTCTCTTCAGCAGCGCGTCAAAACCCTCTAGTCCGTCATCACCGGCTGCCGCTCCCTCTCCGATCCCAAACTCGCCGACAAGATAGCCCCCCTCTCTATCAAGTTTTGCTCTTGTTTTAGCAGGTCCAATTCCTTATCGCAAGTGGGGTTTGATGGATGATGCATGCAAGTGGATTTCTGAGAAGAGGAGGAGAGAGGAGTCGATGCAGAAGTCCAAGAAGAGAATAGATAAGTGATTTTGGATTTTTTTTTTGTCATCGGAAGATTTTGATATTTTTTTAAGTGTAAGAATAGAGGAAAAGAAAATCCGTGGGCTTCTAGTTCTAGGTGGTTTTGGATTCCAGAGATTTCTTATTTTGGAATTTTAAAGTTTGTGAAACGTGGCTCTTTTCACTAGGGAGAAGAAAATTTTATTGGGAAGGGTGATAGTAGGTTTAATTTAGGGTAAATTATCCTCACGTCCCTGTACTTTGGTCACCCTCTTCCTAGGGTTTCTGATTTTGGAAAAAGATTATACCATCCCTAAGTTTTGATGATAATAGATTCTCGGGTCCTTGGAGCCGGAATATTCTATATTTTCCGGCGAACTCCCACCTGCAATGACCAAAATATCCCTCACACTTAAAAAAAAAACTCCTCCTTCATCCCCTTCATCTTCTTCCTCCCACCCATCATCTTCTTCAACTCCTCTCTTCTTCCCCAGAAATCAAAATCAACCCAGAGATAAAAAATCAACCTATTCCTAAAACTCAATAAAATAAAATACCCCACCGTTCCATTCCACTGCGTCCATATCTCTTCCCATTGGCTCCATAAACTGACAAACTAACCATAATAATACCCAGTTCTTTTCTTCTCCCTCCTTCCTCTTCTTCTTCCCTTATTAGGAAACCTCCTCGTCAACACAAAACTAAAAACCCACCGACATAATTTCAAGAAATTAATAGGGAGGTAGAGAGAGAGAGAGAGAGAATGACGAGGCGGCAGCATCACCACCAGGACCAGCAGACGCAGGTTCTGTACGAGCTTTCTTCGCTGGTGCTGAACCTTCTGCGGGCTCCGGTGCCGTTCTACGAGGAGCCGGCGCCGGCGCCGGCGAGGAGGAGGTCGGGGTCGGAGATGACGGGGGCGGGGTTCGCGTCGCTGATGCTTGGGGTGGATCTGATGCTGTGCGGACCAGTGACGTTCTTGATAGGGTTTCTGATGATGCCGTGGGTGCTGGGCCTCGTCATGCGCTTCTACGTCGCCGGGATCATCTCCGCCATCTCCGTCCTCGGCCGCTCCTTCCTCTGCTATGCCCTCGACCCGACTCAATCCCACCAGATTCCTAAATCGCTCCTTCCTCTGCTACGCCCTCGACCCGACTCAATCCCACCAGATTCCTAAATCGTCGTCTCCACTCCTCGATGAATCGCAGCTTTTTAATTTCTTGATTTGGGGAAAACCTTGTGGAGTGGCAGAGGGGGGAGATTTTTTTGTTTGGTAGAGGGTAGTATTGACATGGGGAAGGATGGAATGGGGAAGGATGGAATTTTTTATTAAATTAAAAATGAAGGGCATTTTGGTCATTTCAAGTGGGGCTTCGTCGAAGAATATAGAATATTCTGGCTCTAGGGACCCGAGAGTCTATTATCATCAAAACTTAGGGACAGGACAATCATTTTCCAAAATTCATGGAACCTAGGAGAAAGGTGACCAAAGTACAGGAGCGTGAGGATAATTTGCCCTTTAATTTATTGGGTGCTTTCATGCGTGAGAAAATAAAATGGGTGCATAAAATATATTGGAAAAAAGAATGTATAGCTGTCATGGCCTTAAAAGTTAAGGGGACAACTGTACTGAAAAAGACAAAAAGGGAATAAGCCTTCATGGGAAAGGTAAATCCGTATATTTCTATTATTTAAAAATTTCCGGTCCGACCGGATCGGTCAACCCAGAATACGGGATCAATCCCGGGTTGCTTTTAAGAATCTTGGTTTAGGGTTCAAATCTTGGCATTTGTCATGGTGTAAAATTTATTTTTAAAAAATAATCATGAAAGGTAGCTTATATAGGCTAGTAAATAACTCGCCAAAGAACATTTAACCTAGCGACATAAGTCGTAAAATAATTTGACAGAAATCAAGGACTCATATCCTGACAAGGAATATTCTTGTTGTAATAAACCTTTCAGAAAAAAGCTAACAAATAATTCAGTATGCAATTTTTCAAAAGAGAATTATTGACTAATTAAAAAATAGTTGATTTGATGGATTAGTAATATATAGTCCATCGGAGAAAATAGAAGAGATTAAATAAACAATACATTATTTCCGTGCATGGATTTATAAATGTCCTAAATCTTTTATAGAAGTTCTAAATAATTCTCTAGACCCTGATCAAGGGAGTCAACAGCCCGCACCATCATCCTTCTTTTCTGAACAGAAACAAGTAGTCGCCCACAGAAAACCTTGGAGCGCAACATAGTCACATCACTAGGGGCTTTTACGGCATGTTTGAAACTAATTTTGACAAAAAAGAAATTCTATTTTTAATTTCTAATGGTAATGGAAATGAATCATTTTCCTATTTTCTTGTTTGGAATCATAAGTTAAATTTTAGAAATTGATTTAAAATATTACATAAACACTCCTAACAATCCCATGTGAGATAGAAAAGTTTCCTTCTCAACTTGCAACAGATCAAGCTCACTTCAATGGTTCGAAGCACTTGGCTGCTATTCATATATCTCACGAAGAAGGTCCAAGTTATGCAACTTCTTGTCGCGAATCTGATTGAAACTTTTTTGAGCCTGCAATAACAATCATATTAATCAACAAGATGCATCCTAATAAAGGTCAGTCATGTATATACTCTGCCTATTCTTTACAGAAAAGGTATCAATTTTATCTGTCAAATATTTCTCATTGTCCATAATCAACAAGCTTGTCCATAATCTCTGTATTACGTTGAAGATGGTCCAAGAAAATATAATGTGCAATGAGAATCAGAAAACATAAAGTTGCTTTTCCAGGAAGATTGCTCTAAATATATTTTCAGTTAATACTTAATACCTACATCAAAGCCAAGTGAACTGTCAACTCCATAAAATCTAAGTTCCCTACTATTACCAACTGTTTATTGTACGAATCCAACTGATAAAAGCAAGACCCAAATGAAGGGAACTTAGATTTTATGGACTTGCTCATCGAAGAGGCAAGAACTCACAGCCACCTAAATCATCCTTAAACCAAAGCGAAGGTCAATCACACTTTTATTACATTAGCCCACAAATCATTTGACGCGATGATCTTTTTCTTCGTATCATCTCAAGTGAAACCACTCTTTTTTGTGAATAAGTCAAGCGCCAAACCTAAATCTTTCTTCAAAGTCTTCAATCTATTTTGTAGCTTCTCCGTGGATAGCTTGACATTAAATTGCTTTTTCAGAAATCAAATGATCAAAACTGCCCGCTAAAAGCCACAATCCAAACCCAACTTCTGCCTTTCCAGTTCACATTAAAAAAAGAACACCATGAGCTAAGCTACCTGCAATCAAAAGTGATGCCAATTACAGACCCACTTTCCATAAAAACAGGCAACTAAAACACACCACATACTAAACAATTGCCCTATATCTACTTCCAAGAAGCTAGAACCAGCAATTTCCTCCCTCCAGGCTAACCGAGAATAGAAGAGAAAAGCTCCAAAACAAAAGCAATCCAAATGTCACCTCCTCCAACCAATTGCAACAATAAGAAAAGCACAAAAAGATCCAATTCACATCAGACAAAGCATCACTTACTAACCTAACTTTATTGGAAAAGAACATTGCATCCACCTCCAATCCCATTTTAAATTGGAACCCACTTCAAATTAGGAGATGAGATCGAAGATGGGAAATTTACCGATGAGGAGATGAGATCGAAGCCACCACTTGCAAGGCCTCCACTCCACTCCACGCCTAAGAAAGAAAACCAACAAAGTCCAAGATCATTATACGAAAAAAAACATAGATCGACAAAGAAAGAAACCCATATCATTAAACAAGAAAAACCCAAATCAGAAATCTAGATTGTTAAACTAAGAAACCCATATCATTAAACCAAAAAAAAACCCAGATTCTTAACCCCAAAAAAAATCAGATCTTGTAAGAGATAAAAGAGATTACCAGACGAAAGAGAAGGCGGAGGACAGGGGAGGAGGGCTCTAGGGCTCCATGTCGAGATGAGCTCTAGCTCACAACTCCTGAACGTGGCGATGAGCTCTAGCTCGAGGAAGGGAGAGGCGATGAACTCGGGGAAGGAAGAGGAGGCCAAGGAGAGGTTCTAGGGTTCTAATGTCGCTGCAAGTATAAGATTGAGTATATAAGCAAGGGTATAATAGATATTTTACTACCAAATCTGGTTTAGTCCCTTACAAATCCGACATGTTTCTATCGGATTTTCAATTCCAGACTTTTAAACAAAATAGGAATTCTTTTCCAAAAATATTTGATTCCAAACAGACCCAATTTTTTAAAACTCTGGAAAGGAATTCTATTTTCTATTTTTAAGACTTTCCAAACAGGTTGTTTAAGAAAATCACGACGTGTAACAAAGATTGAGTCGAGACTCTGCAGAATTTTTGGGGCAAGATCCAAGAATGGCAGTTAGGAAATTGACAGATTCGACGCGTAATTAACGAGTAATTACGTGTTAAATTCGTTTAATTAACAAACTAATTCGTTCATAATAAATCACTTATTTGTTGAAGCAAGAGGTCCACAGGTTTGGGCCCACAATGTCTTCGTGCTAGTCGAATTACGATCACGTTTTAACGAATTCATAATTAATTTTTACGAGATTTCCTCTATAGAAAATCTGATCAAAATTCATGAACTAATCCAGAATTTTTCCTTTCTTATTGAGTGGTAGTGGGCAAACTTACCAGTTGGTCCAAAAATGCACCACGCGGCACGCCACGTGGCGACATGTGGCACTACTGGGCAAAATGTCACACCACGTGGCACTTCGGACCGCATGTCCGCCATGTGTCTGCCACGTGGTGCCACGTCAGCGCACCATGTGGGCCACCACCTTTGACGGCAACTACATGAGCGCCACGTCACGCTGACGTGGTGCCTACGTGGCATCGGGCCGATCAACGTGGGTTGACCGGCCCATCCAACCCAACTAAAGGGCCTGATGGGCCTGGGCCCAATCAGGCACAATAATAATTGCCTGATGGGCCCAAGGTCCAACATCTCCCACTCAATTATTATTGACCTTGATCAACAGTTATCAGATTTCTTTAAAGGATTTCGTGCGACCAGCACACGTCGAGTATGTCAAGCCAAATTCAAGAGCACGGACACTCAGGCTACTTGAATAATAACATCTCGACAACCTTCTTGTATAATGTATGCTATTACACCAGGACTCATGTCACATTCCATTGTTCACATCAGTGATTTCAAATAATTATATTCGGGTTCACTATTGTACTTTTCAATACAATTGGTGTACCTGAACCACGAAACTCAGAATGTGATGAACAGAGTTCCTTCTTCCTTAACTATATTCTTTTCATAATGATACAACCTGCTTTTCTGGTTAGTCCTGCCAGGTCGAATCGCTATGCCATAACCATTTCATAAACTTTCCAAGCTAGCAGCACTGGATCATACTTCCAGAATATGTTTAGGATCTTAAGGGTAGATTTCGGGAATCACAGTTCTCGAAAATTGGTCTCACACCAGGGATTGTGAAATCACTCAATATTTTCATCCCATCCAGTGGTCGAGCAGCACACATGATACTGATCACGTGTTATAGTGTATATTTCTTTTTAAAGGAATACATGTCATTTAACACCATACTAGAGTATCAGCCTTAGCTTAACTCTAGGCTAATAGGACAGACAGTATGATAAGTTCCACTTATATCTTATCATATGGATTGTATAAAATCCAAATGCAGCAACTTATTCTTGCATCCCATAAGGAAACTTGCTCTTGAGCAAGACGGCATTCCGTCATAGGACATGCACTTATGAATGTCCAATAACTGTCTCATCTCATCTAGGAATCAACGTCTTGACTCTCACTGAGGTAAACACCCGTGTGGGTGGGCTACTTCTCTGTCCGACATGTTTTATAAATAACTCATATTGCCAAATAAAACTCCTTTATTCCAACTAATTGGATTACAAATAAAACCGTCGTAAACCCAGTGACTTAACATATTTCTCGAACACTTCTTGAAATAATGCTTTAGTCATTGGATCTGCGGCCATATCTTGTATAGATATATGTTTCATACACAGTTCTTTATATTTTATTAAATTTCTAAAAAAATAAAATTTAATATCTATATGCTTAGCCCTGCTATGGAATCTAGGATCCTTAGCATATGCTATACCTGTCTGGTTGTCACAGAATTGACTCACGGGCTCCGTTGAGTTGATCAGGGAGAGATGGCTTAAGAATCTCTTTAACCATACCGCTTCTTGTACAGCATGAGCTGAAGCTACATATTCTGCTTCCATTGTTGACAGGGATACATATGTTTACTTTTTACTACTCCATGAGACAGCACCCCCGTTCAACAAGAAAACGAATCCAGATGTAGACTTTTTCTTATCCACATCTCCTCCCCAATCAGCATCAGTATAGCCACCCAATATCAGGTCACGGCCTTGATAGCACAAGGAGTATTCTGCAGTAGTGTTCAAATATTTCAAAACCCCTTTGACAGCCTTCCAGTGAGCACTACCTGGATCAGACTGATATCTGCTTGCTATCCCAATAGCATAGCAAATATCAGGTCTTGTACACAACATCGCGTACATCAGGCATCCAACTGCATTGGCATAAGGAATCTTCTCCATGTCTCCATGTTGTTTAGCTATTTTTGGGCACATGTCTTTACCCAAATTATGACCTTTTACTAATGGGACGTACTTTGGGTTACTTTGATCACAATTAAAATATTCTACTACTTTGCAAATATATGTCTCTTGTGAAAGAGACACTATTCTTTTCGAACGATTCCTCAAAATCTTAACTCCGAGTATGTAATCCGCTTCACCCATGTCTTTCATTTCAAAGTTGGAAGAAAACTAATCTTTGATTTTGACAAGAAATCTCATGTCATTTCCAGCTAAAAATATGTCATCAATATACAAGGTGATGATAACAAACTTCTTTCCTGATCGCTTAACATACACGCAGTGATCTTCGTCTATCATTATAAAATCTTGTTGCATGATCGTATTATGAAAGCGAATATACCACTGTCTAGACGACTGTTTAAGGCCATAAATTGATCTATTCAATTTGCAAACTTTGTGTTCGCAGCCTTTTTGAATGTAGCCCTCAGGCTGAATCATGTAGATTTCTTTATCCAACTCTCCATAGAGAAAAGTAGTCTTTACATCCATTTGATGTAATTCTTGATTCATGTTAGCAACCATAGCTAAAATGACCCTAATTGAAGTAAATCTAACAACAGGTACAAAAGTTTCCTCATAGTCTATCCTAGCCTGTTGTTTAAACCCTTGGGCAACCAAACGCACTTTGTATCTTTCGAAACTGCCATCTCCATTTCGCTTGATTTTGAGAATCCACTTATTCCCAATTGCCCTACGCCCCTTAGGTAGGTCAACCAGATCCCAAACCTGGTTTTTGATCATAGAAGACATTTCTTCTTCCCTTGCATTCATCCATTCATTTCGTTTTGGAGATGAAAAAACTCCAGATACATTCTTTGGTTCATCTTCATCCTGCAGGATGGCCAGAAGAATTTCACTTGGACCACCAAATTTCTTTAGTGATACCAAGAACGCATTAGCCTCGCCTTCGATATCAAATCATCGGCGTGGTATGCTAGTTCTGCTAGACCTACGGTATTCCCTGTTTTGATAAACATCTCTCATATATTCATCATATCCAAGAAACGTACTCCCACTGGGTGGAAATACCGTACTCCCACTAAAATAAGGAATTACCTCCCTTTCAGGACTCAGATCACGATCTTTCGGATCATTTTGAGTTAGAAAATCTCTATCTTCCTCCTCAATTCTCCCACTCGGAAGAAGTGATTCAGATGACTCTAGTTCATTTGTCTCATAAAGGGTAAGGTCATCACTAAACTTTTCCAACTTTGAAAATTTATTTTCCAAAAACGTGACATCGTGGATTCAAATTCTGTTACATATCCATTGTCCAGTTCACCTACGAATACGTACCCTTTAGATACATCTGAGTATCTTATAAAGATACTTTTTCTACCTCTCGGTCCTAGTTTACCAAAAGTACTTGAGGTAGAATGGACATAGGACGCACACCCCCATGGCTTAAAATATGATAAATCGGGCTTCCGATCTGTCCACATTTCGTAAGGAGTGGCTGTAACAGACTTAGAGGGAATACGATTTAGAACATATGCGACAGTTAAGAGCGCATCTCCATAGAATGATATAGGCAAACTTGCCTCTGCCATCATCGATCTAACCATATCAAGAAGGGTTCTATTCCTTCTTTCAGCAACTCCATTTTGCTGGGGTGTATAAGGAATGGACAACTGATGTTCAATCCCTTTTTCAATGCTTAGAGCTTTGCACTCATCAGAAAGATATTCACGGCCACGATCAGTTCGTAAGGCCTTTATCTTTCTATCCTTCTGATTCTCAACAAAACTCATGTATGTCATGAAGCAGTTTAAGGCTTCAGACTTGTGAGAAATTAGGTATATCAGACCATATCTAGTATAGTCATCAATGAAGGTGATGAAGTAATATGCTCCATGCCTTGTCCTCACGTTCATTGGACCACATATGTCAGAATTGACTAATTGTAGTAGAAATTTGGCTCTAGCCCCAGTACTGAAAGGTTTCCTAGTACTTTTCCCTTCTAGACAGGATACACATCTGGGTAATATAGATTTCTCTATATTTCCCAACAGTCCTACCTTAGCTAGACGGTTTAAACGATCCTGACCGATGTGGCATAGTTTAATATCATCCTCTGATGAGTTTGAACTAGTGACAAAAAAAACTTTCACAAGGATCAATATCCAGAATCAAAAAACCTTCCGATATATATCCAAGGCCAAAATATGTATCATCCAAAAATAATCTAACGGTATCGTCTTCAAATGACAACCGAAAACCTAAAGACATTAAGGCCGAAACTAAGATCAGGTTCCTTCGAATGTCTGGAGCAAACAACACGTTGTGTAAAAGAAGGGCACGACCACCACGAAGGTCTAATCTACAAGTGCCCAGGCCTTTCACATCCACGCATGAGTTGTTACTAACAAAAATAGTTTTTGCTCCAGTTGGCAACCGCCTGTATTCAACGAACGAACCACGGTCTCTGGCTATGTGGTCTATCGCTCCTGAATCAATCACCCACATAGAATGTGACTCAGTTAGAAGGGTACAAGAAGATACATACAACTTACTCACACTTGAGTTTAGATGTACCTGCTTGGGCATCTTGCAATCTTTTACAAAATGTCCCTTCTGTTGATAGTTAAAACATTTCACTTTTGAGAAGACACACATATCTTCACGGATTTTCAGCGTGACCAGGAGGTCTTGAAACATGGAAGGCCAGTCCTCTCCATGATCATACCCTCCGGCCCAAATGCAGTCTTGCATCTCCCGGTGAACAGCCTCAATGTGCTCATCGATAACATACATGTCATCCTTAGGCACACCCAGCGGTAAACGGCGGTTCAGAACCTTTTGTCGAAGTTCTGTTGCACAAAAGTTCAGATACCTTCCTCCAGTAGCCATCAAATCTTGCAACAATTGCAATTCAATTTCGGGTTAATTCTCATATTCTCCCAAAATAGGATTGAAAAACTCATTTTTCAATCTTTTGATGATCATGCTATGGATCAATTCATGTGATTTTAGTTAAATTTAACATATCTCGGAACTCGTTCCAAAGTAGTTTTTTTTAAGTTTATTAAAAATGTCATTATAATTTTAATAAACCTAATTGACAAAAATTTCTATTTTTTTAATCAATTTATTGGATTTTAATATAATAAAAACTGATTTTATCCAATTAAAAGAGGAAAAACCCAATCGAGTTTGGTCGAACCAAAAAACTAGGCCAATCCGTCCATTTTTTGATTTTCTTGACCTGGGTTTAAATATTTTCGGGAAAAATCATGAAATTACAATTTTACCCCTCGCATATTTACCTTTCAATTTCTCTCTCTTCTCCCGCGATCGGCCGAAAAATGACCACCGCTCTCCCTACGACCGTCGTGTAACGGCGGCGAACCAACGGCCGAGACCGGTCGCGTTCGACTCGTCGCGGCCTCGCGAGCATGTCCGTAGCAGCCTCGCGGGCTGACGTGCGGCCATTCTCCGTCGCGATCCTCTTCTCCGTTCCGCGCCTCTCTGCCGTCGTCGGCTTCAATCTCGCGATTCCGGTGACGTCGATCCACAAACGTGGTATCGAAACGTCGAAGGGAAGCCGGAGAATCGACTATCGTCGATCTACGGCGTCGAAATCGTCAAATTTCTGACGAAATCGACGGAATTCGATTTGAGAAAAATCGCCCCCAAATCGTCCGATTAGGGTTTTGTTGATTTGGGGATTTTTGGGCAAATTTCTAATTAATCCTCAAGTTTTTCAAAAATTGTACCGAAGTCCATGACACGCAGGTGCCACGTAAGCGGTCAAATTTCTGATTGGTACTTTAAGGTTTCGCGCGTGCGCGAATTTGCCCGCGCGGTTAGGCAAAATTTAATTTAGTCCCGCTGGTTCTAAATTAATTATATTAAAGTCCAACAGATTATGATTTTCAATAAAAATACAATTAATACACTTTTTAACCCAAAAAATTACATAATTAATTGAATTAAAACATCATATTATCATCAAAACATGGTTTCAACCATGCTCTGATACCAATTGACAGATTCGATGCGTAATTAATGAGTAATTATGTGTTAAACCTATTTAATTAACAAACTAATTCGTTAATAATAAATCACTTACTTGTTGAAGCAAGAGGTCCACAGGTTCGGGTCCATAATGTCTTCGTGCTAGTCGAATTACGATCACGTTTTAACGGATTCGTAATTGATTTTCACGAGATTTCCTCTATAGAAAATCTGATCAAAATTTAGGAACTAATCCAGAAATTTCCTTTCTTATTGAGTGGTAGTGGACAAACTTACCAATTGGTCCAGCCAGATTTTTCCTTTTATAGGAAAATCTGGCACACCAAAAATGCGCCGCGTGGCGACACGTGGCACTACTGGCCATATGGCACGCCACGTGGCACTTCGGACCGCATGCTGACGTGGACCGCCACCTTTGACGGCAACTGCGTCAGCGCCACGTCACGCTGACGTGGCACCTACGTGGCATCGGGCCGGTCAACACGGGTTGACCGGCCCATCCAACCCAACTAATGGACCTGATGGGCCCAAGGTCCAACAGAAATCAATGAAGAAAACCTTAGAAACCAGGGACGAGATCAACATTTTTCTTTAGCATACCGCATAGCATACCTTCCTTCTAAAACTAATTGTTGAGAACTATAATTATATAATTAGAAATATAATCTCAATTAACGATTGTAGTTATCTTTTGATGACTGAATATAGAAAGTCTCTTAGAATTACTAACTTAATTTCCTTTATTTCTCTTAGAACTTTCTGTATCTTTCTTTAGGAAGGCACTTGAAGATTATGTATATCGACGGTGTTAGGTGAAGAGGTTAGACGACAAGGATAATATATCTTAACCTTGTTCTCACAATGACAACAAAGATGAGAGTGAGCGGTCGCGACAGTGATGCTTGAATATGTTTCTCATGTCTCTTGTTTTTTATGGAGATGACAGACATCCTCATGTTTTGTTTTTTTGAAGTTGTCGTCAAATTTTATATTTCGAGGAGCTAATGGTTGTGCAGATAGACTTGTAAATATGAGATTCGTGAATCCATTATGTCACAACTATATGATAGACCCTAAAAAAAATAGACAAGTTATAATACACGACATAAACTATGTATAGTATTAGCGATTATTTATAATAGACTAGCCGATTTTCAATAAAACAACACAAAGTCCCTTTTATTCGAGTACTATAATAGACTAGCCGATTTTCAATAAATCAACAAGTAACAAGATAAGAATTTTTTACTCTTAATTTATTCAACATTTATTTTATTTATCGACCAAAATAAGTTTACATTAAAGAGGTCGATAATCAAGAGCTGTTTGACTGCCTCTACTACTTATAACTCACTCACCTTTCACCCAGTGGTACATAAAATCATCAGAAGGATAAAACGGAATAAAATTCCTGAAATAAACACCATTATCTTTAGCAATCCAAACGCAGTCACGTTTATCTTTTGGTCCTGTGTGACACCCCCTATACAAGTCAGAACCTGATTTATAAACATCGAAATAGGAAGCGTAGCTATAATTTGGTGCCACATAGCACCAAAAAAGGGTGGTACCCATCATATTATCTTTAAAACCCCAATTTACTTCATCGCCAACATCGAGGTTGTGTTCTCCAAGGTCATCATCCCCTGACTTGCAATGCACATACATCTGAGGAGGGCCACTTAGGTTGTTGACCACATGCACATGCCAATGTTGTGCATCACAATAAGTTGGAGGATCTAGTAGCACAGCTAGAATAATGATGCAAAGTAAGGCATTTGAGAAAGCCTTTTTCATTGTTTCTTTGATTCTCTCTTTTGCAGATTGTTTCATCAATTTTATAAAAGAATAATTTGTTCTAAGATTGTTTCATCAATTTTATAAAAGAATAATTTGTTCTACGGACACTATGATTTTATAGTGGCTTTCTCGTTTATTGCCCTGCCAATTATGGGCTCGATTTATCTTTTTTATATTTGGTAGTATAGTTAACGCTCTATTAATTAATATTTTTTTGGATAAAATTTATTAATTTTGGAATGTTATCCGCCTTCCAATTATGGGCATGATTTAACCTTTTTTAGCATATATGGATTAATTTATTGTATTACAAAATTATAAGATTTATATATGGGATATTTTTTTTAATTAGGTACGTTAATATTTGTCAAAATTACTATTTTTAATATAAATTTAGAATTTACTTCACATAGGCAAACAAATAATCCTGTACGTAATTAGATTTGTTAAAATTAATAATCTTGAAAGTTGTGAGGATAACGGGACAAGATGTGAGGTTCACGGTTTAAATTCTAGTATTTATTTTAGTGTAAATTTTATTTTTAAAAAAACAATCATGAAAGTTACTTCATATTGGCTAGTTAATATCTCGTCAAATAGGATTTAACCTAACGGCATAAGTCGTAAGATAATTTGACGGAGCTGAGCGCTCATAGTCTGGCAAGGAATATTCTTATGTAATAAACCTTTGAGAAAAAAGGCTAGCAAATAATTCCGCATGGAATCTTTCAAAAGAGAGTAATATTGACTATTAAAAAAAAGTTGATTTTATGTATTAGTAATATATAGTCCATCTGAGAAAACAGAAGAGATTAAATAAATAATACATTATTTCCGTGCATGTATTTATAAATGTCCTATATCTTTCATAGAAGTTCTAAAAGGTTTTAAAAATAATTCATAATTTGGTTATTCAACACGAGTCCTTATGATTAAGATTTTATCTCCTTGGGAGTTCCCTCCTGGTTCTCTAGGGTTTTTAGCGTTCTAAATAATTTTTCTTTGCTGCAATTCTATCAAGGCACAATGATAGTTCTTCTTACTCAAAGACAATGCTTGTAGAGGGGGGTTGGAGTTTTAAGGATGGCGTCCCAGAGGATTCCTGTCCTAGAGTAGTACCAACACTCTCGTCCGGAAGGGGTTTGGCTTAGGAAGATGTGGTCCATCTTTGTTTCGATATTACGGGAGACGATACTGTGGTAAACCCTAATTCCTTTGTTGGGTTGGTCTGGACAGAAAAGACTGTTAACTATATTGCTTTCATGAACATGATGAAAAATCTTTGGAAGCCAAGGCCACGGAGATTGCTACTTATTGTTTCCTATACTATACAAAAGTCCCCATCCGCAGCGAATTTACCATCGCCTACTGCTGCTCAAGCTCCACAACTGTTGGGACATCCTTCTAACTGGGCAGAAGACGCCTACTGTTCTTTCGCACCTCAGGTTTTTGCACCTACACTGAGCGATGCCTCCCATGTCCAATGCCAGGCTACGGTAATTGGTCCCAACTTCTCTGTGATCGAGACTGAAAAGGAAACTAATCTCGGACGAACCGACTGAATCGCAAGCTAGATAGGTACCTCCATGAAGCTTATGGTTGTTGGCCCCCATAAATAGATACCTCCACTGCTTCCTCATCATCATCATCATCAAACGCTAGACCCTGATCACGGGGGTCAACAGCCCGCACCATCATCGTTCTTTTCTGAACAGCAACAAGTAGTCGCCCTTCTTGGAGCGCAACATAGTCACATCACTAGGGGCTTTCAAGAGGCTAGATCCCTTCTTCACAGAAAATCACGACGTGTAACAAAGATTAAGTCAAGACTCTGTAGAATTTTTGGGGCAAGATCCAAGAATGGCAGTTAGGAAATCAATGAAGAAAACCTAAAAAACCAAGGACCTTACTCCTGACGAGAGAAAACCTTAAAACCAGGGACCATAACAACATTTATCTTTAGCTTACCGCATAATATACCTTGCTTCTAAAACTAATAGTTAGAACCATAATTACACACAATTAGAAATATAATCTCAATTATCGATAGTAGTTATCTTTTGATGACTGAATAGAGAAAGTCTCTTTGAATTACTAACTTAATTTCCTTTATTTCTAACAAAAAATCTTAATTTCCTTTATGATATTGCAGATGAACTCTGTGTATTTTCCTTTATGAAGGCACTTGAAGATTATGTATAACGATGGTGTTAGATGAAGAGGTTAGACGACAAGGGTAATACATCTTAACCTTGTTCTGGCAATGACAATATAGATGAGAGTGAGCGGTCGCGACAGTGGTGCTTGAATATGTTTCGCATGTCTCTTGTTTTTTTATGAAGATGAGAGACATCCACATGTTTTGTTTTTTTTGAAGTTGTAGTCGATTTTTATATTTCGAGATAGACTTGTAAATATGAGATTCGTGAATTCATTATGTCAGAACTATATGATAGACCCTCCATAAAAAAATAGACAAGTTATAATGCACGACATAAACAATGTATAGTATTAGCGATCATTCGTAATAGACTAGCGGATTTTCAATAAAACAACACAAAGCGCGCCATCTATCCTGACGAGGTTATCGTCACCCCGCTTTGGCCCCGAATTTAATTTATAAGGCTTCTCGAAATGAGCGAATTGTATGTAGAGATCCTTAGGGGCTTATAGTTTAATTGGTTCAAACGTACCGCTCATAACGGTAATATTGTAGGTTCGAGCCCTACTATTGCTTATGTGGCTTACCCCTTAGACCTTTTTGAAGAAGGTTCTGTTACTAACATGTTTACTTCTATTGTAGGTAATGTATTTGGATTCAAAGCCCTGCGTGCTTTATGGTTGGAGGATTTGTGAATCCCTCCTGCTTATACTAAAACTTTCCAAGGTCCGCCCCACGGCATCCAAGTTGAAAGAGATAAATTAAACAAGTATGGCCGTCCCCTATTAGGTTGTACTATTAAACCTAAATTGGGGTTATCCACTAAGAATTACGGTAGAAAGAATTCCAGAATTCTTAGATGAGATAGAACTGAGATGTATTTATAAACTGAAAGAATTCTGCTTTCGTGATGGAATTTCCTGGAGCAAGATCCCGGGCATCGAATCTTGTATGTTTTGCTTACTGGATTGGCTATCGACCTTGACCTATTGCCCTGACCCTCTATTCTTCCCTGGCAAAGCAAAGTCCTTACTTTTACTTAAGACTTATCCGAATCAAGTCAAGGCGATGAAGCAGGCTCAAGGCCAAGGAAATTTTCTTTAGGAAAGCAAGTCCTATCGAGTTAGCTGTTGGAGTAAAGGCATGCCTTAAGCTAGCGAGTTACTTTTAGGTGAGATGGTTCAATAGTCTATTAGATAAAGGCTCTTGCGACCTCCCCCTCGGGGTACTTCTATTGAAGCTTTAGAGAATCCAGTTCCAGCGTAGATATTTATGATGCTTATATTAAAAAATATAAGTAAAAAAGAGGTGTCCTATATATAATTGAATTACCATCCAATTGAAAAAAATCAAGCTCGACGAGATCAACTATTCCCCATTTTGAGATGTCTGAAACAGCTTTGTTTTGAGCTACCAACAGCTTCAGCTCGACTTCGTTGCTGATAATAGATTCTACAACAAGTGCCTTTGGGAGTGCATATTTCTGTATGGGAGTGCATATTGTTAGAATAAAGCCCACTCTGATATCGAACTGATGTAAGAGGATAACCAAAACTAGTATATCAATATGAAGATCTAAACAACAAGTCAATATAAGCTGATATAGGGAATTTTTGTTATCTGTAAAGGTATTCAATCACGAGACATATACCACTGACGGTGTTGAAATTTTTTTAATGTAACTACCCTATTCCTGCATTAAAGGTTTTACCTCGAGAGTTCTGGACGAAAACTTAAAAAAACAAAGATAAGATGGTGCACACTCTTATCATTGGAACAGACTCAGGTAGAAGGAAAACCTACCCTTTTTCATTCTCCAAAACAGGAAGAAATCAGGAGTAGCATTCTCTTTCACATTTGTTTTTCTTAGCTCTGAGACCGCTCTGTTAGAAATAGATTCAAACCCTTCTATCTCCTGCGGAGAAGGGTTTGAATCTATTCCTTGACCTCAGGGGAGATAGGGGAAGGGCTTAGAAGACCTGTTAGATAGAATGGACATTTTTTAATTGAGTCTTTTAGAAAAAAGAAGAATAAGAAGATTGAATCAAAAATATTGAAAGATTTTTTCGGAGTCCAAAGAAAAAATCAAATATGAAAGAAAAAGGCGGGGTCTGTTCTTTCAATTTCATCTCTATCCAATTTGAATATCATAATAGTGAATAGAGTCAGGATTCAATGGGTTAGGTCCACTTACTTATTTTGTCATTTTGAATCTCATTTGAGTTGATTGAAATAATGGCAAATAGTCAAATGGGGTGATTAAAGAGCCTACTTATCAGTCTTGATTATGAATATTCTCAATATCGCTAGAATTAATATTAGAATCGTCTAGAATTTGAGTTTATATGATTAAAAAAAGTTGACTATTCATTTATTAATATAATCAGGAATAATAACGGATACCCATGCGTGTTTCTGTAGTCCTTATAGTAACTGGTTTGTCCAGAAATATGCGTACCCATTTTTTTCCACCGCGTCGTGCATTTCGCGTCATTGCCTGGAGTCCTGCCTCTATTTGTCTAGATGTAATCCAAGTGGGTTCAAGTGCCTGAAGAGCATATTTTCTAAAACAAATATGATTACCTTGATAGGATATCCCTTTCATTCGTCCTCTATGTTGTCTACAGAATATGGTTTTTTTGGGGTTATAATAGATGGTTCGTTCTGAATTCTGTCTTTCTGTTGAATCGCGAGCGGCACACTTTCTATATCTCCTCTGTCTACAAGGATGTTTAGGCTTAGCTTACAGCACAGCGTGTTCGCCATCACACTGGCTGGTGCATTTGCTTTACCGTAAGAGGGCCGAGAGGTATGAACCTTCGATAAGAAAGAAGGCCCCATATCACGTAAGATGCGGAGCGTGGCATTTCCTTTTCTTTATAAAGTCTGTATAACTTCTAACCAAAATCTTCATTCTTTATGAATCAAGTACCCTTCAAAGAGTGCATTGCCTCTTTATTAGTGAAGAAGAGAAGGGCTTTATATCAACACCCTTGAGCCACGTTATTTTCGTGGAATGCTAAGGGTGGAACAAAAGTTAGGAATATGAACCATTTCCATGCTAATCCTCTTAATAGAATTACAAGAACGCGGTTTCATCAGACCACATGAAACAAATCTTTTTTTTTCTTCATATTTTTCAATCTATGTTTCATTTTAGTTCGGATTAGAATTTGGATTGAGTAAATTAATCTCTTTTTTTCTGGTTCGAGGACCTGTAGGTCTAGCTTTTCCAGTTCGAGGGCCTTTAGGTCTAGCTTTTCCAGTTCGAGGGCCTTTACCTTTAGTTCTAGCTTTTTCAGTTCCAGGACCTATAGTTCTAGCAATTAATTTCTTTTTTGTTTTCTCGTTTTTAATCCTTTGTGCTTTCGCATTTTTTAGAAAAGGTAAAAAAGCTAAAATTCGAGCTTATTTTATAGCAAGAGTAATCGCTCGTTATTTTCTTAAAGTCATTCTATTCACTCGCCTAGATAAAATTTTTCCTTGTTTACTAATAAATTTACTAATTAAACGAAGATTACTATAAACAATTGTACCCGTAGATTTGGGCCGGGGCAACAGTCTACGAAAAGGTCTCTTTTTTTAAGAAAAGGGCGCTTGAGCTTAAGAAAGGGTCGCTTGGATTTATCCATGATTTTTTTATTCCTTATTTTATTTGAAAACTCCTATTTCGTTATTGGATTTGAAAACTCCTATTTCGTTCGATCGGATCAAAAAAATACTGATTAAAACTTGAAACTGAAAGAATAGGCTTTTCTTTGTTTCTATTTAAATAGAGAATATATCTTAATATCTTATATGTTGCTAGGCCGTGCCATTTTGCATCTTGCTTGTAAAGGCGACAAGTAGATGAATTGTATGTTTGTAACAACCGGGGAACATCGTTGAAGATAGAGTTCCGCAACGAAATACGCTAGGGGTCTTGTCAAGTCCTACTATTGGTAACGTGGGGTCCTGACATTGTGAGTAAATATGTTACGCGAAAATTAAAAATACGTATGTCGGATGAAATGGTGGTTGTTGCTATCTGCTCCAATAACGAATCATAGGTTTAACTGAATAACTAATTGAATAACTCAATCAAATAGATAGACCCTTTTCTTTGTCCTAGGTCGATGGATCTTCTCAATGGGAAGATCCCCTATATGGAGAATACAGATTCCAGTTGATCGGGCCTAATTCGAATTATTCCAAAGCAAACATATCCACGGGGCTATGGTATACATCGGTACTCCAATGCATTTCTCCTTCAGATTCGGAATAAATATGTTTTCGCACCTTCTCTTTCAAAGTCAAAGTGTATTCTCCTGCGCAAATTTCAGCAATCACTTGTTCTGATTTTACATATCGATCGTTTTGAACGAAAAGCAAACTTTTTGGTGGAATACTCACGTTCTATAGAGTATATTGACTCTCAATCATTATATCCAGGTCGATATAACATAGTAGCCCAGGATATGTAGCCCAGGATGTCGAGGGAGAGCGTTTCTTATCACAACCTTTTTTCGTAGCAGAAATATTTACAGGTTCCCCGGGGAAATATGTCGCTCTGGCAGAGACGATTAGAGGGTTTCAATTAATCCTTGCCGGAGAATTGGATAGTCTTTCCGAACAAGCCTTTTATTTAGTAGGTAACATTGATGAAGCTACCGCGAAGGCTACGAACTTAGAAATGGAAAATAACTTGAAGAATCAAGAGCAAGAAAAAGACCTTTTTGTATATTTTTTATACACATTATGTGTGTATAATAGAGTTCAAATATGGATCCAATCCATCCCATTATTCTTTGTAATATAATTAGACTTCGATAAATATTGACCCATTTATCCTATTCAAATTTATCCTTTAGTTCAGTTTTAATTCAAGTTTATGAAATTTCTTCTCCCAATTGTATCAGAACAGGAGCAAAAGATAGACCCCATATCCCTCGACATACCGTCAGCTAGGTTCTCATCTCAATGGAGAACTGGAGCTATCTCTAATATCACGTCCTACTATTGGTAATTTAGATAGGAATTTCAATCCAATAGAATCCAATAGAGTCTAGTTCTGATGATTCTATAGTATTCTATTTCAATTAGCAGTTCTGAGTTCCTCTTAGTTACTTTGATTGAATAGAAATATTCATATTATCGATGGACAAACTAAGTCAGAATTTCTATTTATTGGTTGATTGTATCATTAACCATTTCAATTTCTTTAAATTGGTGCGAGGAATTTCTCATAAATCCATTGATTGCTGCCGCTTCCGTTATTGCTGCTGGGTTGGCCGTTGGGCTTGCTTCTATTGGAACTGGAATTGGTCAAGGTACGGCTGCGGGGCAAGCTGTGGAGGGTATTGCGAGACAGCCGGAAGCGGAGGGAAAAATTTGGGGTACTTTATTGCTTAGTTTGACTTTTATGGAAGCTTTAACAATTTATGGGCTCGTTGTAGATCCTTTCTTAATAACTTTAGCCACGCAAATAAAAAAAGCGATAGACGATAGAATAGTAGAAAGAACTAGAATTCTCTAGTTCTTTCTACTATATCTACTCTTATACAAAATAAATCGATCAAAAATGCAATTGACTCGATGTCTTCTAGGGGTAGGGCGAATTCACTTTGAATGGATTATTCCGTAGATAAATACGTCGTAATATTCTATTTTCAAATTGATTCCGTTTAAAAAATGCCTATAGTTAAGGATTTATCAATAGGTAAGGTTGCTCTAATACCTAACCAAAGGGCCACTACCGTACCGATCAAAAAGACAGTTGTCGCGACTGGACGACGAAATAGATTTTGGAATTTATTAACATTTTCCAAAAAAGGTACTGTTAATAATCCCACAGGTACTGAAACCATTAAAAGAACACCTAATAACTTATTAGGAACGGTACGAAGTAATTGAAATACAGGAAAAAAATACCATTCGGGCAATATTTCCAAGGGGGTTACAAATGGATCTGCGGGTTCACCAATCATTGAGGGTTCTAAAACCACCAATCCTACATTACATGCAATAGTACCTAGAATGACTACTGGATAAATATATAAAAGATCATTGCCAGCGTGGGGTGTTGAAGGCTTTGATCCTTTCGTTCCGGGAGGAATAGCCTCGCATCATATTGCAGCAAGGACATTGGGCATATTAGCAGGTCTATTCCATTTTAGTGTCCGTCTGCCCCAACGTCTCTACAAAGGATTGCGTATGGGAAATATTGAAATCGTCCTTTCCAGTAGTATCGCTGCTATTTTTTTGCAGCTTTTGTAGTTGCTGGAACTATGTGGTATGGTTCAGCAACTACCCCGATTGAATTATTTGGTCCAACTCGTTATCAATGGGATCAGGGGTACTTTCAACAAGAAATTTATAGAAGAGTTAGTGCTGGTCTAGTGAAAAATCAAAGTTTATCCGAAGCTTGGTCTAAAATTCCTGAAAATCTCACCTAATATGATCATATATTGTTGAACCATCGTCAATCCACTCTCCCCCACAGAGTCCCGTGCAATTGCCGGGACTGGGAGAAGTGGTTGTTCCACCCGAAGCAGAGCCGCCGGTACCTCAACCGGTGGTGGTAATTCCCCAATTACCCAACCCTCTTATCGAGGATCATATAAGAAGTCTCCTTCTTTATCGAAGGTATTTAATCCTTAATTGGGCGGATTTCGGGGGGAATGGGGAACTACAACGACTTGTATCCATAATTGAAACACAAGTCATTGTAGAGCGCCTTATAGAGGCAGCTTTGGTGGACAATGGATATACTCCAGATTCGTATTCAGAGATGTTCTCGTTATTCCCAATAATCTGGCTCGGTAACAAATTGCTTCCTCTAAAGCGTGTCCCATTCGTTCTACTCGCAACAATCCAATTAGTTCTCCGGGTAAAAAAACCTTAGACATTCCATCTTCTGAAACCAAAACTTTGGATGTTCAACCTGTAAATATTCTTCCTATGTCTGAGGACCATAGGAAGGGACTCTCTCTCTAAGGTATAATTTATAAAATTTGACATTTATCAAACTTTTAAACAGAGATTTATTAGAAAGGAGGTCTTGCATGCTATGAAGTTCCCTGATAAGTTTGTATAATCGATTCAATGCTGCATCACTAGTCCTATGTACTTGCTCTCAATGTCCTATAGAAAGTGGCTAAACCATGGAAACTACGAACCTCAGAGGAGGTAGACAGAACTTACCAACTACCTTTCTTTATCAAACTATAAACAAAGCGGGATATGCGAGCTTTTTGGATTCCCGGCCCTCTTCACCGATCTCCTAGTCCTACGAATCAAACATCTCCGGGCATCTGGTTTCAAAGAGAGATTGGTTAGTTGCCTTCTGTTCATTCTTACCCCTGACTACCAGAATATGTTGACGTAGGTATCCAGAAATAAGAAGCCAATAGAATATTGTTGCCGGGCTTACCCCATATCAGGCGGTGTCCAACCCTCGCAAGAGTACAGTTTTGAAAAAATCCTTAGGAAAAGAATTTGGGTTCCACTGGGCTAAAACAAGATGTCGATGTCGATAATAAACCAAAGTCATCGTTTAATGCTTAATTGGATTTGGCTTCAAGAAAAAAAGAAGATTTAGTTACGATTCGAAATAGACTTTTCTGTCATTCTTTATCCATAGATCTTTTATTCATACTTATTCCATTGGAAGGCTTGATCCAATTTCAAAAATTCTATTTCATAATTTTAGAATCCAATTTTTTCAATTTCTCTAATCGCTTTTAGATACAAATCATGAGAATGCCTATTTTTTCTTAAGTGCTTCATATAGAGGGAAAAGATTTAATCCTTTTAAGAAACAACATTTTTGGTCAGAATCTGAGCCGAAGGATCCCTTAACTATTAGGTAGGATTCATAGAACGAGTCACACTTTTACCACTAAACTATACCCGCTACAATCCAATTATTGTATATAAATGAACCTTTTGTCGAGTAATAGTTTGGAGCATTATTCAATCAAATCGATACATTCTAGATTCCTTGAAATCTAATCAGAGCATTAGTCGGTACTTTAGATCAGACTGCGTAGACTTTGTTGTGTCACAATCGATGTACTTTACCTTAGACTTTCAAAACTTTGTATCAGCAGTGATAGAAGAAGTGAACCGAATCCTTAGGATTATCACACTTGCTACCTATTTAGTCATTGTATGAGCATTCTCGCTACCGAGTTATCTAAGAACTGATCACAGCAATTGGATAAGGCTGCGAGATTAACAGGAGTCCCAGAATTGGGAGCAAAGTTGGGTGCCCCTACCCCAAATGGAAAAAAGTGAGTCGAAAAATGTGAGCCAGAGGAATGCCAAAAGCGTCAACAAACACGACAAAGTATCGATAGTTAGCTCTCGTTCTTTCAGTTTCAAAACACCGCCGGCGAAGATGGGTCGGTGCACTATTTCTCGGTGGGGATTGTAACTTTCCATGAATTTTTGACTTATCAATCGACGACGAATCTTTGCTTAGTTCATTTTTTAAGGATCAACGAATCAAATGATATTTTTGTTCCAATTTTTGTTTCTTTTTCTCCCGCTGAATCCAACATTTCCTTGCCATAATATTTCACTTCCTATAAGTATTGCTGATACAACTCGAATCTTAGATGTAGAAATAGAAAAAAAAAGATTTAACCAAATTTTCCCGAGGTAGAGGCAATCAAGAAAGCTGCATAAGTGAAAATATAACAACATTACTTATAGGAAGAACGCGCACCAATATAGCCATCCAAGTCAGCTCTTTTAGCGACAGCGTTAAAGATAGCTGATAAATATGACAAGGGAGCATCGCTGACAGCTTTAAAGGCATTGTCAACATCGAAGAACTCTTGACCGGGATCTTTAATGGCAGCTTTAAGGGCATCTTTAAGGACATCCCTGCGATGTTGAACAGCTTTTTTGTCAAGATCTTTAAGGGCAGCTTTAACGAAATCTTTGCGATATTGAACGGATTTTTCAGAATCGGAATATGTCAAGTTAGCTTTAAGGATATTTATAACGACATTGACAACGGCATCGCTGGAAGGGGCAGATTCAATGGGACCATTTTCGAAGATAGCTTGTTGAAAGGCATTATAAAGGACACCTGCGACAGTTTCGGAAGAAAATGAAGAGGGAATGAAATCTTTAGCTTTAATTTTGCTGACTAGCTTTATCGAGAGCAGAAGCGAATTGTGCAAAGGCTTCTAATTTTAGAAATTGAGCCAAGTCTAATTTAATTTACCAGCTACTTATTTCATCGCTTTAATTTGAGCTGCAGATCCTACTCTGGAAACAGAAAGACCCACATTAATAGCAGGCCTGATTCCAGCATTGAATAGATCCACGGATAAAAAATTTTGGCCATCGGTAATGGAAATTACATTAGTAGGAATATAGGCAGAAATGTCCGCCGCTTGGGTCTCAACTATTGGTAAAGCGGTCATACTTCCTTCACCGAAATGAGAACTTAATTTAGCGGCTCTTTCCAAAAGGCGTGAATGCAAATAAAAAAATATCCACTGGATAAGCTTCACGGCTGGGTGGTCTTCGTAATAAAAGAGACATTTGGCGATAAGCCTGCGCGTGTTTGGAGAGATCATCATAAATGATTAAAGTATATCGTTTAAGGTACATAAAATATTCGGCCAGAGCCGCTCCTGTATAAGGAGCAAGGTATTGTAATGTAGCTACAGAAGCCACCATTTTGGCTACAACAGTAGTCAATCTGTTTCTTTCACTTATTATTGGTAAAATACCTATAACGGGTACCAGCTATCTCGAGCCTATATTGAGTTACAGATAGAGTTCAAAAAGGTCAAATCTTTGATGATTCCATCATACATGATGGAGTTGCAAAAACTTATGGATAGGTATCCTCCATCTGAACAGAATTCTTTCTGGTTAAAGAATCGCTTTCTAGTTGCGTTGAAACAATTAAGAGTAGGAGATGTTCTAGAACAAATATGGATTTTTTTCGGCTACATGCTCCGGGGTGGTGGTCCCGCACTCTTAGTCAAAAAATACTTAAAATAACTGCAGCAAGCGGTTGGAGCATCAATTTTCTTTCTTTATATTTTAAAAATGATAGAGGGACCCCTTCAATGATACCAATGATACCTAGGAATAATAGTAATAATGGCCGGGGTTGGAATCCCCGCTGGGATTTCTTTTTGGCCATTCTTCGAAACCTGGGAGTTATGAGAGCGTTCTTTCTTTTTGGACTTGGGTTCTATACATTAAGGGGTTCGAGGTGCAATGTTCAATCACTGACAGTTAAAACTGCTGACACATTGGCAAAGGAATTGAAGAATTTCGAGCAAACTAGGGAGCCAAAAACACTACGAGAAAGGGTCAAGAATCAGTCGAAAAATGTGAGCCAGACTGATGCTGAAAACGTGAAGAAGGACGAAAAAAAAGCTATTGACAAAAAAGAAGAAGACACAAAGGAAAATGACACTTTCCTATTCTTCGGCAAATTGATTAAGAAAAAGAAAAAGTTTTTGAATGAGATAAAAAAAAAGAGTAGCTCGCACCGGAGTAACGGACGAAATAGCTTTGTGACACAACGTCTGTGAGCTGTTTTATTACCTTTCCAGTTTGCCTCAAACCCCACGTTATGGGATTTTTTATGCTTTAAATGGTCATATTTCTGGATGAAATGGTTCGTCATAGAAATGAGGGAATTGGTATCTAACTCCTTCTAGGTCGTGGATATTTAAATTGAATTTTTTGTTTCCAATTCTTCTTGCAATGTCCTTTCATATCCACAGATGGGGTAAAAGAGGAGAGTAAATGAGTTAGCACCTTTGATGAGTCTTACTCATTGCAACTATGTGACAGGAGAGAGCAATTCTCCTTCCTCTCCCTTTAGTCGAGGTTAATTGATCTCGACATCGCTCTTTATTTTATCGATAAGGAAAGAGAGCACATTCCCGTTGTAAAGAGAGCACATTCCTGTTATTTTGGACAGTGTAGCTTCTGCCGTACAATTGTAGCTTCTGTAGGCGGGTTGTAGCTTCCTGGTTGAAAGCACATTGTAGCTGGCTGGTTGTGAAAGTATGGGTTGATAGTGAACCAATCGAACCTGTTCCGAAGTCAGTTTAGGATTCGGTTGGTGTTCTGACATCCCGAATCGAGGTGGCTGTAAAGAGGTAGGCAAACCTAACTTTAGAGCCAAAAAGATTCGATAAAAGCAATTAGACATCCGGTGGAAATATCTTCGTAGGAAGAGAGAAGGCCCTCTCTATCATATGTGTTGGGTATTGAGACTATGCCTGGTAGACGAACGATTCTAATATTAATTCTAGCGAATATTCATTCTAATAGTCATTCTCAATCGTAATTCTCATTAGACTCTGAAAAGAGTCTTAAATACTGTTAACTTTTTAATTAAGTTATTAATATCTTAACATATTCCTATTCAATATGAAGATTTCGATTTGCATTTTTTTAGATCTTCATATTGATATACTAGTTCCGGGGTCGAGTCCCGAGCAACCCTTTCTAATTAGCCTATTGAAATCCTATGTTATGTGGTTGACACAGGTATAGAAATCATGCTAAAATGCAAAGGGGGGACATGCCAAGTCTCCGCTTGGGATCATGTCTTCTTAGGACTATTTTGGATGTACAATGCAATTTCGGTAGTAATATTCTATTTCAGTTGGAAAATGCAGTCAGATGTTTGGGGTAGTATAAGTGATCAAGGAGTGGTAACTCATATAACTGGAGGAAGCTTTGCCCAGAGTTCCATTACTATTAATGGATGGCTCTGCGATTTCTTATGGGCACAGGCATCCCAAGTAATTCAATCTTATGGTTCTTCATTATCTGCATATGGCCTTTTTTTCCTAGGTGCTCATTTCGTATGGGCCTTTAGTTTAATGTTTTTATTCTCCGGTCGTGGGTATTGGCAAGAACTTATTAAATCAATAGTTTGGGCTCATAATAAATTAAAAGTTGCTCCTGCTACTAACCCTAGAGCCTTGAGCATTATCCAAGGACGTGCTGTAGAAGTAACACGTTACCTTCTGGGTGGAATTGCCACAACATGGGCATTCTTCTTAGCAAGAATTATTGCAGTCGGATAATGGCTAGGAGGATTTGAAAGGCATTATGGCATTAAGATTTTTTTTAACTAGTATTAATGCAGGTATTAATACTTTTTTTTCTAAGAAAGACATTAATTAGTAAAAGACAACTCCTAATTAGTTGAAGAGATGGAAGGGTTTTCCATAAATGGATTGGCCTTGTACTTGTTATGCTTGTTTTTGTATCTTCGTATAGTTTGACTAGTCTTTTCTTTCGTTCTGTCGTCGATTCGAATTACCTTTTTTTTTTGTCAAAATCTGAAATATCCTTATCCTTACTTAAATCGGAAATTAAAATGTTGAATTCTTTCTTTTGATTTTGAAATATTGAAGTTCTAAATTCTTTATATATCAAATTAGAAAGTCTATTGATAACCAATATGTTTATCAGCTTTCTTATCATCCTTGCAAAATACAAAATAATTTTCTCCAAAAATAGGTATGTTTGGAAAAATTCCCTAGAAAGAAAATGGTGAGTAGGAAGGTTATAGTAGCAAAAGCCGCTGGAATTCTTTTTTGATACATTGGAAGAATCTGTTTTGTTATTCTATAAAAGGCAAAAAGAATAGCTGACAGAAAAGAAATCAATTAGTTATTCATCAAAGTTTCGCTTATTCAATGACTAGAACTAAACGAAGATATATAGCTAATAGACGTAGAACAAAAATTTGTTTCTTCACATCACATTTTGGCGGGGCGTGCTCACGACTTACTCGAAGTATGATTCAACAAAAAATAAGAGCCTTAGCTTCGTCGAATCGAGATAGAAATGGGCAAAAAAAAAATTTTGGCAGTTGTGGGTCACTCGGATCAATGCAGTAATTCGCGAGAATAGGATATCTATTAACTATAATAGATTAATAAATAATCCCTACAAAAGACAGATGCTTCGTAATCGTAAAATACTTGCACAAATGGCTATTAGAATGACGACAGCCATGCACAATGTCACGGTGTCGTTAGTAACTGATGACTAGAATACTAGTAAATAATGGAAACTGAATTCTTATAACGGGGATATTCTTAGTGGGTTCCTATATCAATGCTAGCCCAATAAGGGGCCCTCTATATCCCCATTTCACTTCTTAATTACCGAGGGTTCGAATCCTTCTCTTTCTGTAACTTCATTTAATTTATCAATGTTACTGAGTACAATGTAGTAAATTCTATAAAAATTGGTAACTTTATTCCAAGAGTTCAAAAGCTAGGCTTTTTCTTAATATAATCTACAGTTTCTATTTCCAATTTCTCCAATAGAGAAAATATTGGAAAATATGGGCAAGGGGTGAAAATAGACCTTTTTGTTTGTATTTTCTTTAATTTCTTTTTATTTTTGTATTTTGTGGAATCCCCCCTTGACTCGAATATTCAAGGACAATTAATTTATTATTTCAAAAGTTTATCAAAATTTCAACCAGTTCATTTTGAATTTCAAATAGGAGCTTATTTTGTAAGTTTAATCTCTTTTTTATATGCAACAAATGATTGTTTACTACAGACGCGGTAGTTTTCATTTTTTGAAAGTTCGCCCTAAGATCTGCGATTTGGTTTCTTAGTTGTGAAAAGGTTGTTGGGATATCATTATTTACTTTTTTAACTTGTATCAAATTAGATGAAATTGAGTGAGAAATTGAGCCATATGTTAGTTTAATCTCCAACAAATCGTTCTCAACAATCTCAGTTTTATTTGAAATTGAAATACTTAAGGAAACAAAGAGGTCGATTAGGCATTTTAATCTTGATTTTTTTTCAATGATAGGTATTTTATTCGAAATTTTGACTAAGTTCTTTTGAATAAATTAGATCCTCTGATGAATCAACAACAAGTAATGGCTAATGATAAAAGTTGGGTTTGGCATTTGATTAAAACTCAAAGGAAGAACGGGTTCCCCGGACCATCGTCAATCCACATCCCAATTGGGCTAATCCTCAATTTATTGGTATAGGAACCAATAACCAAACCATGGGCTAATCCTCCAATGTATGATTAGGTTCTATTTGTATACTGGGTGGAATCTTGCATATATTAACCAAACCTTTTGCATGGACTCGTCGTGCATTTGTCTGGTTCGGAGAAACTTACTTATCTTATAGTTTAGGTGCTTTATCGGTTTTTGGTTTCATTGCTTGTTGTTTTGTATGGTTAAATAATACCGAGGATTAGCCCAGGGACAGGTAACCGGACCATCGTCAATCCACATCCCCGTTAACCAATAAGGGGCTGTTAACTCATTGAATTCTCTTCAATGAACATTGTGCTTCCCCATTTTATTTTCTGCTATTATTATTAAATAATAATGGAAATTTTTTTTTACAGAGCTAGGGGTAAAGAAGAAAAAAAATGCTTAAAAAAAGGATTTTAGTTGCTTTATTAATAATGAATAATAATTAAGGGGGTTTGTTTTTTCCCAAGAAAGCATCTCAAATTGATGGGAGTATAATAAATAGGATTCGACCCCTTATTACTATTCCTTTTTTTCGCACTAAAAGTATTGTCTCCTACCACATTCGAGTAAACAAGTAACAAAATAAGAATTTTTAACTCTTAATATATTTATCGAGCTTAAGCGCATTCAACTCTTATTTTATTTATCGACCAAAATAAGTTTACATAAGGAGATCGATAATCAAGGGCTGTTTGACTACCTCCAGTACTTATAACTCACTCGCCTTTCACCCAGGGGTACATAAAATCATCAGAAGGATACAACGGAATAAAATTCCGGAAATAAACACCATCGTCTTTAGCAATCCAAAAACAGTCACGTTGATTTTTTGGTCCTGTGTGACACCCCTTATATAAGCTACGACGTGATTTATAAACATCGAAAGTGGAAGCATAGGTATAATTTGGTGCCACATAGCACCAAAAAAGGGTTCTACCATAAAGTAGATCTTTAAAACCCCAATTTACTTCATCGCCAACATTGAGGTTGTGTTCTCCAAGGTCATCATCCTTGGACTTGCAATGCACATACATCTGAGGAGGGCCACTTAGGTCATTGACCACATGCACATGCCAATGTTGTGCATCACAATAAGTTGGAGGATCTAGTAGCATAGCTAGAATAATGACGTAAATTAAGGCATTTGAGAAAGTTTTTTTCATTTTTCTTTGATTCCCTCTTTTGCAGATTGTTTCATCAATTTTATAAAAGAATAATTTGTTCTACCGACACTATGATTTTATAGTGGCTTTCTCGTTTATTGCCCTGCCGATTATGGGCTCGATTTATCTTTTTATATTTGGTAGTATAGTTAACTCTATTAATTAATAATTTGGGAGGATAAAATTTATTAATTTTGGAATGTTATACAGTTTCCATTTATGGGCTTGATTTAACCATTTTTAGTATATATGAATTAATTTATTGTATTACCCAATTAGAAGATTTATGTAAGGGATATTTTTCCTGGGAATATTTATATTTGTCAAAATTACTATTTTAAATATAATTTTGAAATTTACTTCATATAGGCAAACAAGTAATTAGATTTGTCAAATCTTGAAAGTTACCTCATATAGGTTAGCAAATAACTCGTCAAAAAGTATTTATCTTAGCGGCATAAGATGTAGGTTGATTTCGATAGAGGTCTAGGACTCAAACCCTAACAAAGTGTATTCTTTGTATTTTTTTAAGGCTAGCAAATAGCTCAGTATGCACTCTTTCCAAAGAGAATTGCTGACTAATTAAAAAAATAGTTGATTTGATGAATTAATAATATACAATCCATCTGAGAAAACTGAAGACATTAAATAAACAATACACTATTTATGTGCATGCATATAAAAATCTCCTTAATCTGTCATATAAGTTCTAAATGTTTTAAAAATAATTCATAACTTGGTTATGCAACACAAGTCGTTATGATTAAGATTTTCTCTCCTTGATAGTTCTCTCCTGATTTTCTGGCGTTTGGATTGTGCACGGATAGAGATAGGACCCTTCCGTGTGGTTCAAAAAAAGATCTAGGTTGTCCACGTGTCATGGCCCGGATCAGATGGCTGAAATGGCGCGCGTGTTCAAAGCTTTTTAGGTTTTTTTTCTTTATAGTCTGATTGAAGTGATTCAACTTGCTGTGCAAAGATAAGATGTACATCTACAACTTTATAGTTTAGACTTCTCCAAATTCAGAGTGGAAGGAGGTCGAAAGCCGATCGAGTTACGGTCGACTAATTTTGGTTGGGAGCCACAACTTCTTACTTCAGAGTCCGATTGAGGTGATACAAGTTGTTGTGCAAAGTGAGATGTATATCTACAACTTTGTAGTTTATGACTTTTCCAAATTCGGAGTGTAAGAATATCGAAAATTCATTTGAAGTCAAATGCCGATCGAGTTACGGTCAACTGATTTCGGTTGGGAGCCATAAATTTTTACTCCGGAGTCTGATTGAGTTGATTCAAGTTGCTATGCAAAGCTGAGACGTATATTCATAACTCTGTAGTTCATGATCTACCGAATTTAGAGTGTAAGAGTGTCAAAATACGTTTAAAATTAATAGTTGACCGAGTTACAAGCTCAGGTATATCAAATGGCATGCCGAGGTTATGTCAAATAACATGCCATTCACAGGTTATATCAAATGGCATGTCCAGGTTATGTCAAAAAGCATGTCCATGTTATGTCAAATGGCATGCTCAGTAACATATCAAATGCCAGCCCAGGTTATATCAAATGGCATGTCGGGTTAATATTTAATAAATTTTATAATTAATTAAAAGATAAATTGTCCTCAGGTCCCTGGTCTATAAAAAAATTACCTCTAGGGTCCCTACTTTATTAAAAATTATTTAGCCGTCCCTACTTTATGTAAAAATGTTGGTCTCAGTTTCCTAAGGCCGGAATCAGAGAAAATCTTTTAGGTGCCTCTTTGCCGGAGAAAATCTTTGATTCCGGCCTTAGGGACCTGAGACCAACATTTTTACATAAAGCAGGGACGGGTAAATAATTTTTAATAAAGCAGGGACCCTAGAGGTAATTTTTCAATAGACCAAAGACCTGAGGACAATTTACCCATAATTAAATAATTAATTAAATAGTAAGTCCAATTATGATTAAATGGCACGTCCAATTATGATTAAATGGTATAAACTATTATATTAAAATAATTAATATTTATAAAAAAAATTAAATAATATATGAGTTTGATTTGTTTTGGTATAATATACGAATATGACAAAATTTTAAAAAAAGGGGAGGTGAATTCCCACGCGGTCCTAACTTCCTTCCCTCTCTCCATACAGGTGTTACCAATGGGGTGTTTTCCAGACGGAATAAAAAATGCATCCCTATGCTAAATCCTGGCCTGATTTTCTAGGGTTTCTAGCCAACTGAATGATTTTCTTTGCTGCAATCTAATCAAGACACAATAATAGTTTTTTGGTATCCTGCTCTGCAGGCACACATGCCTTGGTTACAACAACACGGGATGGCAATGGACAGGATCCGGGTAGGATCTATAAGACCCAGATCTTTACCCTATTTTTAAATAGTGGTCCCAGATCCTTACACTTATCCTCTTTAAAAATAAGGATTTGGGCAGGATCTGGGTCCTAAAAAATCGGGCAGGATCAGGGCGACCAGCGGGTCCGTATTTTTTCTAAATATATTTAATTTTTAAAAATTAAATTGTCTTTTGATAGTTTTCAAATAGCAATGAGACATTTTCATTCATTAAAAATATCAATACAAAGAAACAAAAAAAATATATCAAAAAAAAGTTGAAGTTGGGTAAGTTAAAATTGAGAATTTGGTTTGTAATTTTTGCTGTTATTACTTGGGGCATGTGGCTGCTTCGTAATGGTATTATCTTCAATAAGGCGAGATACGATAATGAGCTTCTCCTCTATTTTGTGCTCTTTCATGTCCAAGAGTGAATCCTTTGGACGGATGTCTTGATCATTCACAATCAATCGCTGCTCACTTTCTTGATTGCCTACAAGAATTTATAGGTCCCTCTTCTTTACCTCTTGAGGTTGAGGGAACATTTTGGTCGGGGTGGGGTTGTAACTGATGTAAATATCAGGCCCCTTTATCTTGTCTTTCTTTTTGCGCTTCTTCTGTTTTGAACTTTTATTTTACTAAAAAATATTTACCTACCAACAAAATTGGGAATTTGTATTATGTCTAATAATTAATATACATGTGTATTATTTTAAAATTAATTTAAAAAATTCGGGTGGAATCAGAGCAGGATCCTATAAATCCATACCCATGCCCTTATCCTTTTAAAATATCAGGATTCGGGCAGGATCAGAGTCTAGACCCAGTCAAAGTCAACGGATCTTGGACCCTTCAGGTCTGGATCAGGGTAGACCCTCAGGGTAAGGGTCTAATTGACATCCCTAACAATAACTTATTGCGTAGGAAGTTGTACCGTGTGAGTGAAGGTTTTCTTCTTATCCGAATCTGAATTATCTGAATTTTTTATTATCCGAACTATCCAAATTGACTATTTCACTATCCGAATTTAGGGATGGCAATGAGTAGGGTCGGGTAGGGTATTGGTAGGACCCAACCCATACCCCAGTTTTTGGAGTTAGACCCATACCCTATCCTCGACCCTACAAATTTTTTATTGTTAGACGCATACCCTACCCTCCATGAGACCCAGGGTTTATAGGGTCTGCAGGGTCCAACCCTTTAACATTATATCTTTTTTATAATTACTTTATAAAATACTTTTATTATTTCAATATAATCCAAATAAATAAAAAATCAAAGTCTATGTAATAAAATAATAATCTCAAATTAAAGTTGAGAGTAAACTATAAACCAACTAGTTCAACATAAAATGAAACACATACGACTACCTCGTCAATAAGAAACTAAAACTTATAAGTTTTCTTGTATAATATAAAGTTTCAACTTTAAAATAATTTCTTTCTAAATTTTCAAGCGACTTTTGAATACGTTTTCTCGATCATCTTCTTGTTCTTGTAATCTAACTCTTCTCGGTAACTTCTGTGTTTAACCAAAAAGTTTAATTACTTAATTAGTCATATAATATTTGAAATTTTTAATTAAAAAATAGTATTATATTAGGTTTTTTTTGTGTGCGCTTATTCTTTTTGCGGCTGTATTATAATTATCTTAGCAATATAATAAATATGGATCTAAGTAGGATCTAATTAGGGTCTAACTAGGGTAGGGTCTATGGGTAGGGTTTGGGTCTGGGTTTATATAGACCCTATCCAGACCCAGATCCTATCTAAATCTATAGACCCAAACTCAAATCCTACCCAAGACCCATAGACCCTAAGATCCACGGGGTAGGGTAAGGATCTGATCCACTAGGTCTGGGTCTTTTTGCCATCCCTATCCGAATTCGAATCTGAATAATGAAATATCCAAAATCTAAATTTATTTCGGATACGGATACGAATAATCTGAAATATCTGAATTAAAAAATTAAATCCCCTTCGATGCTTGCAATCTCTGAATTGGCAGTGAGGCAGGTTTATAGATTGGAACAAATAAACATCCATCTTCGACATCGAAGGCTCGAATCAAAGCAGAAACAGCCACAAACCCAGTTCACAAAAATAAAAATGAACCTAAAAAGTTCAAGTGGTTCTTTCCATAAACCGTCTAAAGTTACTAAATTTCAATTACCCATATAAAATGAGCCATCTTGGGCGGGCATTTTCCCTGAGGTTTCTATTGTATCAAGAATAATCTTTCTATACTTTGTCCTCTATTTTTTATCTTGACGAAATGGGTGGAATCAGAGACGGAGCCAAAAAATTTGAGGAGTGGGAACAATATAATTTTTTTCAAAAAGAATGGCTCAATTTTTAGGTTGATTAATTTTTTAGTGAGGTCAATTTCTAATTTTAGTAAAAACGTACATTAAAAAATATACCTATTTATCAAACAAAAAAATATTAAGTGGGGCAACTGCTCTCACAATATTCAATGTGGCTCCGTCCTTGGGTGGAATGGATATCCCATGTATGGTTAGGTTTTATTTGTATACTGGATGAAATCTGGCATATATTAACCAAATCTTTTGCATGGGCTCGTCGTGCATTTGTCTAATCCGGGGAAGCTTATTTGTCTTATAATTTAGGTGCTTTATCAATTTTTAGTTTCATTGCTTGTTGTTTTGTATGGTTCAATAATACCGAGGATTAGCCCAGGGACAGGTAACCGGACCATCGTCAATCCACATCCCCGTTAACCAATAAGGGGCTGTTAACTCATTGAATTCTCTTCAACGAACATTGTGCTTCCCCATTCTCTGCTATTATTATTGAATAATAATAGAAAATTTTCTTCATAGAGCTAGGCGTAAAGAAGAAAAAAAATGCTAAAAAAAAATTTTAGTCCCTTTATTAATAATGAATAATAATCAAGGAGACTTGTTTTTTTCCAGAAAAACATCTCAAATTGATGAGAGTGTAATAAATAGGATTCGACCCCTTATTACTATTGTTTTTCGCACTAAAAGTATTGTCTCCTACCACATTCGAGTAAACAAGTAACAAAATAAGAATTTTTAACTCTTAATTTATTTATCGAGCTTAAGAGCATTCAACTCTTATTTTATTTATCGACCAAAATAAGTTTACATAAGGAGATCGATAATCAAGGGCTGTTTAACTACCTCCAGTACTTGTAACTCACTCGCCTTTCACCCAGGGGTACATAAAATCATCAGAAGGATACAAGGAATAAAATTCCGGAAATAAACACCATCGTCTTTAGCAATCCAAAAACAGTCGCATTGATTTTTTGGTCATCATCCTTCGACTTGCAATGCACATACATCTGAGGAGGGCCACTTAGGTCATTGACCACATGCACATGCCAATGTTGTGCATCACAATAAGTTGGAGGATCTAGTAGCATAGCTTGAATAATGACGTAAAGTAAGGCATTTGAGAAAGTCTTTTTCATTTTTCTTTGATTCCCTCTTTTGCAGATTGTTTCGTCAATTTTATAAAAGAATAATTTGTTCTACTGACTATTGTTTCGGAGGGTTGGTGTACTTGATTAGGATCTACGGCAGTCGAGGCAAGTGTTGGACACTTTCTCCGTAAGACGAGATTGCCCCGTATATTTCAGTGCGGTACGGGCTGCGGCAATCGTCTCCAAGATACAACGACTGTTAGGGCGTTTCCAAGAACGTTGCACACATATCTCGAAACTTTCGGGCGAACCCTTATATACCCAGAACTTTCGGACTCTTTTCTAAGTGAAGAACGGGGGGAGAGGAGAAGACAACAATGCTTGGAGATGCACTTGCTGCTGGGATGAGGAAAATGGCAAGGGCCGGCCTATTTATAGGCTGGAGAAGGCAGGGAAGCAGCCACCCCGATGGGACGCGTCCGTTCGGCCAGCAGGCTGGCTGGCTGCGCTCGTGGCCCTTCGGTGGCTTCTGGATCCTTCCAGGCGCGCCCAGGCTGTGCTGGCACCCTTTTGCGACGGATCTCGTAGCCCTTCGACCTTCTAGAAGTCTCCTGGATATTCCAGCCCTTCGTGCCTTTTCGGTGGCCATCCTGAAGGTGCTCGCAGCTCCTCATTGCTTCGGTAGCTACGCAGCTCTCTCCGGACTCGGGCAAAATTCTTAAGGCTCCTCCAGCTCCTCGCAACGATGCGCACGTGCGCCACAAAGCGCCCATTGCAATCTGCGTCCAATGCGCATGGCGCTGGGTCAGCCTTTGAGTAGTCAACCAAGTTTGAGAGGTAAGGAGAGGAATCCCTTATAAACAAAAAAATCCTCCTTTCTCTATTCAATGTGGTACACTTAACTTGACTTGTGCCTTCTACTTGGACTTTTCCAATTTGGGCTAAATGCATTTAATATGCATTCAACCCAACACACTATGATTTAATAGTGGCTTTCTCGTTTGTTGCCCTGCCGATTATGGGCTCGATTTATCTTTTTATATTTGGTAGTATAGTTAACCCTATTAATTAATAATTTGGGAGGATAAAATTTATTCATTTTGGAATGTTATACAGTTTCCATTTATGGGCTTGATTTAACCATTTTTCGTATATATGAATTAATTTATTGTATTACCCAATTAGAAGATTTATGTAAGGGATATTTTTCCTGGGAATACTTATATTTGTCAAAATTACTATTTTAAATATAATTTTGGAATTTACTTCATATAGGCAAACAAGTAATTAGATTTGTCAAACCTTGAAACTTACCTCATATAGGTTAGCAAATAACTCGTCAAAGAGCATTTATCTTAGCGGCATAAAACGTAGGTTGATTTCGATAGAGGTCTAGGACTCAAATCCTGGCAAATTGTATTCTTTGTATTTTTTTAAGGCTAGCAAATAGCTCAGTATGCACTCTTTCAAAAGAGAATTGCTGACTAATTAAAAAAATAGTTGATTTGATGAATTAATAATATAAAATCCATCTGAGAAAACTGAAGACATTAAATAAACAATACACTATTTATGTGCATGCATATAAAAATCTCCTTAATCTGTCGTATAAGTTCTAAATGTTTTAAAAATAATTCATAACTTGGTTATGCAACACAAGTCGTTATGATTAAGATTTTCTCTCCTTGATAGTTCTCTCCTAATTTTCTAGCGTTTGGATTGTGCACGGATACAGATAGGATCCTTCCGTGCGGCTCGGAAAAAGATCTAGGCTGTCCACGTGTCATGGCCCGGATCAGATGGCTGAAATGGGACACGTGTTCAAGGCTTTTTAGGTTTTTTTATCTTTGTAGTCTGATTGAGGTGATTCAACTTGTTGTGCAAAGATAAGATGTACATCTACAACTTTATAGTTTAGACCTCTCCAAATTCAGAGTGGAAGGAGGTCGAAAATATGTTTGAAGTCAAAAGCCGATCTAGTTACGGTCGACTAATTTTGGTTGGGAGCCACAACTTCTTACTTCAGAGTCTGATTGAGGTGATACAAGTTGTTGTGCAAAGTGAGACGTATATCTACAACTTTGTAGTTTATGACTTTTCCAAATTCGGAGTGTAAGAATGTCGAAAATTCATTTGAAGTCAAATACCGATCGAGTTACGGTCGACTGATTTCGGTTGGGAGCCATAAATTTTTACTTCGGAGTCTGATTGAGTTGATTCAAGTTGCTATGCAAAGTTGAGACGTATATCCATAACTCTGTAGTTCATGATCTACCAAATTTAGAGTGTAAGAGTGTCAAAATTATGTTTGAAATTAATAGTTGACCGAGTTACAAGCTTAGGTATATCAAATGGCATGCCGAGGTTATGTCAAATGACATGCCATGCACAGGTTATATCAAATGGCATGTCCAGGTTATGTCAAAAAGCATGCCCATGTTATGTCAAATGGCATGCTCAATAACATATCAAATGCCACCCAGGTTATGTCAGATGACATGTCGGGTTAATATTTAATAAATTTTATAATTAATTAAAAGATAAATTGTCCTCAGGTCCCTGGTCAATAGAAAAATTAGCTCTAGGGTCCCAACTTTATTAAAAATTATTTAGCCGTCCCTACTTGATGTAAAAATATTGGTCTCAGGTCCCTAAGCCCGGAATCAGAGAAAATCTTTAGGTGCCTCTTCGCCGGAGAAAATCTTTGATTCTGGCCTTAGGGACCTAAGACCAACATTTTTACATAAAGCAGGGACGGGTCAATAATTTTTAATAAAGCAGGGACCTTAGAGGTGATTTTTTAATAGACCAGGTACCTGAGGATAATTTACCTATAATTAAATAATTAATTAAATAGTAGGTCCAATTGCGATTAAATGTTACGTCCGATTATGATAAAATGGCATAAACTATTATATTAAAATAATTAATATTTATGAAAAAAGTTAAATAATATATGAGTTTTATTTGTTTTGGTATAATATACGAATATGACAAAATTTTAAAAAAAGGGGAGGTGAATTCCCACGCGGTCCCAACTTCCTTCCCTCTGTCCATACACGTGTTACTAATAGGGTGTTTTCTGGACGGAATAAAAAATGCTTCCCCGTGCTAAATCCTGGCCCGATTTTCTAGGGTTTCTAGGCAACTGAATAATTTTTTTTGCTGCAATCTAATCAAGACACAATAATAGTTTTTTGGTATCGTGCTTTGCAGGCACACATGCCTTCGTTACAATAACTAGGGATGGCAATGGGCAGGATCCGGGTAGGATCTATAGGACCCAGATCTTTACCCTCTTTTTAAATAGTGGACCCAGATCATTACCCTTATCCTCTTTAAAAATAAGGATTCGGGCAGGATCTGGGTCCTAAAAAATCAAGCAGGATCAGGGCGACCCGCAGGTTCGTATTTTTTCTAAATATATTTAATTTTTAAAAATTAAATTATCTTTTGATATTTTTCAAATAGCAATGAGACATTTTCATTCATTAAAAATATCAATACAAAGAAACCAAAAAACAAATCAAAAAAAAAGTTAAAGTTGGGTAAGTTAAAATTGAGAATTTGGTTTGTAATTTTTGCTGTTATTAATTGGGGCATGAGGCTGCTTCGTAATGGTATTATCTTCAATGAGGCGAGGTACGATAATGAGCTTCTCCTGTATTTTGTGTTCTTTCATATCCAAGAGTGAATCCTTTGGACGGATGTCTTGATCATTCACAATCAATCGCTGCTCACTTTCTTGATTGCCTACAAGAATTTATAGGTCCCTCTTCTTTACCTCTTGAGGTTGAGGGAACGTTTTGGTCGGGGTGGGGTTGTAACTGATGTAAATATCAGGCCCCTTTATCTTGTCTTTCTTTTTGCGCTTCCTCTGTTTTGTACTTTTATTTTACTAAAAAATATTTACCTACCAACGAAATTGAGAATTTGTATTATGTCTAATAATTAATATACATGTATATTATTTTAAAATTAATTTAAAAAATTTGGGTAGAATCAGGGCAGGATCCTATAGATCCATACCCATGCCCTTATCCTTTTAAAATATCATGATCTGGGCAGGATCAGGGTCTAGACCCGGTCAAAGTCAACGGGTCTTGGACCCTTCGGGTCTGGATCAGGGTAGACTCTCAGGGTAAGCGTCTAATTGACATCCCTAACAACAACTTATTACGTAGGAAGTTGTACCGTGTGAGTGAAGGTTTTCTCCTTATCCGAATCTGAATTATCTGAATTTTTCATTATCCGAACTATCCAAATTGACTATTTCACTATCCGAATTCGAATCTGAATAATGAAATATCCAAAATCTAAATTTATTTCGGATACGGATACAAATAATCCGAAACATCTGAATTAAAAAATTAAATCCCCTTCGATGCTTGCAATCTCTGAATTGGCAGTGAGGCAGGTTTATAAATTGGAACAAATAAACATCCATCTTCGACATCGAAGGCTCGAATCAAAGCAGAAACAGCCACAAACCCAGTTCACAAAAATAAAAAAGAACCTAAAAAGTTCAAGTGGTTCTTTCCATAAACCGTCTAAAGTTACTAAATTTCAATTACCCATATAAAATGAGCCATCTTGGTGAGTAGAAAAGCAATATACAAAGAAAGGATGAGAGTTAAGACAAGCTGGGGAGGGCAGGGACGAGTAGGACAGCGACTAAGAAATTTGCTTAGGGTTTGTTCTAATTCACTCAAGCAGCAATACTCAACGGGGACAATCCAATCTGGCCGAAATTGGATTGAGTGGGAACAACATAAAAGTCGTCCCCACTGAGGAAATTTCGTTTGGACCATTAAATTTTATTAAAAATCGGGTTTACAGATCTGACATTCATTAAAAACCGTGTCTATAACCAAAATTATTTGATCCATTTTATTGAGAATAAGCCTTGTCCCAATTGAATATAGGGATGGCAATGGGTAGGGTCGGATAGGGTATTGGTAGGACCCAACCCATACCATAGTTTTTGGAGTTAGACTCATACCATACCCTCGACCCTACAAATTTTTTATTGTTAGACCCATACCCTACCCTCCATGAGACCCAGGGTCTATAAGGTTTGCAGGGTCCGACCCTTTAACATTCTATCTTTTTTACAATTACTTTACAAGATATTTTTATTATTTTAATATAATCTAAATAAAGAAAAAATCAAAGTCTATGTAATAAAATAATAATCTCAAATTAAAGTTGAGAGTAAACTATAAACCAACTGGTTCAACATAAAATGAAACACATACGACTACCTCGTCAATAAGAAACTAAAACTTATAAGTGTTCTTGTATAATATAAAGTTTCAACTTCAAAATAATTTCTTTCTAAATTTTCAAGCGACTTTTGAACACGTTTTCTCGATCATCTTCCTGCTCTTGTAATCTAACTCTTCTCGGTAGCTTCTTTGTCTAACCAAAAAGTTTAATTACTTAATTAGTCATATAATATTTGAAATTTTAAATTAAAAAATAGTATTATATTAGGTTTTTTTTTAATATAGGTTTATATTTTAGATATTCGGATAATCAGAATTTATAATCTTTTTATCTGATTCAGAATTAAAATTTTTTGATAATACGAATCTAATCACAAAATTATCCGAGTCCGAATTCAAAAAAATTTACGAATATTAGATATCGGATAATATACTCACCCTAAGTAAGAACTTGGAGTTTTAAGGATGGCGTGCCAGAGGATTCCCTATCCTAGAGCATATTAACTCTCGTCCGGAAGGAGATTAGGATGACATGATCGATCTTTCGTGCGATATTACGGGAGGTGATAATGTGGTAAATGCTTATTCCTTTGTTGGGTCCGTCTAGATCGAAGAGGCTCTCAACTCGGGTCACGATTGGATCCGGAATACTAATATTCCGTACCGTTTGGAGTTAATAGGAGCGAGAGGGGTAACACGGGAATTTGTTACACACGCAGGGGCAAACTCGGAAAAAAATTAAATTTCAAAAATTGAGCGCGATAAATTAGGGGAAGAACAGATTAGGAAACACGATCTGATAACCGCCATTCCAGTCAAAACGGAGAAAATAACGGATTCAGATACCTCTGAAGCCCAAAAATCCTAGATCTCCCAGAAAGCTGCAATTTGAACAAAACAAAGAAGGTTACAGACCTGCAGATTTGAAAAATGGAACAGCTTACGGACCTGCAGAATTTGAATCTCCAAAATACAGAGGCAGGATCTTCGAATATTGAAGGTAAGTCCAAATCCTCTCTTTCTTACTTTGATTCTATAAATAAATCACAAAAATCAGTACAAAAACTCATTAGTTTTAGAACAGATCCAGAACAGCAAAAAGAACCAGCGGAATCAGAGGTATCAAGTATGCTTCAAATCTATACCAAAACGTCGAACATACAAAAACACAGAGGTAAGATTGTTAGTCTTCAAACTTTTCATTTATACCTATTTCCTATTAAAGATTCAAATAAGAACAGATGACATGAACTGGCACAATGTGCTCCATAATATTGGCACTTTATGGCATGTAGTAATGGCATGTTATGATATGTGATGTTGGCAACTGTTGTTATGTCACAATGGCATGAAGAGAAAATTGAATTTTTTTGCCAGCGCCGACTAATTTGCTTCGTCATATTGGCATTTTATGGTATGTGGAAATGGCATGTTATGATATGTGATGCTGGCAACTGTTGTTATGTCACAATGGCATAAGGAGAAATTTGATTTTTTTCGCCAGCGCCGATTGATTTAGAGCAGATTGAAGAAGAAGAATGGTGGAAGCAAACACAATTTGCTACATTTGAAGATGCGCGAGACTTCTACTATTCATACGCGCACCAAAAGGGTTTTAGTGTGCGCATTGATTATCAAAAAAGAGAGATGATCAACGGTGAGCCCACGGGTAAATATCTTTACATCAGATATCTTTGCAACAAAGAGGGGACCCGAAAGAAACGTAATCCCTTACAATCCTTGACAAAGAAACGAACATATGACCGGAGAGAAGAAAGAGTTGGATGTATGGCCAGAATAACTATCCATTATTCTGAACAGAGACAATCTTATTTCTTAAAGGAATGGACAGTGCAGCACAACAATCACGAGCTGCATTCGCCATCATTCGCGTATATGTTGAGATCAAACAGATCTGTTAATCCACTCCAACAATAAATAGCTCGGATGAATAACGATGCTGGTATCAAGCTTAGACCATCATATGAAATGATGGCAATGGCGGCTGGAGGTAAGGAACACCTGGGTTTCTTACCAATAGATCTGAAAAACCATCTGGGAAGTCGAAGGCAAAAAAGCATGAAGGCAGGTGAAGCTACTGCCCTGCTTGAGTATTTCAGAAATGAGGCATTCCAAAATCCAGCTTTTTACTATGAGATCGAAGTAGACAACGAGGAGCAGATCGCGAACATTTTTTGGGCTGACAAAAGGATGAGGACGGACTACAAATACTTTGGTGATGCCATATGCTTTGACACCACATATAGGACAAACAACAATTATCGCCCATTAGGTACGACATACTCATATTTCTCTGTTTCATATATCCATACATGGATTCTGTAAATGTGATAATGGCACGTCCTGTTATGTGATAGTGGCACGTACTGATATCTGATAATGGCACATTATGTTATTTGATAATGGCACGTCCTGCTATTTGATAATGGCACGTCCTGTTAGGTGATAATGGCAAGAAATCTAGTATGACAATGGCACGTTCTGTTATCTGATACTGGTACGGCATCTGGTGCGATAACGGCACATACTGTGATGTGATAATGGCATGACCTGTAATTATACTTATTGTTAAATTGTGCAGCCCTATTTGTTGGATACAACCACCACCATATGAGCAGCATTTTCGGAGCGGCACTGTTATTTGATGAGACGACGGAGTCTTTCAAATGGTTGTTTCAAACTTTCTTAAAGTGCATGGATAACAAAGCTCCGCAAACAATATTCACTGACCAAGATGCTGCAATTGCGGCGGGCATCAAATTGGAGATGAAAGGTACATACCATTGCCTATGTACATGGCATATATTAGAGAATGCAAAGAAGAATCTCAGTCATCTATACACAAATACAGTAGCCCAAGCTTTCAGTTATATGATATACGAAGTAGATGATGAAAATGAATTCAATCATGCATGGACAACTATGATGGGAGAGTGTTTCAACCCAGAAGGGCACAAATGGCTAGATTGGATCCATAGTTCACGAGAGAAATGGTCATCTGCGTGGGTAAAGCAACACTTTACTGCTGGTATGGTGACAACGCAATTGGTTGAATCATTCAACAGCATAATAAGGAGGCATTTACAATCAGACTACAACCTTATTGAATTCTTCACGCATTTTAACAACCTGCTTGATGATAGAAGGGCAAAGGAAGCAAGGGAAGACTTTGCATGCAAGGACATGAAGCACAAGAACAAGTACATAGGCAGCTCAATAACAAAGTTAGCAGAAATTTACACACATTGCATGTTCGACAGATTCCAGGAACAATATGGTCAATGTTTAGAATACAAGATTCAAAAAGAAGTTAACAACGACCATCTGAAAGGTAACACAATTAATACATAATATACATCTCATGCCGTTATCGCATAAACTACCGTTGTCTAACTGATCTGTGATTACAACCATGTCTGCAGGCCACATCACTCAATACAGCGTGTATAAACGTTCAAAAGAAGACGATACAATTAAACTTGATGAGAGAACGGTTCATATTGAAAAGGAAAAAATAATAATTTCATGCTCATGCCGTCTCTATGAAACCCTTGGCATATTTTGCAGGCACATTCTGAGAGTCATGGAAACCTTGACTTCCTTGGATGAAAAAGAATTCTCAAAGGTACCAGACCATTATCTTCTGAACAGGTGGACAGTAAAGGCTCGGGATGGATTGGAGTCTTCAGACATGCAAACAAAACTGATGCCAGATTATAAATACAGAAGAATTTTCAGTTATCTAACATGCAAGATGATACAGTTGGCAGATGAAGCATCAATGGACGCTGAGAAAGTTAAAATTCTTGAAGATCTAATAAGTAATGCAAGGCATCAATTCGAACAAGGTAAGAACGTTTTAACATAGACACATTATTATGGCTGTGCTAGAAATTAACATTTAAAATATTTCAACATAAAGGTACCAAAGCCCCTTCAACGTAGCCAACAAATGTTGATCCACCAATATCTCAACTAGGTGGAAAAACTATGAAGAAAAGAAAGAATCCAAACAAGTCGAGGCAGAGACTAAAAAGTTCAAACGAGATCGAAAGGCAGAAAGCAAGGGCACGATTCAAAAAGAAGACACAAACTAATTTGGATATAGACTTAAATATTGATCCATGTTAACATTCATCTCATACTGTACACACAAAAAGTATAGCCATGTTATACTCGACAAACAAAAAAAAAGTGCTAAACACATACAATTTTTATTGTGATGTTTTGACAGTTTCATATAACCACATTTGCTATTCTGATATAGCGTCTCTCGCCAGTATCATACAACCATTTATACTATTGCCATAACAACTGTTTTTTGACTTTTTACATTTTTTGGGCTTTGTTATTTATTGACTTTTAAAAAATTATTAAAAGGCAAAAAATGTTGTCATTCATGCCCTTGTTTAATTGTTATTATCTGTTTATGTACAAAAAAAAGTTATACACTTAGTGTTATCTGCTGATACTTTTCTCATAACGGCAAGAGATGTTATGTCACAACGGCATGTCACTTTTCTCACAATGGCAAGAGATGTTATGTCACAATGGCTAAACCTTTTTGGCTGCACAATGATTACAATTACACTACTATGCAAAAAGCGGAATCCATTCAAAAAATTTACACAAAACGAAACATCATATACTTGCCACTGAAAATTGACCATGTTCAGTACAGTCATCATAACCCATATACAAACTGCCATCATAATAAACATTCACCATGTTCAGTAACCCACATACAACTACCAACATAACAAGCATTCACCATGCTCAGTACCCGTACACAACTGCTATCAAAGGTAACCATGTTCATTAGCACTAAAAATCCGAATCCATATAACAAAAATTCAGCACATATGACCTTATTCTCAAATCCATTTACTGCTACTTCTTCCTCGACTTTCCCCATGCTTCGACTTTATCCCACAACAATGGCAGGACTAGATTGTCAGGCTGCACAATCATATCCAGACACATCTGCTTTCTGAATTTGTTAACGAAAACTGATGTTGGCCATTCATTCTTATGTTCTTCCTTTATCAGACCTTTGCCCCAGTTCGCCAAGAAAAATTCACAATACAGGCAGGCAAAAACCCCACAACTGAAACTATCCTGCTGCTTCGGGATATTTTCAACAACACTATACTTGACAGTGTTAAAGCTGAAAAAACTCCGAAAACAACTCACAAATGGGGAAAAGAGTCCAACAATCTTCTTTGCATTATCAATGAGCATCTCCGCTTTACTTTCATTAACCTCCATGCTATCGAGGATGTAGCAGCTTTCTCTCCCCCTCACATCAACGGCATACACAGAGAAGTGCCTCTCGTGAAACCATGGAAAAATCCACTATTATAAACACATGAAGAAAAATATAAAAAACAGCACAAAAATATGTTAAGCAATACAATAAAAAATAAAATGTATGAGAAAAATAGACGACAATGACACTTACATAAGGAATTTTGCCCAAGTCACAACACATTGGGAAAACATTATCAAGGTAATTTTGCATATCGAATGCATGACTTGTTGCAGTTGCTGGATCCATATCATCAATACCTTTGTGACAAGGTTTCAACCACGTACGCTACAATGATTGAATAAGAAAAGTTGTCAGATTGATCAAAATGGCATGTGTTAAGTCACATTGGCATGTTCTGTTAAGTCGCAATGGCATGATTTGTTAAGTCACAATGGCATGATCCCTTAAGTCACAATGGCATGATCTGTTCAGTCGCAATGGCATGATCTGTTCAGTCATAATGGTATGATCTGTTAAACCAAAATACTGTAAAAAAGGAAAAGAGAACTCACAGCCCAATGTATAGGGAATATGATGCGATCAGTCACCGACTGCTTCTGAAGCCGTTTGACCACAGATCTTAAATACCAATCAATCACAGAGGTGTTGAGCCATGATCGACGGAGCAAGGTTTCTGTGTCTTTGGGAACTAGTTTTTGTTGATTCTGGTCCCATGCAAAAATCTCACCACTATTAACAAAAAAGAACAAATATTATAAGACCTGCAAATTCTATGAAACAAAAAACAAACCATGACAAAAAGGTGTAGCTTACGGGAGTGAACCACGTCTTCTTGTAGTCACATACTGGTAGATCATATCCTTCTGATCACTAGTCAATGACAAGCACAGAGTCGCAGCCAACTGAGCCTCCCCTGGCCGATTCATTCGAGCTTCAACTTGTTGACTATATCGGACGGAAACTTTCTTAATAGCAGCCTCTTCTTTAATTCCCTCTACCTCATCTTCATCTAGCTGGCATTCAGGGTCCAAATCAACAAAAGGTGTAGCTTTGGATGCAACAACTCCTTTTCCCTTCTCTTTCTTGGATCGACGACGAGGTGCTTCATCTTCCTGTGTCTCAGCATCAGCTACTGGCTTAACCCTCTTCCTCTTCCTCTTCCCCTTCCCTTCGGTGAATGGAGATCTACGATTCATGCTAGGAAGCCTCAAACGCTTCCCTCCTACAGCCCCTGTAATTGCACCCGGTGCATCAACAAAAGAGGGATCATGGCCCTCACAATTAAAACCCTTCTGTGTGGCATAAACTTCTTCAGCCGCATCTACAACGGCAAAACATTTATCACAAAAAATAGGATCATCAAATGGGCTTTGAGAATCGCAAATATTGGGCTGCATTCCATCTCCATATTCATGAGCAGCAGACGCTTTTGGCCCATACATTTCATCATCTACATCTGAGAAACCTAGTGAGAAAGATGGAAAATCAATACCTGGCATCCCCAATGGTATAGATAAATTGCACATGCCTACTTTGGCAGGGCTATATTGGCCAGCCTTTTCCTCAACATTTCCACCCTCATCATTCACCTCTTCCTCTGGAGTATGATCCACCACTTGAGTAGGGACATGCTCCTCTTCAACTTCATCATCTACCTTATCAGCATGTTTAGGCAGGGGCTCCGCCTCTTCATTGCCACCATTATCACTATGATCAACAACTTGTGTCGAAACCTGCTCCTGGCACTGTTCATTCAATTCGGACAAGCCAGATGCCAATGCCACAGACTCTTCAGCAATGCTTGAAATCACCTGACCCCAATGATCATCAGGAGTAGCATAATCAGATTGAGAAGGACGGTAATCCGGGTCAGATCGAGAACCAAAGTAATCTGGTTCAAATTCACCATCATCTGTGGTACCACAACTCAACACCATGGCCCATTGATCACCAACGGCAACACTTCCCGTCTGCTTCGGCTACAAAAGTATCAAAATAGCCGCACACAAAAAAAATAGTGAGTCATATTGTAAGAACTGTCATGCCTTACTGGCAAGAACTGTTATGTCAGGATGGCATGTTCTGATCTGACTCAAATATAGAATTCTATTTCACAAGATAAGAAAACTTACCACAGAATCATTTTTCTTTCTCTTCTGCTTAACAAATGCATCCTTTTCAGATTCTACATCGCGTGCAAGATCTACAACAGCCTCCTCTTCATCCATCTCCTCAGCATCAATCTCCTCCTCATCCTCCTCCTCCTCCTCAACCACATCCTCATCATCCTCAACAACTGCCTTCCCCTTTGTCTTAGCAGCAATACATTTCTGAACCTCAGATTTGTAACTCTGCAAATCATCAATATGCGTATGCACTTTGTCCAATTCTTCGAATAGCTGCATTGCAACACAAAAATGCAATTAAAAATTACAAAAACTATTCATGCCATTCTCACACTAACATGTCTCAAAGATTAGAAATACATATAACAATCACCTTGCTCAGGGGCATGACTGCCAATCTTCATTTGGAACTAGACATGAGGATACAACCAATGCCAGTGGAGGAAGAAGGTGCACTAGGATCCACTTCATCCTCATTTGTAACAGGTGTCTTTGCAATGTATTTCTTAACCAAGTGAAGATTGCCTCCAATCTTAACTAAATTGTTGGGCTTATGGACACACCGTCTCAGCTCATCATTTATCTTATCTGAGACAACTTTACACCAATTGTATTGTGTTGTCCCCGGCAGTGGGAAAAGATAGGTAAGATACCTGGCATCAACCACAGGAGAGATACTAGGCGCAAGAAACACAGCAATCGCATAAAGTATGTAAATTTTAGCCCAATCTACATACGCACACACCTTACTCTGCTTACCACTCTTACTCCGATTAACACACTTACCGCGCAACAAAAAAGCCGCTATCTCTGGTATATCTATATGCAATGACCTTTTCAGGTTAAGCCCAACCCTTGCCAAAAGTTCTTCAACCTTATCCCTCCTCTTCCCCGTGAATAAATTTCCTTTCAAACTGACATCAGCATCCCCCATTGGGAGCTCAAAATATTCATGTACAAAAGATGTCGGTACAACAACATTTGTTTTTCGACATTTCTCACGGACAGTAATAAGCTCATCTGGATCCAGATCATCAACATCAATATTCAGTAGGCACCCAAACCCTGCTTCATCTATACACTTCGCTATTTTATCACGGTCCTCCATAGCAAACAGCTTGGAGTTCACAACTATAATATAGCTAGGCTTGCTAAAACTCCTGAAACCAGACATCTGCAAAAAACAAAATATAAATGATAAATGGCATCACAGAACACAACTATCAACACAACACTGCTAACAAACAACACACATCACGCTGTACTAATAATGGAAAGGCCTCTTATGTATTAATGGCAAGGCCTCTTATGTCTTAGTGGCAAGACCTCTTATGTCTTAGTGGCAAGGCCTCTTATGTCTTAGTGGTAGGCCATTTTTCCCTTCGAAAATGTCAACGACAACGACCAAAACTGACAGAGAATCAGCCGCCTAAAAAACATAAACCCTAAACATCAAAAAAAAAACAATTCTTAACCCTAAACTCGTAAAAATGTAAATAAAATAAACCTTGAAAGTGTTTAGAAGAGATTAGTCCCTTACCTTAAAAAATGTGTACGAAGAGCGACCGAAACAGGAGGCAGAGAAGAAAATGGGAGAGCGTTCCTCGATCTTCGTCTACGAAGAGCGACCGAAATAGGAGGCGGAGAAGAAAATGTGTACGAAGAGCGACCGAAACAAGAAAATGGGAAAATGGGAGAGTGTACCTCGATCTTCGTCTACGACCGTGGAGAGGAGAAGGATCGCCACCAGAATAGGGAGCGCCAATGGCGTTGGGAATGACAGAGCATTCCTCGGTACACCGAGCTCGTCTACAACTTCACGGCGGCGGATTCGATTTGGTTTGCTTAGGGTTAGGAGAAAGTGAGAGCGAAGGAGAAGGAAGCGGGAGGAAAGAGAAAGTGGGAGGGAGGGAGAAGGAAGCGGGAGGAAAAAATAGAATTGAAAAACGAGAAAGGAAAGAGAGACGGATGAAAGACCAAAATACCCCCGGATAAATTATGACCATCAGATCAGATTGGGTGCGTGTGGGCCTCATCAAACGGCCCAGATTTTATTCCGAACGGTTTGGACTGGGCCCTTCAGTCCGTGCTCAATCCAAGCCCTCTCAACTCTATTGCTTTCATAAATATGATGAAGAAATCTCTGGAAACCAACGCCACTTAGATTGCTATTAATCATTTCCTATTCCATTTTGTGGATCGACGTGATTTGGAACAAATCCCTTAAGACCAGTCGTGGCATTTTGATCGTCATATTGTCATACTGGTCAAAATTTGGGGGGATGTGCAACCCTCCTCAATTGAGCTCTTCCACGTTCCATTTTAGGTCAGGATTTATGACCTTTCTCTTGGTGGCTATAATCGTAGTTTTAAAAAATGCGATCTGACTAATAGTCTAATCGATTTGACCATAAATCATTCCTTATAGCGGCTCGTTTTTAGGGTGAAAAAAATTCTGATTGAACAATCCATTTTTCGGTTGAACAGGAAGATTTTTAGTCTCGTTCCGACCAAAAATCACCCGTTCCACCAAAACTTAAGGAAATTGGCCAAAAACTTATCCAATTTGGTTTGATTTCTTCGTGTTTTGATTTTTTTTCATCAGTTGATACAGAAATTCATCAGTTCTTAACCTGATGCATCAAGAAGTTAAGTACCACAACTCTACCCCAACAACCAAATCACCATCCTCTAGTACCAAAAGCCCCCTTCCCGGAATCAGGAGGCGTCGCCGCGTCGGAGCTAGGTCTTAGGGTTTTTTTTTCAATTTTGGTTCTGAAATCTGGGTGAAGAGGGGAAAACACCGGCGTCGTCTCCTGCTCAGTCTCTCTCAGTCTGTGTCTCTGTCTCTCACTCTCTCTCTCTCAATCTATCGGCGTCGTCTCCTGCTCCGCTTACCGGCGTCGTCTCCTACTCATCGTCACCGGCGTCCCACGGCCATCGACCTCCCTCGATCTCAACCATCGTCTCTTGCGTCGTTGTTTCGGGGCTCTCCATCGCTGCCATCTCTATCCTCACGCTCCTTGCTGTAAAAAGTAGATGAGGAAGAGAGGGAGAGAGATAAAAGTGAAGAAAAACAAAGCGAGAAGGTTTTTTGAAAAGACAAAAAGATGGGTGGGAGGAATATATCATGGTGGAACGTGGGCCACATGAAGATGGGTGAGAGGGAGAGATAATGGTGGAACATGGCCCGTGGGCCACATGAAGCTGGGCTTTCTTTTTATTCTTACCTGTATATATATGTAAAATATTATTTTAGATTAAAAACTTCCGGTCCGACCGGGGAAAATAGAAAACGGGAAAATTTTGGATCGTACTAAAATCCGTATTTTAAAGTTATGGCTATAATGAATTAACAACCAAGAGTATGGCAACATGGTGGGTTCTTTTATGGAGGTGGATGATACATAGGAGACACAATGGAAGTATCTTTGAATTAGGGTTTTGGTGGATGTTTGCAATGCCTTGTTGAAAAGGAAAAGGCTTCAGTTTAGAGGCGGGATGATGGCAATTATTATTTTCAATTGTGAAAGACTAACACGTCCTTTTGCTACAGATGTGGATGTTTGGGTCACATCGAGAAAGACTGTGATCCTCCCCTTGAAGAAGACTCTACTCCAATTTCTATGATGTTGTATGGAAATCCCACGTCACTTCCTTGTACTCTTTCCTCTCTTCCTCCGTTAGATTCTGGCCTCTTCCTCCTTGTCTTTGATTCTGAAGTTCCATGTGTAAACAAACTGTTGTTGGAGGTATCCAAGCGGCTGTCCAAGTGGATGTATTGGTCTGGTCTCCACTCGCAACTTTAATTTCAGGATGTCATTTTCATTATCTCAGTATGGGCGTAACCTTTTCTGGAGTTTCGTTTATTCCATCAGAAAGTTAGGTATTTTTTGGCTTTGTTTTCTGATTATAACACTCTAGTTGGGCGGTGCTTTGTTTGCTGTATAATACTGTCCATTTTTCAGTTGTATTATCCTGAGTTCTGGTTGTAACTATTGTAAATATTCTTAGAGGATTAATATATAATTTACTTTTAAAAAAAAATCAGCAAACTAACCCTTCCTAAATATAGATAAAAATACATCGAAAGATAGAGAAATCCTGGCCCGATTTTCTAGGGTTTCTAGGCAACTGAATAATTTTTTTTGCTGCAATCTAATCAAGACACAATAATAGTTTTTTGGTATCGTGCTTTGCAGGCACACATGCCTTCGTTACAATAACTAGGGATGGCAATGGGCAGGATCCGGGTAGGATCTATAGGACCCAGATCTTTACCCTCTTTTTAAATAGTGGACCCAGATCATTACCCTTATCCTCTTTAAAAATAAGGATTCGGGCAGGATCTGGGTCCTAAAAAATCGGGCAGGATCAGGGCGACCCGCAGGTTCGTATTTTTTCTAAATATATTTAATTTTTAAAAATTAAATTATCTTTTGATAGTTTTCAAATAGCAATGAGACATTTTCATTCATTAAAAATATCAATACAAAGAAACCAAAAAAATAAATCAAAAAAAAAGTTAAAGTTGGGTAAGTTAAAATTGAGAATTTGGTTTGTAATTTTTGCTGTTATTACTTGGGGCATGTGGCTGCTTCGTAATGGTATTATCTTCAATGAGGCGAGGTACGATAATGAACTTCTCCTGTATTTTGTGCTCTTTCATATCCAAGAGTGAATCCTTTTGACGGATGTCTTGATCATTCACAATCAATCGCTGCTCACTTTCTTGATTGCCTACAAGAATTTATAGGTCCCTCTTCTTTACCTCTTGAGGTTGAGGGAACGTTTTGGTCGGGGTGGGGTTGTAACTGATGTAAATATCAGGCCCCTTTATCTTGTCTTTCTTTTTGCGCTTCCTCTGTTTTGAACTTTTATTTTACTAAAAAATATTTACCTACCAACGAAATTGAGAATCTGTATTATGTCTAATAATTAATATACATGTATATTATTTTAAAATTAATTTAAAAAATTTGGGTAGAATCAGGGCAGGATCCTATAGATCCATACCCATGCCCTTATCCTTTTAAAATATCATGATCTGGGCAGGATCAGGGTCTAGACCCGGTCAAAGTCAACGGGTCTTGGACCCTTCGGGTCTGGATCAGGGTAGACTCTCAGGGTAAGCGTCTAATTGACATCCCTAACAACAACTTATTACGTAGGAAGTTGTACCGTGTGAGTGAAGGTTTTCTCCTTATCCGAATCTGAATTATCTGAATTTTTCATTATCCGAACTATCCAAATTGACTATTTCACTATCCGAATTCGAATCTGAATAATGAAATATCCAAAATCTAAATTTATTTCGGATACGGATACAAATAATCCGAAACATCTGAATTAAAAAATTAAATCCCCTTCGATGCTTGCAATCTCTGAATTGGCAGTGAGGCAGGTTTATAAATTGGAACAAATAAACATCCATCTTCGACATCGAAGGCTCGAATCAAAGCAGAAACAGCCACAAACCCAGTTCACAAAAATAAAAAAGAACCTAAAAAGTTCAAGTGGTTCTTTCCATAAACCGTCTAAAGTTACTAAATTTCAATTACCCATATAAAATGAGCCATCTTGGTGAGTAGAAAAGCAATATACAAAGAAAGGATGAGAGTTAAGACAAGCTGGGGAGGGCAGGGACGAGGAGGACAGCGACTAAGAAATTTGCTTAGGGTTTGTTCTAATTCACTCAAGCAGCAATACTCAACGGGGACAATCCAATCTGGCCGAAATTGGATTGAGTGGGAACAACATAAAAGTCGTCCCCACTGAAGAAATTTCGTTTGGACCATCAGATTTTATTAAAAATCAGGTTTACAGATCTGACATTCATTAAAAACCGTGTCTATAACCAAAATTATTTGATCCATTTTATTGAGAATAAGCCTTGTCCCTATTGAATCTAGGGATGGAAATGGGTAGGGTCGGATAGGGTATTGGTAGAACCCAACCCATACCATAGTTTTTGGAGTTAGACTCATACCCTACCCTCGACCCTACAAATTTTTTATTGTTAGACCCATACCCTACCCTCCATGAGACCCAGGGTCTATAAGGTTTGCAGGGTCCGACCCTTTAACATTCTATCTTTTTTATAATTACTTTACAAGATATTTTTATTATTTTAATATAATCTAAATAAAGAAAAAATCAAAGTCTATGTAATAAAATAATAATCTCAAATTAAAGTTGAGAGTAAACTATAAACCAACTGGTTCAACATAAAATGAAACACATACGACTACCTCGTCAATAAGAAACTAAAACTTATAAGTGTTCTTGTATAATATAAAGTTTCAACTTCAAAATAATTTCTTTCTAAATTTTCAAGCGACTTTTGAACACGTTTTCTCGATCATCTTCCTGCTCTTGTAATCTAACTCTTCTCGGTAGCTTCTTTGTCTAACCAAAAAGTTTAATTACTTAATTAGTCATATAATATTTGAAATTTTAAATTAAAAAATAGTATTATATTAGGTTTTTTTTTAATATAGGTTTATATTTTAGATATTCGGATAATCAGAATTTATAATCTTTTTATCTGATTCAGAATTAAAATTTTTTGATAATACGAATCTAATCACAAAATTATCCGAATCCGAATTCAAAAAATTTTACGAATATTAGATATCGGATAATATACTCACCCTAAGTAAGAACTTGGAGTTTTAAGGATGGCGTGCCAGAGGATTCCCTATCCTAGAGCATATTAACTCTCGTCCGGAAGGAGATTAGGATGACATGATCGATCTTTCGTGCGATATTACGGGAGGTGATAATGTGGTAAATGCTTATTCCTTTGTTGGGTCCGTCTAGATCGAAGAGGCTCTCAACTCTACTGCTTTCATAAATATGATGAAGAAATCTCTGGAAACCAACGCCACTTAGATTGCTATTAATCATTTCCTATTCCATTTTGTGGATCGACATGATTTGGAACAAATCCCTTAAGACCAGTCGTGGTATTTTGATCGTCATATTGTCATACTGGTCAAAATTTGGGGGGATGTGCAACCCTCCTCAATTGAGCTCTTCCACGTTCCATTTTAGGTCAGGATTTATGACCTTTCTCTTGGTGGCTATAATCATAGTTTTAAAAAATGCGATCTGACTAATAGTCTGACCGATTTGACCATAAATCATCTCTTATAGCGGCTCGTTTTTAGGGTGAAAAAAATTCTGATTGAACAATCCATTTTTCGGTTGAACAGGACGATTTTTAGTCTCGTTCCAACCAAAAATCACCAGTTCCACCAAAACTTAAGGAAATTGGCCAAAAACTTATCCAATTTGGTTTGATTTCTTCGTGTTTTGATTTTTTTTCATCAGTTGATACAGAAATTCATCAGTTCTTAACCTGATACATCAAGAAGTTAAGTACCATAACTCTACCCCAACAACCAAATCACCATCCTCTAGTACCAAAAGCCCCCTTCCCGGAATCAGGAGGCGTCGCCGCGTCGGAGCTAGGTCTTAGGGTTTTTTTTCAATTTTGGTTCTGAAATCTGGGTGAAGAGGGGAAAACACCGGCGTCGTCTCCTGCTCAGTCTCTCTCGGTCTGTGTCTCTGTCTCTCACTCTCTCTCTCTCAATCTATCGGCGTCGTCTCCTGCTCCGCTCACCGGCGTCGTCTCCTACTCATCGTCGCCGGCGTCCCACGGCCATCGACCTCCCTCGATCTCTCCATCGCTGCCATCTCTATCCTCACGCTCCTTGCTGTAAAAAGTAGATGAGGAAGAGAGGGAGAGAGATAAAAGTGAAGAAAAACAAAGCGAGAAGGTTTTTTGAAAAGACAAAAAGATGGGTGGGAGGAATATAACATGGTGGAACGTGGGCCACATGAAGATGGGTGAGAGGGAGAGATAATGGTGGAACATGGCCCGTGGGCCACATGAAGCTGGGCTTTCTTTTTATTCTTACCTGTATATATATGTAAAATATTATTTTAGATTAAAAACTTCCGGTCCGACCGGGGAAAATAGAAAACAGGAAAATTTCGGATCGTACTAAAATCCGTATTTTAAAATTATGGATATAATAAATTAACAACCAAGAGTATGGGCAACATGGTGGGTTCTTTTATGGAGGTGGATGATACATAGGAGACACAATGGAAGTATCTTTGAATTAGGGTTTTGGTGGATGTTTGCAATGCCTTGTTGAAAAGGAAAAGGCTTCAGTTTAGAGGCGGGATGATGGCAATTATTATTTTCAATTGTGAAAGACTAACACGTCCTTTTGCTACAGATGTGGATGTTTGGGTCACATCGAGAAAGACTGTGATCCTCCCCTTGAAGAAGACTCTACTCCAATTTCTATGATATTGTATGGAAAATGTTCAGCCAACGGACCCAACACAATCCAACTAGAGCAAGTAAACCACGAAATCACAAGAAGAACAAATGAGAGAACACACAAGAGACAGGAATTTGTTCACCCGGTTCGACGAGAACGTCTACGTCCGGGGGCGTACCAAGCCAGGAGGATTTTCACTAATCTCGATCTTGAGCTTCACTGCTCTTTACAAGAGAAAAGGTCACCCAACACTCTTCTAGGGTTTTAATCTCTCCTTTCTATTCTGGAACAACAATGAATGAGCTGCCAAAGGGGTATTTATAGTGCCAGCAAACCTAGGAACCAAAACACACACGCAGGGGCATTTTTGTCCACACTTTGGCGAAATTCAGGAGCTGAAACGCGTACCGTTTCGGATGACCTGTTAACGAGTGCACTGGTGTTACACCTCTCGAGCTCGATCAAACATCGCCGCTCGCCTCAGGCTCCATACCCAACAATCTCCTACCTGGAGACTGAGCTCAATTCTTGCCGCTGTTGACTTGTTGACTCCCTCGTCACTCCTTCGAATCTTGGTACGCCGGGTCTTTTCTCTAGTTTACTAGACCCGCTGAAGCCATGTTAAGCTTCAGCTTCTCTAAGGTAACCACCTTGGTCAACATATCCGCGGGATTCACTTTCCCGTCAATCTTTTCAAGCCTTAAGATCTTCTTCTCCAAGAGATCACGTATGTAGTGATACTTCAACTCAATGTGCTTCGTCCTTGAGTGGAAGACGGGATTCTTTGCCAAGTGTATCGCACTTTGGCTATCACTGTGGAGCACACTCTCACTTTGCTCTTTCCCCAACTCCACCAAAAAATTCTGCAACCATACCATCTCTTTACTTGCTTCCGTCACAGCCACGTACTCACTTTCCACGGTTGACAAAGCTACTACCTTTTGTAGTCTCGAGGCCCAAGATATCGCTGTCCCTCCCAGCGTAAAGACATAACCGCTTGTGCTCCTCTTCTCATCATGGTCATTGGACCCCAAGTCCGCATCACAGTAGCCTAGGAGCTTCACATCTTTGCCCTCAAAACAAAGACACTTCTCGGTGGTACCTCTCAAGTAGCCAAGGATCCATTTCACTGCAACCCAATATTGCTCACCCGGATTGCTCATGAACTTGCTCACTACTTGCACTGCATGTGCTATGTCTGGCCTCGTACAAATCATAGCATACATCAAGCTACCCACCGCCGATGCATAGGGAGTCTTCTCCATTTTAGCCTCCTCCGCCTTAGTCTTAGGCGAGTCCTTCTTGGACAATTTGAAGTGTCCAGCTAAAGGAGTCAACTTAGGGTTGGCATTTTGCATGCTAAACCTCTGCAGCACCTTCTCAATGTACTCGGCTTGTGAGAGAAGTAGCTTCCCTGCAGCTCTATCTCTCTCAATCCTCATTCCAAGGATTTGCTTAGCCTCACCCAAGTCCTTCATGGCAAACCTTTCGGATAATTGCTTCTTCATCTTGCTCACCTCACTTGCACTGGTGCCTGCTATCAACATGTCATCAACATAAAGCAGGAGGATGATATAGCCATTATCCAGCTTCTTCATATAACAACAATGATCCGCTCCACAATGAGAAAATTCAATCTCGCGAATGAATCCATCAAACTTCTTGTACCATTGTCTTGGAGCTTGCTTCAACCCTTACAGACTCTTCCTCAACCTGCACACAAGCTTATCGTTACCTTGCAAGAACCCCTCTGGTTGCTCCATGTAGATCTCTTCCTCTAGATCACCATGAAGAAATGTCGTCTTCACATCCATTTGCTCTAGCAATAAATCTTCAGCGGCCACCATACTTAGCACCATCCGAATGGTGGTCATCTTCACAACAGGAGTGAAGATGTCAGTGAAGTCAATACCATACTTCTGCTGAAATCCCTTTACAACCAGTCTTGCTTTGTAACGTTCGGTGCCATCCGCCTCTTTCTTCACTCTATAGACCCACTTGTTATGCAATGCTTTCTTACCCTTGGGAAGTTCAACTAACTCCCAAGTTCCATTGATCCTCAAGGACTCCATCTCATCATTCATGGCAAGTTTCTACTCGTTCACTTGCTCACTTTCTTGAGCTTCTTCAAAATCCTCAGGTTCTCCTCCATCGGTCAATAAGAGATAGTAGTTTGCTGGCGAATATCTATCCGGAGATCCACGTTGTCTAGTGGACCTCCTCAATGGAACCACTGTTAGTGGTGATCCTAGCTCCATCTCCACTTCGGCCTCTTGGCCATCAAGTATCCTGCTCCCACCCGAGTTTGAGATGTCTAACTCGACCACCTCACCGGTAGGATCCACTTCATCAGCTAAATCCCCCTTGTCCTTGTACATCACCTTCTCATTGAATATGACATCCCGGCTCCTTACAACCTTTCGGTTCTTCTCATCCCAAAAGCGGAACCCGAACTCATCTCCTCCATATCCAATGAATGTGCACTTCTTGGACTTTGCGTCAAGCTTACTCCTATCACCTGCATCCACAAGCACATAGGAAACACAACCAAACACTCATAAGAAAGTCAGATCAACCTCTTTGCCACTCCACATCTCCTCCGGTATTTCATTCTCCAAAAGGAGTTGATGGCCCTCTGTTGATCAAGAATGCTGCAGTATTTACAGCATCTGCCCAAAATATCTTCGGGAGGCCACTCTTCAACCTCATGGCCCTTGCTCTCTCATTTAGTGTCCGGTTCATCCTCTCAGCTATGCCATTTTGCTGGGGGGGTCCCAGCTACTGTCTTTTCCATGCGAATCCCATACTTCGCACAAAACTCTTTGAACTCTTGAAGCTCGTACTCACCACCATTATCGGACCTCAAACACTTCACCTTGAGATTCGTCTCGTTCTCCACAAGAGCCTTCCACTTCTTGAAGGCATTGAAGGCATCAGACTTATGCTTTAGGAAGTAGACCCACACCTTCCTTGTAGAGTCATCTATGAAAGTCATGTAATACAAGGAACCACCCACGGATGCCACCGGTGCCGGTCCCCACAGATCACTGTGGACCAATTCAAGCTTCTCCGCCTTAGGAGTTCTACCACTTCTTGAGAAGCTCACCCTCTTCTGCTTCCCAAATATACAGTCTTCCAATTTCTATGATGTTGTATGGAAAATGGCTTCGAGTATCCCCATGCAAGCCTCTAAAAGTAGTTGCTAATTGTTGGGAACGATTTCCTACCTCTTCGGCGTCAACTAGAGCACACGAGTGTGGATCATCGTAGGGGGGTGGAAGAGGATATCATATGCCTAGTGGATAATAGTCCCTATCCGAAGTGAATTTATCGTTGTCTACTGCTTCTCGAGCTCCGCAACAGTTGGACAGCCTACCAACTACGAAAGGAATTTCATCTCCGTATGTTCCTAACACATTTAAGCAGTAAAAATTAACAGGTGCAGAAGCCGCCTATTGTTCTTTCGCGTAAGACCAATCCAACAGTCCACATCGCACCTCAGGTTTCTGCGACTACACTGAGCCACGCCCTCCATGTCCTAGCTAGTTTATGGTAACTGGTCCCAACTTCTCTGTGATCGGGACTGAAAAGAAAGCTAATCTTGGATGAGCTGACTGAGTCAAAAGTTAGTAAAAGGACTTTATTTGCTTCTTCCCGGTCAGGTGGTAGTTGAGGCGCAGTCCCGCTATGCATCATGAATTTAGGGTTTTAGAACTATCGTAGGTTGGGGAGCCCACGAGTAGTTGAGGCGCAGTCCCGCTATGCATCACCGAAAGTAGCTACCTCATGCTAAGCAGATTACGCCAATAGCACGTCCTGAGAATGAAGATTAGAAGAGACACCTTATCTACATATGCTCTGTTTATCATTCTTTCTTTGCCCCTCTCTAAATTCATGTTCAGGGCTGCCAATCCTGACTTGCCTCACTCTAACAAGTCCCTCAAGACGAACATCTTCTACGTTAAACCCTAACTGAACCGCTAAGTTAATGCCTCGCTGTCTCCACGACGCGAACTATTTCTAATCTTAAAAGTTAACTATCTTATTTCTCTTTAAGCTTCGGATACGGCCCTACCAAAACACGTTAATAACTCCATTAACGAACAAAAACATTTAAAAAATTAAGAAAATAATAGACCGGAGAATGAAAAAGGGCACAGAGATCGCTCTTGGTGTTGACGAAGAGGTCGTGAAAACGAGCCATGTAAAAGGCACAAACATCCTTCAAATCCCACGTCACTTCCTTGTACTCTTTCCTCTCTTCCTCCGTTAGATTCTGGCCTCTTCCTCCTTGTCTTTGATTCTGAAGTTCCATGTGTAAACAAACTGTTGTTGGAGGTATCCAAGCGGCTGTCCAAGTGGATGTATTGGTCTGGTCTCCACTCGCAACTTTAATTTCAGGATGTCATTTTCATTATCTCAGTATGGGCGTAATCTTTTCTGGAGTTTCGTTTATTCCATCAGAAAGTTAGGTATTTTTTGGCTTTGTTTTCTGATTATAACACTCTAGTTGGGCGGTGCTTTGTTTGCTGTATAATACTGTCCATCTTTCAGTTGTATTATCCTGAGTTCTGGTTGTAACTATTGTAAATATTCTTAGAGGATTAATATATAATTTACTTTTAAAAAAAATCAGCAAACTAACCCTTCCTAAATATAGATAAAAATACATCGAAAGATAGAGAAATTACTAGCGCCCATTTGCTTGTCGAGCATCGCTCTTTGGAGGCCCATCGTCTATCGCTCGCTAGATTGATAGAATCGGTATGGTTTGATAATGTGGCAATTTAAGGTATTTTTTTAAAATAATTTCAAGATGATATGACATTTTTAAGATGACAACCATACTATGTAAGCTAATAATATGTCGCCGGTGATTGGAAAAATATTTTTAGGATATTATTTGACCCATTTAGAAAAGTACGGAGATTATGTGAACTAAAAACTTAGTGATCAAAATTTGAAATAGTAAAAGAACTTATTTGTCCTTTATTTCCTTTATTATTGCCCTCATACCAAAGGTGGTGAGTCCCACAACTTGTCCTGAGTTAAGAAAAATCAGCTTGTGTAGTGTTCTAATGAAGATCGTTACTAAAACCATATCAAACCGGTTGAAGACTATCTTGCCTGAGATTACCCATAAGAACCAAGTAGTGTTTGTCCCCAAGGCTTATCACGAACATAGTGTTAGGGAAAATATCCAATTTCCAGTGGACCCAGGCAACGCAACGAAAAATACACATGGGCAAACCACAATCACTACGAGAAGAACGAACACACAAAGTACAAAGAAAGCACAAGGAGAAACACAATATTTGGTTACCCGGTTCGATCCTCAACGATCTACGTCTGGGGGTTACCAAGTCAGGAGAGATTTCACTATCATTACTCTTTAAGCCTTAATCACTCATACAACCAATGGCCTCACTTTGGCTTCCCACACTCATTGGGAGCTCACTTTCTCTTTTGGCCTCTCCACTCTTTCACTAGAGCTCTACACTTGGGCAAGCCTTTCACTAGGTTTTCACACACTTCAAATGAGGCTTACAATAGATATTTATAGAGGCAACAACCGTATGATGTATTTTGGTCTGGGAGGGGCAAATTTGTCCATAAAAATATCATTTTCGGGTCGACCCAAATTCCTCCAAGCACCTGGCGTCCGCCAGGTGCATGCTAATGCCTCCACTTGGCTGAAGCCAAACCTTTGCCTTACTTCAGGCTGCCCCACATTGGAGTAAGCCAATGACTTCGAGTCCGCCGAAACCTCTTCCACCACTTCATTTTTTACCAGTCTCTTGACCCGATTGATCCCCGAGCGTTCCCGGGCACCGAATCCAATCCGATCATCTCCTAAACCATCCCCGAGACTCTTCACTCGAGCTACTCGACTCTTCGTGCTCTTCACTTGAGCCATTCTCAAAGCCTTCACTCAACCAATTGAATGCTCCACTCGCACTCTGGCTCTAAACCCAACAATCTCCCACTTGAAAACTGACATCCACACGAATCACCCGTCACTAGGAGATCCTCATCTTCACTTGGCAATCTCCTACCCAGAGACTAACCACATCATCAATCACAAGTCATTAGGCAATCTTCAATATTTATCAATCTTCCACCCAAAGACTAACCACACTCACTAATCACCTGTCACTAGGCGATTCTCATCACTTGACAATCTCCTACCCGGAGACTAACCACAACACGAACCACCCATCACTAGGAGATTCTTATCACTTGTCACCATTCACTTGATGACCTTGTTTCTCACTTAGCACTTGTTACCTTTCACTAGGTGACCATCTTCACCAATTGGCACTTGTCACCTGTCACTAGATGACCTTCTTCTTCAATTGGCGCATCAGCCTCTTCTCATCACTTCTGAAGGCTAGTTGAAGCCAAGCATAACTTCTCCAAGTCATCCCCCTTGGGCTTCACACTCGCAAGACCACCTCTTCTCTCAAGGCAGCTTGATGTCACATTCGCATCAATACGTCTTGCCACTTTAGGCTTTTTGCCTTTATCAGTTAGGCTCTTCTCTACAATGCTTGTCAAGTGGACGGGCACCCACTTCTTTGTCTTCTCACATTACTTTTTAGGATTTCTCAAAATTCTTCTCTCTACTCCCACCAGATCTGCTATCACTGGTCTTGTACGCCCCTTTACATATCTTACACGATCACCCGTGAAAGTACCTAGAGTCTTCCGCTTATGAGCTCTCCCCTTGCAATACTTATTCTCCTTTGCCACACGCTCGACTCTTCTAGCCTCCTGATTATGTCATACCTTGTCACTATAGAGTTTGACTAGTCACCAAGTCTCATTGGCACTCAACGACTCCATCTTCTCACTCTTTGCAAGCATCTTTTTGTGCACAAGCTCACCCCACTGTGCCCCTACATAATCTCCTGGCTCACCACCAATCGACAAGAGATAGTAGTTGGTGGGCGAGAACCCCTGCAATGAACCACCTTCACTTCTGAAACTCCGCTGCAAAACCATTGGCAGTGGAAAACTTGGATTTGCCTTCTCCTCTCCCTCCTGGCCACACAATACCTTCTTGCTCCCACCCGAGTTTGAAGTATCTAGGTTGACCATCCCAATGCTAGAGCCCACATCACCGCATACACTTCCCTTGTCCTTGAACTCTTAGAGCTTGTACTCTTTGCCATTTCTTGATCTCAAGCACACCTTAAGACCCTTCTCATCAATGGAGGTCTTGTAGCACAATGAACCACCCAAGGATACCACCGGTGTCGGTCCCCTCATATCACTTTGGACTAATTCAAGTTTCTCCTCCTTCCAAAAAATGCCACCCCTTGAACTTTCTTCCGCTCTCCAAGATCACAATGCTCACAAAGACCCACCTCCACGGTCTTCAAGCTCGGTTGTTTCCCTCTTGAACAAAGCACATTCATCTCCTTCTCACTCGCATGGCCATTATGACATTACAGGTGTTCTGCATCGTATATAACGTCCCCTCTTTCACTCCACGAGCCACCACCATGGCTCCCTTGGTAATTTTCCATAACCTGCGGTCAAAGGTAACACCGAAACCTTCATCACCTAGTTTCCCCACGGATAGTAAGTTCATCCTCAACCCGTGAACGTGCCTCACACCCTTTATTTGTAATAACGATATGTTAGGGGTCTTGATTTGCACCTCTCCCATGCCCACAACTTGCAAGGTCTTACCATTCGCTAAACGAACCTTGCCATAGTCACCTAGGAAATACTTCTCCATCACTCTCACACACTACAAGAGTGGAATGAGACTCCCGAATCCACAACCTACTCCTCTAACGGAATCCACTCACTCAAGACCAAGACATCTCTAAGGTCTTTCATCGTCGCATTGGCCGACCCATCCTCCCTCATTGGAGGCGTATACTGATCTTGGAAGTGGCCATACTCTTCACACTTTCAACACTACACCGAGCTCAAATCCCTCTTTGATCTACCCCTCGGTTTAGATCTTGACCTACCACGGTCTTTCCTCCCCTTCGACTCGTACCTCCCCCTATAACCCACGCTCAAGGTCGCACTCGAAGATACTCCGGATTCTCTCCTTCTAATCTCCTCACTCATGATCAAATTTCTCATCTCATCTAGCTAAAGTATCACCTTTCCTGCCGAGGCACTCACTGCCGTGACCATACCACTTCAACTATCAGGTAAGGAACTTAGCAAAATTAGGGCATGTACCTCATCATCGAAGTCAATCTTCACCAAGCTCAATTGGGCAATCATCGCATTGAACTCATTCAAGTACTTGGCCACCACATCACTCTCTGCCATTTTGAGGTTGAACAACCTCCTCATCAAATGCACTTTGTTAGTGACCGAGGGCTTCTCATACATTTCGGACAAGGTCTCCAACTTCTCCTTGGTGGACCTTGCCTTCACCGTGTGCAATGTCACATTCTAAGACAAGGACAAGTTGTCACGACCCAAATTTGGGGTTAGTGACCGGCGCCAGACCCTAACCCATTTGCAACACAAAACGGGTCTAGCCAGCCTCAAACATAACTTAATCTCACAAAATCATAAATGTCAAAATTTTTAGGAATTATTCTTTATATTTACCCCAGGATCAAAATGGACACGGTGGCTATAGAGCTGCTAAACAAAGAACCTGCAAAACTGGAGAGAGGGGGTGAGTATTTTGGAATACTCTGTAAGCACATAGAACATAACATATCAGTTATGTCAGATATATGTGGGAGAGACAGAACTTAACTATGTCCCACTTTATTCAAAACACACACACTTAAATTTAGGAGTGAGCCAAAAACCGATATAAACCACAAACTGGACCAAACCGCACTTTGTAAACCGAGAAAAAACCAAACCGCAAAGTTGAAGCGGTTTGGTGTGCGGTTTCGGTGTGAAACCGCATATTGCGGTTCGGTTGCAGTTTTTTTTTCGTACCGCACCGCAAACCGAATATTATATTAAACGACGTCGTTTATATATATATATATATATATATATATATATATACGTCATTTTTTTCCCAATTTTTTCCCCTTCCTAACCATTTCTCTTCTCTCTCCCCGTAATTTTTTTTTCCTTCGCCTCTTCCCTCTCTCGCCTCTCCTAACCACCACCGGAGTCCCCCGCATCACCCTCTAACATAAACCCCCAAAATCCGCCTCTTCCCTCGCATGTCGCCTCTTCCCTCGCCTGTCGCCTCTTCCCTCTCTCGCCTGTCCTCCACTTCCAGTGACTGGTGAGTGACGGCGACCACCGATCTCAACGGCGACCACCACCGGAGTCCCCCGCATCTCCCTCTAGCATAAACCCCCAAAATCGGAAAATCCCTAAATCGAAAATCCAAAATCAGAAATCCCTAATCGAAAACCAAAAATCGGATATCGTGGCCTGAATTTTTAATTATTGCCGGAATTTTTGATCAAAAAAATAATTTTTTCTCAAATTGGGCCTACTGAAATGGGCCAAGTAATATTGCAGAAAAAACCGCACCGAACCGCACCGCAACAAAAATCGCACCGCACCGAAAACTGCAGTTTTATCCCAAACCGCAAACCGCACGGTGTGAATTATACGAAATAAAAAACTGCGGTTCGGTGTCAAATTTCACACCAAAACTGCAAAACCGCACCGAACTCACTCCTACTTAAATTCATACTAACCATATGACCCCACACACAAACAAAACATGGACAAGTTACGTGATGTCACTTCCTCTTCAGCACAGGAATTTAGTCGGGCCACTTTCTCTTCAGCGCAGGGATATCAATATGGCCATCAGATCTCCTTTCCTTAATCAAATACTAAGCATATAGTAATAATATAGGATATCCCCAGTCTATGTGCACATAGGCTAACATCCCCGGTTAGCACGGGTAAACCTGCCCATTTCTCACCACAAATAAACATAATATACCCATCACACAATCAAAAGTCCAAGAATATATCCAACAGAAATAGACATGTCATACACACACAAATTGGCCCCAAGCTAAGAAACACATATTCTCTAGCTGGCCACACACATATGTCGCATATTTCACCCACCAATCCAAATATGACCAAACATGTCACATAAGCACGTATGACCACTTCATAACCAAAACTCATATGCATGAGATGCTCATACTTAAGATCTGAAACATGCACATATACCAATACAAACCAAAGTTGTCATGATCTATATGCTTACCCTAATGGAGACCGTCCGACGAATGCTTATTCCTCGATGCAATCTTCTTTTCACTTTGGACCTTCGTCCAACCGTCTTTCTAAGATTATTTCCTTCACAAAGGACCTTGAGGGAGCCTTACATACTCTGTACAACAATTCCAGTATACAAGATTAGGTCAACTCCTCACTTCTCCAACCAAATTACATATCGGGCACATGATAAGCTCAATCGCTTCTAACTTCGGTAAACAACTCATGTATCCCAATATCATACAAAATCCAGTCCATATATTCATCAATACACTACTCCACTATTCTTTCATGATCATACCAAGTCTATAAATAAACTTACATGTCCGAAGAACCACTTACCAATTCGTTATTCATGCACCACCTTATTTCTGAAACTCAGCAGTCAGTCTATTTTACAACCACGATTTTGGGCTGATTCTTTTGTCAAAATTAGACAATCATAAAACGTTTATGTTTTATAAAAATTCTATTTCCAAGCCAAAATATGCTTACCGATCACGTCTTCTTCAACTACCTCAATTCTGAACCCAGCCAGTTTATCTGTCTTGCAACCAATACTCATCCAAATATGGCGTATGATATGGTGTTAGAAAGTTAGTAGAGTTTTCTACAATCTATAAGAAGAAACCAAAGTCCAATTCAGAGTGCAAGTAAGCTTACCAAGCACTTCTTCTGACACCCACTCGATTAGAAACTATAGTAATCAGTCTGCAGTTTAGAACTGATTTTTTATTGATTCCTTAATTTAAATAGGACATATGATATACCGTTAGAAAGATCTTTGAGTAATCTACAACTTTTATGAAGATATAAAAGTCTGAATCTGAGTGAAAGATAGCTTACCGAGCTATTCTTTATTCTCATGTTCCTTTCTCTTTCTTCTTGCTCTCTCTCCTTTCTCTCTTCTAATTCAATTTTGAGACCTTTTGCCTTTTGTTTTCACCCTTTTCTAGATATTTCCATGTCTTATAAGGCCCTTGAATAGATAAACATCTCCCCATAAAGGCCCTTGTGTCAATTTTTAAGGAAAACAAGTGTTAGTTTTTGATTGGTTCTACTTTCCATATGGCCCAATCAAAATTCAGTAATTTTGATCTCATTTCTTACTAACTTTCGTTACTTTTTGAAAAACCTTATCAACAGATAAATTGTAGCTCCATGTATCTAGTTTCTAAATCATATTCATTTGTCAAATTTGGAGCAAAATTGGAAAAGTTGTGTACAAATTACCAAGTAGTACTAGTGCTGTCTGAATTTACCCAACTATCTTCATAACACTTTATTTACATAGAAATGTTATTCCAAATACTAATCCAAATATATTATTACGACTAAGTATACTTCAATTAAGATGAACAAATATGATCTAAGGAGTAGTGTATTACACAAGTGCACCACACTCATCACTTTCTGGTCTAGGAGCTTCCACTCCTCTTTCTCTTCGTTGGGCTTTTTATCACCAAGCGGCAAGTATAATTCCTTGCCATATAAATAGTCTTCTATTTGCATCTTCCAAAAGCCATAGTCGACGCCATCGAACTTATCCACATGCAACTTCCCTTCACCTATCATGGTTGCTCCTATCACACCCTAAACCCGGGCTCTGATACCAGTTGTTTGGGAAAATACCCACTTTCCTGTGGACCCAAGCAACGTAACGGAAAATACACATGAGCTAACCACAATCACCACGAGAAGAACGAATACACAAAGTACAAAGAAAGTACAAAGAGGAACACAATATTTGGTTACCCAGTTCGATTCTCAATAATCTACGTCCGGGGGGCTACCAAGCCAGGAGAGATTTCACTATCTTAACTATTTGAGCTTCACTCACTCATACAAGCAATGGCCTCACTTTGGCTTCTCACACTCTTTCGGAGCTCACTCTCTCTTTTGGCCTCTCCACTCTTTCACTAGAGTTCTACACTTGGGCAAACCTTTCACTAGATTTTCACACACTTCAAATGAGGCTTACAATGGGTATTTATAGAGGCAATAACCGTAGGATGTATTTTGGGTCAGGAGGGGCAAACTTGTCCATGAAAAATATCATTTATAGGTCGACCCGGCGTCTTCCAAGCACCTGGCATCCACCAGGTGCATGCTACTGCCTCCACTTGGCTGAAGCCAAACCTTTGGCTTACTCCAGGCTGTCCCTCCACTTGAGTAAGCCAATGACTTGGAGTCAGCCGGGTCCTCTTCCACCATTTTGTTTTCGACCCATCTCTTAACCCGATTATCCCCGAGCGTCCCCGGGTACCGAATACAATCTGATCATCTCCCGAACCGTCCCTGAGACTCTTCACTCGAGCCACTCGACTCCTCGTGCTCTTCACTCGAGCCATCCTCAAGGCCTTCACTTAACCAATTGAATGCTCCACTCGCACTCTAGCTCCATACCCAACACATAGACCTCATTAGTTTTGAGACGTTCTACTTCCCATGGCGTAGCTTTTTACTTTAAGCCTGTAAATATCACCTGGTGCTAGAGGTGCGTTTTGGACCAGGCGTGGAGCTGCTTTGTTGATTGCTCTTCTGCAATCTTCATGCTTCTCCTTTCCGTATGTGCATTGGAGAATCAATAAATTTCATTTTACTTTTCAAAAAAAAAAAGAGACGTTCTACTTCCTTAAGAAAAACATGATGGGGTGGAGGGGTTAATATACTTTGAAGCTCGTTATAATGAAGGCATATGATAGGTTGGAGTTGCCGTTTCAGGAAGGGATATTGCTTGCTCTTGGACTCTCAATCTACTTCATTGAGCTGGAATTGAGGAGCGTTTGAACGACGCACAACACTGTTCAGGTTAATGGTCAATTGAGCATATATTTCACGTCAGTACAGGGTTTGCGCCAGGGAGATCCGTATCTCTGTATCTCTTCCTAATCTGTTAAGAGGGCCTGGTGGTGTTGATTACGGATGCGGATATTCATGACGATCAATGTGTTAAAGTTAAGCTACCAAAGAGTTTTTATCACCTTTAGTGGTAATATCGATTAGGTAGAGTGAGAGAGGCTTCACTCTATTATGGTTGTCCGGCTTGATATTCATGACGATCAATATCTGGTACTTCTTACAGCTATTGGAAGGTCTAAGAAGGCATGTTTTGCCAATATTGAGGGACGTATCCGCGATGAGATTAATGGGTGACAGGTCTGATGCTTGTCAAGGGCGGGGAGAGAGACCTGAACTAAGTTAGTACTTCATTCTATACCAACCTACCACTCATGAGCATACCCGAGTTACATATGAGCACTTGTGGGAGGATTGACAATCTCCTTTGTGGTTTCTATTGGGGTAACGGAAGGCCATGCAAAGATACATTGGAGAAGTTGGGTGGGGATCTTGTCTCTTGAAGTGCCCACCACAAATCAAAACATTTGTTCGGAGATTGGTAGATGACACCTTATCTACCCGCGTCAATTTTCTCAAGAGAGGCATGGCGGTGTCGGCGGAGTGTCCTTTTTGCGGGTTCGGTGAGGAATCAACTATTCATCTATTCTTCCTCTGTCCTACGACGAAAATGGTATGGCATGAAGCGAGGTTTAATATCAACGTCCCTCCCTCTATGGACCTATTTGAAGCCTGCGGTAGCTTGCTGGCAGTTTCGGATTCGAATGAAAGAAGTACGTCCCGCCAACTTCGCAGCTCACTGTCTTGCGAAGATGTGCGCTCCGGGCTCTCATTTGATCTTTACACGACCAACTCTTAAAATTGAAGACAGTCTATAAAAGGACTCATTAGCTATGTAGACGCTTTGTTTTATGCTGGTAGAATTTAGATATCCACGGTGCTATCTCTCGGTATTTTTTTCTACTGTCGAGTTTTTTCTAATATATTTTATCGCATTAGGATTTTGACGAGATCATGCGTCTACAACCTCATATACCATGTATGAGAGATTTCTAGGATATGTTTGGGGTTCCTTTTGTAGCTTGGTTTTTTTGATGTACATGCTCTCTTGTTTGAAGGAACGAAATATATATTTACCCCGCAAAAAAAAAGTTAACATCTCATATTTGAAACAATTTTTTTGATAAAAAATACTCGTAAGTACTATTAAATAAAAATTTTGAAAAAAATCATAAGAAAGATATAACAAAAAAAGGAAGCAGAGATTTTTATGTTTTCTTCTTATTTGTTAATCAAAGACTTTTAATCCAAAATTATTTTTCTAATTAAACTTAAAATATTGTGAGATACCATTAATAAAATAAATTTTGAAATTGCGTGCGTACGTGATATCATAAGTGAAGGATGTAATATTAAACCTCGATTCATGCGTACGAGACTCTAAAGTAATTAAGGTGACAAATTAAATTAGGAAGACTTTGGAAAGGTGGTTTAGAAATTTTTCATTCATAATAAACAATTACAGTGCGAATTTACAAGACATAGCATAAGTCTTAGAGACAACATCAAATTCCAACTTGTACAATTATAGACGGCAACATATTTCATAATCACAAAATAAATCTATTAGATACGGATTGTCTTGGTCAGAGCATCGACTTTAAAAGCCGATTCTAATTCCATATCAGAAGTAATGAGTGCCCCACCCGAAAAGCAGGTGAGTACATGACTAGCTAAAACTCTCCCTCGGCAAAGAGTGAACTCGTAGTTAGTAGAGATGTACACATGGTGATATCATAAGAGATATTACCTTATGAATATATCCTTATTCAGAATAATCCAAACAAAATAGGGACAACAAGGGATAAAAAATACCCATAGTCATTCCTCTTTTATTAATTTTAGTCCATGATCACTAATCTATTTTTTGTCCCTTTATGGTCACTCATTCATTATAAGCCACTCTTGTATGGTCACTATAACTAATTTCACAATTGTAAAATTTCAAAAATATCTCAAACATTTTTTTTCTCTCTCGCCCTCGTTCCTTCCTCTCTTCTCTCTACTTTCTCTCTCTACTTTCAACAAGGAGCCACATACCCCGTTGATGCCGCAATGCAACGTGTACGCGTAAACATTTTTGAATTTGGACTATCTGAATGCTCACCCCTACACATGGCGTCGCGACTTCAACGACGTACGTGGATCCTTGCCGACAGGAGAAAGGGAAGTAGAGAGAAGAGAAGAAGGATCCTTTCGTAAACACCGCAGTAAATAATACAAAAAAAATACCGATGAATAGTCGGCAAGTGCAAATAACATAAAAACAAATATCACAGACCACATTAAACTAACTGAAGACAGACGATTAAGCTTATGATTAACAAAAAAAAGGGATAGTGGGGGGGACCAGTCTACACTACCTTCACCATACTCCAGAACTTTGAAGGGTTAAATTACATTAAGTAAAATTTTATTATCCATAAAAATATTAAGCTAAATGTGCACCATAATACCATACAAAAATGTCGCTAACCAGTAAATATCTCCTAAAAATATTTAACTATCTAAATAATATATGCTATAATATCTTGTCATTAACCACTCGATCTACCTAACAAAATAGGCAGTAGCCTCGCATATAGTTTTGGGACATTTTTTTCTATCTTATTGAATATGTCTAACAAAAAATTTAGTTACAGAAATTCTGCCAAACTGCTGAGTTTATAAATTGTGACAAAAGTATCTTTAATCTAATTGTGACAAAAGTATCTTTAATCTAAATTATTTGATGAACAGTTTAATATTCCCCGTTCCATATACTAGTTTTCCTAGCTTGGATGGGTCTCAGGGACGGTATGCCAGAGAAGGTTAGTTTTGCTTTATTTGGTACGGTTGTTTGGAATATTTGGGAACAAAAGAATCGTGTAAAAAAATTTATAGTTTACAACAAAAGAATTTTCGGTCCATCTCCCTTTCTTCTCTGCTAACTCTCTTTCTTTCACTCTCAGCCCATATCGATTGTTAGAAAGAAAAAAAAAAGAGAAGAGGGAGTGGAGAGAAGGGGAGAGCTCTCTCTTTTTTTATTATTCATTTTACCTTTTAAACTGTTTCTTAATTATTTCGGAATAGTGTATTTTGTTTACAAACTATAATTATTTCAACATTTTGGCCATGATGAAACTTTGAAGTAGTAATCTTGAATTTTTAAAGTAACAAAATTTTGTTTTGGTGTCCGACAACATGTTCTCAACCAATTTTTTGTATTTAAGTTCTGATATTGTCGGATTTTTCGAATAATATTTTTTATAGTTATGAAATTTAAACCCAACTAAATTAAAATTGTTTAACACTTAGGGGCGATTCTCATTTCTCAATCCAATTTTGAATGATGGCCTTGGCTTATAACTGAAAATTTATTTGGTTATATGGTCGAGGTTCAAACCGTTGTGTGACAATATTCTAGGGTAAATTACGCTCAGATCTCCGTAATTTGGTCTCTCTTTTCGAGTCCCTACATTTTTAAAAATTATGTTGACATCCCTCGTATTTGGTTTTAGAAACTCTAAGGTCCCTCGCTGACATCATCACTCATTTTATTATTATTTTATCATAGAAATGACCTAAATATTTTTTAAAACAAAAAAAAGAGAAAATTATGCTCAGGTCCCTGTAGTTTGGCGTCTCTCCCTCTGGGGTCCCTGCATTTCTAAAATCGTTCCTGACGTCCCCGAAGTTTGATTTTATCAACTCTCGGGTCCCTAACGGCTCTTTTTTCATTTTTGGTCATAGAAATGACCAAAATACCCTTTAACAAAAACAAAAAAAAACTTACCTTCTTCAACCTCTTGAACACTATAAATACCAACCAAGAACATCAAACCAAAAATTGAACAATTAATCAACAAAAATACACTCGAATCAACCAAAACTCGAACAAAACCAAAAATCCCTCGATGTTGACACCGCTTATGGGGCAATTTAAGAAGCAAGCTATCGAATTAGAACCTCAATCGAGCCGATGAGCTCTCTCGGCACCGATTAGAATTCTGACCCAACCCCAAAAACTTGGCCATTGGGTTACAAACTTGGAGACGGGAGACTTGGCCATGTCGTTGACGACGAGAAATTAGGGTTCATCGGGAAATTAGGCCCCGACGGCGTGGTCCCGTCGTTTCCAGGGAACTAAATCTCCCCGATCGTCTGGGCGGTGTTGGTTTCCGAGCAGGGATGGCGAGATGTCGGGGAAAGGAGAAGTTCAGCTCCGGTTGGATTTCAATCGACGGCGGTGTCCTCCGGTTGGGATTTCAATAGTCGTCGCCTCCACCATCCACCAAGAAGAGCGCTTCCGTCCATCCACCAAGCCGTCACCTCCACCGTCCACCAAGAAGAGCTGGGAAGGAACGAGTCATTTTCGATTTAGGGGTTGGGTAGGAAATTAATTTAGGGTTCATACTTTGAAAACAGGGACGGAGAAATTCCCAATTTTTTGGTTTTCTGGGTTGGTTTTCTGAAATAGTGATTTTGATTCTTGGTTCTTGTTCATAATGTTCATAGAAGGATGAAGATGTTAAGAGGTTGAAGATGATAAGGGGTTCCTAGTATTTTTGGTGTTTTTGTTGGATTTTAGTTAATTTTGATCTGAGTTTTTTTCTTAATATTCTTGGTTGTGTTCTTGATTTTGGTTAGTTTGATCTTGTTATTTGGTTGGTTTTTGGCGGTTGGTATTTTTGTTCAAAGGTTGGAGAATGTGAATTTTTCTATTTTTTGTTTAAGAGTATTTTGGTCATTTCTATGACCAAAAATGAAAAAAAAACCGTCAAGGACCCGAGAGTTGATAAAACCAAACTTTGGGGACGTCAGGAACGATTTCGAAAATACAGGGACTCCAGAGGGAGGGATGCCAAACTACAAAAACCTGAGCGTAATTTTCCTAAAAAACAATTAACCATCTTCTTTTCCTGCGAACGAAGATCCACGAGATCACCGTCGGCGACCGTCCCTCCTCTGCGTCTCCAAGTCCTGGTACACTTACCCACGATAATGGGGAGCAAGAAGTCCCTCGTCGCCGCCGAGAAGCCACACGAGCTAGGTGACCTAGGCGATCTCCGTCCTGGAGTGTGGAGGTGGGTTCGAGCAATGGACGACACCACATGACCTTGGACTACTTCGGGCAGAGCTAGACGTCGTCGTTCGGGTTGGGGCGAGCCGAGTGTTGAGGTGGGATCAATTCTCCACCCCACTGCCGTCAAACTCCACCCACCGCTTCGGGCAGAGCTGAACGGTGAAGCTGGGTCGATCCAAATCCCAATCGATATTAATTGGTACCGTTGGCGGCGTTGATTGAGTTCCTCCGACTAAAATTCTAATCGACCCATACCTACTCACCGTCTTTCTCATGTACCCGTCATCGTCTTTCTGGGTCGGAGCGTATTAAGTTTTGTTTCGGTGGTTCTTTTTTAAGTTTTGTTTTTTGTGTTGCCAATTTTTTTTTTGCTTCCATGGTTTTTTTTTTGGTCGAAGCGTATTAATGTTCGCTAGAGAGGATGGTGTTTGCCGGAGAAGATGACAAGAGGGTATAATAATTATTTTAATAATAAAATAATAAATAAATGAGTGATAATGTTAGCGAGGGACCCGAGAGTTTCTAAAACCAAACACGGGATGTTATGGACCGGGTTAACAAGCAAGTCGTAACGGTGTGCGGTGGGATTCGAAGGCTTCAAGCTTTTTCGTCCTCGCGTCGTCTTGATAAAACTAATAAAACGTAAATATTTTTTCTTATTTCTTGGCTGAATAAACCCTAGGTATCGTAGGCATTATATAGCAAAACGATTGCAACATAATAGGAAATACCTAATAAGACTTGAATACTGAATTGAAAAATACAAAATATTGAATGTAAATCTACTAATAGGAATAGGAAATAGTAATAGACTCCAAATAAGACTCAACTACGTAACATTTCTCCCGCCTTCGCGAGACAGCTCGTCCTCGAGCTGGCAATCCAGATGTATGCGCTAACCCACCTCGATGGTGTCATCGATTGCCCCTACCTCTGCTTCGTAGTCATCGAGAATAATGTGGAAAAGGCGTTTGCAGCAATGTCCCGGCACATACTTCTCATCGCAGTTAAAGCATAACCCTTTAGATTTTTGATCATCCACCTCTGCCAGAGTCAGACGGCGGACACCTGATTCTGACGATGTGTTTGCGGTAACAAAGCTTTCCTGCGGACAAGCACTGGTCTTGTCAAGTGCAACCAGTCGGTTTTCAACACCTGTACGGCGCTCATAAGCTCGGGCCAGGCTCATAGCTTCCTGGAGATCATGCGGATGTAGCAGCTCCACATCAGTTTGGAGTGGGTTAAGCAGTCCCACAGTAAAGATCTCCACCTGTTGTTGAGGCGCAATAGGCTTTACGCGACATAATAGGGCCACAAACTGTTCCTGATATTGCTCCACCTTTCTGGGGAATGGTAATCTGACTAGTTCGCCCATCAAGTTGCTCCGAGTGGGAGGGCCGAACCGCTGTTGATAAAGTTCCTCAAAGGACGGCCACAGGGGAGAGCCATAATCTCGCTCTAATTGGTAATACCATTGTTGAGCACTGCCCGCGAGATGATAAGAAGCAAGCCAGAGTGCCAGACCTTGTGCTCCTCGGGTGTTTACCGCCTCGGAAGAATTGCTCGCACCTGTTTAGCCAAGGTAACGGGTAGGGGTGAGTACAAAATTGAATCAAACTGCGAAACTACAAAACCGAGAGCAAAAAACCGAAGATTGTCCAAACTGAAAGTAAGCTCGGTGTGCTGGTGCAGTTTTGACACCAACACCGACAAAGTCGGTATCATATTCGGTGTTGGTTTCTAACGAAATCGCAACACCGATACACCGAAGGGTAAAACTTATACCAGGTTTTTTTTTGTTTGTGAAAACTTATATCAGGTATGTATTTGTGTCAAGGTTACTTATTTTTAATCATTTAATATCTCACCACGTCACCACCCCTCTTCTCCCCACCACACCACGTCAACAACTCTCTTCTCCTCCAAGAAAAAATAAAACATATGTTTCTGCAACCCAAAACATATACCACACACCACCCAGAAAAAAAAACTTAGAAGGAAGAGAGAAAATGGCTTGGGTGTCAATTTGACCATGTCCGTTGTATGAATTACATCGATTCCATTGTCCCCCTCGCAGCTACCATCTCCATTCCCGGTAATCTCTTCTCTCTTTGTTGTACGATTTGGGTATTAATTTGATTTTGAAATGGGTCGATAGAAAGACTAGATCTCTGTTTTCTTGAACGGGACTCGAAACCGCCGACACCGGGAAACAGAAAAATCACACCCGTTACCGCGAGACCGCAAAACAAGCAGTTTAGGTTGAAACTGCCACACCGTCGGTGATGGATTCTGGTTTGAAAAATTTTCAGTTTTGGTGTCAAATGTGGGTGCAACACCGCAAAACCGAACTATGCTCACCCTTAGTAACGGGTCATCCTTCCCATCATATGTCAAAAAATCCAACTTGTAGTAACGTGGTGCGCCTCCTCCCCCTCCTGACAAAACATGGCCTGTGTTTTGGGAGGAATTCAGAGCCTGAGAGTGGACCGCAGCGTGGGAGGACATTGGAACCTGAGAATATGATGTTGGAACCTGAGAGGAACCCGCTGCTGGAGCCTATGTTGTCGTCGGTTGGTGCTTCAGATAGGTGGCTGGCCTTTGGTGATAATATGGAGGTTCGACGGCTAATTGGGGTCCCTGATTTTCTGGCAGTAGGTACCCGCTGGTCTTGGTTAAAGGCTGGCCTCCAGTCCATGGTGGTATGACTGTAGGCGGCATAGTCGACGCCGTCACCGGCATCGGAGGGAGGATGGAGCTGCTGGTCATGTCCTTCGGGCATTTTTCCATGGTATTCAGCCGCTGGAAGACCTCGCTGAGTTGGCGTTGCTGTTCCAGGCTGCGTTCTTCCATGGCTTGCAGCTTCATTATAATTTGGGTGAGGGCAGAGTCCCCTCCTTCATCACTCGATCCAGGCATGGTGGGCAAAGAACCGGCTCTTGATACCAAATTTTAATGGACCGGGTTGCTACGCAAGTCGTATCACTGTGCAGTGGGATTCGAAAGCTTCGAGCCTTTTTGTCCTCGCGCCGTCTTGATAAAACTATTAAAACACAAATATTTCTTTTTATTTCTTAGCTGAATAAACCCTAGATATCATAGGTATTATATAGCCAAACGATTACAACGGAATAGGAAATATTTAATAAGACTCGAATACTGAATTAGAAAATACAAAATACTGAATGTAAATCTACTAATAGGAATAGAAAATAGTAATAGACTCCAAATAAGACTCGACTACGTAACACGAGAAACGTCAGCATGGATTTTAGAAATACAGGGACCAGAGAGGGACCAAGCCTTAGGGACCTGAGCATAATTTGCCCAAATTCTAATTATCACAAGAAAATCTAATGAATGCTGAGGACTTCATTGGTAACTGCTGAGTATGTACATTATCTGTGACTGTTTGATAGTAACAAATAAAAAAATGCATCCTGTGGTCCTATTCTGCTTCAGCAATCAATCTTTCAACCGTCTAAAAGAAGAGAATTTGATCTTGTCTAGGAGGGAAGTATAAATGTGTAACGTTAAGCATTTATTATTTTTTTCTGAGTAGTTCTTCATGCAGACTGCTTGCCGACGTTCTGCACAGCTGGGATAAGCATTTATATGCTTCCAAGGTCAGACCATCCATTTTTTCCGGGTTAGGTGACCATCATTGATATTGACCAAATCGGATCTAAACAATCTTGAATAAATAAGACCCGATATTACTCGAGTATGAATATCAAAATTTGAGTTCAACATTATGATAATAGTACTATTCGAAAAAATATCCATAGTTGTAATGATTTCATGTTTTCATTTTGTTATATGCATTCTCCGCGTTGAAGTACTGTATTTAGACATGTTTTGTTCCTAGATACACTGACACTGTTCTATTGGCCCTTATAAAAAAACACAGTTGGGACAGGATTGAGGCCTGGATAAAATGAGATACTATAAACAGTATCTCATTTATAGTATCTTCCAAGACTTTAACCTCAAGTTTTAAAGTCCAATTCCAATTTCCGACCAAATTTGAGCTATATAATTTTGGAAATTATTGATATCATAATTTGACAAACGGAAAACTTATCAAAAGAAATTGAAAAAGAGAAAATTGGGATCTATTACGGTCGGATACTTTTTTTGATAAGTGAATATCTGTTTATATATTACTCCAAATATTATTACACCTTCCAGCTAAAAATTAAGAAAGAGTTCCGCTTGTTTATAAGAAATGTAACATAAGATTATTTCAAAGACTCCTTTTCTTATAAGTAAATTTTTATAAATATTGATATTTACATCTTAATAGCGTAGAATTCTCTCTTGCGAGATTGCGATCGTCAGCCTCGTCAAAACTCTATCACGGTAAAATCCGGTAGAGAATACCCCGATAGAAAAAGATTACCGGTAGGGTGAACCCTACCTTGACATTGATTATTGCTAATATTAGTTTTACAATTACGAAGACTCCTTAAACAAAACAAGATCTTGCTGATACAATTCCAAGGAGAAATGTGTCCAAGGAGAAATGTGACCAACGAAGTCATTAATGTGTCCGGAACAGAATAGAAAGACAGAGAAACTCTCAATTATATATGCCAAACTCAAAAAAATTGATGATTCCGATGAATCTAAAGTCTCAAATAATCGCCAAATACAAAACGAACTAAACCTTCTCGATCATACTTTTTTTTTCGGCCCCATCCAGAACCATTAAGGTCGGATACTTGGCAAGGGAATGTTTTCACCAACCAGTAGACAAAAGCTGACAACATTTAGGATATGTGTCTCGTAGGGAGCTAGCAAGGGACTGGAGGATCCTGAATGTTTCTCCATGTTTTAGTTAAGAGGGGATGGACGACAGGTCACGACCATCTCAAGGATAACGCAGTATGGCCTCCATGTAGGTGTTGACCTTGCAGATTCCCTTTCGAATTGATTCGACACTGTTCAGTCACTTTTTTGTGGTCAGAGTGACTTTGTCGTTCAAAACCTCCTTAATGTAAAACTTCCGCAACTTGACTCAGTTGGATTCCGTGGTATAACATTTTTTTTCGCCTTTTAAACAAATTTTGGTTTTTGATTTATAGAATTTTACCCATAGAAGGGATTTAAATAATTTGTTGGATTTAAATCTTACGAATTGAAAAATATGATTAATTGGAGGGTCATCTCTTTATATGATAAAATTTGACAATGCTTGACTATAAATATTAAAAATTTACCGACAAAATGAGATATCGGTGAGCTTGCAAGGTCACGCTTCGACTTGCGTAATAGATAGGTTCACCGTTCACGGCTCAAAGTTCTTAAATAATTAATTCTTATTTCTAGTTTTACCTATCTACAACATTACATGTACTTCAAATAAGTGTATCAACTTCTTAATAAATATTCTAAGGAAAATTTATTTTAGTGTCGTATTCATGTATTAGCATACATGTATAATGCAGTTAAAAATGGCCGATTAAGTGACGAAAGTTAACCATATTGCACAACTAGGTGAAATCTTGATTTTGACTATTTTTTTTGGACAAAAACTCCTCTCACTGCACAGAAAATGACAAAGAATGGCCAGAAGAAATTAGTATTGTCCTCTGGTAATTGAAGAGCTGATGAGGCTCGCATCATAAATAGCAGTAGTTATCAAACTGAGATTTGACTTGAGAGGATAAACAAATAGAGACGGCAATTGAGATTTAGGTTTGGGGATTTCGGGCAATTGAGAATAGAAATTGAGGAATAGAAACTCGGGTGAGATGTTGCATGGAAGAAATCGGTGGTGAATCGGTCATGAAGGAATCAACATTCAAGAACTCTAACAAAATCTCCAAATTTCGTTAGCCGAAAAATGACCGGAGTAGATGATCGGAGTTGGCGTTCTCTGGGAAAATGATCGGAGAAAATGATCGGAGGTATTGGTTGACCGTAGTAAGGGTATAACCGTCATTTTAAATATCAAATAAGAAAAAATAGATTGATGACGTAAGCAAAAGACCCGAGAGTATAATAAAATCAAACTTCGAAAAAAAAATTAATCTATTTCGAAAATTCAGAAAATGACAGATGAATATGCGAGAGTATTGAGAGTAATTTATTCAAAAATACAAATGCATAATGATAACAACATAGTAATATATATAAAGATCGTTCTCTCATAATTTGTTGTGCGAAAGAGGACAAAGGGAACAAGGTTTAAAAAAAGATAAATTACTCTCTGGTCTTTGATCTATGTTATAATTACAGATAAGGTCTTTGCTATTCAAAAAAATATTTTACCGTCCCTGTTTTTTGTAAAAATATTGGTCTCAGGTCCTTGGCTAATATCAGCACCCTTTTTTTTTGTCATATGAAATGACTTTTATATCCTTACACACAAAAAAATATCCCATTCAATTTCTGAACCACCTTCAATTTTCAACCATCCAAGAACAACCTCTAACCTTCAATCGATAACCTTCAACTTCCATTAAACCCAGAACCAGCAACATCAAATTAAACCCAACAAAAATACTAAACCAAAAACATCAAATTAAACTAACAAGAAACGTCTCATTTTCCCAATTCATGGCATCCAAGAAGAAAAATTTTGGAGTTGGAATCGGAAGCAGGAAGCAAAAAAGAAATACCAAAAAGAAAAGGACTCCACCACATAAAAACCTCGCTCCCTTTCCCACCCCAACATCCCTTCCCTCTTCCACTTCCATCTCAATTTCTAACTCGTATCCAAAGAAGAAATGGTGAGCTCCTTTTAAATCCATTTTATTTTTTATTTAGTTTAGGGTGTCGGTTCAGTGTCGTTTTGGTTGCTTGTTGTATGTGTTCGATCTGCGTTTGTTCAAGTCAAATCTGGTCCAAGTTTGTAGATCCGGTTTTGATTACTGATGAAGAGAAGGGGAAACGGTGGAATTAGCTTTGAATTTTTATTGCTTGGATGACTTCACTCCTTGAGCTTGCAGGGTCAAAAGATGGAAGTTTTCTGGAACGATGATGAGAGATGGATTGATTTCATTGTGTATTTTTTTGGTCTTCTTAGATGAAATGATGATGAGAAATGGATTGATTATTTGGTTAGTTTTTTGGATTGATTATTTGGTTAGTTTTCTCGATTTTTATGAGGTTCATAGGTTGGAGGAGGTGGTTCAAGGTTAAAGAAGATAATTTTTTTCTTTATTATGCAAGGATATAAAGGCCATTTTACATGAAAAAAAAGAAAAAAATAGTTTCTGACATCAGTGAGAGATCCGAGACAAATATTTTTACAAAGAGTAAAAACGAAAAAATAATTTTTTAAATAGTAGAGATCTTATCCGTAATTATGACATAGACAGGGACCTGAGGTAATTTGTCCTAAAAATTGATAGATTCACCATTGAATTGAATGACGGAATACATAATGGTAAGTCAATGATGGAACTAGCATTTGGAGGATTAGTTTGAAGGGTGACCGCATTCACCTTCTATCATCACATGATGTTACCAACCTAAGTGAACCAAGTGTTGATACAGTTCACCTCGTTCGACGGATGTAACTAAATCAACTTATAGGTTTTTTTAAAGTAAAATTTTACAAATATGATAATATTTACATCCTAATTAGTGTAGAATCACATATTGCAAGGTTGCGACTATCAACTTCGTTAAAGTCTTACTGCGGTAAACTCCAATGAAAAAAAATTATGGTTAAAAAATAGTACCTCTATATATAAAATCCTAACTTGACGTTATTATCGCTAAAATTAATTATACACCATAATATTTCCGCTTAATTACATGATTTCCCGTCTAAATAACTTATAGGTTGAGGGTCTCAAGGCCTTAGTTTGTCTAATTAATGATGTTGTGCTGCCGTTAGATAATTTTGTAAGGATGTCATGGGTTGGCATTTTAGTTCACATGAAACATTTGCGTATGCCATCTGATTAATACAAACGAATATAATTTCACAATATTAAATAATAGGAAATACCTACAATAATAATTTAAACAAACTGTAAATACACATTGTGCTCTCACGGAGCTTAATATACTCTGTAAATATGAGTCTGAGTATTAATAAAATTATACCGCTCCAAAAAAGATACATATTGTCCTCTGTATGTTGGTCTGTATGAAACTAAGAAGATACTGCTTCCAAAGACAAATAAATTCTTATAAACTTATTTATGCATGCATTCAAAAGCAATATGAGGTACAACTTATTCAATTATCAATCGTATATCTTTGAAACAATTTTTATTAATATCTAAAATTATTTTTTTGGAAATGTAATACATCATTACAGATATTTTTAGCGTGTTTCACATTGATCTCATGAATTCTCAAAATTAATTGACGTAGTCTACATTTAATTTGCTCAAAAAATCCCATTTAATCAACAAATGACTAGATTTTTTTAAAGGTGAATTTGTATACTCGTAACTACCCATGCGAGGGCGTGAACCATCGACCTCTGTCAAATCTTCTTATGGTTTGTGTCATTAGGTCAATCACTCTTTGACAAATGACTACATTAATTAGACTTATCTCTTATTACTCTATTAGGTATACACCTTTGTGATGGACCAACTTAAAATTCTAATTCTCCAACGTTGCATTGCCTTTTAGAACACATTTACACAACTAAGGTCTTTATCGACAAGCCTTCATACTTTGTTGTCCATTGTACAAGTTTGCCAACCTAAAAGGTGTCCCCTTTCGGAAAAAATTTGCATAATTCAAGTGTTATTCTAACTTTGTTCGACATAACTGCATGTTCTAAATAAATGACTGTCGTTAATTTGCAAACATACTTTAGTCTCACCTTATAGACATGACAAATGCGACCATACAGATTTACATTTATAACTTTAGTGACCATAATGAGAAACTAAAAAAGTTTAGTGTCCACTTTTATAACATTTTGGTACCAATTTGGGAAAAAAAATCGTTTTTCCCCTTCTCTCCGACTCGACCCAATATATAGCTGCCACGTCATTTATTTCTATCAAGATAGGCAATTTTCTGGTGAACCTTTGTTGGAAAGTTAGATTTTCGGAAAAATAAGTTATACCCTTCGCACACACTGAGAAAATGTGTCAGATTCTACAATATTAAAGGACGGCCGAAATAAATTTAAAAAAGGAAAAAAAGTATACTTTAGCTTTTTGAGAAACACATACTTTAGTTACAATTATGTGAAAAGATATCTGTAACTATCGTTAGATTCTGATTATAAATAGGTAACCAAAGAGTGTTTTTAACTTTTTATATCCTTTTTTTTTAGAAGGAAAAGGAGCGAAGGACTTTTTGTACCCTATTGTCACTCAAAAAACTAAAGAGTATTCTTTTTTTCATAAATATTTTTTTTGTCGACTCAGTTCCCAATTTACCCGTCCCTTGTACTATTAGAGTAAATAGTTTTCTTCTAAAGAATATTATATTGATTGCAGAATTCCGGTGGACATGATAGTAGGCTGTCATAGTAGTGAGGTCAACTAGATTGACGCTGACGTAACGATAGGCTGTCTCCTGTGGGGGCGTGCTTGCCTCCGTAACCACGGAATGGGTCTAAATCTAACGCGGTCTGTTGCTTCCTCCGTAACCTACGCAGCTTTCATGTGATAGTTACTACTACTACTTTGAAGGGTTTGATAGGTTTTTTACAAGTAAATTTTTATATCAATAGTTAGACCCAATAGAGATGGAACATTGAATCTTTATCAAAAGCTACTATATGGCATTAGAATAAATATTCTTGGGAAAAGTACACTCTAGTTAGTACTCTATAGTTTTGCAAATTTTGCTTTTATGATATATGGTTTAAAATTTCAAATTTAATTCATATGGTTATTTTTGTTTGGATAACTTCAGTCCCAGGCTACCCCTCATTTGGTTGTCCACGCGGACTCCACACCCCTCAAAATGACGTTGTTTAATGTCCTACGTGGATGTTTCGTTATTTAAGTCGTAGTTGACGTCGTGTAATAAATTATCAAAATAGTCCCAAAACTTGAAATGTATTTTAAAAAACATCATCTTCCCAATACCCAATTTTAAACAACGACAAAGCCAATTCCCGATATTTCAATCAAAAGGCATTAAACGATGTCATTTTTGGGGATGCGGAGCTCGCGTGGACAACCAAATGGCGGGGCAGCTGCCCATAACTAAGGGTTGTCCAAAAAAAATAATCACAAGGACCAAATTTGAAATTTTAAACTACATACCCTAAAAGCAAAATTCATGAAACTACATGGTACTAAATTTGAAATTTTGCCAAAAGATTTGATAGTTACTAATGCAACCTCTCATTTTAAACCTCTCTCATCAAATCAGTGTTTTTGAAAACAAAACAGCAAACGATATGGATTTCTTCTGTTTTTTGTATTGACTAACTCGATTGGTTAAGTCATTGGTTGGGCTAGACTTTTTTAATAAAAAAATTCTATTATTAATTATATTTAGCATTTCATATAATTCTAAACATTTTCTAATTCTAGTAAAAAATTACAAATATCAAATTGACCCAATACTATTGTCGTGTCGCAGTTAAATCAGTCAAACCGTATTTTTTAAGATAAAAATCAGTACCACCACCTCTCTCGATATGTACACAAAAATGACATAAAAAACAATTGAAAACAAGTTTATCATCATAAACAAAAATATTGCAGAATACTTTTTCTTCCTAAGCAATTTCACATGTCATATATATATAATATAATATATGATAAATTTTCAGAGTCCCAGGTACAGAGTTTGCCCTGCATTTTATAGCTCAACAGAAAAACTGGGAAGCACGTCTCGATGTCGGCCAAATTTCCGCCTCCCCTATCATGCTTCACCTGTTCGATGTCGGCATTTCCAGTCGGTTCAAAGAACCCTCTACAAATTGAACACTCCATCCCTCCATCTCTATCTCTTCCTTTACCACTTATATATAGCCAAACAAAACCCAATTCTCATTATCTACTCCCAATTCCGAACTTGATCCTCATCCAAACCCCATCCTCATCAGCTTCCAACAAAAATGGTAGTCCTTTCCAAGCCAGCAATGGAACAGTTCCCCTTAGTGGACCTGTCGAAACCCGAGTCGAAGCAGCTGATGGTTACGTCATGTGAGGAGTATGGATTCTTCAAGGTCATCAACCATGGAGTTCCAATGGAGCTCATCTCCAGGTTGGAGTCTGAGGCTGTTAGGTTCTTCTCGTTGCGGGATTCGGAGAAGAAGAAAGCTGGACCTCCATGCCCTTTTGGGTATGGTAGCAAAAGCATTGGACCAAATGGTGACATGGGTTGGGTTGAATATCTCCTCTTGAGCACCACCACCAACCCAAATGGATCCATCTTCAAAGGGTCACCTTCTTTCTCTCAGGATGACCTCCACAAGTTTCAGTAAGGACCCATTTCCTCTCATATCAATGTAATCTATATGGTCACTGATGTTGCTCCACTTTTTGTATGTTGAACATGATGTTTTCACCGATATGTTTATAAGAGGAACCAAATTTCATGTCAAGCAGACCTAGATAGCAATTTTCTCTGCTATTATTCATAATAATACAGTATTTTTGTGTATTAGAATTTTCATACTCAACACAAAACCTTAAGATAATAGATATGTGGTAATCTCAACACGTTCTTTCAAATGAGACTCATCGGGTTGAGTTTGTCTACGCAATGAGAGTCGTGCGATCACAACAATGAATTTAACTAGCTCTGTTATCAAGTTAGAATATCTATACCCAACTTACAACTTTAAAACAATGAATTGGTTAATTTTTCACACTTCCAAATAATTTTCACCAAAATTGATTAAACCACTTTTTTCAAAATTTTCTAAAAAAATAAAAAGACGAGACTTTAAACTCACGTAGTAGCAGGTACCAAAAGCGGTAAAAAACAGTCACTAAAATACAAATCCGAATAAAATATAACGAATTTTCTATTAACATTGTGTTTAAGGAAAATGGTGGATTGCTACATATCAGCAGTGAAGAGGATGGCGTGCCAGATTCTGGAGATGATGGCGGACGGGCTGAAGATCCAGCCGAGGAACGTGTTCAGCAAACTGTTGATGGACGAGAAGAGCGACTCGGTGTTCAGGCTAAACCATTACCCTCCTTGTCCGGAGCTCCCCAGTTGCAGGGATGTGATCGGGTTTGGAGAGCACACGGACCCACAAATCATTTCCATTCTTAGGTCCAACAACACCTCTGGCCTCCAAATCTCCCTTGGACATGGCAACTGGGTTCCTGTTCCACCCGACCACAACTCCTTCTTTGTCAACGTTGGCGACTCCTTGCAGGTACGTAGTTACACGAAGTAAATTTTTACACGAAGTTGCACGACTACATAGTGCACCAATTTCTATTATTGAAAGTGTGATATAATTATATAATCACATTGCCAAGTTGATGGACTTTTTTTTTATAACTGAAAAATATTATACTCCTCAAAAAATTACCAAGATAATTATACAGTAATTACACCATATAAATATTGAGTACAACACCTAATCACATAAACGCGCTACATAAATATATATCAAAGTAAAATTATGATAAGTGTTATCTAGTGCAATTTCTAAAAGTATATCCACCATTAGCACCCCTAATTACACCAAAAGTTATCCCTAATCACTCTAATTACGGATGGTCGAATATTTTTGGTTGGTATTTTCCCCTGCCAAGTTGGACATAAATGGCTCAGAAATATTTTTTGAATTTTACTCCCCTACTTCATCCACATGGGTATAAAAATGGGTGAGAGATCATCATCAAATAGGACCAGATGTGCCATTTGGGTCGGGCTTATATCATATTTCGGTTCATTGAGTAGCTGTCTTGGTCCTCGTGATTTTGACTCATAAGTTTTCAGGAGTTGCTTTCGATCAGCCCTTTTGTATGTCACAGAATAATTTCAGTACGGTAGCCCTTTAATACAGGCATATAATATAGCCCAGCCTTCGTTCTGTCAAATGTCATCGTAGTTATATCACCTTTATTTCGCTTTTGGGCGAATGTGACCCATAAAATGCCACCTACTACTAATTTATCATATGCTAAATTCAACACATACTTATTTACAACCCTTTATCAGCATAAGATATTAATGATCCTTCAAAAGATAATCAGCATATTAATGGTAACTGTATAGATAAATAATATCCGAGATTCAGTCGAAAGACATATATCCATGAGCTCAATATGATCATCTTACACATAGCGAGACTATGCCTCTGATTGTTGAAAATTCCACATAAGTTAAAAATATGATTCTAATCTCACATCGGTTAAAAATACGATTCCAACACTCACTTAAATCTGGTACTTATATTACCATGTCCATAACTACAAAAACCAAAATCCGGCTACAGAACTCCTAACCACGATCGCATATTTATAGAAGACGTCATAATTAGATACACGATAAAAGACCTAATTAACATCGAGTTCTAACTCGGTTAGATTTTAAGACAAATTCTAACAATTCATTTTTCTATTTTTTAAAGTTAAATTTTATACCATGATTATATATGTTACGGCTTGAACTTTGTACCTCTCTAAATTTATAGAGGGTTAGCACCATTAGACTAAATATTATTTACTATGAATATGCACTATATATATTCCTCTTAAGCTGACGTTGTCCTAAAAGTATTGATTGTGTAGTTAATTTGGGGCATTGTTTATTAAATGAACAGGTGATGACTAATGGGAGGTTTAGAAGTGTGAGGCACCGGGTGATGGCAAACAGCAGCAAACCAAGAGTATCGATGATATACTTTGGAGGACCACCACTGAGCGAGAAGATAGCACCGGTGGCCTCGTTGATCAAAGGAGACCAGGAGAGCTTGTACAAAGAATTTACATGGTTCGAGTACAAGAAATCTGTTTACACTTCCAATCTCGCCGATAATAGGCTCGAGCTCTTTGAGCGGATTGCTGCTCTATAATTTTGTCAATTAAGGAAACATTATTTTTTTGTTTTAATTGAGGTATTTAGGGTGTTCAAAAGAACATACGGAATTTAATTTTTGCTCTTTAACCCTTTTTTCACATTTTTTTTCTTACTAGCTAGGATCTGTTAAGTGCAACTAATGAAATTGAGCTTAGTAGCTATTCTAATTGATTAGATTGTTAATGATTAATAAATTACAGGTCGCTGATAGAATATTGGTAAAATAGAGATCGGATGTTGTCGTTAATTAGTAAAACCACTACTTAGTTTACCAAAAAATAACAAAGTTATGCTAGTATCTTTTTTTGGGAAAAAGTTAAATTATATCATACCAGAAAATATTTTAATTGAGTCAAAAACAAACACCGAAATATTTTTAAAAAACTATTATTATTATCAGTAGTGGATTTAGAGGCTTTTTGCTTATGAAAAAAGGAAGAATTCCGCTCCATGGTGGGATTAATGTGTTCTGTAATAATATATTTTCAAACAATAAGAAAGGAATGGGCTACAAAAATCTACTTATCTAAAATATATATTTTCAAACCACGCATATTTAATTCTACTAAAAAGGAGTAACCCTAAAATCGAAAACAAAATTAATTATTATACATGAATGATCCTATATAAAATAAAAGAAAGTCACCGTTGCTGAGTAGGAAACGGCCGGAAGATGGAGCTAGCACATGACTTGAACAGTCATGTGTGCGTACGTAGTGTTGAAAGATGCAGACAGGCGTTAAAAGGAGCAATTTTCAGGGAGCGATTGACAAATGGAGGTGTTTGGTAGGAACATGTTTGATCATGTGGAGCTTACATGGGTTTCCATCGATTTTTGTGTACGCTCCTCACAATATATTACAATGAAAAAGGCTTACATACAATTATTCAGGAAATTTGCTATTATTCTTTTGGTTATAAATTTTAATAGGATTAAAAAAAAAGATAATGTTGTAATAGAAATTAGAACGAGTGCGGAATGGTCATTCAAGTAGTAGATTAGGAAGAGAGTGTATAATATTAAAGAGATGTTAGGGAGAGAAAGAACGCCTTTTCTCTGACTTGGTAATCGTGCCAACCTCCGCCAAGTTTCCGAACTTCTTACTTATGGTGGCGACAAGACCCCGGATACGGATGGGTATAACTTTCCATGAGGCACTTCCAACTTTTCAAGAAGTAAAAGATGCAATTTGGAATTGTGGTGAAGACTAGGCCCCGGGACCGGATGGGTATAACTTCAAATTCCTAAGGGCTTCATAGGATATAATCCAGGATGATGTATTCCACTTTTTGGGAACTTCTTCAAAATGGGTAGGATGCACCCAAATGTTTCCTCCTCTTTTATTACACTAGTTCCTAAGCTGGCAGGATCTCCGTCACTTGGGAACTACAAACATATTGGCTTAATAAGCACCATCTACAAGAAGGTGGTTACCAAACCCATGGCTAATCGTCTAAAAGTGATGATCGATGAAGTGTTAGGATTGGAACAAAGTTATTTTATGAAAGGAAGGAACATTGGAGATAGTATTATGGTAGCAAGTGAATTGATGAATTATCTTAAAACTTCAATGTGTGAAGGAGACTTTATTAAATTTGATTTCTCCGAGGCTTTTAAAATTATCGATTAGAGCTATTTGGAGGATATAATGCGATAAATGGGTTTTAAACAAAATGGCGTGGATGGGTTGAAGAATGCATCTGAAGCGCGAGGGTATCAAATTTGGGAAATGGATCCCCGACTCAATTGTTTGATCTCGAGAGGGGGCTCACACAAGGAGACCATCTATTTCTGTTCTTATTCGTTATAGCAGAGAGCGGTTTCGAGCCTATAGCTTGTCTGAGAGCAAGATATCATGTCTTAGAGATTGTAGATGTTGGTATATATGCAAATAGTCATGGGATTAGGGTGGTGCGAAATCTAATATTATATGAAACGATTACAATACTAAAATACGAAAAATATAGACAATAGACAAAAATACCAAACTGAAGACCACAAAGTTGCATGGATGGGAACTAATGGCGGTTGTAAAGCTGCAAGAGCTAACGACCAAGGCGGACAACTGTGGAGAAAAGCTACGGCTAATAACCACCAGATAATATCAAAGACGCAATCTAATAGGCATTTGAATGCATACAAGATACATGCAAATGAGAGCCAAGGCTGAAGAAGTTCAACCAAGATAAGATTATCCACATGAATCAACAAGAGAGGTATCGAGATTTATTTGGATCTTAGATCAAGTCAAGGTTGATCCAAGCAAAAGACAACAAGAAAAAAATAACTAGCAGAAAGTAAACACATCCCAAATAAACCACAAAATAGTCAGGGTTTAGGCAAAATATACCAAGATAAAGACAAATGGATTAAAGGCCAATCGGAGTAAAAGTCAAATGGAGTAAACATATCAACACGAAACAAAGCATCGCAAGATAGGTACTCAAAAAAATTGAAAAAATGTAGTGAAGGCCATCGAGGGGAGGTCTATAGTGACCAACCACTCTGAATGATCAAAAACCTCCACAGGCCTATCGGAGAAAGAGCCAGTCCCTGGAGGGAGGACCGAGGTGAGACAAAAATGCTGGAGAGGCTGGACTGTGGACTGAGGTTGATCCCAAACTGGACTGAGATCGAGACCAAAGAGGGCATAACGACAGACTGAGTGGAAGGCCGAAGAGGTCAAGGAGACCAAAATGAGAGGTAGAGAGGCTGAGACGATTGTACCAGCAGAGGCAAAAGGAAACGGTCTAATAGTGGCTTGTGAGGGGGTCGGTGGTATCAGAGTGGAGATGGTGGTCGGAGGAGTTAGCCCGAGGCTAGGCTGAGCTGGGGCCTTGGTCAGCCAACACGGTAGTAGGGGTGGGCCTCTTCACTAACCAGAGGGCTGGTTGCCAAATGGACAGGCCCGGCTTTGCCACAGACGGGGGTGGGGAAAGGTAAAGTTGGAAAAAAAAACTGGTGGAGGAGACAAAATATGGCGAGGGGCAGAGGATGATGGTGGGAGGTGGAGGCTGGTGGGAGATAGAAGATAAAAGAGGAAGGTGTGAGGTGGAGGATGGTGGTAGGCATAGTTTTTAAAAATATGGTCTGACTGGTCAGACCGCGAATTATTCCCTCCAGCGGACCATTTTTATAGGGAAAAATGTGGTCTGTTCAAACCATTCATTTTTTGGTCAGACTGGGCAGTTTTTAGCCTCGTACGGACTGAAAATGGCTGGTCTAATAAGAACTTTAAAAATCCCTAAATTTTATACTAGAACGGCCTCCTAAAATCAAATTTATGAAACCTAAAAAAAAACTCTAGCGAATCGGCGACCTCCTGCGACCTCCTGTCACCATCGTTGGCTCTGCTTTCGGAGTCTCCAGATCGAGTGCTCAACCACAGGTACGACATCTCTATCTCTCACTCACTCTCTCTCTCTCTCTCACTCTCAGTCTCTGACCAGCTCGCCGGTGTCGTCCCCAATTTGTCATTGTCATCTCTTTCGTCCTCGTCGATCTCCACTTCCGCTTCTCTTTGGTAAGTCGTCACTTATATGCTTGCCTGTGATGGGAGGTATAGGAAGCACTGTAAAGAAGAAGATGGATGGGGGCAGGAAAAGGAAAGAGGATAAAAAATCCTAGAAAATTTGCTCCTACAAGGGAGAGAACTCTGTCTAGAAAAGTTAGAGAGAAATTTATTTTTACTAGTCATAGGATTTAACCTAGAGGCGTCCACTCTGTGAGTTGAAATCAGAACAAGAATACTCCCTCATGTAGCTCATTGCGCAAACAAGACCAAAAAGATAGGAATACATAATAGATTGGGGAGATAAGCCAGAAAAGAAATTCATTGTTAAGACAATTCACAACAAATACAACCGCGGAATGGCGATCCAATTCATAAAAAATACAGCAACAAAAATTTGGCTAGCAAAAAATCATACTATATTTGATGAAGCTGTTATCAATAGCGATTCAACTCGACATAAAATACACTCTTATGTCAGTGGGTGGGTGATTTGGTCGGGTGTCGTAAAAGAAGCAAATGGACAGGACCTTATCATGTTCCTAGAATCTATACAGGTGCCTGGCTCTTAAATGGAAGGAAATCAAGTTTTTGGCTTAGGGAATAAATCTCGGGGAGTAAGAACTTTACGACATTTGATGATCAGCACCATACAAGGATTGGTTGTACGTCGAATGTGGGCTACTTTGCTATGCTTTTAATCTTTTAGATTTGTACTGCAATTATCCTTTGTGAATGTTGGTCTCGAATTGAAGGCAGGATCATGTATACACAACTTATCTTGAGTTATGGCAATCCATATGAAAGTAGCAGGTTCCAGAAAAGCTGAGAGTCTTTTTCTAGAGTTGTGCCAAGCAGAGACTTATGACTAACGTGAAGAGATTCCAGAGGAGATTTACCCAAAATTTGTGCTACTTGAGATGTAAGAGTGTGCCAGAAACCCTCCTCCAGACCCTTCGTGACTGCCTGGTGCCAAAAGGATTTGGAAGAGTATTGTCCCTCCTCAGGGCTAACAAGTATCATTTAATCTGGATGCCTCACAGTGGCTGAATTTGAATGTGAGATGCTCCTTAAAACTAGAGGACAGTGTTGAGCGGAGGACAATTTTCAATACAACAGTTTGGTGGTGTTGGAGATGGAGGAATGACTTTACCTTCACAAGAGCCAACCCTCCAAGTGATCAAGGAACTTTCATCATGAACCAGGCAAGAAAAGTTAGCACAGTTTGGCGCAATGCTATAGGGCAGCAAGCTGCCCCTAGAACTCAGCTAACACTTATGATAAGTTGGGCACCTCCTCCGGAAGGATGGTACAAGGTTAGCACTGATAGGGCAGCCAAAGAAAACCTGGGACTCGCTAGAAGAGGGGGAGTTATTCGGGATGCGAAACACAAATAGTGTGGGGGCTTTGTCATCTGCACGGGAACCTAAAATTCTCTGGCCTCAAAATGTTGTGCTACCTTTCAAGGGCTCCAACTGGCGTGGGAGAAAGAGCTTAGAAGGATCATCCTATAGACAGACTCACAAGTTGCAACGAATTGTCTCACCGATGGCATTGTAAAGGAACATGTGCTTCCAGCCCTCGTGACTAACTGTTAAAACCTCATTCATCATCATTGGCAAGTTGAGGTCCATCACTGTTACCGAAAAAGAAATCAAGTCGCTGATTAGCTTTCCAACTATACTTTTAATTTTTGTGTTGGTTTACATGTACTGCCTACTCCCCCTCCCGGATGTGCTGTGCTTTTGCTCCAGGACCGAGTATGGATAGGTGTTTCTCGTTCTATTCCATGTAGCTTATAACTCTTTTATATTAATCCTAGAGTGTCTGGCACTCACTATTGTCATACACACACACACACACACAAAACTTATCCCATACACTTTTTTCCCTATTTTTTACAGAATTTTACCGAGGTAAAATTTTATAGAGGCTATGGTTGCAGCCTTCTAGGTTTTTTTGGTAAAAAAAGTGGGGGCAACCCCCTATATAAACATATGAAAAGAACCAAAAGAACAACAGACAGACTAGCCGTAATCAATCCTCCTAACTAGAGGGCCAGAAGGTACCTCATCAGCCTTCTAGAAGGGAAGGCTGATGAGGTGAGAACTCTTTTCGGGTCATATCTAGAAGGGAATCCTTACTTTCGGAAGAGTGGCAGGCACACTATATATTGGTATATAAATAAATTTACTTATCACGTTAGATCAAGAAAATATTGTTAGGGAACAAATAAATTAGATTCTGGAATAACATAAAATCAAGAATTAGAGTTAGAAGAATGAAGAATAGTAATTGATAGTTATATTCATATGAGGATGGAGCAAGCATGCTCGAATTATAATGACATCATAGCCCTTCAAGCTAATAATTAGGATAAACAAATTATAAACTTTTATATTGGTTCAAGACAGATGTCTAACTTTGAGAAGCCCACCACCAATCAATCTTACGTTTGCAAAGATAATGCACGACATAGTGGGGACTGAGGAGAATGGATTGAGTAGAGATTAAAAAAAATTATCCACATGTGGGAACTTAAATATAGACCATTAGATTTGATTTTAAAATAGTTTATGCAAATCCAAGGGCCATTAATCTATCAAGGATACTTTTGACCATTTATCCATCTCATGCCAACTAGGGTTTCCACCCCATCCATTTTAACCTTTTTAAACACAACCCACCATCTCCCACGTCTCTTCTTCTTCTTCTTCTTCTTTTTTCTCTCTCTCTCTCACATCCAATCTCTCCCAAATCTGATGGCGTCTCAGCAACGGAGCAACACGATGCCGTCTTCGATCTCGACGATGACGACCGATCGTCCCAGTCCCATGACGACCTCGAGGATGATCCTGAGATTATCCTGAGATTTCGGTCGTCCTCCCCTCCCTACCGCAGCTCGACCGGAAACCCCTCCCGCTAGACAAGATGCGGCGGCTGTGGACCGACGAGGATGAGATCGAGCTCCTCCAGGGTTTTCTCGAGTACTCGGCTTGGTTTTAGTCTGTATGATATTGGTTTCAGTCGCTAATGATGTTGGTTTGAGTATGTATTAATATTGATTTTCAGATGTAATGATATTGGTTTGAGTACATATTGATATTGGTTTTGGTCTATACTAATATTGATTTTACTCTGTACTGTTATTGATTTCAATTGATAATAATATTGATTTGAGTATGTATTGATATTAGTTTGAGTACGTATTGACATTGATTTTAGTCTGTACTAATATTGATTTTCATATGTAGTAATATTGGTTTTCATATGTAATGATATTGGTTTGAGTCTGTATTGATGTTGGTTTTAGTATGTTGGTTTTCGAATGTATCGATATTAGTTTTCGAATATATTGATATTAGTTTTCGAATGTAGTGATATTAATTTTCAAACGTAGTGATATTGATTTTCGAACGTAGTGATATTGGTTTGTGAACGTAGTAATATTTGTTTCAGTCGCTAATGATATTGGTTTCCAAAGGTAGCGATTTTTATTTGCGAACGTAGTAATATTGGTTTCAGTCGCTAATGATATTGGTTTGAGTATGTATTAATATTAGTTTTCAGATGTAATGATATTGGTTTGCGTACGTATTGATATTAGTTTTAGTCTGTACTGATATTGGTTTCAGTCGCTAATAATATTGGTTATATTAGTTTTAGTCTGTACTGATATTGGTTTTCAGATGTGATGATATTAGTTTTTGGATATAATGATATTGGTTTGAGTCTCTATTGATATTGTTTTCTAAATGTAGTGATATTGGTTTTCGAAGGTAGTGATGTTGGTCTCCGAACGTAGTAATATTGTTCTCCGAACGTAGTGATATTAGTTTTTGAACATAGTGATATTGGTTTTCTATTGAGATTTCGTTCTTTGGTTCTTTGAATTTAGTTATTTAAAAAAATATACCTAGAGGTTGGTAGGATTTTTGAAATTGACAATAATTTAAAGAGAGAGAGAGAGAGTCCTTCTTTCACCAGAATATGAAGCGTCCCTTTCTCTTTCCATAAAAAAAGTGTGCTGGCTAATTTTTAATTTTTTTTTATTTTTGTTAGTTTTCCAATATTATCCCTTATTGCTTTAATAATATCTAACTTGCTACTAGAACCCCTTTAGTCCCCATTTTTGGGGAGTCCCCGCCAAATCCATTCCCAAGACTGAGGCCCGAGCAATATACAAGACCAAAGGATTTTTTTTTTTGGAAGATCAAAGGATCTGGAGCTAACCATATGCGCCAAAATAATAGCAAGACTTCGATATCACATTTCAAAATTCTACTAATCAATCTTAAAATAATCGATCTAGTAAATATATAAATATTAAAATTTATAAATCACAAAAACTTGCAACGAGTTCCTATTATGATGGCATCGTCAAATTATTCTTCGACACACAATATATGATACTCACCATTGAGGGGATCAGATTCAGTGGGGACAAGAATTAACGCAAACCAATATCTTTATACATACAAGCCAATATCACTTCACATGCAAATCAATATTACTTCATATGCAAACTAGTCTCATGGAAACCAATATCACTTCACGTGCAAACCAATATCACCTGATATGTTATTGACCATCAGATTTAAAGACAATCAAATCTGACGGCCCAAATGTAGTTCCCTCCGTATGGACATCTTTTATGTAGTGCCCACTGAATTCGAAACCACCATTGATTACCATTTATTGAGTATCACATGGTATTAGAGTTACGAATAATAATATTCCTACAATATTAAATATGAAAATACTTTGAGTTCTAACAGCTAATAGTTGATTAAAAAATTAGTGTTTATGAAAATAATATGTCCATGATAGCCTTTTTCTAATTGGTAAATAATACATAAGGTATCTTTTTGAAAATTAAATTAAAAACATCTAACTCCATGTACTTGTAAAGAAAGTACAATTAACACTTACATTTTAATTTGGACCACAAATTAACACCATCCGATCAAATTTCTGATCATTGGTAATACATCATTTTATAGATGGCGTTCACGTTAGCATATTTTTGCCTCATCAACATGAATAACTAATACTAAATAATTTAAAACAATATTATTTTTTAAAGTAAATGAAAACTTAATAATATTTTTTGTTAATTATTTTGAAATATAATATGAATGGTTAATGCTAATTTGGCATAAGCACACCAACATAGACGCCACCATAACACGAGTTACCATTTGTGATCGAAAAATTAATAGAGAGTATTAATTGGTCCATGTAATGGAGATGGTGCAAAACGACTAAACTTTTTAGTATAGAATGTTTATTGTACATGGTTCTATTTAGTCTTTATTCTTCTTTAAAGTATCATAAGTATGTGTAGTTATTTTACAGTAATGTCCCAAAAACAAAAATAGATTATTCTGTATTTGCTCAAAATGCATAATTAAAAAGTAATATGGAATAAAATACAAATTATTATGAGTTAAATTATCGTAATATTATATCAAGTAAAGGCTTTTGGAATTAAAAAATGAAGATTATAATATATATTAAATTAAAAAAATTAGGAATTTTAATTAAAAAATTCAACAGTTCTTTTGTTTTTGAAAGCTAATTAGTGTATCAATTGGCAATATAAAATTACTTCTTCTGTTTTGCGTACGGATATCATGCCCTCCCATTTTGAATCAGGTCAACGTACAAAATTTGGCTAAAATCCAAATAACATTCCTCCAAATTACTCCTTTTTTTTAATTCGGGGAACAATCTTCCAAATTATTGCAAAAGTTCAAGAACGTGGGAAATGTAAATGATTTGAATTCTTTAAGATAGACAATATATGACCAACGGGCTGGCCAACAAGAATTGCCTTAAAAAAAGTTCGCCAATAATGAAAATTTTGGGAAAGAGAAAAGTTGACTTGCAATGTAGCTAAAAAAGTACAGGGTTGATTTCCCCCCACAATATAATGTTATTGCAACATTTATTATTTATTAGGCATCGGTCGGCTCCCTCTTTAAATTATCTTTTTGTCACGTACCTCATTTTTCTCGATATTGATTATATAAACAGAAAAACTTCATTTTAGTATCTTGTAAGTTGTAATATGATACGTTTTAAAACAAGTACCATATAACGTGGTTTTGTTTAGTTTGATGGTAGAAAATTTTTAGATTCGCATTTTTTTTGACAAATTGAGATTAACAATAATCCCATGAAAGTTCACCTCTATAAAAACTTAGATTAGTTAATTTTATAATTATTCGAATATCATACCATTTCAAAAATAAAAATAAATATCAGATATGCTCCCCAGCCCCTTCTTCCCTCCTTGCCAGCTTTAATTCAAACTTCTAAACTTCAAATCTCTCTCTTCTTTTTCTCTCTCTAGGTTGACATAAATAGCTTCGTGGGCTGTGAGATTTTCCAACCGTTAGACCTTGTCGGTTTCAATTTCTTTCACCATTTTGTTGTTGTTTTCTTCTTTTTTTTTTGGTATAATCTTCTTGTTGTTGTCGTCGTCGTTTTCTAGTGGTGGTTTTAAAATAAAAACTAAAAAACTGCCACTTTTATTTATATGTTTCAAAGGGATCACCACCAACATTTCAGTTTCTTTACACTTCTCCCACTCCCTACAAGAAGAAGAAGAAGAACCCTTTGATCTGGTCGGTGATAAAAGACTCCTCCTTTACTAAGAAAGGTTGGTTCTTTAACCATTTAATTCAAGTTTTCCTGACATTTTCTTCTCTTCAATATAACTGCTGTTTCTTCTGTCTTGGCTTATGTGCTTTGCTTTTGCATTTTTAAGAAGAAACATTTGTAGATGATTGAGTTTGTTGTTGATTAGATGGGAGTATGCCGAGATTAACACATCACGAGTTGCGACTATGGTGTGTTTAAAGTAGATAACTTTCCATCTGTTCTCAAATCATTTCGGTCAAAATGGCTTTTACTTTTTCGGTAAATATTTTCATGGAAGAGATGATTTCTTCGAAATGGGGTTTACTGATTTTGAAGTACTCCCATAACCGGTTAAGAAACGTGCTTTACTTGTCTAATTTCGATTGAATCAAGATAATTATTTGTTCTGATATGAAATTCACTAACTCATCATTTTAGGAACCGGGTTTATACAGAAAAGAGAGGTTATTATGCTAATCCAGTTGCTGGGTATCTCGTGGGTTTCTGAGACCCAAAATAAATCTGCATGATAAACTTGTCAATATTTGCTTGAAATGTCAATTTATTCCCCTTTTATTATTCATTTACAGATCTTGATGGTAACGCAATCAGCGGTTCAGAATATTATTATTCTGTCCCTATGTACATTTAATAACACAGTTTGTCCAACAAAGACTTTGAATTTGCCAATTATGAGGTGAATAATGATCCAAATATAAGTCAGACCTGTCCGTCTATTATGATGAGCTGTACACACTTATCTTGTTTATATAAATACGTGGGATCAAAATTTAATTTTATAACCAAATATTTACCGAAACGAATAATTCGAATTTGCAACTAAAATACTTAAATAGTACAGGTGGTGCAGGTGGCATCGTGTAGTTTCTTTCCAGGGAGACGCTCGAGCGTTCCTTCCTGTCACAGTCTCTCCTGATTTATGTCTGTCGTCCACTACTTTGGCCTGTCAGTAGAGAGTCAAATGAAAATGACATAAATGTGACAAGGCAGTAATTTCTAGATTAAAATTATTTAATGCTAATTCTGTCCTTGAGTGAGTACACGTGACTCAGATTTTTTTTGTTTATGATTGTTCATAATAAATTGGATTTTTTTCGTTGTTCGTTATTCGCACGACTCTTGAAAACACGAAAAGAAAATCACAAAAAAGTTGCTTTTTCCGTAGTTCAAGAAGCAGATATATTTTCTTCATGTGAGTGGGGGGAGCATGTACTAAAAAGTGGCAATGCGTTTGCTTTTCTTGTACCTTTTATTATTATTATTAGATAAGCCGCTTCCTTCTGGTTTTTCTTTTTCTTTTTTTTTTAATTTCAGAGGGTTAGTGAGATTGGTTGAGTCCTAGTGTGCCTTAATTTTTTCTCAGGTGCTAGGACAAAGCTATTTAGGGTGGATTGCTTACTGAAACTCTAACTCAGTTGCTTGCTTCAGTTATTGGGCAGTGGCAGGTAATAATACCCCACTAACACTTACTGTGTTGATTGTTCTTTTCTGTTATATGAAATCCACTGTGCCTTGGTTTGCCTCTTTTCTAACAGCATCAGGTTTTCGGCTTAGTTAACGTTGCTGAACGATCCGTTTGTTACTTGCTTCGTATCCCATTCGTTAATGGTGCTAGTTGGTATTACAGCGCGGTTGCTGATCGATGACGATTCTTCGAGTATCGACCGCGCTCTTCCTGACCGACAAGAAGAAGATAGTCTTACATGAAAATGCTGCATTCTTGCTTTAGAGAATCTGACTGTAGTTTGGAGCTGGTAGTATAATCATTATATTTGCCATGGCATTCCCCGATAATCTATCGCTCTGCGTGTATTTCATCTTTGATTCAGGTATTACATTCAGGGACAGGTAGAACATTTGATCAGCTTCTAGCTAGATGCCGACGAGGTCAAGGTAATGGAACTTACCTCATTTTCTGCTGTCGCAGACGAGCGTAACTTGTCTCGGTGCTGCCTGAGTCTTACTGCTTTCTCTGACGTGTAGGAGCTCCGACGCGCCTCAACGGCCATCTCTTCGAGGATCAAATCCGCTGAGGACTTCCAGCGCTGAAAGGAGTACCAAGTTAGAAGATCGTCGATCTCCTAGAAGCACCCTACCTGATTCCAAGAAACTTGGTTCTCGGATCGCAGATTTAGAATCTCAGCTTGGCCAAGCACAAAAAGAGCTGAAGGTTTTAAAAGTACAGTTGGTTTCAGCCGAAGTTGCTAAGAAAGATGCCCAGCACCAGACACTGAAGAAATCTAAGAAAGCTGTAGTTCGCAGGTCCGATGATGTTCCAGTCACAGATTCTCCTGCTGAAGCTGCAGAGGATTCAAAAGAAGCAGGCAGCTGCATTTCCGGTGAAACTTCTGATATTACACAGCAGGAAGTTGAAGTTTATTACGAGGGTCCGGTGGAGCGGAAACCTGAAGCTCTCAAAGATGAGACTGAAGACTCCGTCGATCAGTTGCATAAAGGAACCAGGCCACTTGATGCATCTTCTACAAAACCGGAGCCAGAAAAGCCATGCGAAGAGTCGGAACCGAAGGACGATGACATAGAGATTCTTAAATCGAAGTTGGAGGAGAAAGAAAAAGAACTTGAAGTGTGCAGCGTAGAGAATGAGAGCTTAAAGAAGAAACTTTCTGGAGCTTGTTCCCAAATTGTATCTGCTAAAGTCAAGGAGGAGGAAATGTCTTTGAATCTAAGCCAACTAGGAGAGGAGCTGGAAGCAAGCAAAGCAGTTGCCGCGGAGTTAAATGGAAAACTGGAAGCTGCCAAAGGAGAGAAGGAAGCTCTGGAAGCAGAGATTAAAAAGATGAGGGTGCAGACAGACCAGTGGAGGAAAGCAGCAGATGCGGCTGCTGCAGTACTCGCAGGCGGGGTGGAGATGAACGGAAGGATTTCCGATAGATGCGGCTCCATGGACAAGCACCTCGGCAGCAGCGTATTTCATACCCCGGCTGATGGTTACACCAGCTTCGTGGGGTCCCCCGGGATGGCTGATGATCAGGAAGATGGCTTCAGAAGTGGCAGCAAGCACAAGGGTTCCAGTATTAGAATGTTTGGTGACTTGTGGAGAAAGAAAGGCCACAAGTAACAGCCTTAGGATACTAGTCTTCCTCCTTTTACGTCCATGTAAAATGGTTGCTTACCATTGGGGATCTTCTAGGTCGGCTTCTTATTCCCTTGCTAGTACTTAAATGCCTGATCGGGGGATTGTAAAAGGGATTAAAGCCACTAATCAGGCTCCTTGTCCTATCAGAAACAAAGCTTCCATCAAAAAAATAAGTTATCGATCTTCGGTTTGCCCCCACTGGCCGGCCGGTCGTCCCAATCGCCGATTTCAGCCAAACAGCACAGATGATACAATTCAAGAACAAAAAAGCTAAGAGCAAATACTCACACAATTGTATATATTTTACTGATAATAGACCTTGGGCAGCTTCCCCCCTGATAGAAGCAACAAAATTGAATTTGAACCCGAAACTGTGGCAGGGAAAAGTAGATGAAGTGAAAAGAAAAGGGCGACAAATTTAAGCGCAAAGAATATTAGTTCTACTGACACAGCTAACCAATACATCAGGTTTCGTTTCACTAGAACTATCTATTCTCTTGCAAGGTATTTATGGCGAGGAAGTTCGGAAAGAGCTTTCACTACCTCAATCTCCGTCAGTTGCATTCAGCACATAAATGGGCGACTCGAGGTAGCATATCGAGAGCTGAGACCTTCAGCCGGTATGTTGGAGCTCAGTCCAGAAGACTATTGCCAATCACTCCTAGGTACAACAGCCATTGCTCTAGCCTCGGCAAGTGAAACAGCCATGGCCAGCATCATCTGTTCCTCAAAAGTCTCGGGAACAATTGGTGCAGAAACACTATCGAAGGTCCCATTGATCTCGTCGGGCGGCGGCGGTGGTGGTAGCAATGCATTAAATCTACTACAATCTTCAGTCGTGTCTGAGCTTGCATAGCTTGTACCAGCTTCAGCAGCATCTGATCCACGAGCAGCACACCAGTCGCCATCATTTCTTGCTTCTGCTGTCATCCGGCAATCTGGTAGCATGTGGCATGCGCTCTGCGCTGTAATGTAATTTGCTGTATCCTGATCCATTCTATGATAAAAGTTGCTACCTCCAGGACCCATGTTATTGGTAGACATGATTCCATTATTCTGGAAAGACGATTCCCCATTAAGCTGCTGACGCTCAGCAAGAGCGGCAATTGCGCAAGCAAGACCACCAGAAGGAGACGAAGATGGTCCAGCTAGAGGAGGGATAAGTGGTGTTGTGTAACGAGCTTCCAATGCATACTGATCAGACACAGAAGCCTCGCCACAGCCCATATTTCTCTGTCTATCCTTTGCCTGCACCACATTTCGTCCAGAAATCTCTTCAATTAGACGCAATATAAGCTCGAGGAACAGCTGAAACTATAGCTAAATCGGAGGAAAGAAAGAGAAGTTCTAATCAGTATAGACTATCATAAACGCAAACAAAGTTCTAATAATTTCAGAGTAAACACGAGAGGGGGTTATGGAGATTGCTAGGGCAAAGGGAGATAGGAAGGTTATGCAAAAGACTGCAGTGTTTTAACGTCCTTGTATCATAGATAAGAAAACGACATGTCGATGACAATAGCAAGATTGTATGTAGGCTGTCAAACAACTTAAGTGACCAGGTGTGAAGCTAATATCTCATAATGCTAAACCAATTGCCAAAGAGCCCAGAACAAACTTGGAGGCCTTTGACCAAAGGTGACAAGGGTGAAGCTAGACCATTGTTATCGGAGGGCCAGTATTGAGAGAAACTTATAGAAGGGGGCACATCATCCAGCAGAAGCAGATTGAAGGATACCAGTCCCAAGATATGCAATAAAACTGGTGGATGCTCCCCGAGCTCCATCCAAACATATCATGCATTCATGACCAGTAAAAATAGATCATTTAGGGCCAAGCTTAAAAGTGAATTGAGGGTGGATGTTGAGTCAGATCTAATGCAAGCATAGGTTGCAGGTCCAACAAGTTAGCATGTTGTAGTCGCAGCATAAAAATATCCATGCACCAGTCGCCCCCTTTTTAACCAGCTTTGAAAGATCATTCAAGCACAAAGTTTATAAGTGAATCTCAAATCCGGGATATGATGGAACTAAAATCAATGAAAACAATCTTGTAGTTACCTGAATAGAAAGCCATATAGCCTCCATCACCATAATGTCTTCCAGATCCAAATCAAACTCTTCTTCCCTGAAAAGCAATTGTTCAACCATAAAATCAGCAAAGAAATATAATTGTAAATTGTCAGTATCAAACTGGAAATATAACACAATACAGTAATTGGAGAGACTGAAGTAACAGCCATAGCCCGAATAAGATTAGGGACACACATGACCGCAAGATTAGGGACACTTTCTCTATCATATAATCTGCATTTAGGCTCAGTAAATAAGAACAAGACCCTTATCGTGATGATGTTGACACCTAATAGAAAAATAACACATGCCATGCATTCAGGCTTAGTAAATATGAAACAAGACCCTATTTTCACGATGATGTCGATGCCCTACAGAAAGATAACACGTGCCATTAAAAGTAGTACACTTGGTTTATGTAAAACGTCCTAAGAGGTACAAAATTCCAAAGACAATGTAAGTCCTTAATTTTTAACATTGTTAAAGAATCCACCCATTCTTTTGATTTGCATCCCAGATAGTCTCTCTAACGAAGAAATGTACCCCGTATACCAGCACAAAGCTTGAATGAAAAATGAAACTAAAAAACATTGTCAGCAACAGAAGTAGGACATCCGACATCTTAGGAGGCAATCAGAGAGCAACAATACTATACAAAACAACGTGAGGGGTTACATGTTACAAGGTAGCATCAGTCAGTTCTCAGTTTCTGTATGTCAGATAATAGCATAATTGCCCCCTTCCTCGGTAATTACTTTTCCAAGTACCAAACCAGCAGAATAAGGAGGAAGACGAAGATCTCATCACATAAACATTTCAGCCATCTAAAGACTAAAGACAGACTAAAATAAGAGCCAAACAGTACCTGTTTGCTGTAGAGTATGCAGGGCGTTTGTATGAACGTTGAACATCATTTGTTTCCTCAATTTCCACAGGGGACTTATGATAAGCAGCTAAAAGATAGAAAGTGAATACTTCTTTCAATGGCCAAATTGAAAATAGCATGTGCATGCAACCAACATAACTAAAAAAAGAGTACCTGCAGACGAGCTACATTCAACTTCCTGTGGTGAGATATTGGTGCTAGAGGAACTTGGTTCCAATTTATTCTGAGTTCTCTCTTCTTCATCCAGAAGTTCTTGCTGCCGCATCCGTATCTTCGCTTCTATAACACGTTGCTCTTCCTGAAAGCCCAAAAGGTTTTATAAAACCCAAAACTCTAGCATGAAAGATAATATTAGATGGAGTAAGAATGCAAAGTTTACTGTAACAAGAAAACTTACAATTTGCTCCAAACCCTTTTCCTCCTTTGTCTTAACACCTCGATACTCAACTGCGTAGTTGGAGGTTTTGCAGAAGGGGCACCTGATGCTGTTAAGTACCACAAGTTTGGAATATAGAATATCGGTAGAATAGAACAATAAGCAAAAAACAAAAACCTCTTGTAAAGCAACCATAAAAATCTCTGAAGGATACTGGGTAGGCCGAGCAGAATTTGGATTCTTCATTTGAAGGAAGCACTCTGAAGCAGAGAACGAAAAGTCAAATCGCATAAAAAAACCGAATAGCTGCATACTCGCATAATCAACACCCACGAATAATAATCACCTGTACAAATTCCCTTCATGCAACATCTTGACCGGTTCAGACTTGGGTAATACTGGAACATAAAAACAGCGAAAGGCCAAATCTATCAGACAAAATGCATTCCAGGCTAAAAAATGCACACATAAAACAAAAGTTAACCACAGACCAAGAAACAAATCGGACACTCTTCGTGCTCGTGGAAAGTCTCCTCGTCCCCAGGAAAACACGGAGCAAGCTTGGACTCGAGAATCAGCTTCCTTAGCTTCTTGTGATCCACATCTTTGTGAACATACAGCCCTTGCGGCTTCGTGTACCTCTCGTCCACCACCGGCCTCCTCCTCCCAAGTTTATTACCCATCCAATTCCAACCGCAATCACCAATCCTCACACACCTACTCTCACAATTCTCTCCCCCAATCACCACAAAACGCGCACCATTCGCCAATCCACTTCGCTAAACCCAAAACCTAGGCCGCTATAACCACAATTCTCCTCCTCCAAACACACCTGCAAAATCAATAAAAGTAACCGCTCCATAGTAACAAAACAGGAAAAAGAAAAAGAAAAAAAGAAACCCTAGCTACACTCCAGTTAGGTTAATTCTCTCTCCAGAAATAGAAATTAAGTGGAGCGGAGAAATGGCTCCTCACTCGTAAAGAAGCCTGACATTACACTGTCCCCCTTTAGAAACAGAAACAAGCTCGGAATTCGAATTAAAACGGAATTAAAACTTGAGGAAAGCGGAAATAAAACGGGAAATGGAAAGGAGAAGAGGAAATGGAAAACGAACTTGGAAGGGAAAGCTTGTCGTACGGTGGAAGGAGATCGAAGAGGAGGGTTCCGAGAGGAAACTTTCTCTGTTTTCTATTTGTTTTTTTTGGGTTTTTTTTTGTTTCTCTGTTCGGTTAATCCATTTCGGAGGGGGAAATGTTTATTGGATTTGGTGGTGTTGGACATTTATAATGCACACGCGACACAGAGAGAGAGAGAGAGAGAGAGAGAGAGAGGGAAATTAGGAATGTTCGGTGAGATTTATGAAAGACGATAAAATGTGACGGATTGAGTGCTGATAATATAAAGTTGTCAGTATCATTTTGACAATATAAACTTGTCAAAATTTTGAGTTCAATAAAAACATATTTCGCAAGCGCTCCTAATTTGCAGGACCCAGACGAGCTCCAATGAGGATGACCCCATCGACCAGGCCCAACCCTCCATGTGCCATAGTGCTTGCAAGCCCTCCGCGAAGCCACCATTGAGGTCATCCGACGACCACTGGGTCGACCGACTGGGTCAAAGAACAAGTTGAAGCCGCCTGTGATTATCACTTGAGAGCTCGCCGATCCTCGCAATGAGCCCCTACATCCTCGAGGTTCCTAGTGGGAACGACGTGGTGGAGGTGTTGTCCTCGTTCTGCCGATGCAAGGGGTTCGGCATCTGCGTGCTCACCGGCTCCGAAGTCGTCTCCAACGTCACCCTCCCAGTGATAAGGAAGAGGAGGCGGATGAGACAGGACTGTTACCCACGACCGTGACCACGATGGTTATCGCTCTTTTTTTTGAACGAGTATTTTAGGTGGCTTTGGTAATTTTACCTTTGAAACTGATGTGTTATTGTATTTTTTTACCTTTAAAATTGATGTCCTCGTATTTTTATCTTTCAAAATTAATGTGTCGTTAATCTGTTTGATGTACCCTTATTTTTTTTGCATTTGAAAACTGATGTGTCCTTAATTGTTTTTTGTCTGATGTGCTCTTAATCTTTTTTGATTGATGTGCCCTTTTTTTTTTACCTAATAGTCTTTGATTTTTTTAATATTATAATTTTGCCATTAAAAAGTCTCGCGTGCCCCTGTTGTCTGATTGAGCCCAGCACTCCAATCTAACCCTACGACAAAGATCTCTTAATAAATACTATTGTGTATGTCTAACAATTCAAATTTTAGACTTCTTAATTAACTTATCTTCAATATATATAAATGATTCTCTTTCGGGGGAGGAGAGGGAATGGGTGGCTTGATGACATGGAGAAGCAATGCAAGGCACGATACGGTGGAGTATTTGGGGAGGAAGGAATCACTATTCTTTTATGTTTTATTTATGGTTTTTTTTTTCTTGCCTATTGACCACCGTCGATGTATTTTTTATTGTTTACGAAACTATCAATTCAGACCCAAGAAGTTTCTCAAAAAGAAAAAAAATTTCAGACCCAACAACTTAACCAGAAAGTTTTGTTAACTTTTAATAAGTATTCACATGTCAGATGATGTGATAAAAAAATATCAATCTGGATATTATTGAGGGATCAATCTAAATTTGGGTCAGTCATAATTTTTTTACAAAATGATAAAGTTTTAACTTTTAGAATTCAAATTTAAAAAGCTGGGATTAAATTGAAAAACCATTGAGGAAGGTGTTTGCTGTTTGCCGTTTATTTTAGTGTAGATTTATGGTTCTGGAGTATCTCCATTTGATAAGGAACCTTAATCCCGGGAGAGGCCAATTATTTAAATAAGCTACCGCTATATTGTTTTCTTATGGCCATCTACTCAATCTAAAATATTTGGCAAAAAGAAAAAGAACTTACTAATCAAAAAATACAAGCAGGTAGGGTGGCATTTCTAAGTGAGTTTGTGATAAAAATGAATTTTTATAGAGAGTTTTACTGAACAGTTTATAGTGAAGATGTTGCAATTATAAAATATTAATTGCAAAATTATAGATATGAGCCTGTCTTAGATAAAGAGATGAGAACTCTCGTGAATTGGGATCTTCTTTGTCCAATAAAAAAATTCAGTGCAGGAAAATCTTGAATAAATTTTCTATAAAAAATCTGAAAACAATATTCAATAGAAATATTCTTTGTCCAATTGTTGATGAAATGAATTCGAACTTTTTCCGACAGAGGTTTACTTAGGCAGAAAATTTGGCCTTAGGAGATGTTTATTGTTGTTATTATGATTGATTCAGTATTATATGTAATCCTTTGTTAATTGATTTCACTTAAATTCTTACATAAAATTTAAGCATCAATTTTTTCCACTTTTTCCTTTAATTATTCCTTTTGATTTTTTTTTGAGGAACTTCCGTTTGATAACCATCAACCTTTATTGGCTTAAAATTAATGCCATTTTCTGGTATCGTTTATAAGATTTACCTTGCTGGTGATCTCGGTGCATTCACAATGTTGGGTTTACTTGTGGTTTTTGTTTCGCTTGAGCACTTGGACCAATGCTACTTTCTTTGGTGTTATAAAAATTATACTTTTATACCAAAATAAAATAAAATTTGTACTTACAAAAAAATCAATTTCATTGTTTTATGACGGATGTGAGCTACAAAAGTTTTCGATTAAAATGCAATTTATTACCATGCAATTTTATGCTTTGACTCACCACAACTTTTTTTCCCAATTTTTTTTGACCAGGTGATAAAAATTTTACCTTACTTACAATCTCGTGTGTCATGTCAAGTCATTATTTTTATCCATGTGTCATATCACATTACTTATTTTTTCCGCGTGAGATATAACATACTAGAGCTTGTTGAAGTAACTTTTTTTTCTCTGAAAAATTAAGCCATATAAACTCTACCATGGAGACAAATAGGTCAAATTTCATTTTAATACTTTATGGTTTGACATTTTATAACTTTAGCGCCTTGTTGTTTAAAATTATAAAAGACGTGACTGAAATATTTGCAATTGTGGCATCCACTTAAATATGTTTAATTAAGTTTATCTAACCACGTGAGGTGTCATATCATCATATATTTGATCACGTAATCTATACAAGATTAGCATAAATAGTTAAGTTTGTATCACCAAAGTGTGAATTTGAAAAAAAATCCAATCACCTCTTTTACAATCTAGAAAAGTACTAAAGTCCAAAAGTGACAATTACAAATCAACAAAATGAAATTTAACCGAAACAATTTGGGGTAAACAAAAAAGCCAAGAACACAAAATTAAACCTAACCAAAACAGATAATCCGGTCTATAACTAGATCTAAAAAGAATTGGTCTGGATCATTTCTTTGTTTGTTCAAAAATAGTTCTCGAATTTGGTTCGGATCTTTTTTAAAAGAACCAAGGAGAACTGGACAAAATCATAATTTGTTGAGACAAAGATAAAAAAGTCCACGTGTGCAAGGTCACACAATCAATATTTTTTTCTTACACAATATAATGATAATTAATTTATGAGTACTCGACATCCCCAAACAGCAAATCTAAATGTCAAATCCTAATTGACATCTCTCGTATGTGTCTCATTGTCCTTCTCAAGTTCATAAATGCTCACTTTTTATTTATTTTTAAAAATTTTGAGTTTTTTGGTCTCAATCCGAACAAGCCCAAAAAAATTGGGTTGGTTATGGTTCAGAATCAATAAATAAATAATTCGATCTGGATTCCATATTTTTTCTTAAATAATTTCTCAGTTTTTTTGATTCGGTTCGAAATAATCTAGTCTGCTCGATTTGCTTACCCTAAGAAACAATGATGCTAATTTCAAACAAGTAACAACAGCTACAAACTCTTAAAAAGGAATGAGAATGAAAGAGTGAACTCGTAGTGACAAGGCCGAGAAAGGAACAAATAAGACCCAACTACACTGAATTATATATGAATACAAAAAATTTACCTACCAAAAAAAACTCACAAGCTTATAATTTTCCTTCTTTTTGAGACATAAGCTTCAACAATTTTTATAATTTTCAGAATTTAAATTTGAACATTGTAAAATTTTATTCGGATTAACAAAGGGTTGTACATTGAACACATATTTTTGAAATAAAATAGTTGAGCGTGTCAGAATAAGAAGTTTGGACCACTGTTCAGAATCAGTTCGTTTGATGGGTTGACCCAAATCTAGAGTATATTACTCCTGTTGTGGGACACGGCACCAACAATAGGGCAAGGATTTAAAAAAGTGAAGGGGAAGTAAAATATATTATTTTTTTAAATGGCTAATATCTAAATATATATTAGACCGACTAATTCAGATTAAGTTGAAAAATATTTTTGAAAGATGCCAAATTTATCATGACAAGTATTCATTCTGAATGATTCGAACTCAAAATTTCTTAGTCAAGTTAAAACAAATTCCTATGGTTTTAAAAGAAACTTCCTCACCACTTATCTAACTACTTATTGGTGGAAGTAAAATATATTAATGTATTGGGTATCATGTGTTGACGACAAATGCAAGGGAGATGTCTTGGGGATTAGTTACGATAATGTAATTTAAAATGCTTCAATCGGACAAATATTTGGTTTACCCAATTGGCTAGCCGGTGAACAAAGAATATTACCTCTTTTCGTTGACCAAAAAGATTAATATTTAATAATTCACCTTGCTTATCGGCATGTGCAAGTGAAACTCCCTTGCCTAACATCATAACAACTATTTTCCTTGGGAAAAAATAACTATTAGCTTTTTTTTTGGGTTCAAACATAACTAATAGCTTGCTTGTCCTTCATAACACAAGTCATCTAGCTGGGCCTCCATATAAGTATTGTTGCTGGAACTTCCTTGGGAAATTATATATGATAATTTCTAATTTACTGGCCCAAGAATCTGTAATTCCGAATACCATGCTAATTAAGTCCGGATAAACAAATTTGGTAGCAAAAATTCTAAACCCGTAATTTCTTGTAATATCAAATTTTCAGAGTCGAACATTAACCCAACACCTCCAACCAACTTCCTTGGGTCAACATATTCAATACAACTTCCGAACATTAGTAAGTGCAATCTTCAGAAAAAAAAGACACGAGCCTTTTGGACACTGAGGGGAAATAAGTTTAAAAAAAGGCTTTCATGTGGACTGTCCTCGTCTTGGCCACGCTCCACGGGATTAGTGCATTTGATTTTGTTCAAGAAGATCAGTCTTCCGCCATTTTCAATGTGAAGCAATATGGAGTTGTTGTTGACGGCCGGACAGATAATACTCGAGTAACTTTTTGTCTTACATTCATTTCTTCTTCCTTCGTTTTGTTTTCTCTTTTTAGAGTAAAATTGTACCTTTTCGAATTCATACCTTATTCTAACGCTTTGCTATTTGAGTCAGACCCGAAATATATCTGTTCATGAGATTATAAGGCTACATTGTTGATTATTTTCGGGTCGCCGTTGAGTAATAGAATAATATACGTCGACGATACATGTGCAATACCTTTTCTTCTTTTTGAGACATTAGTTTGTACAATTTTTTAATCTTTCATTCGAATATTATTAGATTATATTTTTAAAGTCGTATATTTAGGGGTTGTACCTTGAACACATATCTTTTTCTCTTTTTTTTTTGCGATGGCCTTGAACACATATCTTCGAAATAAAATGGTTGGGCGTGTCAGTATAAGAAGTTTGGACCCCTGCTCGGTTCGTTTGATTGGTTGACCCAAATCTAGAGTATCTTGCTCCCGTTTTGGGATACACCGCCAACAATAGAGGCAAGGATTTAAAAAAGTGTAGGGGAAGTACAATATATTATCTTTTAGATTATATGTCTAATGGATCGATTAATATATATTTAAGTCGAATGATATTTTTAAGTCTAATGACACAAGATATATATAAATTCAAGGAGATCTAAATTTCAAACCCTAGAAAAAAATTTACTGACAAATATTCATTTCTAATAACCTTCGAACTCCATATCTCTCAAGTCTATCACTTTCTAACTACTTGATCCAACTACTTATAGAAGTAAAATATATTAATGCATTGCGTATCATGTGTTGACGAAAAATGAAAGGGCGAGGTCATGGTGATTAATTAAGATTTTGTATTTTAAAATGCTTCAATCGGACCAATATTTGGTTTACCCAATCGGCTAGCCGTTGAGCCAAGATTAGAACCTCTTTTCTTTGACCAAAAAGATTAATAATCAATAATGCACCTTGTTTATTGGCATGTGCAAGTGCAACTCCCTTGCCCACCATCATAATTCATGACTACCACTTTCCTTCGGGAAAAGAAACATTACTATTTGCTTGCGCGTCCTTCATAACACACGTCATCGAGCTGGGCCCCCATGGAATTATTGTTGCTGGGCTTAGGGCCCAAAAACTTCATTTTCAATTTAATCCTACTGAATCATTTTTATTGCGGTTGTTATTATTCAAAAGTTTTATCAATTTTGAATTTAAATTAGTCGACTACTAACAATCACTTAGATTAATTGGTGAAGGAGTTGTTCTAGCTTAACCAAGGTCTCGGGTTCGAGTTCTTAGGAACGCAGCAGTGTCAAATATTTGTTGAGTGAGCTTTGCCACCTTTCAAAGATCCTACCCGGCTCTAACTTGGATTAGTCGGCCCAGTGAGCCGGATACCAAGTAGTTATAAATATAAAAAAATTAAATTAGTCGACAACTTACTAAATATTTGATGTTGCATATATAGTTCTTTTGAGATCAATTGCTTAAGTTAGAACAACATATTTACACTTAATCTAAGTGGTTAAAATCTAAATTTTCTTAACCATGATATGTATAGTATTTCAACTGAATTGTAATTGTAACGAGTAAGGGCTAATTTTTATTTGAAGAGACAATAACGGTGGATGTGCGGTGGCGGTGTAATTTATTATTTATTTTGTTTTGAACTATAATTTTTTTGTCTTAATCATATATAGTGTTCTAATTGCAATGGTTAACCGCTGATTGAATATTTACTAGCTGATTAATTGGTAAATACGGGTAAAATATGAATTTCTATTTTAATCAGACCAATTTAAAAAATCATAATTTCGATTAGAACTTTTGAAGTTATTTTTTAGAAACAACAATTTTATAATTAAAAAATTGAATGTAATAATGATCTATCTCACATCTCTTATATTTGGTGTAATAGGTAAGTACGCCAATGTTCGCATATTATAACGAGGCCTAAATCAGCTCAACTCAAGGGATAAGATAAGTGCAAAATTTTCAAAATTGTTAATTCTAAAAAGATTCGGAATAATGAATCATTAATAATAAACAAAAAGGAAGGGAAAAGTAAAGAGATGATCTTTCGACTACTATAATTAATGCTGCCAAATCGATAAGCTTTTTTTGAAAGGTAAATCGATAAGCTAAAATCTTCATTAATAAAGAAAGGTCTTGAATTTGAAATATTGTTAAAATTTAATAACAATATATTGTAATAATTAATATTTTTTAGAAAATTTTAGTGTTAAATCATATCTCAATTGTCATATAAAATAATATTTTTGAATAAATATATTTATTTTATATACTTTACGAATTTAAAAATATTTTAAGATATAATATGTGTTACATTTGATTGTTTGATCATTTTTACATCATCTTCTATTTTCTGAATCGTATTTAAATGATCTTTCTAATCACCGTCTTGTTGTAGCAAAAATATTTCAATTAGGTCTAACTTCTGAATAACGGTAGATGACAAAAAGATTTGGTGACTGAATCGATAAAAAAATAATTACAATTTATCAATATTTTTTATAACTTAAATATACAAAATAATTTGACGTATATATGTATTTAGTAACGAAAATTCAATTTTAATTATTAAAATGACCCTCTCTGAATCTATATTTTTTCAGTCCCAATAAGTTTTACTGTATTATTTAAATTCAAAAGCAATCAATCAATATAAGAAAGAACTTCAATTCTACAATTTTAGCACACGTCAAAGATAATGCCGTCAGGTGGGATTTATAATTCAAATATAAAACAATTAAAAACAATCCGCCGATGATGTTTGCAAGAATCAAATTCCACGTCTTACAAATTGAATTCAATGGAATCATCCACTAATTGACTTCCATAAGATAAATAGCCACTTAGATCAACTAGTTTGTAGCTTATTCATGTGTTAGATTTAAGTTATTGGGAATACAACATTGTTAAATATTTGCTGGGAGAATTTTATTACTTTTTAAATATTATATCCGACTTCAACTTAAATTAGTTAATTCAGTAGACCAGATAAAAAAAAAGTAGACCAGATAAAAAAAAACTTACTTCCATATGAGACGAGGATCTCGTGTTCGGGTGTAGAAGGAAGTTCCCTTTTTATTAGCAAACCGAATTTACTTGTAAGAAGATGCTTAGAATAAGTTATATATGATCATTTCTAATTTACTGGCCCAAGAATCTGTAATTCCGAATACTCCGCTAGGGGATTTCAATCGATATAGGTTGTAAATATCGGGTTCAAATTCAGTGGGGACATGGGTAATCCCCACTGAAAGGGACAGGGGCAATATTGGAAATGCAATAATTAAAAAAATATCAACAAAATAATACAAATTATGGAAATACAAGTATGAGAATATTGGTTTCCATTTTCTCGGATATTGGTTTCCATCTTCTATGCTATTGGTTTCATTCTACTATGATATTGATTTCCATCTTCTATGTTATTGGTTTCACTGTACTATGATATTGGTTTCATTCTACTATGATATTGGTTTCCATCTTCTCTGATATTGGTTTCCATCTTCTATGCTATTGGTTTCATTCTACTATGATATTGGTTTCCATCTTCTATGTTATTGGTTTCATTGTACTATGATATTGGTTTCATTCTACTATGATATTGGTTTCCATCTTCTATGTTATTGGTTTCATTGTACTATGATATTGATTTCATTCTACTATGATATTGGTTTCATTCTACTATGATATTTTGATCCACTGTTATTTCGAAAAACTAGAGACGAAATAGAATGTAAGTTACGAAGAGGAATCCAAAAATAAAAAAAATAAGGTCAATGATATTGGGAAAAAAAATGGCAGCGTAATATAATAACTAGTATTGAAAGCTGGTAGCTTTTCGAGGGAAGGAAAGCGTTTCAATAACTTAGTTACGAGGTCGTTTAGAGCAAAATCCAATCGACGTTTTGGAGAATAGCTCTGGGAAGCCAGACAACGTCGACGGAAGTTGAATTTATTAAAAACAGATCGGAGAAGCCGGCGACAGAGAAGACGACGACGCCGCCGACGAAAACCTGCAAGAGTCACACGTGGCAGGCCCGGTGACCTGCTAGCTCGTGGCCTCCCCTTAATCGATCCGGACGCCAGTGGTCTCTCGTTGGAGCGGGTCGGGGGGGGGGGGGGGGGGGGGGGGGGGCGGAACGACGGGATCGGGTCGGGGGGTGGTGGAACGACGGAATCGGGGCGGTGGAACGACGAAATTTGGTCGGGGGGGAGGGGGAAGGGGGCGGTGGAACGACGGGATCGGGTCGGGGGAGGGGGAAGGGGGCGGTGGAACGACGGGATCGGGTCGGGGGGGAGGGGGGGCGGTGGAACGACGGGATCGGGGCGGTGGAACGACGGGATTTGGTCGGGGGGAGGGGGAAGGGGGCGGTGGAACGACGGGATCGGGTCGGGGGGAGGGGGAAGGGGGGCGGTGGAACGACGGGATCGGGTCGGGGGGGAAGGGGGGCGGTGGAACGACGGGATCGGGTCGGGGGGAGGGGGAAGGGGGCGGTGGAACGACGGGATCGGGTCGGGGGGAGGGGGAAGGGGCGGTGGAACGACGGGATCGGGTCGGGGGGAGGGGGAAGGGGGCGGCGGCGAATTGAGGATGTGGTGGGGGATAAATAGGGAGATGATTTTTTTTGTGGGGTTATATAGGAAAATGGTGAAACCCTAATGAGTATGTTTGGATAAAAACTCGAAAATACCCTCAATAGATTCTGACCATCAGATCTATAAAAAAAAATTTTGATCAAATCTAAAGGTCCATATTTAGTCCATACCATGGGGATGATTTTTATGTAGTCCCCCCTGAATCCAAAGCCGTAAATATCAAGATCAGAACAATTTACTTTTTTAAAACAGATTTGGTAGCAAAATTTCTAAAGGACATACCCTTAATGAACTCGTAATTTTCGCAATATCGGATTTTCAGAGTCAACATTAACCCAACACTTCCAAACCGACTAACTTCCCTGGGTGAACTCGTAATATATTTAATACAATCTCCGAACATAAGTGCAATCTTTAGATAGAGAAAAAAATGACACAAGCCTTTTGGACGTTCAGAGAGGAAATAAGTAGAAAAGATGGTTTTCATGTGGACTGCCCTCGTCTTGGCCATGCTCCATGGGATTAGTGCATTTGATTTTGGTCAAGAAGATCAGTCTTCCGCCATTTTCAATGTGAAGCAATATGGGGCGGTTGATGATGGCCGGATCGACAATACTCGAGTAACTTCTTCTCTTATATTCATTTCTTTTTTTTTCATACTCGAATAAAATCGTATTTTTTCGGATTCATGCCTTATTCTAACACTTTGCCATTTGAGACCGAAATATATATGTTCATGACATTATAAGGCTCCATTGTTGTTGTTCATTTTCTCGAACTTGTTATGTTTAGCTAATGTGTGAAATACTATGTAGCCTTCCATAAATTCTTGCGTCTCTTTTCTTCCATTAAATTGTCCAATCTATATAACTGATAATGCCTCTTCGTCGTTGTTTTTTCTTCTTCTTTATCTTACCCAAGTGGAAAACTTGCAGAATATTATTTTAAAATTAATTTGTATTTTTTACTCCACGAAAAATACGAGTGTGAAACTTCTTGCATAAGAGTAGGCTGCATAGAATTGTGACTGTGGACATGCAAATCTAAAACACCAAATACAAATTTAATAATTTCGACTCTTTTTATGCAAAGTTTGTTACATTTTAACCGATGGTTGAAAAATACGAGTGTGAAACTTCTTGCATATCTTAATCAAGAGTAGGCTGCATAGAATTGTGACTGTGGACATGCAAATCTAAAACACCAAATACAAATTTAATAATTTCGACTCTTTTTATGCAAAGTTTGTTACATTTTAACCGATGGTTGCTCCAAACTCAAATTTTCACACAAAAAAGTGCTCGCGCGTATGAGGTGTACTGTGATACCCCGTAAATGATATGTACTATCTGAAATGCTTAAGTAATTTGATTTGGCTATCCATATCAACAAGGTGCACCTTCTTTTTCTGGCACACATCCTGAGAGAACTCTAAAGTTAAACGCGTTTGACCGGGAGTAGGATCCGGATAGGTGACCTCCTGGGAAGTTTCCGGGATGCGTGCGAGTGAGGACAAAACATGCTGGAAAAGACCCGTGTTGGTCTGTGGAGACAGTCGGTTGGATCACGGGGTGTTACATTTGGTATCAGAGCGACCTCGGCTTGTACGGTGTAGTTCGGGGATCGAACGCACCTGCAACCGAGGGATTATCAATAAGGTGCACCTTCTTTTTCGGCACACATCCTGAGAGAACTCTAAGGTTAAACGCGTTTGGCCGAGAGTAGGATCAGGATGGGTGACCTCCTGGGAAGTTTCCGGGATGCGTGCGAGTGAGGACAAAATACGCTGGAAAAGACCCGTATTGGTCTGTGGAGACAGTCGGTTGGATCATGGGGTGTTATATTTGGTATCAGAGCAAATACGATTCTGGGACTGTTTTGTGTTCTGTCTGGCGCGATGAGGACGTCACGTATTTAAGGAGGGGTGACCTCCTGGAAAAGACCCATATTGGTCTGTGGAGACAGTCGGTTGGATCATGGGGTGTTATATTTGGTATCAGAGCAAATACGGTTCTGGGTGCGTTCTGTGTTCTGTCTGGCGCAACGAGGACGTCACGTATTTAAGGAGGGGTGTATGTGACACCCCGAAAATGATATGTTCTGTCTGAAAGCCTTAAGCGATTTGATTGGTACTATCCATATCAACAAGGTACACCTTCTCTTCTGGCATACATCTTGAGAGAACTCCAAGGTTAAACGCGTTTGGCCGGGAGTAGGATCAGGTGACCTCCTGGGAAGTTTCCGGGATACGTGCGAGTGAGGACAAAGCACGCTAGAAAAGACCCGTGTTGGTTTGTGGAGACAGTCAGTCAAATCACGGGGCGTTACATGTACTGAGTTTGGAAAGACCCGTGTTGGTTTGTGGAGACAGTCAGTCAAATCACGGGGCGTTACATGTACTCAGTTTGGATACGAGCGGTCTTTCTAAAAGAGTATTTTTTTGTGATTTGACCTAGGCATTTCTGGAAGCATGGGAGAATGCATGCCATTTTAATGGAGGATCGTCAACTCTTCTAGTCCCATATGGAGTATACAAGGTGGACTCCATTATATTTGCAGGTCCTTGCAGAGGATCCATCACTTTCCTCCTCAACGGCGTCGTAAAGCCTCCAAGCTACACTAAGAGCTCCGAGTTTTGGATTAATTTTCGCTACGTCGATTGGTTGCACATCACCGGAGAAGGTACCCTAGACGGTGAAGGGTTCAAGCTTTGGGGCCGAAGAGGCCTTCCTGTGGTATGTCTATATTTTTTTAATCATTAATGTAAATAAATAAAAATTATCGACCGATCAATTTAATTCGAATCAGGTTTGATTTGTACATTTTATTACAGACAATGACCTTGGACTTCGTGAACAATGCACGAATTAGCAACATCAAATCGATCAACAGCCGTAACGCCCATTTCAGCCTCTTCACCTGCCAAAACCTCGAATTCGAAAACCTGACGATACGAGCACCCTACGATAGCCCCAACACCGATGGCATCAAGATTGGAGCCTCCAACCACGTCAGGATCCGGGGCACCTCGATCGGCACAGGCGACGACTGCGTCGCGATCATCTCCGGGACCCGTGATGTCGACATTTCGGACTTGAAATGTGGGCCCGGGCACGGCATTAGCGTCGGGAGCCTGGGCGAGTACGCGGGTGGCAGGGCGGACGTGGTCATGGGAGTGAGTGTTAGGAGCTCGGTCTTCGTAGGGACACAGAACGGTTTAAGGATCAAGACATGGGGGTCTCATGTGTCTGGATTGGCTTCCAACTTGACGTACGAGGACATTCAAATGGTCAACGTCGAGAATCCGATTGTTATTGATCAGAACTACTGCCCTTATCCTCCTTGCAGCCAGGTAATTAGTTTGCTTCGTATTTTGTTTAGACCACCTAGTATACGAACATTTCGTCTTTTGATTGTGTGCAATCTCTTTGGTATATATAAAGGTCACGTTACCCAAAAGAGTAGAAGTTGTTGATAAATGGGTTTTTCTATTAATGTTTGATATTTCTTCCAAATTCTTGCTAATATTTGTGTAGTCGAGCCTGAAATCTCGTGAAATTAGAGTGATTTACGTTCATATAGGGTGGTGATTTATCCAGTTATTGTTGAATTTCCATATACAAAAAAAGTTTCCAAGTGAGGCTTTTTAAAAATATTTTCCAGTTATTGTTGAATTCTCTAGGATATCTTGAACAAAAATCACAGAGCCCATTAGCCCACAAACATTCTTGCCTGAACCCATTCTTGAACAAGTCCAATACATACCAAAAAGCCCTTTTTGAAATTTCCTTGCTGCAATTCCACAAATGAGAGCCAATAATGTAAGAGACCTCCTACAGGTGACCACGGTTTCTGGTTCTAAGATTTTGGAAAGGTGAAATCGTATTCAGAATCTCAAAATAAGATTCCAATTCCAAAGTTCTATTTTTATTTTCTTTTTGCATTTGTTGGAAAAAAATTAAATAAAGATTAGGGTTGTACTTAATATACCAAATAATAATGTAATTTGGTAGCTAGCAATATGACTAACTGACAATAATAATGTACCTTTAGTAGATAATAATATGACTAATTGGTAATAATATGACTAATTGGTAATAATAATATACTTTATGGAGAGAAAATACTTGTAGAGAGCAATTAATCAATAGAGATTAAGAGATAATTGATAATGAATACTTGACTTAAACAAATTGATAATGCATGATATAATTTTTGAAAAATAAAAGGAGTTTATTACGATTTGAAACCTCCGATTATGGTTCTGGAATCGGAATATTCGGTTTAGGTTTCACAAAAATCATAAACTGTAACATTAACTTTTTTAGAAGGTTCCGGGATGGTTTTTTAACCTTGACCATGGTTTCGAAGTTCTGTTCGAACCATGTCACCCTACCTTCTCCTTATCAGTCTGTTTGGCAGAACTAAATGACTAATAAATAGCAAATAACAGATTCAAATTAACAGATAATAGATTGATTCGATTAATTTTCGCTTCTTATGATTCATCAAAAATTGCAGGTACCCTCACACGTACAAATCAAGGACGTGAAATTCCAACACATATGGGGCACCACAACCACAAGGGTGGCAGTGGCATTCAGTTGCAGCAAGTACCTCCCATGCAAGAACGTGGTGACGAGAAACATCAATTTGGCCTTCCATGGAGTTGGGGGGCCTGCGACGTCGTTTTGCTCTAATGCCATCGGTGAACATTACGGCGTACAAAGACCTCCCCCTTGTTTGTAGGCAGCAGGTTTTAAAAATTGGAATTAATTTCCACTAGTTCATAGGGTTAGGTTATAATATGAATAAGGAGCGTATATTAATTGCTCGCATCTAGTTTTAGCTTTTATTTTAAGGGACTTATATATTGTTTGCATTAAATAGAACAAAATTATGTTGACCTTAAGGTCTACAATTAAGGAGTAATATTAATTTTGGACTTTATGTTATCAATTTTTTCTTCGTTAGACAGCTTGGGATGATTGTAGTAATATTTTGTTGGAGTATTATGAAGAATAGGTGATTTTCTATCTTTTGAAAAAAAATTTATAAAAAATTTCTTAAACTACAAGAAAAAGATGTTAACGGGAAAAAAAAATACAGACTTCAATCTCTATGAATTTAAAGAAATTTAAGTGGAAAGTGAGATGTGTTATTGTGATGCCTAGCTATACTGGCGTTTCCTTGGTTTGACGGGCTGCTAAAAGAGCTCCTTAAAATGCGTCGTTTCGAAAACCATTTAATATTTAAATCAATTTAAGAAACGTATTAGTATCACAATCTTATCGTTTCTACTCGTGCCATTGCTATATCATTTTCAAGTCTCCGTCGACCGAGAACCACAATAATACCTCACCTAGTAACCAAATTTAATTTCGATTTGGGTTTCCCATAATTTACCAAGTCCAGCCTACTTGGAAACTTCGAAAGGCGTCCCTAACAATTATTTCCAATATTTGGAAACAAATTGAGAAAGGTAAAAAAGCAACCTAATTATCAGAAACAGCGTTGTTCCATCTTGTCGAATGTTCTATTTATGGTCAAGGTGGACGATGGGGTGGCGGGTACTCGGTAGTAGTGATCAATAATGAAGTCCAAAAAGATCAAAATTCTCCTCAACCATCCCAGCTGGCGTAATCCCAGACGTTAACATACTGCTAGGTCCAACTTAGTGCTCGTCGGTTCATAAAGAGAAAAAGGAGTCCATAGATTCGGTACAATTAGAGAGTGGATGATCGTGTTGTAGACACCTTCTCGAAATATGCATGATCATTTTTTTATCATCTTGTATGAGATTTTTCACTAATCATCCTATATAGATGTGTACGTGAATAATTTGAAGATAGTTAATTTATCCCGATATATATATTCTAGTTGAATGAAATATTTGTAACAAATTATATTTATTTCCATCGGGGGGCACTTCACTTATCCGAGTCGGTGAGACCATTTTCCAGACCTGGTCAAACCGCGGCAGAGGACACGTGCCCACCCGCATATGGGATGCGCAGGAACATGGTTTTCAGGTGCCCCAGTTTGTCGGAGTGGCTAAGGATGACATGTCACTATTTTAACGAGTTGTGTCCCTGGCGGCGGTTTAAGGGCCGTTTACTGTTTGGATCCCAGGCCGAATGAAGGTTTGTTTGCTTTTGGAAAAGCATATTTTATATCGCCTGCTATTTAGATATTTAGCAAATCGATTATTTCAGATTCAAATTATATGAGATTCTACTATTTAGATATTTAGCAAATCGATTATTTTAGATTCAAACTATATGCAATTTTTGAAAGATGACAAACATCTTTCACTAATATTGCATATTCTTGTGTTCTTAATACTTCAAGATTATAACTTTTTAGTTACGTTAAAATAATTTTTTCTTTAAATGATCTAGATTACTTGCTGTTAGTTTGTTTTTAAAAATAATTGTGAACAAAAAGGAAGGAACTAGTGTATTATCCGACTTTCCACCACCCAGATTCAAGTAATGTGGTGCATATAATTGAGAGCTTCCAGGGATGTGGCGTTTTCTCCTTAAAAAGAAGTGTTTTGGCATTCAACTTTTCTTTTCAACGCGTTAATTGGATGGGTAGGCACACACTTTAAAAGTCCCAATTACACTTGTGATTAATGTGGTTGAACCAGCCAAGTTATTTGGTAAGATCAGCCGGTGAAGGTCTAACTGATCATTTTATTTTTTTTAAATAATTTAACAGTCCTTGTTAGATTGAAAGCGTTTAATTACAGTTTTGATACTTGTAAATAACGAAGTTCGATGATAATTTGACTTTTTTTTGGTCAAGATGATAATTTGACATTTGATACTAAATATAATTAAAATTAGAATCTTTTTGAAATAACAGTTAAATTGTCAGTCGAACCAATAAGACGCGATTTGGAAAGCAAAATATCTCTATCTAGATCGTTTAAAAAAATTATTGCGTGTGATTATAGTACCTGCAAGGTTTTGTCAATCTCAGCGGAAGAAGCATAATAGAGTAGAGATGGATTAGAGTAGAGTAAGGTAATGTATAGTTATTTTATTTGAATATGACTAATTTAGGGAATACAGTCATACACTATAGTTTTACTAAATAATAGTTAATAAAACTATTTGATATTCATATACACATTAAACTAAAACTGCTTAGTTCCTACCCTAGAGTTTTTTCTTTTGATACGAGTCTTATCCTTAACCTAGGATTTCATCGTCAATTCAGTCATACACGATAGTTTTACTAAATAATAGGTTGCGTCCAACCAGTTAAGGTTTTCAGTGGAATTGATAGAGATCTCTTGAAAGTCTAGTTAGTGGGTTGGGTAGAGTCCTTTAGGGTTTGTGTCGTGTCTTGGGGGTTCCTCTTGGTGACGAGGGGCGAAGAGATGGCGACGAAGGAGGGCGAAGATTGTTGGAATTGAATAAAAATTCAATGCAAAGGCCCAAAGGTGGAAGGCCCAAAGAAGGAGGTCCATGATTGGAATGGGAAAGAGAACCCAATCTCACATCGAAAAATGGCACAAAGTTTTTCAAGTTTATAAAGAGATTCTCCTTGTTAGCTAGGAACTAAATTGACCACCTGAAAAGGTAACTCGGACATGCTACGAGTACGCACCATCTGAGCATGAGCTTGTGCACGTGCACGTGGCGCATTGGACGCAGATCGCAATGGGCGCGCTAGGCTGCCGAAAAGATGCCTCGCGAAGGAGTGCGAGAATGCTCGCCGAAGAGCCACGTGCTTCTTGACAACGCTCAACCTGGTCCGGTTCTTGAAAGAAGAAGCACCAAAGGTAGTGGAGAATGAGGCTGATCAACAGAAGATCAACGCTCTGGATGCATGGAACCATAGTGACATAGATCAAGTGCAAGAATTAAAATTAATTCTGAATGAGATTCGTACCGAAGGAATGCAACTAAGTGAGTCCTTCCAAGTGGCGACAATGATTGAAAAGCTACCACCCCTGTGGAAGGATTTCAAGAACTACCTCAAGCATAAGAGGAAGGATATGGGTCTTGAAGACTTGATTGTGAGATTGAGGATTGAGAAAAAAAACCGAAAGTCCGAAGTCAAGACAAACAAGACCAACTCTGAAGCCACGATAGACCTAGCTGAAAGAAGTACTGGTAAGAAGAGAAAGAAGTCCGGTAATAAGTAGGAGAAGCAAGAGCCAAAGCAGAAAAATGTCAAGAAGATCAAGGGCAACTGCTACAACTGCGACAAACCCAGACACATGGCAAAGGATTGTCATCTGCGAAAGAAGGACGATCATGAGAAAGCTAATCTGGCTGAGGACCTATCTGAGTTACACCTATCCACCGTGGTGTTTGAAGCCAATTTGGTTGATAACCCAAAAGAATGGTTCATAGAAACAAGGACAACTCGCCACATCTGCTCAGACAAGAAAATGTTCTCGACTTATATCCCGATCATCGGACGAAAGCTGTTTATGGGTTACTCTGCAACTTTTAAAATAATCGGATTAGAGAAAGTGATACTGAAGCTCACCTCCGACAAACAAAGATATGTCTTGGAGGGTTCCTCACGGTCTTCTTTGCTGATTGGGGGTTCGGTATTGGCTTTGAGTGTTGGACAAGGAAGCCAAGGGGAGCGGAGGCGAGATGCGCGTGACATTTATCAACTGTTTAGGGCTGAGGGATTACAACGTGAGAGTGTATGATCCACATTATTGCTCAAACCCTAAGGAAATTATTTGGTAAATTTATGTCGTGGGATGCATCCATGGAATCAAAGGGGAGATACATGATGATTCGGATCCTGGTAGATGTTCGTAAAGCATTATCCCGTATGAAGAGGCTTCAGGTCCTGTGAAGGGTTTTGATCATAGTGTACAAAATTTTGAACCATGGACTTCCTAAATATTTAGGACATCTTGTACCGCTGGGTTACAAACTTTTTGACATCCTCTACTCTTTTTTAACTCGGATGAATCCCAAAAGTGGAAGAATAATTTGTGTTGATGTTTAAAAATTGTTGCGTTCATAATAATCAAAATTCAAGATCTTCTAATTAAATATTTATTAGTTATTAATTTTTTGATTAGTCAATATAATTTGATTTTGATATCGTAAGAGACAGATAAGTGACAGGCAAACTTTTTTTTTTCATAGAAATTCAGACGGGTTGGCCTAAATTTCAGGACTTTATAAGGCATTGGGTTTTGTTTCCTTCCTAAGTAAACTTTTGCCATTTTTACGAGAGGTAGAAATTGAGCCACCGATCCTTAAAAAACAAAGCAAGACTCGTTACCATCCTACCCATCTATCAAGAGACAAACTTTGCATCACGAATGTTGCTGAAAAGTCGGTCACAGTTTAAATGTGCACATAATTTCGCTTTACACACAGACATTCATAAAGATGATGGTAAAGTAAGAACAGAAATTAAGCTCACGGGAAATATTTATCGAGAAAGTTTTAACTTTTACATCGAATTCGAGTATTTTGGAATGCAGCAGTATAAAATATTTGTTGGGAGAGTTCTGTTACATTTTAAAAGATTCTAGTCATTTCGAATTTGGATTAATCTGATCAATAAATCTGGATACTAAATAATATAAAAAAATTAAGTTTCCACGAGAAGTTGTCTCTTGGTAGTTAAAACTAATCAATTAATTATGTTATATGATCCCATACAATATTGTATGTTAGAATTAGAAATCTAATCGCCACGTACATCATTTCAACTATCCAACATCTGGGATTGCTCGATCAAGAATACCGACCTTGTACGGTGCAGAATTACTAAATTTGGATCTCAATGCAATATATATAACAGCTTTTTATAAATTTTTTTTTGCCAATCAACATTTAATCTAAAAATATAAGATCTGAACAAATTCAGGGAAGTCTAGAATTAAAAAAAATTTAACAATGAAAAAACATAATTCATTTTAGTGGCATAGTTAGGTGATGCGTGACATAATCCGGATTATTCCCATTACTTTGAATTTATTTATATTTCTGCGGTGAACTAGAGATATTATACGATTGTTAGACAGTGACTCGACACGTTCTCGGAGTGATCAGCGACAACGATCGCCAAGTCGTTATAAGAAGATTGATGGGTTAAGATATTATGCTTGATAACACTTGCCATTCGATATTTATTGGGCCATTCCATATTAATAGTAGCGAAATATTTAAAACTAGTTTATTCATAATGACATAAACTAATTTTTTTGTTTAAAATAAAACAAAATATTAAATTATTAATGTTAATATTACATATTTCATTCTTCACATATTTTTTTTGATAGATTGGATAATGAATAAAAAATGAGAACACAAAAAATTTTTTCTTTTCATCGAAGCAAGCCTTTCATATGGCAGCATATTGGGTACAGACTTCGCAAAAGTGGTTTGTACGGCACCGAGTTGAATCTAGACGATTTATTTTGATGATTAGGTGTGTATCAAAAATACGACGGTAAAAATTTACAAATCTAATTTTAGAGTATTTTGGTCTTATACTCATCTTCTTCCTCCTTTTTCCATTTTTTTCTCTCTCCAATAACGTCTCTTCCTTTTCTTCCTCCATTTCTCTCTCTCTAGCTTTCATTTTCTCTCTCCAACTTTCTCGTTCTCTCTCGAGATTCCCAGACAAGGTCATTTTTTTTCTCCTTCTTCTTTTTCTTGTTCTCCTCCTCTATGCTTTATACTCCTCTTCTTTTTCTACCTTCTTCTCCTCTTCCTTCTCCTCCTCTTCTTTTTTTCCTTCTTCCTTCCCCGACCTGGTCGATGGATCAGACATTCCCGGGAAGTAATAATGGTATGCTTGAGTAAGTGATAATGATATGCCATGTGTAAGTGACAATGATATGTCTGGTCATATCATTTTGGCATGCCATTATCGCATGTTACCAAATATGTGTGAATCAACATGACAATGTAGCTATAACCATGCATAATATTGTCACTTAAGCATGCATAACATTGTCACTTACACGGGCATGCCATTATCACTTGACTGGACATACCATTATCGCGTGTTACTAAATATGTGTTTGAATAAAGGCAGCAGCTCCCCCGACCTCCCCCTCCCCCTCTCCCCCCTCCCCCGACCTCCCCCGCTCTCCTTCCTCCCCCGCTCTCCCCCCCTCCCCAGCTCTCCCCCTCCCGCTCTCCCCCTCCCCCGACCTCCCCCTCCCGCTCTCCCCCTCCCCCGACCTCCCCCTCCCCCGACCTCCCCCCCCCCCCTCCCGTTCTCCCCCTCCCCAGATCTCCCCCTCCCGCTCTCCTTCCTCCCCCGACCTCCCCCGCTCTCCCCCCACCCTCCCCCGACCTCCCCCTCCCCCTCTCCCCCCTCCCCCGACCTCCCCCGCTCTCCTTCCTCCCCCGCTCTCCCCCCCTCCCCAGATCTCCCCCTCCCGCTCTCCCCCCTCCCCCGACCTCCCCCCGCTCTCCCCCCCCTCCTCAGCTCTCCCCCTCCCGCTCTCCCCCTCCCCCGACCTCCCCCGCCCCCCCTCCCCCCATCCCGCACCTTTCCCGAGCCCCCAACCTCCCCCCCCGTGGCTGCCAGAGGGGTTGGTCTCTACGACCACCCCTCCGGTTTCGTTATGTATTAATTAATGTTTCCCTCGGCTAGGGCTTCGTGTTCCACCACCGTCGCTGCTGTTCCGATGTCTTCAACGGCCTCGTTGACATCCTCAGATGGAGGTTTTCAGCCGCCGTCGCTTAATCCCTGCCCTTCGCTAGGGATGGATTCGCTTTCCAGCATCCTTCCTCTCCTTCACCAGTTCTACACCTCCCTTGCCCCATTAGTCGGTAACCCTTCACAGGCGCTGGCTCGTGGGTTGACAGAGGGTGTGGGGCAGGCTGCGGAGGGTGCGAGGCCTACACCTTCGGGAGATATACAAGCGAGCAAAGATGGGGTTGCGGAGACTACTGTGACACCGACTCCTAAGGCTCCAGCGGAGAACGCCATGAAGAAGATGTCCTACGCAGCCGCACTCCACCCGCGATCTGACCGGGTCCAAGAAGGTACGTATATTAAGCCAGTCTTCGATGGCGAGCATATGGTCGTTGAATTGGATGCAGATAGATCATCAGTTTGTGCAAATTTTGGGAAGCGCGCTTTGATTGGAAGGTTAGTGATGCCGAGAGGCACCAAACCTTGCTCAACATTTGACTTGAAAGCTGCTATCTCCAAAGTTTGGTCTGTGCAAGCGTGGAAGTTGCTTCCTCTTGGCCTAGGGTACTTTGGTTTTCAGTTTGAGAAGGAGCAAGATAAGGACGTGGTCTGGAGCTCTTCTGATTGGAGACTTCCTCAGGGATGTCTTTACTTGCAGCCATGGGTACCCTATTTTAAGCCCACGAAGGTTTCTTCGACTCTTACAAAGGTATGGATTACATTAGGGGGGTTGAGCATGGAGCATGTCGCTAATGATATCATACTTGGACTAGCTGCGGCCATTGGTAACCCCATTCGATCAGACTTGACTGCATTAATTAGGTTTAATGGCGCTTTGGTACGGGTTTTGGTGGAACTAGACATGTCCAAGCCTCGTCGGAAAGAAGTTGTATTGAAGCTTGAGGAGGGCACGGTCTTAGTTGATGTGGTGTACGAGAATTTGCCTCTTTTCTGCGAGCATTGCAAAATCATTGGTCATGATTTAGACTCTTGCCGAAAACTGCACCCACGGGTTGAGGGTCCCAAGAGGTCCGTGGGGAAGCAGGTGTGGCAACAAAAGAATGAGTGCTCCCCTAGTTCACCAACCAGCATTGAAGCTGAGGAGTGCTCATCTCTTGCCCTTATTACTGTATTGGAAAATTTTGTGCAACAGGTAGTACGCGAAGAGGAGGATCAAGAGGATGGTGATTCGGTGGTACTTCAGGTCCCTGATGATGCGAGGGAAGAGGGTGAAACTCTACCTGGTGACAAAGAGGGTGAAACTCTACCGGGTGATAAATGTTCTCCATTAAGTACAGGTCAGAATGATTTGGTCCAGTTGATGGTGCTTGATGAAGTTCCTAAGCAGTCTCCAATGCCAAGTACAAATAACTTAGAGGGGGATTGTGGTGTAATGATTGAGGAGGTTTCGCCCTCCCAAGATATAGGTCAGGTATCTTTAGGCCCGATTATAATAGAGCCGTTGACGCCAGCTTCACATGTGACTGACTCATCGGGTTCTAAGCCTAGGTCATCATCGGGCAAGAAAAAGGGGCGCAAGAATGGCCCTTCCTCGGCTGAGTTATTGGCATCACTGTCTCCTGAGGATTTGGCAATAGTTGAAGCTAGGAAGGCAGCATATGTTGCAGCGGGCGGGATTTTACCTACTAGCTCATTCGGTTCAAAGGGCTCCAAGCATAAAGGTTTGAAACCGGGTTTCCTTGGCAAGGGAACCCCAATAATACCGGGACCGTCCACATCTATTTTGGGCAGCGCCTCTGCTTTACCTACTACAGATCCCATGCCTATCCCAGGTCAAGAGGGCAATGGGGTTGTTGTTTTTTCTAACAACGATGATCTTCCGGACTCGCTGAAGTTCATGGGTTCGATTACGAAGAAGATGAAGAACAATTGGGCGGACGAGGTGGATTCTCAGCCGGACATGGAAGAATCAACTTTACCACCTGCCAAGAACACTCGCTTTCAAGCGCGGAAGCAGGCTGGGACTACCTATGCCAGTAAGGATCTACGTTGGCTGGAGTATGAGGTGGACTTTTGATGCGCCGCGTTTGATCGCTTTAGATCATTGTTTCCTTCATCGGCCTCGCTATCCCTCAAGTTTGTAGGGTCGAGTTCTTCTTTATGGCGATAGGCTTGCTGTTTTGCGGTTTTCTATTCGGCCTTTGTGTTAACTTCTCTCCTGTTTTCTTTTTCCCTTCCTGTAACTTTTTCGTTTCTTTGAGTAATAAAGTTTCTTTTCGCCTAAAAAAAAAAATATGTGTTTGAATAAGCATGATAATATAGGGTGTGTTTGGGAACTAATAGTTTAGGAGTAGATAGAAGATTAGGAGTAGAAAGTACAATATACTTGTTTGGTGAAATAGTAGATTGGGTAGTTATTCTAATCTACTAGTAGATAGAAGATAAGGTAGTTATTTTTTTATTTCTTTATAGTTTTGGTTACATTTTTTAGTAAATTTATTTTTTCTAAAGATAAGAATTTTAAATTATTTTATTTATAATGTACATCAAATTAATGATATCTATTTTTTATTATAAAAATTATCGAAAAGAATATACAAATATTTTTGGAGAATAAAATTTTCAGTATTACTATCGGATAAAAAAGTTGTAATTATTATTTTAAAAATATCAAAAAGAATAAATACAAAATTAACAAATAATTTTTTCTCATTCTTAATATTTTTAAAGTATGCGTATGTTCTTAAATAAAAATAAAATTATTCACTATATATGAAATTACATGATATTGTTATTTTAATTCTACTTTCAATGAATATGAATCTTTACTAAATAGTTGTATGTTATATATAGTTTTGAATTAGTTAACTATAAGAATTAGAATAAATGATAATTTTAACATATTGAAATAAATATTTACATGGTCTTGTTATTCTTATTCTTATTCTTATATCTAACTAAATATAAGAAATTAATATATTCGATAAGTTAACCATTTATCCTTTATCAAAATATTTATTTAGAATATAAATAAGTTATATATTAAATTATTACTACTTTAATTTAAATAAATAATTTAGATTATTTTATTTAAGTATAATTTATAAATTAATAATTAACTTAACCAAAAATATATAATCTACTAAATTGAATCTGCTTTCTGCTAGTTGAGTTTACCAAACACATTTTGCAATCTACTATCTACTATCTGTTCACAATCTGCTATCTACTTTCTGCTATCTGCAATCTGCTCCCAATCTGTTTCGCCAAACAGGGCCATAGTTATAAAGAGACATACCATTATCACGAGATGCGACATACCACTATCACTTATCCAAACATACCGTTATTAATTAACATGCATACCATTATCATTTATTATAAGAAGTAGTTTTTTATAATAGAAATTAAGTATTTATGCGTGATTTTCTCTTTTCATAACTGTAAGATTCCTATTTTATTGTTGTGCATATTTAAAATAGTATTTTCTAATATTATTTCTGCTTATTATTTTATTTACAAAAATGTTAAAGGGGTAAGCCTTTCCCCCCGATGGGGAGGACCCCACTCCGTAGTCAATCCGGTCACCTTTCATATTATACTTTCTATTTGTGTTCATTACAATTGCAAACATTTCTTCCTATAAAGTAGTGATAAAATAACAAAACAATAGTGGGGCGTTCAAAATAATTGAAACTTTTTCTTCTTAGAAAGTAGTGATTAAAAAATAAAAATAATTAAAAGAATAGTATTCGACGGTACTTAATTTTTAAAAATGAGAGTAGTAATGCAAAGTAGTACAAAAACTAATTTCCTTAATCAGTGCCACAATGCATGCCTTTTGTTCCTTCGAGGGGAAGGGAGCAAGGCACGTAACACACTTTTTAGCATTGTGATAATAACAGAAACCTCCACTAACAAAAGGTAGGTGTAGAGTATAACTAGTTCCTAAAAAAAAGGATATATATATTTTTTATATTAAATATCGTGGGTTATTGTTGGTGGAGATAATGTATCAAATAATTGCATTGTGTATTTGAATAGTCTATTATATTCTACTTCCATAAAAATGTCTGCTTTATTCATTACCAAATAATCATTGAACAATAACACAACATGGATTATTTTCATGTCATACAATCGATTATCCATTTTTTTCCTGAGAACGATCTCAAATATTCATTTCGTCATAACTCATGTTGCATTGCAATGTCTCTAAGATTATTGTAGAATTTTTAATAATTAGAATATTTTATTGGAATATTCATTGACATATATTATCAGAAAAGTTGTATTATAAAAACAATATTATAAATTGCAATGTTCAACATGAAATATGGTAAAAATCGTCATTTTTGTATATAAAATAATGTAGGTACTAACGATAAAATTAGTCATTATTTTATTACAATTTGATTAATATAACTAATCAAATATATGCAATTTTTAAAATTGAACTAAATTTTTAAACAGATTAATTTATCTTTTAAACTGCTTGCATTTTCTAAAACTGTTACCCAACTCGAATTATTATAAAAAATATCATCGTTTATTTTATATCATCAAGGACGAACACCCTCATACTCTCTCCCCTGGTTGGAACAAATTCTTAAGTTTTTTCCAAAAAAAAACCTAAAACAGCCGCCCCCTAGTAGGCCTGCAAGATCTGCTCTCCTCCACCCTCCTCCTCCTCCGCCCCGCACCCTCCTTCATCTTCCCCGCCTACTCTCTTCTCCTTTACCCCTCACTTAGTGGTACATATCTTTCCTGGCCTCTGACTGTAGCTTTGATCTAGCCCCACAGACCGTAGACGACCACTGGACGGAGGTCGTAGTCACAGGTCACTGCAGCCACTAGAAGATAGCGCCACCGCAGCCCAGAGTCAGGCCTCCGAAGTCAGCCACCGTCGCCAGCCCACCATAGCCAGCCTTGAGCAGCAAACCACCGCAGTCAGCAAGTCCAATGTAGCACCACCACCTCCATCCAAGCTCACAACACCGCCGCCATTGCTCGGAGGTCCGGCTCGCCCTCGTTCACTTTAGGGACTCGCCCTCTCTGAGACGCCCTCCTCGGCCCTCACTTTCCATGGCAGCCAGGTCACCTGTCTTTTTCCTGGGAGCCCACCAGCCTTTGTGGTTGGCCGGAGGAGATGGTCACCGGGTGGCCACCTCTCCGACCCGATACTCGCTTTACTTTCCTGCTTTATTTTCTTGTCTGCCTTGTTAAATTTCTTATTTCGTCTATGTGTAATCTGTTGCTTATCGTTGTCTTGATCCGAGTAGACGATGTTTTAGTTTGTTTGCCTAGTTTGGTTGCTTGTTCTTGTCCAGTCGTTATTAACAACTGGGTAAATCAGACTGCTGCTTGCCTATTCTTAGCTCAGCCTTGGTTTGTTCTAACGGGGCTGTCCTATTTTTCTAGTCTTCTGCAGCTGCTTTGGTCTATTTTGCTTGCTATACTATATTTTGATCTAGTTGATGTTGTTGCTATGTTTTGGTTTTACGATGCTGGCTCTGCCTGGGGAGGATTTATCCGATCACGGTTGACTCTGTTTAGGAAGTCCTTATTAATTTTCACCTCGTGTGTGGTTCAATATATTTCAGCTGATATTTTTGTTAGCAGTTTGTACGTTCGGTTTTTCACTTTCTGTAGGAAGCTGATCTCGACTCTTGTAATTGATTGTATGACCAAATGGACCATTGTTATCGTTAGCTTTCAGTAGTGTAAATTTTTTTATCTTAACTTAAATTTTTGTCTTAACTTTCATCTCTAGATGTTATGTTATTTTACCTATATATTTGATCTGATGTCTGTGCCTATAACCTTATATTTTAATGCATGACCTATAAGTCACTTTCCTCTATAAAAAAAAGGACGAACATCCTGCGACCCCACTGCAGACTTGCATCTGGAGATCGAGTCAAGTATAAATCAACCGACATCATCTATTATTACACATTATTTAAAGTTCTACAATATTGTTAAAATTTGGTTAATTTTTTTGAAATATTTAAAATATGAAATTATTAATTATGTTAAAATTAACACACTGATATTGTGAAAGTGATAGACTTGTTCATAATGGATGAAAAATCCTTTCATCGATTGTCTTAAGGTTTTTGATTGGTATATGGATTCTAACATTGTTGCTCTCGCACGACTATCATTTCATTACATGTTGACGAAGTCATAGCTTGTGAAAACTTCGGTCTAGTGATCTCATTTAAGGAGATATGTTGAGATTACCACATCGCTAAATGCGAAATTGATAAATTTGTCTATAAGTGTAAAAAAATTACTCACCCATTGCCTTAAAATTTTGAATTGGATACAAAAATTTAAATAATCTAGATTGATAAATATCTTAATACCAAATATATATTTTTAAAGGGGTAGCACAAAGCTTATATTACGGTACCGAGTTACACACCAAAAATAGAAAATACCTAGACAAATAACGAAAGACACCAACCAGAAAAGAAAATTAATCCGCAGTCAACAGAGTGACACAGGTAGAAGCGAAGGACATTCGAGAAGCCACGAGGGTCAATGACCAATGCGAAGATCTGTCGAGACAAGCTACGACCAATAATCACAAAAAATATCAAAGATGTTGTCTCGTGGGTATTTGAGAGCATACAAGATGCACTCAAATGTGAGTCAATGTCGAACAAGTTCAACCGAGATAAGTTCTCCACCTGTAAGAACATAAAATGTTTCGAGAATCGACTGAATCTCAGATTGAGTTGAGACTGATCCAAGCAAAAGACACAACAAAAGACAAAGAAGTCTAAACTCAAAACAGATATGGCACGAGATTAAACCTAACAAACATGAACATAGCAACTCGAAAATATAAAACATCACAGTTTACAGAACATAGAGAAACTAAATAACATAAATCATAAATAAAGTAAAGGATCAATAGGGGGAGGTCGACGAAGACTGACCCCCTGGAGAACATTGAAAGCCTCACAAGGCGAGCCTTAAGCCGAGCCAGACCCTGGAGAATGAAGCAGCAGACCGGCGACTGGAGACATTAGCCGGCAGTCAAGATAGAGGGTACGAAGGTGGCGGGAGATGGCCTGAAAAGCATCAATCTATACCAATCTGCTCTGATCTAGAGCAAGACCAACGGGTCTGAGAAAATTTGACAACCTAGAACCACCTATAAGTCAAAATCAAAGAGCAAACCAAAGAGAACCAAAGAAAAACCGATACATGAGAGGGGAGGAAGGAGAGGCTGAGGAAGATGAAGGAGATGTAAGGGAGGAATGAAGAGAATGGTAAAATAGTAAAAGACCATTAAAAGGAAGATCCCAAGTGAGAGAAAGGAGAAAGGTTTCGCTCCCTAAAATATTTAGAGATTTATTTTTTGCGCGCTCTTTGAATACCAAATATTTGGACATCGAAAATGGGTATAGGTTGAAGGCAATAGGCGACATAAAATATGAGCATTTTCTCTCTCTCTCTCTCTCTATTTTTTTAGAGAGAGACTCTCTCCCTTGTATGAGCATTTTCTTTAGGATTTTTGGCCCTTTTCCTCCCGCTAGACAACTTTTTCTTCTCCTTACTCAGTCACTCCACCCTCCATCCTCCAATTCCACCCACAGCCTTTACCCTCCTCCAAAACCGCCTCCAGCCGCCACTGTCTCCAGCCTCCAACCGTCATCATCTCCACCTTCTTCGATTGTCGTCTTCCCTTCGAAGATATCAGATCGGGTGCTTGCCGGCATTCTTGGTTCATCGGTCGCCGGTTGACATTCTCCTTTCCCAGTGGTTCAGCCAAGCCCAGCTCTCAGTCAAATTTTTCTCTCCTGATCCAGATCTGGTCTGCCGAGCTCATCGACGGCCAATCTTGGGTGGTCGTTGTTGCTTCCCGGGGGGTTGGTCACCATCGACCTCCCCCTCGGTTGGAATGTGTTGTTTATTTCTACTTATTTTTGTGTCCCTTTGTGATATTTAGCTTATTTTGTGTTGTTCCTTATGTATGTTGTTCTGTTATTGCTCTGTTTGTTATTTTAGCTCCAGAACCATTCCTGTTTTGTGGTTATTTCGGGCTTAATTTTATCTATCTATGCTTTTGCTTGGATCAGCTTATGCTGATCTGGGATCCCTACGAATTTTGCTACCTTTACTTTGGTTGTAGATGGATCAAGTTGTCTTTGTTGAACTTTTTCGACATTGGCTCTCATTTGCGTATCTCTTGCATGCATTCAAATGCCCACTAGGTTGCGTCTATGACGTAACTTTTTGGTTATTGGTCGTTGCTTGTCTCGGCAGAATTTCGCACTGGTCGTTGGCTCTCGTAACTTTTCGACCGCCCATCGCTTTCCCCCCGCCTCTCTGTCGACTGTTGGTTTCGTTTTCTGTTTGGTACTCTCGTTCTTTGTATTAGTATTTTATGTTTCTGATATGTAACCCATTTTATTAATATTAGGTTACCCACCACTCTTCTAAAAAAATGGGTATAGGTGGACCGTAGGAATAGGAGCATTAGGAATTTGGAATACATAACGTGTGGGGGTTACAAAGTTGATGTGACCTAGATTTCGAGTAGAATGAACGGTACACATAGAGAAGGCCACGTGTATGGCAAGTTACTCTCATAAGATGCAGGGACGCGGGGTTAGACCCATTCTAAAGAAAAGAAAAAAGGGACCAGTAGGGCATAAACCTGCCAACTGCTAAATCTTAACCCCATTAGCCAATCTCCTCTTCTCTTTCCATAATGGCCAATAGTAGAAATCTCACTCCATTAATTATATATCATTATTCTTGTCCACCTTTCTCAGTTAAATCACCCTTTTCATCCGGGGTTAGATTCAGTGGAGACAAGATTTATTTCCACTAAAATGGATCAAGGTTTTGGACTTTCAGACACGGTTTTTGATGAATGTCAGATCTGTAGACACGATTTTTAATGAAATCTGATAGTTCAAATGAAATTCTCTCAGTAGGGACAACTTTTATGTTTTCCCCACTCAATCCAAAACTATTTTCGTCCTTCTCAATACTTTATTTTTAACCTATCCCCATCTAATTGGGATTTTAAATCAACTTTCCTATTCACTCGCTTTATGATCCTTTGCTTTTAACTTTCTGTGTGAACTGTTATTAATGTCGATCATATTTATGAATAATTCTCCAAATAATATTATTTATATTCGTAGAACTTAAAACTAAGATATTTTTAAGTGAATTTAAATATGTTATCAATTGTATCAATTCTCATTTATATTATTTACTTTAATTAATAAACTAATAAATTATTGTTCAAGTCGAAAAGAATACAAAGCAGACTCTCTGTATCATGTTTTAACCCATATATAGTTCTTTTTGGTCTATAACTCTATGGTATCCAAAGAGTTAATCAGGTCCAATCTACTATTTTCTTTTTTGAGTAGCAAGATATTGCTCCATGTGGAAAAACAAATTTTGATTATCAACCATTTTGCTACTCGAAAATGTTAATAGTAGATTGGACCCTATTAACACAACAAGTGCAAATCTGGCTTAAAGGGGAAAGATGGAATGGAAATTTATAGAAAAAGAAATATGGACGTGGCAAGTATACAACAGAGGAAGCCTATAAAATTCTAGGCAAAAAATGAACCTCGTGAAGAAAAGACATATAATAATAATAATAATAGGAAGATATTATCGAATAAACTAACTCACAATGATGCATAGTGTAATTTACAAACAGAGACATGGAATATAACTTTCAAAAGACAAAAAAAGTGGAGGACCAAAAAGCAATAGGGTGGTCGTGTCGAATTATTGTTCGTCTATATCCCCGCAACCGCCACAACACTTTATTTTTGCTTGTCAGAGCACCACAATTTTGTATAAATCGCAACCCTCCCCGAAGAGGGTTCAAATTCAGTGGGGACATGGGTAATCCCCACTGAAAGGGACAGGGGCAATATTAAAAATACAATAATTAAAAAAAATTAAAAAAATATCAGCAATAAATACAAGTATGGGAATATTGGTTTCCATTTTCTCGGATATTGGTTTCCATCTTCTATGCTATTGGTTTCATTCTACTATGATATTGGTTTCATTCTACTATGATATTGGTTTTCATCTTCTATGTTATTGGTTTCATTCTACTATGATATTGGTTTCATTCTACTATGATATTGGTTTCCATCTTCTATGTTATTGGTTTCATCCTACTATGATATTGGTTTCATTCCACCGTGATATTGGTTTTCATCTTCTCCGATATTGGTATCCCATTATAAGTGAAAATATATATCATTTGAATGTATTGGTTTCATTCTTCTCGAATATTGGTATCATCGTTCTAGGATATTGGTGTCATTCTACTTTAATATTGGTATCATTCATCTATGAATTTTTGCTACAATTTTAAGCACTAAGTTCAAATCTAAATAGATCCAACAATCCAAATCTCACCTTCACCCACAAAGAATACAATTACAGAGAGGAAAAGAAAATCACCGTAATTAACCTAATCGAAACAATAAAATAAGTCGACACCACTTCAATTAAGAATGAAGCAACCGTCTGCCAAAAGGGAACGCGGGTCTGAGGAGCTCGCTTCCGCCATGGGTCATGAAGAAACAAAATAGTGGGGGGTGGGGGGGAGCGGCGGGGGGGAGGGGGCGAGGACGGGGACGGGGACGCGGGAGGGGGACGGGGGGAGCAGCGGGGAGGGTGGGGGGGATCGGGATCGGGGAGGGGGGGGGGGAGGATCAGGATCGGGGAGCCGGGGGGGGGGATCGGGATCGGGGAGCCGGGGGGGAGGAGGGGAGGGATCGGGATCGGGGAGCCGGGGGGGAGGGGGGGATCGGGATCGGGGAGCCGGGGGGGAGGAGGGGAGGGATCGGGATCGGGGAGCCGGGGGGGAGGAGGGGAGGGATCGGGATCAGGGAGCCGGGGGGGAGGGGGGATCGGGATTGGGGAGCCGGGGGGGAGGAGGGGAAGGATCGGGATCGGGGAGCCAGGGGGGAGGAGGGGAAGGATCGGGGAGGGGGGGGATCGGGGAGGGGAGCCGGGGGGGAGGAGGGGAAGGATCGGGGAGGGGGGGGATCGGGATCGGGGAGCCGGGGGGGAGGAGGGGAAGGATCGGGGAGGGGGGGATCGGGATCGGGGAGATGATGTCGATTTGGGGAGATGATTTTAGATCGATGCCGATTTGGGGAGATGATTTTATATTTTTGGCATTTAGATCGATGCCGATTT